>JARQOD010000003.1:301500545-301598081 GCA_033576555.1 Oophaga sylvatica | reverse complement strand
GGCCCAAAGGGGTTATTGGAGTGAAATTAAGCTTCAAAAACCTTTGAAAAAAATTAAAAAAAAAAAAAAAATTTTTTTTAAAAAAAAAAAACAAATTTTTTTAAAAACCCCCACAAAAACCCGGGGAAAGCCTGCCCCAAAATTTAAAAAAAAAAAAACAATTTTTCCTTTGGGATCTTTTCCCCCACGCGAATCTTAAAAGGGTTTTTTTTCCAAAGGAAACTGAGCTACCAAACCGAAGAAAACCTCCCTAAAAGGAGGGGTTTAGAAAAGCTTTAGGGCCCTTTCCCTTGGCGGTATGAAAAAATCCAAAAACCCAATTAACTCCCCTGAATCCCCCTTGGGGGGAACCTTTTTTGGGGGCCGGGGGAACAGTTTCTCCTGAAGAACCCCTTCCCTTTTCGATATTAAATGGACTTTTAATGGGGATTTAATTTTTTTTTTTTTTTTTAGGAAAATTTTTGGGAAAAAAAGGTCAAAACGGGATTATTTAAAAACTTTTTTTTAAAAAACGGGGTTTTTTTGTTTTTTTGGATTTTTTTTTTTTCCCCCCCAATTTCCTTTTAGGCCCCCCCAATCTAGGGATGGGGGAAAAAAACCCCCATTCCCCAAAAGGGAATGGGAAAAAGGGGGGAAAGTGCCAAAAGGGGGGGAAAAATAAAAACCCCTTTCTGGGGTTTAAATGTTGACCAGGGGGGCCCCAAAAAAATTTCCTTGGCTTTTTTATCGCCCCCACCGCTTCGCGGGTTTAAAAAATGGGGGAGCCCCCTTTTTTTTCCCAAAAAATTTTTTAAAACCCCCAAAAAAATTTTCCCCCAAAACCTTTGAATTCAAACTTAAAAAAGGGGGGGAAAACTTTTTAATTTTGGGGGGAAAGACACCGGCTTTTTTCCCAAGGGAAAATTAAATTGGGGCCAACTTTTAATTTAAAAAAATATATATATATATATATATATATATATACAACAAATTCAATTTAATATAAAATATATATATTTAATATTTTATTATATTTTTTTTTTGTATTCTATGTGTGTTATCTATTCTTTTTTCTTTTTAATGTCGTTGATTTTACAGTATAGCTGGGTAAATTGCCGGTTTTCAAAAAGGACACCGATGCGTTTTAAATCGCAGTAATATGCGGTCGTTTTTAAAAATTTTTTCCGCCCCCATAGACTTGCATTGGCGATAGTCGCCCAAAATCGGTGAAAATCGCAGCATGCGCGATTGCCACGGCTTTTAAAAAGGCCCAAAAAATCTGATCTAGGGTGTCCATAGTTTAAACATGGGCAGACGCAATACGATTTTCATGTATTGCAGCGTCCGATTCTGTCCCCGGTGACGGGGCCCTAAAAATTGTAACCTAACCCTAATTATAACCCAACCCTAAGGCTAGGTTTTTTTGCGTTTTACCACCCCATTCAACCATAGCTTTCACGGGTGGTAAGGTATAGCATAACGGATAATTTGCTTCCCCCGCAGCGCGAGGATCAGCAGATGTTCATCTGTGCTAGAAGTGACGGAGCCCAGACGCTGCGCCCACATCGAGGCTCAGCCCTGGAGGGCCCGCGCAAAAAATGCGCTTTAGGGCATGCGTCGCGTGGCCCTCAAATGGGGGGGAAGGCTTTAAAGGGAAATGGTTACACCGCATTATACCGCGGTGTAATGCAGTCCGTCTAACGGACTGCCATAACACAGCATGAACCCAGCCTAACCCTAGCCCTAACCGAAAAATGAAAATAAATATAATTTCCATATTTTATTATATGTCCCTAACTAAGGGGGTGATAAAGGGGGGGTTATGTACTGTTTTTTTTTATTTTGATCGCTGTGATAGTTTATCACAGTGATCAAAATGTACTTTTAGGAGAATGAATGAACATTTTTTGAATCTGCCGCTAGGCAGATTCGGCGGGTGCACTGCGCATGCGCCCGCCATTTTTTTTTTTTACAGGAAGAAGACGCCGGGAGCCTGGGGCCTGCCGGAGGACTCCGGGAGGTATAGGTGGGGGGGGGCATCGGAGGTGCTGGGGACTCTAATTCTCTCCCTCTGATGTGCGATCACATCAGAGGGGAGAGAAATCTTTTTTTTTTTTTTGCGGTCGCCGTTATACTTGGTATAACGGCGATCGTGACACTGGGGTCGGTAAATACCGTTCCAGATCATGTTCTCTGGGGTCTCGGCTACCCTCGGCAGACGAGACCCCAGAGAAAATTGCCCAACCCCCCCCTGCAGATCGCGGCGGGCGCAGTGAGCATGCGCCCGCCATTCAAGATGGTGGCGGGCGCCCACCGGAAGAGGCAGGTGGGCCCGGGGGCCACAAGGGGCACATTGGGGGCCACAAGGGTGGGATCGGGGGACCCTTTTTCTCTGTCGCTGATGTCCGATGACATCAGAGGACAGAGAAATTAAATGGCACATCAGATTTTTTGTTGTTGTTGCGATCGCCGTTATAGGGTTAATAACGGCGATCGCAACATCAGGTCGGTAAAAACCGACCCGATTCATGTTCTCTGGGGTCTCGGCTACCCCCGGTAGCCGAGACTCCGGAGAAAATGCGCCTCTGGGGTTTAAGTACCCTTAATGACCGCCGTTAAAAGGCATATCGGCGGTCGTTAAGGGGTTAAGGCTACGATGACAGCGTGTGTATTTTTTGGTTTTATTTTTATTTTCCGTTATTTTTGTTAACCCCTTTTCCACCTTGGGTTTTTCTGCTTTTGAGTTTCCGTTTTTTGATCCCTTTCTTCCCAGAGCCATACCTTTTTTATCTTTCCATCAGTATGGCCATGTGAACGCTTGTTTTTTGCGGGACGAGCAGTATTTTTGAACACCACCATTGGTGTTGCCATTTAGTGTATGGAAAATGAGAATAAAAAAACAAAGCGCGGTGAAATTGCAAAAAGTGCAATTCCACAATTGTTTTTTCACCATGTTCACTAAATGCTAAAACTGACCTGCAATTATGATTCTCCAGGTCATTACAAGTTTGTAGAAATCAACTATGTTTAGGTTTTTTTTTTTATTTAAGTGGTGAAAAAAAATTCTAAAAAAAGTCGACATTTTCTGAGAACCGCAAAGTGTCCATTTTCGTGATCTCGTGTTGGGTCAAGGCTTTTTTTTTTTTGTGTGGTCGAGCTGATGTTTTTATTGATACAATTTTGGTGTAGATACGATCTTTTGATCACCCATTATTGCATTTTATTGCAATGTTGCGGTGATCAAAAATTGTAATTCTGGTGTTTTGATTTTTTTTTCTCGTTTCACCGTTTACTGATTGGATTAATCCTTTTATATATTGATAGATGGGGCGAGTCTGAAAGCAGCAATACCAAATATGTGTATTTTTTTAATTTATCGTTTTATTTTGAATGGGGCAAATGGGGAGGCGATTTGAACGTTTATTTTTTAAAAATATATTTTTTTTCCTTTTTACTGGCTTCAATAG
Organism: Oophaga sylvatica; assembly: GCA_033576555.1. Classification (NCBI taxonomy): domain Eukaryota; kingdom Metazoa; phylum Chordata; class Amphibia; order Anura; family Dendrobatidae; genus Oophaga; species Oophaga sylvatica. The sequence continues at coordinate 301,594,635 of JARQOD010000003.1, read as the reverse complement.
TTTTCATGGGAGACTAGAAGCTGTGATCATTCGATCGCCTGTGCTACACACAGCAGGGCTTCAGTCCTGCTCTGTGTAGCAGAAATGCTCAATTGCCATGAGCGCTGACCACTGGGCGGTGCTCATAGCAATCCGGGCAACCACACGGGTTTGCTACAGACCCGGGTTGTCATGCCAACCCATCAGCAACCCGTGGTCATGTAACACGGGCGCCAACGGGCGGGATTAGGCTGGGTTCACATCACGTTATGGCCTTGCGTTTAACGCATCTAGCGGCACTAACGCTATTTAACAGATGCGTTAACGCACCCATTGGCCGCCAGTAACGCATCCTAACGCATGCCAAATTCACCATGCGTTAGCGATGATGCGTTACTTTGTGACGCACCCTCGAACGCGGTCTACAGCGTTTTGGGGTGCATGAGGTCTAACGCACAGCGAACGGACGCGTTCGCTGTGCATAGATCTGTATGGCTAACATATGGTAACAAAATGCTACACGAGTTAGCGCATACGTTAGCGCTAGGGTTTAAAAAGATGTAAAAAATGACATCAGCGTTAGCGCATTCGTTTAACAGATGCCCTTAATGCAATGTGAACCTAGCCTTAATGACGCACTTCCGGAGCGATCATGTTAAATGAAACTGTGTGAGATTGACAGCGGCATTTAACCTGTTAAGAGCCGGGGGTGGATTGTGATTAGGGGCACATGTCAGCTGATGATGACATGGAAAAGTTACGGGCTCATCGCTGGAGCCCACAGCAAACAGGGGGAGGCCACCTTGGATGTACCTATACGTCTAAGGTTGGATAGGGATTAAAATATGATAGTCGTCTATGGGAACTTGAACCAGCCATTGTCTGATTGCTTGTGCTACAATACAGAAATAACACACTATGCTGCAACTAGTAAAATCATGGTTTCCCTTGAAATCGAGCTACAGCATGGATTTCAACGGCGCACTGTGACAGCAAGCACAGTGACTTCAGTAGACCTATAGCTGCCATAGTAGCCTAATCAATAAGGCCCCATGCCGGTGTATTATTAATGCCATTGACAGATTGACAGTGGCATTTAACAAGTTACAGTCATGGGCACAGATCCGCTCCACCTGCTATTAGAGGCAGGTCCTGGCTATGTACCGTACCATAGCCATTATCTGCCAGATATGGAATGAGCTCAGTCTGTTGAACCCACTGCATACACCAGTTTCTGACCTGCACCGTACATATAGAGAAAATGTTGTAAAGGTGTTAACTTGTCACATAATCACAGTGGAGCAAGACAAAAATTGGTGCTAGATCCTACCGGTCCTTTTGACCAAGGAAATGCACGATTGATGACAAAAACAGTTGGCACCCTATCAAAGAAAAGTAAACCCAATGTGGCCAGTGGGCGCACACAAAGTGCCCACTTTTTGAGCCAAGTACCTTCACTGTATAAATATAGTCTATTTGGCAATATTACCATTAAAATTCTAATATTCTAATATTCAGTGTTTGACTATATTTTGTCCAGCAGCACTCTGAGGTTTGTATATACAGCAGTCACGGCAGCTTGCACAAGTCCACATGCGCTACATTCTCTAAGGAGGTAATTGTTAGGTTTTAGTTTCTATGATTATCTACACTGAATACAGATTTTACTAGTGAATAGATTTTCAGATCACTAAGGGATATGACAATTGGAGCTTATGCAACTTCTTAAGCGTTGCAGGGTGTTGGCTTGAGACATAGGCAGAGACCGAGAAGTTCACCGGAAAGAACAGTTAAATCAGGTATTCAATATCATCTGATGACAATTCAATGAAATTACCTTGGGGTGACACTGTAAAACAGAAAATAGCACTTTATGTATTGCCAAGAATATGCAGTAGTAGTCTTCAGCTGTCACATTTTCAAGTGACACCATCAGGAGAGTGCCAAAGAAAGAGAAACATGATGGGGATTGCTAAGAAACATCTCTCCTCGTCGTAGAAACAAAGCCACAGCATCAAGCACAGGGACAACAACAGAGGAAAGAAGTCCCCGTTCCTTACAAGCTTCCATGCTAAGGGTCTGCAAACAATGAAGGAAAAAAATTAGTCCTGTACAAGTCATGTTCTATTAACTCAATAAAAGGAGAAACTGTGATCTGTATGTACAAGAACTGTATGCAGTTTGGATCCCTAGAGAAACACAAAATCGTAGAATATTTTTCAAGCTATATTCAAGTCATAGAGGAATTCAAGACCGGAGCTTTGATTTTTGCAGGTTTTCTGTGCCATTTTTCCTGGATTTGCATTGCAGACACATTAGGTCAGCCTAAAAACAGTAATTCCATCAATCTGTATTGCAGACAACTCATGTATCGCAGGTCTAACACAAGGAATCGGAATGAAAAGCTTACCACTAGTGCAGTTATCATCTGAGATGCAAAAGACCAGAACAAAATGCTTTTGTCTTCATGTAAAGAACAGTTAAGTAGAAGTCTTATCATTGTGACTCAGCAAATAGGACCTGAAAAATAAAATTTAATTTTCAATAAAAATCAGTGTCAATTAATAGAGTTTTGTTAACACTACAGTTATACTTTACCTTGCTCTATTGTAAATGTTTCTATGAAAACCGCAATAAGGGTTTTATCCAAATAACAAATGTCTAAAATAAAGAGGTACTCATCTGGTGTGACGGTGCAAGACATAACACTAGTAGATTTTCATATTAGAGGTTTTCAAGCTACTGCACCTCCACAGGTTGGCAGATCCAATGTGGTAATAGGATGGGATATGTAGGTAACTGGCGCTGCTAGTGGTATGTCCTCAAATAATTCAATATGCGGTGCAGAAGGTAACAGTGCAGGTTATACTCAACTCACATGAAGTTGTCAGATGACTTCAAGAGAGCCACAAGTATTGTGCATAGCAGCAGGGAATAAACATAAATAGTACAGAAATTAAAATAGGAGCACAAAAACGCCCACATGGGGGTGTATGACTCATCCAGCTTTATTTGTAATGGACAAGGGATCAGTCATCCAGCCCTACAGTGCACGAGAAAAGCTAAGGTGTGGTACAAGAAGCTGGCAGAGCACATTGTACAAATGGCAATTTATAAAGCTTTCATGCTATCACGATGTGCCAGCCAGACAGGTACATTATGTCAGTTCCAGGAGATAGTGATCAAGATCATAATATTTGAAGGGGAAGGGCGCAGTCCATCTGAAACTGAAGGCACCCCATATCGTACCAGGACAACATCTCCCAGGTGAAGTGCCTCAAACCACAAAGAATGGAAGGTTGCAAAAGAGGTGGCGAGTGTGTTACAAAAGGGGGGTAAGAAAGGACACACTTATCATTGCAACACCTACCCTGACAAACCTGCGGCTTATGTACAAAATATATAGAGAAAATGGTTAGCACTCGACCCTGGTAGGTTGCCCTATACGGTGCTAGTGAAAAGGGACAAAAAGTCCAAAATTCACAATAAAGAGAATAATCACTGCACACGTAGTATTGAATGGTGCAAAAAGTGAACAGGTTTTTATTGAGATATGGTGTGGCGATAGGTAGTTGACGTTTCGTGCATTTTATCTTTATACCAACTCTTAGAAACAATTTGTGATTCGTATATCAGGCATGAACAACCAATTACCACATTTTTAGGATATTTTCCCTATTTTTTATGTATATTATGTATATTTTGTTATTACTTTCGCTTATGTATATATTTTTCTGTTTTTTCAGCGATCAGTTTTGATAAAGGCCATAAGTGGCCGAAACGTCAACTACCTATCGCCACACCATATCTCAATAAAAACCTGTTCACTTTTTGCACCATTCAATACTACGTGTGCAGTGATTATTCTCTTTATTATGTACAAAATAATCCTTCAAACTGTGACACACATCCATGGACTATTAATTTAATTTCTGACTTACACAAATCACGTATGCCAACCTGAGGCACTGATGTCACCGCCTGTCACAATACATGGGTTCTCACAGAGAACAGCCCAGAACTAGCATTGGTTGCTGCTTCAGTCTATGGAGCTTCTTTCTCTAAAAAGGGCTGCATACACTGGATGAAGATGAAGATCATCGTGGGACCTCCATTTTTTGGATTACAGAGGAACAGTGTGGATTATACTTTTTTTAATAAATGGGTGAAAGCGGGAAATTGTGAGGAAGTGATTTTTTTTTTTTTTTTTACAAACAAAGGACTTTTTGTGTGTGTCTGTATTTATTTCTTTTGACTACGAGGTTGGTAACACCTCTCCATTAATAACCCCACGGCTTGATATCAGTGACAGCTGCTGACATCAGCTCCACAAAGCCATTACACAATCTCCAATGCACCAGGGAAATGGGGAAGAGCAGATGTTAAATGCCAGAAAAGGCGCAGCTAATGGATGTACAATTTCTGTGGCAGTTGAGGGCTGGAAAGGGCCAACATCAATGGCCAGATGAATTTTTTAAATTCTAACTACTGTCACTTTATGAGGTAATAACTCTGGAAGGCATTAATGGATCCCACAAATTCTGAGACTGTTTTTTTCGTGATATATTACGGTATATGTCATGATAGTGGTAAAATTTATTTTATATGACTTGCGTTCATTTGTGAAAAAAATTGGAAATTTGGTGAAAATTGTAAAAATGTTGCAATTTTCACACCTTTAATATTTATGCCCTTAAATCATAGTCATGTCACACTAAACAGTTAATAAATAATATTTACCACATGTCTACTTTACATCAGCACAATTTTTTTAAACAATTTTTTTTGTTAGGAAGCTATAAGGGTTAAAAGTTGACCAGCAATTTCTCATTTTTTACAACAAAAATGGAGACCACATCACATTTGAAGTGACTTTGAGGGGCCTATATGACAGAAAATTTCCAAAAGTGACATTCTAAAAACTGTACCCTTCAAGGTGCTCAAATCCACATTCAAGAAGTTTATTAACCCATCAGGTGCTTCAAAGGAATTCATGGAATGTGGAAGGAAAAAGTGAACATGAAAATTAACTTTTTCATCAAAATTGTACTTTAGACACAATTATTTTCTTTACTTTCACAAGGGTAACAGGAGAAAATGGAACACAATTTGTTGTGCAATATTTCCTGAGCATGCTGACTGATACCCCATATGTTGAGAATATTGAATCCCCTAGTGCTTCATAGAAGTTTATAACATTGAGCCATGAAAATAAAATCACATTTTTCTCACAAAAATGTTATTTGGCTCCAAATTAAGCTTTTCATAAGCCTAACAGAAGAAATTGCACCATAAAATTTGTTGTGTAATTTCTCCTGAACATGCAGATACACCATACGTGTGGGAAAACTACTGTTTGAGCAAACGGCAGGGCTCAGAAGGGAAGAAGAACCATTTGACTTTTTGAATGCAAAATTTGCTGGAATAATTAGCGGATACCATGTCCTGTCAGAGCTCCTGATGAGCCTAAACAGTGGAAACACCCCACAAGTAATACCATGTTGGAAACTAGATCCCTTAGACAACTTATCTAGATATGTTTTGAGCACCTTGAAACCCCAGATGCTTCACAGAAGTTTATAACGCTGACCCGTAAAAATAAAAAAATTAAAAATTCTCGCAAAAATGTTTTTTTTTTAGCCCCAAGATTTGTATTTTCGCAAGGGTCACAAAAGAAAATGGACCCCTCAATGTGTTCAATTGTGAAATTTCTCCTGAGTTCACCGATACCTCATATGTGGTCAAATACTACTTTTGAGGCACAGTGCAAAGCTCAGAAGGGAAGGAGAGCCATATTACAGTGCAGATTTTGCTGCACTGGTTTGAGGTGCCATGTCACATTGGCAGAGCACCTGAGGTGCCAGAACAGCAGACTTCCCATAAGTGACTCCATTTTACAAACTACACCTCTCAATGAATTTTTTTATGGCTTGGAGTTATTACACAAGAAAAAATTTAGAGAAAAAAAAATATTCGGAGAGCTATAACTTTTTTATTTTTCTGCTGACAGAGCTCTATGGTGGCTTGAATTTTGCAGGAAAAGATCAAGTTTTCAGCGGTACTATTATTGTTATATTGCACTTTTTGTACGGCAGTATGACGATAAATGAATAAAAAATGAGGCAAAAAACTGCTTTGTTTTCTGGTGTTCACTGAAGGGGTTAACTAGTGGGACAGTTTTATAGAGCAGGTCGTTTTGGATACGGCGATAACAAAAATGAGCACTTTCTTTATTTTTTACATACATAAATGTACGTATTGGAATAATATTTTTCTTTTTTGTTCTTTATTTGGTAATTTTTTTAAATATATTTTTCACTTTTTAATAACTTTTTTTTTTTACACAGTCCCACTATTATACTGACAGATAGATGATATGACACTCTGCAATGGATCTGCACTGCAAGGCATCAGAGCAGTGTCTGACAGGCAGGGGAGGAGGCATGACACTTTCTGCTCTTAGCAGGAGTTCAAAAGTCACCTTCCCTGCAGGACCCCCTGACGGCACCATGGAGATCGCAACGCATTGTACTGACGGGAGCAGACAGGGAAGCTCACTCCCTGTGCAACGCTCACTGATGTCGCTGTCACTATTGACCGGCATTTTGGGGTTAAATGTCCACAATCCGTGCTAGCACCAATCGTGGGCGTTGCTGCAGGGTGTCGGCTCTCGCATAGAGTTGACATCTGAACCCGATCATCAAGGTGCTCAGGGTGAGCCCATGCGATCGCGGCACTGTACATATACTGTGTTTTGCATGAACACAGGTTTGATCAGTTATTCTGCGCTGGCAGAGTCCTATTAAATTTTGCAAATTTGTCAAATTCTGATGATGCCTTTCTTCTATAAGGTGAAGACACGGCGAGAAACAGAAAAACTTTTTTCAACAGGACCATTAATATAAAATTATAGATATACATTCCCTTAATGAAAATGTATTTTCTCATCAAATATCTGAGTAAACATCTTGGTTGAAACAATCAGCAACATTTACCTACTGCCACACCCTGCTGTTTCTTCTTTTTTTGGCTGTGACCATTGAGTCCCTCATTTACAGCACCAATTACTAGACTCAACTGTCGTACGGAGGTAAATCACAATATAGCTGAGCCCACTGAATGGTAATAACAGTCACTCCAGCAGCAAATGGGAATAAACATGGTGCAGGAACAGTATAAGGTAATTAAAGCAAACTTTGTTCTTTTTTAACCATCTACAGATATGGTCAATTCCCATTTTTGCTTTTTCCAAGAGATTTAACTTTTTATTATCCAGTCCACGTGGCCATGTTAGGTCTTGTTTTTGGAGGGTGGACAAGTTGCACTTTTGAATAACACCATTAATTTTATCACACAGAATACTTGAAAACAACTTCCAAGTGAGGTAAAATTACGAAAAAAAAAATACAATTCTGTTTTTATGTTGTACATTGTGTGGTAAAAATTACCTGCCAATCAGAAAAATTACGGTGATACCAAACTTGTACAGTGTTTTTTTTTATATTTTTGTGGTGGAAAAAAATACATAAATTTTTTTTTTTACTGCGCCCCATGTTCCGAGAACCATAAAGTTTTCATTTTTCAGTTGATAGAGCTGTGCATATCATGGCCACACACACACGTGGTTAAAATTGTTGGTACTGACAGAAAAACCTGCAATGGTCACAGAAATAACTTGAATCTGACAAAAGCAATAATAAACCTATGAAAATGAACAAATGAAAGTCAGACATTGCTTTTTAATCATGCTTCCACAGAATTGTAAAAAAAATAAAACTCATGAACTAGGCATGGACAGAAATGATGGTACCCCTAAAAATAATGTGACAAAAGTGACATATTAACTCAAGGTGTGTCCACCAATTAGCATCACAGGTGTCTACAATCTTGGAATCAGTGAGTGGGCCTGTGTTATGTTTTGGTAGCTGAGGAGAGCAGGCAAAAACGGCAATACACCAGAGAGGTTGGAATCTACTGGATTGCAGTACCCTGACTAACCACCACAACTAAAGGCAGCCGTGGAGCGTACCTACGTTGGTCCTAGACGCCTCGTCACAGCCTGAGAAGCTAACTACAACTAAAGATAGAAAGAGGAAAACTATCTGCCCCGGAGCAGATCCCCAAAGAACATAGGAAGCCCCCAAACATGTAATGGCGGTTAGACAAGAGGAAATACAAACACAGACAGAAAATAGTATGAGCAAACTCTGGGGCCCAATCTTCCTTGACAGAAAAGGATAGGAAGGACACTTACTGCAATCCCAAAAAACCCTAAAAAGTACCAACTCTACTAATTACAAAAACACCTGAGATCACACGACCTCTACCACCTAAATTAGTTCTCTGGTGTAACAAAACTAAGCCGCAGCCACTGAAAAAACTGGAAAAGGCAAATGAACAAATAACAGAGGCTCAGATAAACTGAGAGGAGCACAAGCCCCCCGGAGGGGACCTGGCTGACCTCCACAAGAGTGCAGGAAACAATGCAGAAAGCAAGCACAGAAATAAAAACAGAAAATGTCTTATCTGAGAGCAGGAGAAGAGGCAAGATTCAGCAGGCTTCCAAGTGAACCGGGAACAACAGCAGTTAGACAAGAACAATTGATCACCGGCAACCCTGATGGGAGGGAACCTCCCTTATATAGGACCAGTCTGTAACTCCTGATTGCCAATCTTCACTAAATGGTTCAGCACTGTCAGCAACCACTAGAGGGAGCTTCTGCTCAGAACTCATCTCCAACACATTCACAACAGGCCTGTCTATCATCTACTGCCTTGTTATCCTGCAACAACTTTAAAGGTATGGAACAGGGGTACTCAAACTGCAGCCCGCCGAGGACTTTTATCCAGCTCATGGGCCCGGCCGACATTGAACTTCATTGCAGTTCATTGCCGGCGGGCCCTGTAATGGCAGGCGGAACGACGAGGCGCTGAGTAAAGGTGTTGTGCAGCCCTCCGTATGAAGTACACACAGACGACATGATTGTCATCACGCTGCCTGTGTCCCGGAAGAAGACTGAGTCGAGTGGGCGCCTCTTCAGAGCAGAGGGAAAATAGGTGAGTACTGTTTTTTTTTTTTTTTTTTAACGTCGGGTCCTATTGGGGACATTTACCTGCCTATTGGGGACCTATGCTTCCTACTGGGGACATTTACTTGCTACTGGTGACTATGCTGCCTATTGGGGACATTTACCTACCTATTGGGGACATTTACCTGCCTATTGGGGACATTTACCTGCCTATTGGGGACCTATGCTGCCTATTGGTGACTATGCTGCCTATTGGGGACTATGCTGCCTATTGGGGACTATGCTGCCTATTGGGGACATTTACCTGCCTATTGGGGACTATGCTGACTATTGAGGACCATGCTGCCTATTGGGGACATTTACCTGCCTATTGAGGACCTATGCTGCCTATTGAGGACCTATGCTGCCTATTGGGGACCTATGCTGCCTATTGGGGACCTATGCTGCCTGTCGGGGACCTGTGCTGCTTATTGGGGACTATGCTGCCTATTGGGGACTATGCTGCCTATTGGGGACATTTACTTGCCTATTGGTGACTACGCTGCCTATTGGGGACTTATGCTGCCTATTGGGGACATTTACCTGCCTATTGGGGACCTTTACCTGCCTATTGGGGACATTTACCTGCCTATTGGGGACCATTTGTATGCACAACCTCTGAGGAAGAACCAGAGGTACAACGAAAAAAGATGCCAAACAAAATAATATAGAAGATTAAAAATAACCTTTATTTGAAAGTATGATTAAAAAAGTGAAAAAATGTATATATTGCACATCAAGCTAGTGGAACTAGAAAGAGCACAAACATTGGTAAATATAAGGTAAGTACCAGCAAAAAACACACTGCTGCTTGCACAAAAAGATACATGGAGAAAAAGAAAACTGATAGTATGTTCACCAATATTACTAATTCACAAATAGACACAAAGTGCATGGTGCAAAAATGAATAATGGATATATCATTCTCTGAGTCTCACCATGACTGAGTCATTATAGTAAGGTGATTATGAAACTCCTATGTCTCAAAAACATATGAGTGATGGAAAATTAGAGGCGCAGCATGAAGGCACAACAGTATTTCCAATATGAAATCATAAAAGATAGTGCTCAATGAACAATTATATTCAATGGATGTAAGCAAAGAAAAGCCCTACAGAACGTTCAAAACAGAAGTGGTCCTGTATAGATAAAGTGCTCCGTGCACAACCATAAGAATGGGCTGTAACGCAATGGAAAGAAATCCAGCAAATAATGCAAATCCAGTTGTACCTCAAAGTGCTTTGTGCTCCAAGTACGTGTGCTTCAACCCCGACAGCGCCGTTTCGCAAAGTGCATCCATACAAAAAATTCACTCGAAGTGTAGTATATTCGAAGAACCCATTAAAAAAATTGGAAGTTTGATGATTTAACTTCACTTCTATATTTTAAATATTGTATTTGTTCCGGTTTTGTTTTATTACTTCAAAATAAGATATGTGCAGGCAAAGTATGCATAAGAATTTGTTCATCTTTTATTAAACTTTTTAAACTATATTCCGAGGGACCGTGATCTGGCCCCGTTTAAAAAGTTTGAGGACCCCTGGTATAGAACATAGAATTCTGCTTGCTGTTTTATCATCTACTGCCTTGTTATCCTGCAACAACTTTAAGGATATGTGCACACGTTGCAGATTTTGATGCGTTTCCGCAGCGTATTTGGACGCACGGAATTGCATGAAATCCGCAGTGTAGTGCACAGCCAATGTAATTCAATGTGAAATGAAGAACTGCTGTGCACATGCTGTGGAAAAATCCGTGCAGATTTGTCAATTCTCTTTGCGGATTCGCAGCAGCATTTTGCCACATTCTCTCTCTCTGAACAGCAAAAACGCATTACAATAAGCAACAAATTCGCATCAATTCTGCACGAAATCCGCAAGCATTTTTACCTGCGTTTTCTGCCAGGAGGTGCAGATTCTCTGCAGAAAATTCCGCACACTAATCTGCAATGTGTGCACATACCCTAATGGTATAGAACATAGAACTTTGCTTGCTGAATCATTGCCATAATTCATCTGTTGCATTGTACTCAACACTCACTGTTGTATATCCATGGCTGAGGTCACTGTAGATATTACCTAGGGAAAGTTGTTAAAGCATAGATATGGAGCCAGGACTAGTGTCTTTGATCATCTATTCACTCCTTGGTGTGTTGGAGCAGCTGCTAAATTATCCCAAACCAGCTCCCACAATCCTTCTTTCCTAACCCTGTAGTGTGGCCTATAAATTTAGAAGCATTCTAAAGGGTGCACGCAGTGTGGGGTGCAAGCATCCCCTCAGCAAAGCATCTAGAAGAAGCAGTTAATCCATGGCAGTTAGTCAGGGCAGGAGATAGGCAACGCACACTTTGCTCTCCCTTTTAGCCATGTGCTTTATTGCTATCCTCCCATGTTCCCTCGCCATCCACATTCACCGCCCCATCCCTCCTCCATCACGACTCATACACATCAGCCCCTCTATACTTCCCACTCCCAGGTACAGCTCCCATGCACTTCTCACCTTCCTGAAAAACCTCAGCCCATCTTGCCCAAACACATCGAACAAAAAAATTTCCTACAATTTCAATAAGTACTTGCTCTTTATCTTCCTACTCTTACTGATTTCAGGAAACATCTCCCCAACCCTGGTACACCATCCCTCAAACCCTACCCTACCTCACAATGAATCCTTATTACCTTATTAATATTAGTTGCACTCCATCTCCTTTTGTGCCCTCTGGAATCCACGGTCTGCATGTAACAAACTTCCTTTCTTGCACAATTACTTTCTGAACAACTCTCTTAATCTGTTTGCCCTCACTGAAATCTGGATTCAGGATTCTGACATTATCTCTCCTGCTGTCATTTCCCATGGTGGTTTACAATTCTCCCATTCCCCGAGACCCACAAACAGACTTGGTGGTGGAGTTGGCATACTCCTGTCCCCACAAAGCACATTCCAGGTCATCCCCCCCAGTTCCATCACTCTCATCCCCTTCTTTTGAGGTCCACACCATCAGGCTCTTCCGTCCCCTCTCCCTCAGAATAGTGGTCATATACCGGTCCCCAGGCTCACCCACCCACTTCCTTGACCATATCGCTGCCTGGCTGCTGCGCTTTTTGTCCTCAGAACTCAAAAACCCTTATCTTGGGAGACTTTAACATCCCAATTAACAGCCCCACTTCCACATCTGCATCCCAGCTTCTATCAATAACCACTTCTCTCGGCCTCTTACAGCTCTCAGCTTCTGAAACACAAAGACGGTAACACTCTTGACCTGGTCTTTGTCCGGCTCTGTTCAATCTCCTACCTAGATAACTCATCGCATCCCCTCTCTGACCACAACATTCTCTCCTTCACGCTAACAAATCCTCACCCACCCCAGCACACTCCTACCTACCACACATTCAGAAATCTACAAACCATTAACCCTCATACACTTTCAGACTCCCTACACACTCATCACTGTCCCAAATTTCCTCTTTCTCCTGTCCTGGTTGTACATCACTACAACACTTTTAGAAGTACAGTTGACCACATAGCGCCCCTCACCCTCAAAACTTACAAGCACAGAGCAAAACAGCCCTGGCTCACATCGCAAACTCGATTTCTCCAGCGATGCTCTAGGAGTGCTGAACGCTTATGGAGGAAAACTCGCACACCAGACGACTTCATCCACTTCAACTTTATCTGAAGAACCTATAACTCTGCCCTTCACCTCGCCAAACAGACCTACTACACCACCCTGGTCTCCTCACTATCCAACAATCCAAACGACTTTCGACTAACCTCTGCACTAATCCGTACCTCCCACTCCCGACTCCAAGACTTCTCCCGCGCTGCGCCAATCCTCTGGAATGCTCTACTCCAAGAAATTGCTCCCTCAAAACACATTTGTTCAGAGCAGCCTATCACGTTCCCTAATCAGTCATTTTATGTGTGTGTGTGTGTAGCCCATTCACTATCTCTATCCCCCACTCCCTCAAGATGACTGGACCATCATTGTAAATACACACCTGTACTTTGTTTTTCCCCCACCTCATTGTAGACTGTAAGCACTCATGAGCAGGGTCGTTTTATTTTGCTTTAATTATTGTATTATTGTTAATGTTGTTACTTATGACTGTTGTGTTTGAAACTTTTAAACTTTAAGGCACTGTGGAATATGTTGGCACTATATAAAGATTATTATTATTAGGGCTACAGATACTCACTGTGCTGTTTGGTGACATGATGTGTATCACACTCAACATGGACCAGAGGAAGTGAAGGAAAGAGTGGTCTCAGATTAGAAAGAAAATTATACACAAACACAGTAAAAAGTAAAAGTTATAAGACCATCTCCAAGCAGCTTGATGTTCCTGATACTACAGTTGTATATATTATTCAGAAATTTAAGCTCCATGGGACTGTAGTCAATCTTCCTGGACGTGGCTGCAGGAGGAAAAATTGATGACAAATCAAAGAGATGGATAATACGAATGGTAACAAAAGAGACCAGAAAAGCTTCTAAACAGATTAAACGTGAACTTCATGCTCAAGGAACATCAGTGTCAGATCGCACCATCCGTCGTTGTATGAGCCAAAGTGGACTTCATGGGAGACGACCAAGGAGGACACCATTGTTGAAAAAAACTCATAGAAAAGCCAGACTGGAATTTGCCAAACTACATGTTCACAAGTCACAAAGCTTCTGGGAAAATGTCCAATGGACAGATTAGACAGAAATGGAACTTTTTGGCAAGGCACATCAGCTCTATGTTCACAGACGGAAAAATCAAGCTTATCAATAAAAGAACACTGTCCCTACTGTGTAACATGGATGAGGCTCAGTTATGTTCTGGGCTGCTTTGCTGCATCCGGCACAGGGTGTCTAGAATCTGTGCAGGGTACAATGAAATCTAAAGACTATCAAGGGATTTACAGAGAAATGTGCTGCCCATTGTCAGAAAGCTTGGTCTCAGTCGAAGGTCATGGGTCTTGCAACAGGATAATGACACAAAACACACAGTTAAAAACACCAAAGAATGGCTAAGAGGAAAACATTGGACTATTCTGAAGTGGCCTTCTATGAGCCCTGACCTAAATCCTATTGAGCATCTTTGGAAACAGCTCAAACATGGCGTCTGGAAAAGGCAACCTTCAAACACGAGACAACTGGAGCAGTTTGCTCTTGAGGAGTGGGCCAAAATACCTATTGACAGGTGCAGAAGTCTCATTGACAGTTACAGGAATCGTTTGATTGCAGTGATTGCCTCAAAAGGTTGTGCAACAAAATATTAAGTTAAGGGTAGCATCATTTCTGTCCAGGCCTATTTCAAGAGTTTTATTTTTTTTAAAATTCTGTGGAAGCATGGTTGAAAAGCAATGTCTGACTTTCATTTGTTCATTTTCATAGATTTTTGATTTATTATTACCGTATATACTCATGTATAAGCCGAGATTTTCAGCACTTTTTTTGTGCTGAAAATGCCCCCTCGGCTTATACACGAGTCATAGGGCAGAAACCAGCGGGGGAGGGGATGCGGCGGCAGGAGCCGGTGGCTGGGCATCATACTCACCCTCCCCGTGCCATCGCTGAACGTCCCTGCAATCCTGCGTTCTCCCCGGCTTCCTGCAGCTCTCCAGCGCTGAGCGGTGACGTAATACCCGCTCATTAAGGTCATGTAATATGGACGCGACGCCACTCCCATGGGCATGGCCTCCATATTCATGGCCTTAATGAGTGGTATTACGTCACCGCTCAGCGCTGGAGAGCTGCAGGAAGCCGGGGAGAGCTGCAGGAAGCCGGGGAGAACGCAGGATTGCCGGCTGGGACGTTCAGCGATGGCACGGGGAGGGTGAGTATGATGGAGGAGGATGGGGGGAGCATGGAGGAGGACAAGGAGCATGGAGCAGGATGGGGGCAGGGGAGGACGGAGAGCACGGAGCAGAACGGGGGGAGGACGGAGAGCACGGAGCAGAACTGGGGAGGACGGAGAGCACGGAGCAGGATGGGGGGGGAGGACGGAGAGCACGGAGCAGGACGGGGGGAGGACGGAGAGCACGGAGCAGGACGGGGGGAGGACGGAGAGCACGGGGGAGAGGACAGAGAGCACGGAGCAGGACGGGGGGGGAGGACGGAGAGCACGGAATAGAACGGGGGGAGTACGGAGAGCACGGAGCAGGACGGGGGTGGGCACAGAGGAGAATGGGGGAGTGCAGAGCTGGATTGGGGAGCACGGAGCAGGACGGGGAGGATGGAAAGCACGAGCAGGACAGGATAATGGAGCAGGAGGAGGGGAGCACAGAGGAGAATGGGGGCGCACAGAGCTGGATGGGGGAGCACAGAGCAGGACGGCAACTTATACGCGAGTCAATAAGTTTTCCAAGTTTTTTGTGGCAAAATTAGGGGGGTCGGCTTATACACGGGTCGGCTTATACATGAGTATATACGGTACTTTTGTCAGATTCAAGTTACTTGTCACCATTGTGGGTTTTTCTGTCATTAAAAGAGGGGTAATAAACAATTTTGACCACATGTGTAAAATAACGTGCACCCATGCCAGTTAACTATAAATGCTACGTTCCACCCGTGGCTGCTGGAGGCAGATCCTGGCTGTGTATTATCTGCTGTGTGTGAGTCGTGTATGGCCGCTATAGTCTTGCGCAGTCCATGTATGGCAGATGTTGGTAAGGAGTTAAGATGATAAATCTTTTGGCCAATTTTCATGTTCTTTAACCCTAAGCCAGTTTTTACAACCAGGCCAAATTTTTCAAATACGACAAGAGTCACTTTATGACGTAATAACTTTGGAATGCTTCAACATATTCCAGTGATTCAGAGATTGTTACACCCTCTACTTTATAATATATATATATTATATATATATATATATATATATGTTGATATTCGCATTTATAAAAATATTTTTAATTAAAAATTTTAAAAAATTAATACAATTTTTCAACTTTCAAAATGTTTACACCTTTAAAACAGATCGTCCTACTGGAAAAATAATTAATAAATAACATTTACTTTATGTCTATTTTATATCTGAAGGATTAGATGAAAATGGACCCCAAACTTCAGACCACAATTTCCCCTGAGTACACCAACACACCATGTGGTCAGAAACTACTGTTCGGGCACACTGTAAATTCAGGAGGGAAAGAGAACTATTTCCGAGTGTAGATTGTGCTGGAATTGTTTGCCCTTGCCATGTAACATTGGCAAAGACCCTGAAATACCAGAACAACAGAATTCCCTGGTGTGAGCATGTTGACACCACGGGTGTTTCACAGATTGCATACAATTGTGTCATGGAAATGGCAAAGTATTTCATGTCACAATTTTTCCTACATGTGGCAACACAACCATATGTGGATGTACATTTTTATCTGAGAACTCTGCAGGGTTTGGAACCAAGGAGTGCTATGACGTTTTGGGCACATATTTTCCTGGAATAGTAAGAAAGCATCAATTGCAGAGCCCCAAAGGAGCAAGAAACATAAGCAGCAACCGTCAAGTGACCCTATTCCTTGAGGAATTCATTGGTTTAGTGAATACTTTGGCCCCACAGATGTTTTGCAAAAACAAGCACGCAGTTGGTGTGGTAGAGTGAAAATTGCAAATATGCAATGTTAGTGCCCATACATTGTGCCCAATTTGTGCTTCTGGAGAGAGATACCCAGATACCCTGGATAATGACAGTGTTAGGTACTCTGTGGGGCATTTGTATTTGGGAGCACAGATTGGTCATGAAAACCCCTATATTTCTGTTGACAGATGAGTGAATGACCTCAGTGAGGGCTTCTTTAACATTTTGAATAACTGTTCAAGCAAGGATCACATTAATCATGTGAAGCTAGCCTAGAAAGTTAGGATTTCCATCTAAATCTCCAAAATGGAAACTTGGCAGACCAACATACCATGACACAAGAGTTACTTAGTTTACTGTTCCGGCAGTTATAAATCAAAAGTGCATCACAAAACCCATACTACATAAAAAATAATACCTTCATATTGTTCCCAAAAATAAATATAAACCTATAAAAAAGTAATCAAAGATCAAAATAAATAGCCAAAAATATATTTTATATGCAATAAATATACATTTTAATAATTAAAAAACACAAAAACAACATGAAACCCCAACAAAGGGACAGTGTGGTCAAAGAAAGTCACATTATGGCACCCAAAGCATAAGTAATATCAGAGGTCAGCTCAATCTTGAGCCATGACGACTTGATGAATGAACACTGCGTATAAAGATCGATCTTGTGCAAGCCCAGATAGGTCAAACAGGGTCATCTCTGTTGTTATCTTGATTAAATCAAGCCATCAGGGTGCTGGTCTTGCTCTTTGCCTTGCTCCTACTATTCTTCCGACCAGAATATCCTTCTCCAATGATTGCTCTCTTTGTATGATGTGTCCAAAGTAGGCAAGTCGTAGCTTGGTGATCCTTGCTTCGAGTAACATGCCTGGCTTGATTTTTTCTGCTCTTTTTGCCATCCATAGTATTGATAGCGTCATTCTCCAGCACCACATTTTGAAGGCGTTGATTCTTCCTCTGTCTGGTTTCTTTATTGTCCAGATTTCACATCCAAGATTCGCATCCATATGTTACTACAGGAAAGATCAGACTATGTACTAGCCGAGTCTTCAACACCAGTGAAATGTTCCTCAATTTGAAGACTTTGTTCAATGACTATTGTTGATTTGCCCATAGCTATTCTCCTATTAACTACTGGTGTCGTCGCTGCATCTTGAGTAATCATGATTCGAGTAGGTTGAAATCTTTTACAACTTCCAGGTCAACACTGACCATCTCAAATAAATGTGCCCCAGTCGTACCTGGCAGTTGTCAATATCTTTGACACACAATGACCAACAAAATGGAGCTGGATTGCGTGGTATGCGCCATTTTGTTTAAATACTTAATGACGTGTTGCAGGGGAGTGGGATGAAAGTGAGGAGTGTTTGTTTTTTTTGTTTTGTTTGGAACAACAGCAACACAGGTAGGATAGGGAGCATATACCAGAGTGGGGGACCAAGATGGGGGGAGCATAAAATAGGATGTGGGAACATAAAATGGGATGGGAGAGCATATAACAAGATGGGGGACCATGATGAGTGAGCATATATCAGGATGGGGGGCCAGTATGGAGGAGCATATAATAGGATGGGAGAACGTATAAGGGTATGTCTCCACGTTCCGGAATGCCGGCGTTTTAGACACAGCGTAAAGCCCGCTCCACCCAAAGCGCCGCCCCCCTTTCTACGCACAGTGATTCCGCAAGTGTTCATTGAACACATGTGGAATCACTGCATCGTATTCATAGACCAGTGATGGCGAACCTTTCTGAGACCGAGTGCCCAAACTGCAACCTAAAACCCAATTATTTATGACGAAGTGCCAACACGTGCCAAATGCCCCATCATGATCTCCTTCATGTAGAAATATGCCCCATCATGTTCCCCTTCTTGTAGAAATGCCCCATCATGATCCTCTTCATGTAGAAAAATGCCCCATCATGATCCCCTTCATGTAGAAATATGCCCCATCATGATCCCCTTCATGTAAAAATATGCCCCATCATGATCCCCTTCATGTACAACTATGCCCCATCATGATCCCCTTCATGAAGAAATATGCCCCATCATGATCCCCTTCATGAAGAAATATGCCCCATCATGATCCCCTTCTTGTAGAAATATGCCCCATCATGATCCCATTCATGTACAAATATGCCCCATCATGATCCCCTTCATGAAGAAATATGCCCTATCATGATCCCCTTCATGAAGAAATATGCCCCATCATGATCCCCTTCTTGTAGAAATATGCCCCATCATGATCCCATTCATGCAGAAATATGCCCCATCATGATCCTCTTCATGTAGGAATATGCCCCATCATGATCCCCTTCATGTAGAAATGTGGAAATTCCACCACCTCCATGATTTCCTCCTCCCCATCGCTGGCACTTACTGCACATCTCCCCATCGCTGGCACTCATCTCCCCATCGCTGGACCACTCCTCTGCATCTCTCCCATCGCTGGCACTCATCTCCCCATCGCTGGCACTCATCTCTCCCCAGCGGCCACACTCAACACACACACACACACACACACAGCATCTTCACTGGCACAGCGGCCACACTCACCTCTCCGCCCGCAGCTTGCATCCCCTCACACATTGAGCGGCGCTGCCGGCCGCCGCTGGATGACGTCATCATTCAGCTCCGCGGCCGCGCTGCTCAATGTGTGAGAGGCCGGAACAAGGAGATGTGCAATCAATGTCTGCAGTCCAGAACAAGGAGGCGAGGCCGCGTGCCAGCTGAGAGGGCTCTGCGTGCCCTCTCTGGCACGCGTGCCATAGGTTCGCCATAACTGTCATAGACTGTATTATTTATCTTGCGGAGACTGAGCGTCTCCACAAGATAAATAGACATGCTGCGTTCTATTAAGACGAGCAGCATGTCCGGATTCGTGGGTGTGCCACACGCGTTTTACTACGCATAGTAGAGACGGGATTTCTACAAAACCCCTCCACTATGCTTTAACATCTGGACGATGCGGATTAAACGCTGCAGCCGTACGCAGCGTTCAATCCGCAGCTATTCTGGATTCTGTATGTATTCCGGAACGTGGTAACATACCCTAATAGGATGAGAGAACATATACCACGCGGGGGGGTAACATATACCAGGAATAGCTAGTAAACCCTTTCTATGCCAGAATGATGAGCATTTTTAGTGGAACATTTTTGTGCTATGTTAAAGGGAAACTGTCACCAGAAATAACACTGTTAATCTGCATGTTAATAGCCTTATTATGCTGACCAGCGCCTGCATGCAGTCGAATGCAGCAAGGAGAAAATTAAGTTCCTGGCAGCATTCGTTTCAGTCATGGGGATGGCGCTGGTTCAGTCACTGGTCTGAGAATACAGAGTGGCCGCTGTAACCACGCCCCCGACTGACAATCAATGTAAAGACAGTATCAGTCAGGGCCGGGGGTGCAGTTACAGCTTTATTTTCTAAGAGTGGCGATCAAACCGGCACCACCCCATAACAAACCGAATGCTGGCAAGGAGAATAAAGTTCATATTTGCTTTGCTGCATTTGGCTGTGTGCAGGCCGATTGTGCGATCGCCAATAGCTGCTACTGCGCAGGCACCTGCAAATCCATCTTGGAGGAGGAAATTTTTCTTTTCTCTAGCAAGATGGCGCCGCCGATGCCTGCGCAGTAGCAGCTATCGGATCACCGATAGCTGCTACTGCGCAGGTGCGGCCGACGCCATTTTCAAACAGATATTTTTTTTTTTAGGACTATCAGAACAGCAAAGAATTTAACCCCTTCACCCCCAAGGGTGGTTTGCACGTTAATGACCGGGCCAATTTTTACAATTCTGACCACTGTCTCTTTATGAGGTTATAACTCTGGAACGCTTCAACGGATCTTCGCGATTCTGAGATTGTTTTCTCGTGACATATTGTACTTCACGTTAGAAGTAAAATTTCTTCGATATAACTTGCGTTTATTTTTGAAAAAAACGCAAATATGGCGAAAATTTTTAAAATTTTGCAATCTTCAAACTTTGAATTTTTATTTCCTTAAAACAGAGAAATATATCACACAAAATAGTTAAGAAATAACATTTCCCACATGTCTACTTTACATCAGCACAATTTTGGAACCAAAATTTTTTTTTGTTAGGAAGTTATAAGGGTTAAAAGTTGACCAGCGATTTCTCATTTTTACAACAAAATTTACAAAGCCATTTTTTTTAGGGACCACCTTTCATTTGAAGTCACTTTGAGGGGTCTATATGGCAGAAAATACCCAAAAGTGACACCATTCTAAAAACTGCACCCCTCAAGGTACTCAAAACCACATTCAAGAAGATTATTAACCCTTCAGGTGCTTCACAGGAACTAAAGCAACGTGGAAGGAAAAAATGAATATTTAACTTTTTAGCCACAAAAATGATCTTTTACAAACTTTTTTTTTATTTTCACAAGGGTAAAAGGAGAAAATGGACAGATAAGGTTGTTATGCAATTTCTCCTGAGTACGCCAATACCCAATATGTGGGGGAAAACCACTGTTTGGGCACACGGCAGAGCTCGTAAGGGAAGGAGCGCCGTTTGACTTTTTCAAACTAAAATTGGCTGGAATTGAGATTGGACGCCATGTCGTGTTTGGAGAGCCCCTGATGCGCCTAAACAGTGGAAACCCCCACAAGTGACACCATTTTGGAAACTAGACCCCCTAAGGTACTTATCTAGATCTGTTGTGAGCACTTTGAACCCCCAAGTGTTTCACAAAAGCTTATAATGCCTGGGTGTGAAAAAAAAAAAAAAACAATTTTCCACAAAAATGATTTTTTAGTCCCAAATTTTTGAATTTTCCCAAGGAAATTGGACCCCAAAAGTTGTTGTCCAATTTGTCCTTAGTACGCTGATACCCCATATGTGGGGGGGAAACTGTTTGGGTGCACGGCAGGGCTTGGAAAGGAAGTAGTAACGTTTTGGAATGCAGACGTTGATGGGGGTCATGTTCCGTTTGCAGTGCCCCAGATGAGCCTAAACAGTGGAAACCCCCCACAAGTGACTCCATTTTGGAAACTAGACCCCCTAAGGAACTTATCTAGATCTTTGGTGAGCACTTTGAACCCCCAAGTGCTTCACACAAGTTTATAATGCCCGGGCATGAAAATAAAAAATCCTATTTTTTTCCCACAAAAATTATCTTTTAGTCACTAATTTTTTATTTTCCCAAGGGTAACAGGAGAAATTGGACCACATAAGTTGTTGTCCAATTTGTCCTGAGTACGCTGATACCCCATATGTGGGGGGGAACCACTGTTTGGGCGCACGGCAGAGCTCGGAATGGAAGGAGCACCATTTGACTTTTTCCAACCAAAATTGGCTGGAATTGAGATTGGATGCCATGTTGCATTTGGAGAGCCCCTGATGTGCTTAAACAGTGGAAACCCCCCACAAATGACCCCATTTGGGAAACTAGACCCCTCAGGAACTTTTCTAGATCTTTGGTGAGCAATTTGAACCCCAAGTGCTTCACACAAGTTTATAACGTAGAGCCGTAAAATTTAAAAATCATATTTTTTCCACAAAAATGATCTTTTCACCCCAATTTTTATTTTTCCAAGGGTAACAAGACTCCAAAAGTTATTGTGCAATTTGTCCTGAGTGCGCTGATACCCCATATGTGGGGGTAAACCACTGTTTGGGTGCATGGCAGAGTTTGGAAGGGAAGGAGCGCCGTCTGACTTTTTCAACGCAGAATTGGTTGGACGCCATGTCGTGTTTGGAGAGCTCCTGATCTGCCTAAACAGTGGAAACCCCCATAAATGACACCATTTTGGAAACTAGACCCCTCAAGGAACTTATCTAGATGTGTGGTGAGAACTTTTAACCCCCAGGTGTTTCACTAAAGTTTATAACGTACAGCCGTAAAATAAAAAAATCTTTTTTTTTTTTTACAAAATGATTTTTTCGCCCCCAATATTTTATTTTCACAAGGGTAACAGAAGAAATTGGAACCCAAAAGTTGTTGTCCAATTTGTCCTGAGTACGCTGATACCCAATATGTGGGAGAAAACTACTGTATGGGCGCACGTCAGGGCTCGGAAGGGAAGTAGTGACGTTTTGGATTGCAGACTTTGATGGAATGGTCTGGGGGCGTCATGTCACATTTGGAGAGCCCCTGATGCACCTATACAGTGGAAACCTCCCACAAGTGACCCCATTTTGGCAAATAGACCCCACAAGGAACTTATCTAGATGTGTGGTGAGCACTTTGAACCCCGAAGTGCTTCACAGAAGTTTATAACGCACAGCCGTAAAAATAAAAAATCCTTTTTTTTTTTTGCAAAAATGATTTTTTTGCCCCAATATTTTATTTTTACAAGGGTAACAGGAGAAATTGGACCCCAAAAGTTGTTGCCCAATTTGTCCTGAGTACGCTGATATCCAATATGTGGGAGAAAACTACTGTATGGGCGCACGTCAGGGCTCGGAAGGGAAGTAGTGACGTTTTGGATTGCAGACTTTGATGGAATGGTCTGGGGGCGTCATGTCGCATTTGGAGAGCCCTGATGCGCCTAAACAGTGGAAATCCCCAACAAGTGACCCCATTTTGGAAAATAGACCCCACAAGGAACTTATCTAAATGTGTGGTGAGCGCTATGAAGCCCCAAGTGCTTCACAGAAGTTTATAATGTACAGCCGTTAAAAACAAAAAAATAATTTTTTTTTGTACAAAAATGATATTTTCGCCCCCAGTTTTTTATTTTCCCAAGGGTAACAGAAGAAATAGGACAAATTGCACAATAACTCTTGGGGTCCAGAGTACGCTGATACCCCATATGTGGGGATAAACTACTGTTTGGGCGCATGGCAGAGCTCAGAAGTGAAGGAGCACCGTTTGACTTTTTCAACGCAGAATTGGCTGGAATTGAGATCAGACGCCATGTCACATTTGGAGAGCCCCTGATGTGCCTAAACAGCGGAAACCCCCCAATTCTAACTCCAACCCTAACCCCAACACACCCCTAACCCTAGTCCCAACCCTAACCACAAACCTAACCCTAACACATCCCTAATCCCAACCCTAACCCTAATCCTAACTTTAGCGCCAACCCTAACCCTAACTTTAGCCGCAACCCTAACCCTAACGGGAAAATGGAAATAAATACTTTTTTTTAATTTTATTATTTTTCCCTTACTAAGGGGGTGATAAAGGGGGGTTTGATTTACTATTTATAGCGGGTTTTTATGATTGGCAGCTGTCACGCTAAAACAATAGTTTTTGCATCATCACATTTTGAGAGCTATAATTTTTGCATATTTTGGCCCACAGAGTCATGTGAGGTCTTATTTTTTGCGGTACGAGTTGACGTTTTTATTGGTACCATTTTTGAGCACGTGACGTTTTTTGATCGCTTTTTATTTCGATTTTTGGGAGGTTAGAATGAACAAAAATCAGCAATTCATGAATTTCTTTTGGGGGAGGCGTTTATACCGTTCCGCGTGTGGTAAAATTGATAAAGCAGTTTTATTCTTCGGGTCAGTACGATTATGGCGATACCTCATTTATATCATTTTTTCATGTGTTGGCGCTTTTATAGAATAAAAACAATTTTATATAAAAAATAATTATTTTTGCATCGCTTTATTCTGCGAGCTATAACTTTTTTATTTTTTCGCTGATGATGCTGTATGACGGCGCGTTTTTTGCGGGACAAGATGACGTTTTCAGCAGTACCATGTTTTTTTATATCGGTCTTTTTGATCGCGTGTTATTCCACTTTTTGTTCGGCGGTATGATGATAAAGCATTGATTTTTTGCTTCGTTTTTTTTTTTTTTTTTTAAGGGGTTCACTAAAGGGGTTAACTAGTGGGACAATTTTATAGGGGGGGTAGTTACGGACGCGGCGATACCAAATATGTGTACTTTTATTGCTTTGTTTTTTTTATTTACAGGAAGAAGTGAATTTATTGGGGAATATATATATATTTTTTTTTTTATTTATTTTGGATTTTTTTTTAAAACATGTTTATTTTTTTAACTTTTTTACTTTGTCCCAGGGTGGGACATCACTGTATTTTATCAGATCGCTGGTGTGACAGTGTGCACAGCACATCTTGGATCCGGGTCCTGGGAGGGAGGAAGCGCTCAGAACAGCGCGATCACATCGCGCTGCTCTGAGGGTGTCAGGGGGGCGCGCAGGGAGCCCCCACCCTGCGCGATCCTCCCCTGTGCCCCCAGTACACCGCGATCATGTTTGATCGCGGTGTGCAAGGGGTTAATGTGCCGGGAGCGGTCCGTGACCGCTCCTGACACACAGTCATGGGTGTCAGCTGTGATAATCAGCTGACACCCGGCCGCGATCGGCTGCGCTCCCCCCGGGAGCGCGTCCGATCGCACGAGACGTACTATCCCGTCCATGGTCATACGGGCCCAGGTACCATGGACGGGATAGTACGTCCGATGGCAGTAAGGGGTTAAATTACCGTATATACTCGTGTATAAGCCGAGATTTTCAGCACAATTTTTTTGTGCTGAAAAAGTCCCATAGGCTTATACACGAGTCATTGTGCAGAAACCAGCGGGGGAGGGGGTGCGGCGGCAGGAGCCGATGGCTGGGACAACATACTCACCCTCCTGTGCAATCGCTGAACGTCCCCTGCAATTCTCCGTTGTCCCGGCTTCCTTCAGCTCTCCTGTGCTGAGTGGTCACATGGTACCTCTCATTAAGGTCATGAAATATGGACGCAACTCCACTCCCATAGGCATGGCGTCCATATTCATGGCCTTAATGAGCGGTACCACGCGAACGCGATTGCACAGGAGGGTGAGTATGACGGGGGGAACTCAGAAGAGTATGGGGGAAGCACAGAGCAGGATGGGGTAAGCACAGAGCAGGATGGGGGAGCACAGAGCAGGATGGGGGAGAACAGAGAAGCACAGAGCAAGATGGGGGAGCACAGAGGAGGATGGGGAGACCACAGAGGAGGATGGGGAGCACGGAGCAGGACGGGGGAGCACTGAGCAGGATGGGGGAACACTGAGCAGGACTGGGGGAGAACAGTGCAAGATGGGGGAGCATAGAGGAGCAGGATTGCGGAGCACTGAGGATGGGGGAGCACTGAGGAGGACAAGGAGCTGAGCCATACATAGAAGGATGGGACGGGGAGCCGAGCCATGCATATTGGGAGGGGGTAGAGCCATGCAGAGCAGGACAGGGATGAGGGAAAAATGTACACCCGGCTTATACTCGAGTCAATAAGCTTAACCCAGTTTTCCATGGCAAAATTAGGGGCCTCAGCTTATACTTGGGTCAGCTTATACTCGAGTATATACGGTATACACACACTACATATGCGATTACGCTACAGCGCAGGTGTCACCGCTGGCGCCTGCCTGCAGAAGGTTTTTTTTTTCCAAGATATACATAATATTCATTATGTAAACTAAGGGGCAGAAGCCACTCATATGAATAACTAAGCAGAGGACCACATGTAGCCAAGCCTACAGGCCGCCCGGAAGTGGAACTCAAAACTGGAAATAAAGATTAAACAACCACAATACGAATTTCATCAACCAAGGTATCATTTTAATCAGTATAACAGCGTCGACCTGACAGTGTTTGTAGGTTAGTGTGCACAATCCTGCTGACAGGTTCCGTTTAAGCGGATCCCCAACAGTGATCATGCCAGGCACAACTCCTTTAGTCACAAAATTACCTGGATGTTTAATGTTGGAAGGCAGGGCCAGAGTCACCACCCGCCGCACTCAGGCAAGTGCCAGGGACCTGGAGAAAAAGGGGGGCGTAACTACCACAGTCGCAGCTGCAAGTGCACGGGCCTGGTGGGTGAGGGACCCTCCAACACAAGCAAATACTTCAGCTGGATGTCCGTTCTCGGACGCACATTCAGCTGAAGTATATAGCAGTGCCCAAACCTGTCGGGTAAGTGTGCGGCAATACACGCTGCCGGCCAGAGGCTAGCAGCTGACATTGGTGTGCATGTGATCAGGGGTGCATGACAGTGACGTCATGCACACCCAATGCTTGCACACTTAAGACAGCTGTCGGCTTTAGAAGAGGACGCCAAGCGGTGGGGGAGTGAAGGGAAGGGGAGTATTTATTTTTTAAAATTAGTAAGTACAAGCTGGCCATACTATTACATGGATGACTAAGGGATGTGCTTTAGATATGGTAGTGAATTATACTATATGGAGGAATATGTGCTGTGCATTATACACATAGTATAGAACGACTATGCATTATATTATATGAAGGTTATTGGCTGTGTATTATACTAATATGGAAGACTATGGACTGTGCATTATATATGGAGGTGTATTATAGTATAAAAGACGGATTTTGGTAAGAACTTACCTGTAAAATCCTTTTCAGCGAAGGAAGGAAAGGAGACACACTAGTCATAACTAGTGGGTAGGCGGAGCCCAGATGGGATAGACATCTCAGATTAAAAAAAGTGTTGACCGACCCCTCCAGCTCGGGTTCCTCCTACTCAGCTCTCCAGTTGTACACAAGCTTAAGGAAGAGCAATATCACCAGCGGAGCAACATAACCCTTCTGAAGGACTTCAGAGACAAAACACAAAAATACAGGTTATGCATGCATTTAGGTAAAAACCACGCAGTTCCAGGTACTACTCACTGGACCTGACCACTGCGATGAGCTGGCGATGCTGGAACAGAGCCGTAGCGCGCCGACCTCAGCCCAGATAATCGCTATCAGTGAAGGGTCACGCCGCATCTGTAAATACAACAACACACTTCTGCCAAGGGAGGGAGCTGTGTCTCCTTTCCTTTCTTCGCTGAAAAGGATTTTACAGGTAAGTTCTTACCAAAATCCGTCTTTCAGCAGCAGAACGGAAGGAAAGGAGACACGCTAGTCATAACTAGTGGGACGTCCCAAAGCAGTCCAAAAAATAAAGGGTGGGAAAAAAACAGAAAAGGCAGAACCCAACAACCTAATAAACTGCGCAACTAGCGCAAAAACACAAGTTAACGAGAACTTTAAACTACAGCCGCCTGCAGGACCCTACGTCCCAAGGCTGCATCAGCGGAAGCACTAACGTCCACCTTTTAAATTTTTGTAAAAGTGTGGACGGAGCGCCAGGTCGCCGCCCGGCAGAGCTGAGTTGCCGAGGCCCCTTGATGAAAGGCCCACGATGAACCCACAGATCTCGTGGAGTGGGCTCGAACCTTAATCGGGCAAGGTTCGCCCTTAAGTCGGTAAGCCTCCAAAATGGCCGACCGAATCCAACGAGCTATAGAATCCTTGGAAGCTCGTTGACCGCGTCGACGACCTGCTGGAATCACAAAGAGAGAGTCCGACTTTCGAAAACCTTG
The DNA here is from genome assembly GCA_033576555.1 of Oophaga sylvatica. NCBI lineage: Eukaryota > Metazoa > Chordata > Amphibia > Anura > Dendrobatidae > Oophaga > Oophaga sylvatica. The sequence continues at coordinate 301,566,714 of JARQOD010000003.1, read as the reverse complement.
AGTAACAGTCAATTAGAACTTCAAAGCCCACACCAAATCCAATGTGTGCAAGGCCCGTTCCTTCGCATTCCTTGGCTTCGGACAAAGAGAAGGCAACACAATATCCTGGTTTTATTGATAATATATAAAGACACACATGAATAAAAACTTGTTCACAAATATATATATGAGCGTATAAACAGATGAGAGTATAATGGTGATATAGCAACAAAATTACCTATGGTACACTAATGGGTAAGACCCAAATGCTCAAAGAATCAGCCACCCTATCACCATAGAAGGGCATAGTATGTATACAAAACGAGTATTAGATATAATGTGCTCCCTCCAACAGCAACAGAAAGTCAACGGTATATACAGTGTATTGGCGATAGGCTGAAATCATTAGCGTACAGTGAGATTCCTCAAATGGGAACTTGTGCATCGAGAAGGTAAGTACAATGGCAAAGTAAAGATTGCCCAATCTCAATGGACATTGAACTAACTAGAGCATTAGGAAAAGTAGTGCTTACCCATGTTGTGTAACAGCAGGAACGTGCCCCGACGCACGTTTCGCATTTAGCTTCCTCGGGGGGCAGTAAAAGCTAAATGCGAAACGTGCGTCGGGGCACGTTCCTGCTGTTACACAACATGGGTAAGCACTACTTTTCCTAATGCTCTAGTTAGTTCAATGTACCTTCTCGATGCACAAGTTCCCATTTGAGGAATCTCACTGTACGCTAATGATTTCAGCCTATCGCCAATACACTGTATATACCGTTGACTTTCTGTTGCTGTTGGAGGGAGCACATTATATCTAATACTCGTTTTGTATACATACTATGCCCTTCTATGGTGATAGGGTGGCTGATTTCTTTGAGCATTTGGGTCTTACCCATTAGTGTACCATAGGTAATTTTGTTGCTATATCACCATTATACTCTCATCTGTTTATACGCTCATATATATATTTGTGAACAAGTTTTTTATTCATGTGTGTCTTTATATATTATCAATAAAATTGTCTTTTTTATACAATTTACCAGTTTGGCTGGATGCTCCTTTATTTGTTATATTTCTGTATACAGGGAGTTGCCATGTTTCCACTGTGAAATTATGTACAGTCTTGTTACCCATGGTTTTGGTTTAAATATACAATATCCTGGTTAACATGAAATTGCGACACCACCTTAGGTTGGAAATCGCCCCGTGTGCGAAGCACTACACGATCCGGGTGAAACCCAGGAAAGGAGGCGAGCAAGAAAGAGCCGCCAACTCAGAAATCCTTCTCAAAGAGGTGACCGCCACTAGGAAGGCAACCTTCCAAGAGAGCAAAGAAAGGCTACAGAGTCCATAGGCTCAAAAGGCCCATGTTGAAGAGCCTCCAAAACAAGGTTGAGACGCCAAGGAGACACAGGCGCCTTCCGCGGCGGAAACTGGCGAGTTACTCCGCGAAAAAAGGAACGCACGTCCCTATGCGAGGCGATAGCCTTTCGGAACAGCAAGGACAGAGCAGAAACCTGACCCCTCAGGGTGCTTACTGCCAAACCCTTGTCCAGCCCGAATTGCAGGAAGGCCAACAAATTGGGAATGGAAAAAATCCTCGGGTTCCTAGAAGAACCCGAACACCACGAAAAGAAGGCTTCCCAAGTCTCGAAAGCTTGCAATTTGTTACCATCTTTTCAGTTAGCCATTAAAAGGTATCAACCACTGAGGACTCTCAACTCTAAATATTTTTCAAGTCTTGTGGTAAATTCTAGTAGTAGCCGGACCTCTGGCAGCTCGCAAAGTGGCAATGACTTTGGCTGAAAAACCTTGACGGGTCAATATTTCGGTCTCAAGAGCCACGCTGTCAAACGCAGAGACTTCAGGTCCGGATGACGAACAGGCCCTTGGGATAACAGGTCCGGGCGAAGAGGAAGTGGAAATGGAGGCGCTGCCAGAAGCGACATCAGTGTCGAGAACCACGTCCTCCTTGGCCAATCTGGAGCTATCAATATAGCTGAGATTCTCTCTAGTCTGATCCGACGAAGTACCAGAGGTAGCAAAGAAATCGGCGGGAACACATAGATTAGTTAGAATTGGTCCAACGGAGCCACTAGAGCATCCACCGCTACAGCCTTCGGATCCTTGTATCTGGACATGAATGTCAGTAACTTGGCATTGAACCTGGATGCCATCAGATCCACTTGAGGAGTTCCCCAACGGGAGCACAGCAGTGCAAAAATCTCCGGATGAAGACTCCATTCTCCGGGATCCATCTTCTCGCGACTTAGGAAGTCCGCCGTGATATTCTGAACTCCTGGAATGTGGATCGCAGAGATGGCTGGAACTCTGGTCTCTGCCCATATCAGTATCCGAGATACCTCCACCATGAGTCTGGAACTCCTTGTCCCGCCTTGCTGATTGATATATGCGACCGCCGTCGCATTGTCTGTCTGCACTCGGACAGGCAACCCGCTTAAAGGGACCGTCCAGTGTTGGAGGCAAAGGAAAATTGCCCTCAATTCGAGGATGTTGATCGGCAAGACAGACTCTTCCGACGACCATACTCCCTGAATCCAGAGATTGTTCCAGACACCCCCCCAGCCTATCAGGCTGGCATCGGTGGTTATGACCGACCACTTCGGAGGGAGGAAGGACTTCCCCAGGGATAACTCTTTCGGACGTATCCACCATCCTAGAGACTCTCGTACTTTGTGGGAGATGATAACACTGCAATCCAGTGAAGTCTGCGACCGATCCCAACGGCTCAGAATGAACTTTTGGAGAGCCCTGGAATGAAATTGGGCAAACGGAAGTGCCTCCATCGAAGCCACCATCAACCCCAGAAGGCGCATACATCTTCGAAGGGACATTGCTGTTGAAGACTTCATCACCCGTGCATGTCGAAGGAGACATGCTTGCTTGTCTGGAGGCAGGGACACCACTGCTCGTACCATGTCGAAATGCATCCCCAAAAACAGGATTGATTGGGACGGTTCCAGAGACGACTTCTCCCAATTGACCAACCACACGAAGTCCTTCAGGAGCTGAAGGGATAGGTTGGGAGCCGTCACCGCCCTCCTTTGAGGACGCCACAATCAGAAGGTCGTCCAGATAGGGAAGGATCGTGACCCCCTGTCTTCGTAGTATTGCCATGAGAGGCGCCAGAATTTTTGTAAAAACTCTGGGCGCTGAGGCCAAACCGAATGGCAGGGCCACAAACTGGTAATGGTCCTGTCCTATGGCAAAATGAAGATAACGTTGGTGAGCCCTTCCGATTGGAACGTGTAAATAGGCGTCGCGAATGTCGATTGACACCAAAAAGTCGTTCTGCGACAAGGCTGCCACAACGGAGCGAAGCGATTCCATGCAAAACTTTCGGGTGTGGACATGCCGATTCAATCTTTTGAGATCCAGGATGGGGCGAAACTTGTCCTCCTTTTTGGGACCACAAAGAGATTGGAATAAAAACCTCTTCCCCTGTCCTCTGGTGGAACCGGTACCACCACACCCTTCTGCAGAAGAAATTCGACTTCTTGCAGTAAAGCGGCACATAGCTCGGGCTCTGACGGGATGCAAGATTGGCAAAAACTGTTCGGGGGTCGAGAAGAAAATTCTATGAAGTAGCCTGCCGACACAACCCGCGTCACCCAGGTGTCTGGGACGCGGGAAACCCAAGTCAATTTGAATTGGAGCAGGCGACCCCCCACTCGAGAGCCTTCGAGCAGGACCCTGGCGTCAATCCGTCTTAGCGGGCTTTTTGTCAGATTCCCTCTTGTCTTGACGGAAACTTTGTTTCCAGGGAGTGCGGGATTTCTGAGTGGTCTTTTTTCCGAAAAAGAGGGACGACCCGACCCCCAAGAGGGCTGACCGAATCGTCCCCTGGACCGAAAGGAATCATAGAATCATAGAATAGAATCATAGAATGGTAGAGTTGGAAGGGACCTCCTGGGCCTTCTGGTCCAACCCCTGCTCAAAGCAGGATTCTCTAAATCATCCCAGACAGATGTCTATCCAGCCTCTGTTTGAAGACTTCCATTGAAGGAGAACTCACCACCTCTTGTGGCAGCCTGTTCCACTCATTGATCACCCTAACTGTCAAAAAGTTTTTTCTAATATATAATCTGTGTCTCCTCCCATTCAGTTTCATCCCATTGCTTCTAGTCTTTCCTTGTGCAAATGAGAATAAAGATGATCCTTCTACAATGTGACAGCCCTTGAGATATTTGTAGACAGCTATTAAGTCTCCTCTCAGTCTTCTTTTTTGCAAGCTAAACATTCCCAAATCCTGCAACCGTTCCTCATAGGACATGGTTTGCAGACCGGTCACCATTCTGGTGGCTCTTCTCTGAACTTGCTCCATTACTGGTACCAGGTCTGCCAGACGTAGAAGCCACAGTTCTTCGCTGCGGTAAAGCTGCTTCTTTTGCCTTTGCCTTGGCAATCAGCTCCGTGAGGTCAGATCCAAATAGCTGACCGCCCTTGTAAGCTAAAGATAGTAAACCTTGCTTGGAAACCGCATCACCGGTCCACTGTCTAAGCCACAGTGCTCTCCTGACTGTGACCGCCGAGGATTGTGTCCTGGACAGCAGTGACACAGTATCCAGGCTTGCATCATGGCCATATTGAATTGCACTCTCTAACAATTCAAACAGTTTGTCTACCTCAGGTACTTGAGGTTCACATTTCCTCCGCAAACGGTCCAACCAGACCAGGGAAGCTTTATAAGCACTCATGGAGCCTAGCACTGCTCTGAAACCATGACCCGCGGCCTCGTAAATCGATTTTGCCGCCGTCTCCGCTTTTCTGTACAGTGGGTCCTGCAGACTCGCCTTCCCTTTAATAGGAAGTAAAGAAGATTTGCTAAGCTGAGATAAAGGGACATCCACTTCAGGAGAAGGAATCCAATTATCAATCAATTCCGTAGCACACGGATACAGCGACTCAAAAAGACGTGTCCCCTGAAAACGTTTGTCTGGACACAGACGCTCCTTCTCCACTGCTTGATTAAGCTCAATCAAGGATGGCAAAGTCGAAAGTGACCTATGCGACTCCTGAAACATCCGGGCCTACTTACTCCCTCATAGCTTCAATAAAAGCTTCTGCACGGCCCGAAAAAGAGGCAGAGTGCCTTTGCCGATCTTCTTTATCCGAATCGGATATCCCCCTGAACTTAAAGGGGAACCCTCCACATCAGAGCTCTCTGAGTCGCTATATGTGAAAGAAGTCACCAGCCTGTGTCGCTTCCTGCCATGAGGTTTGGCTGACACCCAATAACCTATAAGGTTAGACAGGCTATCAATCGAACGAGTGAGAGCCTCCATTTTTACATCACTGGGTCCTCCGACCGCTGCGCTTGACGCGGTCGATGTCTGTGTGTCAGATACGCGAGGCCGATCTTGTAGCGGAGACGGGATATGGTCCGCACCTGGGTTCTGATCTGACATGTCTTACCCAGAACAATGATAGGTTAAACCTGACAGTAACTAGAAACAGTGTGGTTTCCAAAGGAAGACAAAAAACGAACGCTGAAGGGTTAACTCTTAAAGAGAGAGCTACCCCAGCTGTCCCACCATTAAGGGTTAACTGCCTAATAAGGGGTTAAAGTTACAAGCTCTCCACAACCTGTTGACAGATGTGCGAGCCCCAGGTGCCTCTTATGAGGTAGCAGGTGCAGACAGAAACAGTCCTCAAGGAATGCCACACTAAAATAATCGCTAAAATATTGCGCTATTTTGCGCATCTCATAAAAACTTATGCGACTTAAAAACCGTCGCTAACGTTCAGTGTGGCAGACCAGTGCCCTGCGCTGCGTGGGAGAGAAGTTTTTAAGCTTCTGCCCTGATAGGCAGAAGCGACTCACAGAACTTTGCGGTGCTGTCTTCTTTATTCTTGTGCGGGAGGAGCGGAGAGTGAGGAGCCCGAAGCGCTGTAATGGCCGCCGCACTGAGGAGGCAGCCGGAAGAGAAGGCAGAGGAGAATCGCGCTCAGTGAGCGCTTCCTGCCCGGGAAGCATGAAGCCACGCCCCCCACCTTCAAAAAAAGCGCGGGACTCCTCCATTCTCCGGTCCCGCGATCCCCGTCCTGCAGGCATCCACCTGCGGACAAAAATACAACAGTCACCACATGTACTGTAACAGCGGCTGCCGCAGCAGCCGCTGGATCACTCGAACACCTTATAAAAATGTGGAGTACTCACCCCGCCGAGCGCCACAGGGACCCCCAGGGGTTTCTGGCGCTATGCCCATGCTTCCCCCCAGGGCGGGGATCGCAGTGACCCCTGCAGCGCGGTTTCCGTCCCCGCCAGGGAAGCCATCCTCATCCCCCCGGGCCGGCAGGGTTCTGCAGGGACCACCATATAGGGTAATACAGATCCGCCAAGGGAGAGGTTGGGGTCCAGCAGCGCTGAGACCCCTGAGACCTCTAGACCACATTTGGTGATCCAAGTCTCTTGTCCGATAAAAAATAATAAAATCTTCTGAGGAGCTGCTTCCAGCAGCGACTATCCTCTGAAACCTCAAATTGAAAACTGGAGAGCTGAGTATGAGGAGCCCGAGCTGGAGGGGCCGGTCAACACTCTTTTTTAATCTGAGGTGTCTATCCCATCTGGGCTCCGCCTACCCACTAGTTATGACTAATGTGTCTCCTTTCCTTCCGTTCTGCTGCTGAAAAAGAATATAGAGGACTATGGGGTGCATTATTATACTTCATGGATGACTATGTTCTGTGCATTAACCCCTTTACCCCAAGGGTGGTTTGCACGTTAATGAACAGGCCAATTTTTACAATTCTGACCACTGTCCCTTTATAAGGTAATAACTCGAACACTTCCATGGATACCGTTGATTCTGACATTTTCTCGTGACATTGTATTTCGTGATAGTGGTAAAATTTAATTGATATAACTTGAGTATATTTGAGAAAAAAAATGGAAATTTGGCGAAAATTTTTTAAGTTTCGCAATTTTCTAACTTTGAATTTTCATGCCTTTAAATCACAGAGATATGGCACACAAAATACTTAAAAAATAACATTTAACACATTTCTACTTTACATCAGCATAATTTTGGAACCAAAATTTTTTTTGTTAGGAAATTATAAGAGTTAAACAGCGATCTCTCATTTTTACACCATAATTTTTTTTCTAGGGACCACATCACATTTGAAGTCACTTTGAGGGGTCTATATGATCGAAAATACCCAAAAGTGACACCATTCTAAAAACTGCACCCCTCAAGGTGCTCAAAACTACATTCTAGTAGTTTATTAACTCTTCTGGTACTTCACAGGAATTTCTGGAATGTTTAACCCTTTTCTGTCATTGGACGTACTATCCCAGCCATGTGCCCTGGGACTTAATTTGCATGGACGGGATAGTACGTCCTAGGCGATCAGCTGCGCTCCCTGGGGGAGAGCAGCTGATCTCGGCCGGGTGTCAGCTGATTATCACAGCTGACACCCGGCCCTATGTGCCAGGAGCGGTTACAGACCGCTCCCGGCACATTAACCACTGGCAGACCGCGATCAAACATGATCGCGGTGTACCTGGCGCACAGGGAAGCCCCCTCCCTGAGACCCTCAGAACAGCGCGATGTGTCGCGCTGTTCCGAGGGACTCTCCTCACTGCAGGACCCCGAATCCAAGATGGCCACCGGGTCCTGCAGGGAGACGGCTTCCTCAGTGCCTGCTGAGTGCAGGCGCTGAGGAAGCCTGCAGCAGTGCCTGTGCGATTGCTGGTCTGACAGAGTGCTGTGCACACTGTCACACCAACGATCTGACCCTACACAGTCATGTCCCACCCTGGGACAAAGTAAAAATGTACAAAAAATAAAAATGAACATTTGTGAAAAAAAAAAAAAAAAAAATTCCCCAATAAATTCATTTCTTTAATGTTAAAAAAAAAAACCAACAATAAAAGTACACATTTAGTATCGTCGCGTCCGTAACGACCCACCCTATAAAACTGTCCCATTAGTTAACCCCTTCAGTGAACCGCTTAAAAAAAACAAACAAGCCTAAAAAATAATGATTTATCATCATACCGCTGAACAAATGTGGAATAACACGCGATCAAAAAGACGGATATAAACAAGCATGGTACCTCTGAAAACGTCATCTTGTCCCGCAAAAAAAAAGCTGCCATACAGAATCATCAGCGAAACAATAAAAAAAGTTATAGCTCGCAGAATAACGCGATGCAAAAATAATTATTTTTTATATATAATAGTTTTTATTGTATAAAAGCGCCAAAACATAAAAAAGTTATATAAATGAGGTATCGCTGTAATCGTACTGACCCGTAGAGTAAAATTGCATTATCAATTTCAACACACGCGGAACGCTATAAACGCCCCTCCCCCAAAAGAAACTCATGAATTGCTGGTTTTTGTTCATTCTGCCTCCCAAAATTCGTAATAAAAAGCGATCAAAAATGTCATGTGCCCAAAAATGGTACCAATAAAAATGTCACCTCGTCCCGCAAAAAAAATAAGCCTCACATGACTGTGAGCCAAAATATAGAAAAATTATAGCTCTCAAAATGTGATGATGCAAAAACTACTTTTTGCAATAAAAAGCGTGTTTTAGCGTGTGACAGCTGCCAATCACAAAAACCCGCTATATATAGTAAATCAAACCCCCAATTATCACCCCCTTAGTTAGGGAAAAATAATAAAATTTAAAAAATGTATTTATTTCCATTTTCCCATCAGGGTTAGGGTTGGGGCTAAAGTTAGGGTTAGAGTTGGGACTAAATTAAGGGTTAGGGTTGGGACTAAGGTTACGGGTGTGTTAGGGTTAGGTTTGTGGTTAGGGTTATGATTAGGGTTGGGATTAGTGTTAGGGGTGTGTTGGGGTTAGGGTTGGAGTTAGAATTGGGTGGTTTCCACTGTTTAGGCACATCAGGGGCTCTCCAAATGTGACATGGAATCTGATCTCAATTCCAGTCAATTTGGCGTTGAAAAAGTCAAACGGTGCTCCTTCACTTCTGAGCTCTGCCATGCGCCCAAACAGTAGTTTACCCCCACATATGGGGTATCATCATACTCAGGACAAATTGCACAATAACTCTTGGAGTCCAATTTCTTCTGCTACCCTTGGGAAAATAAAAAATTGGGGGCGAAAATATTGTTTTTGTGGAAAAAAAAGATTATTTTTATGGCTCTACATTATAAACTTCTGTGAAGCACTTGGGGGTTCAAAGTTCTCCTGTTATTTTTGGGAACATAAAAAACTGGGGACTAAAAGATCATGTTTATGGAAAAAATATGATTTTTTATTTTCACGCCAGGGCGTTATAAACTTCTGTGAAGCACTTGGGGGTTCAAAGCGCTCACTACACATCTAGATAAGTTCCTTTGGGGGTCTAGTTTACAAAATGGGGTCACTTGTGGGGAGGTTTCAACTGTTTAAGCACATCAGGGGATCTCCAAATGCGACATGACACCCGCAGACCATTCCATCAAAGTCTGCATTACTAAACGTCACTACTTCTATTCCGAGCCCCGACGTGCGCCCACACAGTAGTTTTCTCCCACATATAGGGTATCAGCGTACTCAGGACAAATTGGACAACAAGTTTTGGGGTCCAATTTTCTCCCTTACCCTTGGGAAAATAAAAAAGTTGGTGACTAAAAGATCATTTTTGTGGGAAAAAGTAGGATTTTTTATTTTCATGCCCAGGTATTATAAACTTGTGTGAAGCACTTGGGGGTTCAAAGTGCTCACCAGATCTAGATAAGTTCCTTAGGGGGTCTAGATTCCAAAATGGGGTCACTTGTGGGTGGTTTTCACTGTTTAGGCACATCAGGGACTCTGCAAACTGAACATGACACCCATCAAAGTCTGCATTCCAAAATGTCATTACTTCCTTTCCGAGCCCTGCCGTGCCCCAAACAGTATTTCCCCCCCACATATGGGGTATTAGCGTACTCAGGACAAACTGGACAACTTTTGGGGTCCAAGTTCCTAGTGAAAAATCAAAAATTTGAAAATTGGGACTAAAAAATCATTTTTTGCAGATTTTTTTTTCACACCCAGGCATAACAAACTTTAGTGAAACATTTGGGGGTTGAACGTGCTCCCAACAGATCTAGTTAAGTTCCTTAAGGGGTCTAATTTGTAAAATGGTGTCACTTGTGGGGGGTTTCCACATCAGGGGCTCTCCAAACGCGACATGGCATACAGCCAATTCTGCGTTGAAAAAAATCAAACTGCGCTCCTTTCCTTCCGAGCTCTGCCATGCACCCAAACAGTGGTTTACCCCCACATATTGGGTATCAGCGTACTCAGGACAAATTGCACAATAACTTTTGAGGTCTTGTTACCCTTGGGAAAATAAAAATTGGCGTGAAAAGATCATTTTTGTGGAAAAAATATTGATTTTTTAATTTTACGGCTCTACCTTATAAACTTATGTGAAGCATTGGGGGGTTCAAAGTGCTCATCACAGATCTAGATAAGTTCCTTAGGGGGTCTAGTTTCTAAAATGGAGTTACTTGTGGGGGTTTCCACTGTTTAAGCACATCAGGGGCTATCCAAATGCGACACGGTGTCCAATCTCAATTCCAGACAATTTTGGTTTGAAAAAGTCAAATAGCGCTTCTTCCCTTCCGAGCTCTGCCGTGTGCCCAGACAGTGGTTCAAAGTGCTCAACACAGATCTAGATAAGTTCCTTAGGGGGTCTAGTTTCCAAAATGGGGTCACTTGTGGGGGGCTTCCACTGTTTAGGCACATCAGGGACTCTGCAAACTGAACATGACACCCATCAAAGTCTGCATTCCAAAACGTCATTACTTCCTTTCCGAGCCCTGCGGTGCATCCAAACAGTATTTCTCCCCCACATATGGGGTATCAGCGTACTCAGGACAAATTGGACAACAACTTTTGAACTTTTGGGGTCCAATTTCCTTGGGAAAAAAAAATCAATTGGGGACTAAAAAATAATTTGTGAATTTTTTTTTTCCCACACCCAGGCATTATAAACTTTAGTGAAACACTTGGGGGTTCAAAGTGCTCACAACAGATCTAGATAAGTTATTTAGGGGGTCTAGCTTCCAAAATGGTGTCATGTGGGGGGTTTCCACTGTTTAGGCACATTAGGGGCTCTCCAAACGCGACATGACGTCCAATCTCAATTTCCGCCAATTTTGGTTTGAAAAAGTCAAACGGCGCTCCTTCCCTTCCGAGCCCTGCCGTGTGCCCAGACAGTGGTTTTCCCCCACATATGGGGTATTGGCATACTCAGGAGAAATTGCACAACAACTTTTTCTGCCCATTTTCTCCTTTTACCCTTGTTAAAATAAAAAAAAATGTTTGTAAAATCATTTTAGTGACTAAAAAGTTAAATGTTCATTTTTTCCTTCCAAGTTGCTTCAGCTTCTGTGAAGCATCTGAGGGGTTAATAAACTTCTTGAATGTGGCTTTGAGTACCTTGAGGGGTTCAGTTTTTAGAACGGTGTCATTTTTGGTTATTTTATGCCATATGGACCCCTCAAAGTGACTTCAAATGTAAGGTGGTCCCTAAAAAATGGTTTTGTACAATTTGTTGTAAAAATGAGAGATCGCTGGTCAACTTTTAACCCTTATACCTTCGTAACAAAAAAAAAATTTGGTTTCAAAATTGTGCTGATGTAAAGTAGACATGTGGGAAATGTTATTTAGTAACTATTTTGTGTGACATATTTCTCTGTTTTAAGGGAATAAAAATTCAAAGTTAGAAAATTGCAAAATTTTCACCATATTTCCATTTTTTTCATAAATATCCGCAAATGATCTCTTAGAAATTTTAACACTATCATGAAGTACAATATGTCACGAGAAAACAGTCTCAGAATCGTGAAGATCCGTTGAAGCGTTCCAGAGTTATAGCCACATAAAGAGACAGTGGTCAGAATTGTAAAAATTGGCGCGGTCATTAACGTGCAAACCACCTTTGGGGGTTAAGGGGTTAAAAAAATGTAACATTTAACTTTTTTCACAAAAAATTTACTTCAGATCAATTTTATTTTTTTTTACCATGGGTAACAGGAGAAATTGGACCCCAAAAGTTATTGTGCATTATGTCCTGAGTACGCTGATACCCCATATGTGGGGGTAAACAACTGTTTGGGCGCATGGCAGAGCTCGGCAGGGAGCACCGTTTGACTTTATCAATGCAAAATTGGCTGGAATTGAGATCAGACGCCATGTCACATTTGGAGAGCCCCTGATGTGCCTAAACAGTGGAAACCACCCAATTCTAACTCCAACCCTAACCCCAACACACCCCTAACACTAATCCCAACCCTAATCATAACCCTAACCACAAACCTAACCCTAGCCCCTGATGTGCCTTAACAGTGGAAACCCTCACAAGTGACCCTATTTTGGAAAATAGACCCCCTCCATCAAGGAACTTATCTATATGTGTGGTGAGCACTTTGAACGTAGAGAGTATAATTAAAAAATAATTTTTTCCACAAAAAAAATTATCATTTCACCCCCAATTCTTAATTTTTTGAAGGGTAACAGGAGAATTTGGACTCCAAAAGTTGTTGCCCAATTTGTCCTGAGTGTGCCGATACCCAATATGTGGGAGAAAACTACTGTTTGGGCACACGTCAGTGGTTGGAAGGGAAGTAGTGACGTTTTGGAATGCAGACTTTGATGGAATGTGCTGTGGGTGTCATGTCGAGTTTTGAAAACCCCTGATGTGCCTTAACAGTGGCAATGCCCAACAAGTGCCCCCTTTTTGGAACTAACCTACCGTTTCCTGGTATGTGAATTTTATAAGTGACCCCGGATCTCACCGCAGCTCAGCTGCAGTAACTTTGGCAAGATCACCGCAAGCACTGTGAGCCATGAGTGCTCACGATGCTAGCGGGGATCTCACCGCAGCTCAGCCCAGCTGGGAACGGAGCCCAGTGACCGGAGGTAACCTCTAAGATGTCACCCCTGGTTACTGACGCTGCATTCCCAGCAGTACATTCACCAGTGGTTCTCAGCATGGACAGTCGCATCTTGGCACCGTCCAGGTTGAAAACTAATGTTCTTATGTTTGGCAGCTATCACACGCTAAAAGACGCTTTTTTTTTGCAAAAATTACCTTTTGCTTCACGACATTTTGAGAGCTATAATAATTCCATATTTTGGCCCAGAGTCATGTGAGGTCTTGTTTTTTGCAGGACGAGTTGACGTTTTTATTGGTACCATTTTCGGGCACATGACATTTTTTGATCGCTTTCTATTCTGATTTTTCGGAGACAGAATGAGCAAAAACCTGCAATTCATGAATTTCTTTTTTTGGGGGGTGGGGTTTATACCGTTCCGTGTGTAGTAAAACTGATGAGGCAGTTTCATTGTTCGGATCAGTACGATGACAGAGATACCTCATTTATATTTTTTATGTTTTGGCGCTTTTATATAATAATTACTTTATAGAAAAAATACGGTACTTGTTTTTGCATCACTTTATTCTGAGAGCTATAATTTATTTTTCCGCTGATGGAGCTATATTGCAGCTCGTTTTTTGGTGGGACAAAATGACATTTTCAGCGGTACCATGTTTATTTATATCTGTCTTTTTTATTGCGTTTTATTCTAATTTTTGTTCAGCGGTATGATAAAGCATTGTTTTTTGCCTTGTTTTTTTATGGTGTTCACTAAATGGGTTAACTAGTGGATCAGTTTTATAGGTCAGGTCGTTGAGGACGTGGCTATACCAAATGTGTGTACTTTTATTGTTTATATTTTTTTCATTCAAATATTTATTTATGACAGAATATATATTGATTTCTTAAAAATATTTTTACAATTATTTAAAAAAAATGTATTTTTTTTTACTTTTTCCTAACTTTTTTACTTTGTACCACTATGGGACAATCATTTTTTTTTTTATGGCTGATCGCTTCTATAGCATGCAGATGAAGTAGCATCTGCATGCTATGGAAACTATCAGCGCAGCACTGACAGGGAGATTTACTGATCATGCACTGCGCATGATCAGCAAGTTTACTAGCTCTGGTCAGCCGGATGTAGTCATGACGACATCCGCTCACCATGGCAACGATCGGGACCCCGCGTAAGGCCGCAGGGTCTCCGATCCAAAGGCAGAGGGGCTGTCAGCCCTCTGCCGCTTTCTTAGAATGCTGCGGGGTCTTGTTAGATCGCAGTATTTCGGGGCTTAAAGTGCCAGGTGCCCGCTGTCAGAATCAACTGACACCTGGCGGCGATCGGCAGCACTGGAGCCCCTGTGACCGCGGCCGATCGCTTAGACGTAATGATCCGTCCATGGTCAAATAGGCCCAGGTCACATTATGTCTACTGTCAAAAAGGGGTTAAACAATATGGAGGATGAGGAGCTGGGCATTATACTATATGGAGGACAGTGGAATGTGCATTATACTATATGAAGGACTATGCGATGCATTATACAGTGTCTACAAGTAGTATTCAACCCCCTGCAGATTTAGCTGGTTTGATAAGATGCAAATAAGTTAGAGCCTTCAAACTGCAAACGAGAGTAGGATTTATTAACAGAAGCATAAATCTTACAAAACAAAAAGTTATGTTGCTCAGTTGAATTTTAATAATTTTTAAACATAAAAGTGTGGGTCAATTATTATACAACCCCTATGTTTAATATTTCGTGGAATAACCCTTGTTTGCAATTACAGCTAATAATCGTCTTTTATAAGACCTGATCAGGCTGGCACAGGTCTGTGGAGTTATCTTGGCCCACTCCTCCATGCAGATCTTCTCCAAGTTATCTAGGTTCTTTGGGTGTCTCATGTGGACTTTAATCTTGAGCTCCTTCCACAAGTTTTCAATTGGGTTAAGGTCAGGAGACTGACTAGGCCACTCCAACACCTTGACTTTTTCCCTCTTGAACCAGGCCTTGGTTTTCTTGGCTGTGTGCTTTGGGTCGTTGTCTTGTTGGAAGATGAAATTACGACCCATCTTAAGATCCTTGATGGAGGAGCGGAGGTTCTTGGCCAAAATCTCCAGGTAGGTCGTGCTATCCATCCTTCCATGGATGCGGACCAGATGGCCAGGCCCCTTGGCTGAGAAACAGCCCCACAGCATGATGCTGCCACCACCATGCTTGACTGTAGGGATGGTATTCTTGGGGTCGTATGCAGTGCCATCCAGTCTCCAAACGTCACGTGTGTGGTTGGCACCAAAGATCTCGATCTTGGTCTCATCAGACCATAGAACCTTGAACCAGTCTGTCTCAGAGTCCTCCAAGTGATCATGAGCAAACTGTAGACGAGCCTTGACATGACGCTTTGAAAGTAAAGGTACCTTACGGGCTCGTCTGGAACGGAGACCATTGCGGTGGAGTACCTTACTTATGGTATTGACTGAAACCAATGTCCCCACTGCCATGAGATCTTCCCGGAGCTCCTTCCTTGTTGTCCTTGGGTTAGCCTTGACTCTTCGGACAAGCCTGGCCTCGGCACGGGAGGAAACTTTCAAAGGCTGTCCAGGCCGTGGAAGGCTAACAGTAGTTCCATAAGTCTTCCACTTACGGATGATGCTCCCAACAGTGGAGACAGGTAGGCCCAACTCCTTGGAAAGGGTTTTGTACCCCTTGCCAGCCTTGTGACCCTCCACGATCTTGTCTCTGATGGCCTTGGAATGCTCCTTTGTCTTTCCCATGTTGACCATGTATGAGTGCTGTTCACAAGTTTGAGGAGGGTCTTAAATAGTCAGAAAAGGCTGGCAAAAGAGATCATTAATCCACACATGTGAAGCTCATTATTCTTGGTGCCTGAACTACTTCTTAATACTTTAGGGGGACCAAACAGAATTCTTGTGGTTTGAGGGGTTGAATAATAAATGACAATCTGAATTAACTTTTAACGTTTTTAAAAAAAAAAAAAAAAAATTAAAACAAAAATTTTTGCAGCAGTGCATTTCCCACTTCCAGGCTGATCTACAGTACAAATGTCACAATGCCAAGTTAATTCCGCATGTGTCAACCAGCTAAATCTGCAGGGGGTTGAATACTACTTGTAGGCACTGTATGTATGGAATTGTAGATTTACAAAAAAGATCACTCATGTAATGTAATGTAAAAAGTAAGTGAAATCTTTGGCATTCTACTATACCTATATTTCTCTGCTGTATCTGTGCATCAAGAATCATGGTATGTGTTAAAGAAGCCCAGAGACTTTTGCCCGCAGCCCAACCATGACAACCTGGAGCTAGTCCTGTCAGAACAGGTTAATATTTTTCTGTAGCTACTTTTTTTTTTATAGCTAAACTTTTTTTTCTGTCTACATTGTGCACCTTACTGTAAGATTCAATTGAGGTATAGACAGTAGGAAAAACATTTTCCACTAATTAAAACATCTGGTATAAAGAAGAGGGGTCAATTTCACTAATTTTAATGTACCATGAGAGAATAGAAAGGTAACTGATCCATTGTTCGTGTTTCTTTTTAGTATCTGTATCATACCCATAGCATTACAGAATGCACAATCTCTGCAGCACAGACATTTACACAACATTGTGCATGAACATAATTCTTCTGTATAGATACACTCCACTGCTACATCAATACACAGCTCTCTGCTGCACACTAGTATACACTACCATATTTTAAGTTCCTTACTGGTGATGAGAGAGTATACTCATTGCTCGGATGATCTCCGAGAATTTGGAAGTGCTCGGAGATTTAGTTTCTGTTGCCGCGGCTGCATGATTTGTGGCTATTTAACAGCCTGAATACATGTACATTCCTTAAACAGACATTCCTCACATGTATTCAAGCTGTCCAGCAGCCGCAAATTATGCAGCTGTGGAAACAGAAACTAAATCTCCAAGCACTTTCAAATACTCGGACATCACCCGAGCATGCTCGGGAAAACCCAAGCAAAGAGTATACTCGCTCATCACTATTCCTTACAGTTCTCTGTGATCAGGAAGTTACCGTATTTTTCGGACTATAAGACGCACTTTTTCCCTCACAAAATGTGGAGAAAATTGGTGTGGTGCCTCTTATAGTCCGGATGTAGGGGCTCTGGCTGTGGTGTGGAGGTGGGGGAGCTCTACTCTGGACTCCTCAGCGTCGCCATCTTCCAGCTCTCTGCACTGTGACTGTTCAGGCAGAGGGCGCACAGACATGACGTCATCGCGCCCTCTGACCTGAATGTCACTGTCAGGAAGCGCAGAAGATGTCACCGCAGTGGAGCAGGGAGAGGTAAGCATCGTAAGTGCCGGGGTCCTGAGCAAGCGGAAGGGGCCCACTCATGGGCGCCGCCACTGGCACAGGGCCCCTCATAGAACGCCGGTGTCTCCGAGGGCGAGTGGGCCCCCGCCTGCTCAGGGCCCCGGCACTTACCCGGGTGCGCCAGGTGCTGAAGTCGGCCCTGCATACCAGGCTAGGTATGATGAGGCATGCACACCAAGATGAGGATGAGGGCTATGCATATCAGGATAGGGATAAGGGGACCATGCATACCAATTTCCTCCTCTAAAATCTAGGTGCATCTTATGGTCTGGTGCATCTCATAGTTCGAAAAATACGTTAAGTGGCAGCATTGTTGTAGATCATAGAAAACTTCCTCCGGACTATAAGCCTGGGATCACACATGCGAGGAATACGGCATGGTAATAACCGGCACTACCGCCGGCATCGGGAGTGGAGCGTGAGGCCACATAGCAATACATGGAGCCGCACGCTCCGCTCCTGAGTGCCGGCGGTAGTGCCGGGTATTTACATGCGAGACTCGGCCGTATTCCTCGCATGTGTCATCCCAGCCTAAGTCGCACTTTTTAGCAACAAATATATTGCTTAACCCCTTAATCCCCAAGGGTGGTTTGCACGTTAATGACGGCGCCAATTTTTAAAATTTTGACCACTGTCTCTTTATGAGGTTATAACTCTAGAACGCTTCAACGGATCTTCACGATTCTGAGATTGTTTTCTCGTGACATATTGTACTTCCTGATAGTGGTAAAATTTCTTCGATATAATTTGCAGTTATTTATGAAAAAAATGGAAATGTGAAAATTTGGAAAATTTTGCAATTTTCAAACTTTGAATTTTTATTCCCTTAAAACAGAGAAATATGTCAAACAAAATAGTTACTAAATAACATTTCCCACATGTCAGGTGCTTCACAGGAGCTGAAGCAACTTGGAAGGAAAAAATGAACATTTAACTTTTTAGTCACAAAAAGACGGATTTTGGTAAGAACTTACCTGTAAAATCCTTTTCAGCGAAGAAGGAAGGGAGACACACTAGACATTACTAGTGGGGTAGGCGGAGCCCAGATGAGATAGACACCTCAGATTAAAAAGAGTGTTGACCGGCCCCTCCAGCTTGGGCTCCTCCTACTCAGCTCTCCAGTTGTACCAAGCTTAAGGAAGAGCAATATCACCAGCGGAGCAACATAACCCCTTCTGAAGGACTTAAGAGAATGAAACACAAAAATACAGGTTATGCATGCATGTAGGCAAAAACCACACAGTTCCAGGTACTACTCACTGGACCTGACCACTGCGATGACCTGGCGATGCTGGAACAGAGCCTTAGCGCGTCGACCTCAGCCCAGATAATCGCTATCAGAGAAGGGTCACGCCGCATCTGAAAAACAACAACACACTTCTGCCATGGGAGGGATGTGTGTCTCCCTTCCTTCTTCGCTGAAAAGGATTTTACAGGTAAGTTCTTACCAAAATCCGTCTTTCAGCTGCAGATGAAGGAAGGGAGACACACTAGACATTACTAGTGGGACGTCCCAAAGCAGTCCAAAAATTAAGGGTGGGAAAAAACCAAAAGAGGCAGAATCCCAACAACCTTGATAAATGCGCAACAGGCGCCAAATACAAGTTAACTAGAACTTTAAACTACAGCCGCCTGCAGGACCCTACGTCCTAAGGCTGCATCAGCGGAAGCACTAACGTCCACCTTATAAAATCTTGTAAAGGTGTGGACGGAGCGCCAGGTCGCCGCCCAGCAAAGCTAAGCTGCCGAGGCCCCTTGATGGAAAGCCCACGATGAGCCCACAGCTCTCGTGGAATGAGCTCGAACCTTAATCGGGCAAGGTTCGCCTTTAAGTCGGTAAGCCTCCAAAATGGCCGACCGGATCCAACGAGCCATAGAATCCTTGGAAGCCCGTTGACCACGTCGACGACCTGCTGGAATCACAAACAGGAGTCCGACTTCCGAAAACTTTGGGTAACAGACAAATAGAACTTCAAAGCCCGCACCAAATCCAATGTGTGCAAGGCCCGTTCCTTCGCATTACTCGGTCCCGGACAAAGGGAGGGCAACACAATATCCTGGTTAACATGAAATTGCGACACCACCTTAGGTAGAAAGTCGCCCCGTGTGCGAAGCACTACACGATCCGGGTGAAACTCCAGAAAAGGAGGCAAGTAAGAAAGAGCCGCCAACTCAGAAATCCTTCTCAAAGAGGTGACCGCCACTAGGAAGGCAACCTTCCAAGAGAGCAAAGAAAGACTAACAGAGTCCATAGGCTCAAAAGGCCCGTGTTGAAGAGCCTCCAAGACAAGATTGAGGCGCCAAGGAAACACAGGCGCCTTCCGCGGCGGAAACTGGCGGGTTACTCCGCGAAAAAAGGAACGTATGTCCCTACGTGAGGCGATAGCCTTTCGGAACAGCAAAGACAGAGCAGAAACCTGACCCCTCAGGGTGCTCACTGCCAACCCCTTGTCCAACCCGAATTGCAGGAAAACCAACAAATTGGGAATGGAAAAAATCCTCGGGTTCCTTGAAGAACCCGAACACCACGAAAAGAAGGCTTCCCAAGTGGTAAATCCTAGTAGTAGCCAGACCTCTGGCAGCTCGCAAAGTGGCAATGACTTCGGCTGGAAAACCTTGACGGATCAATATTTCGGTCTCAAGAACCACGCCGTCAAACGCAGAGACATCAGGTCCGGATGACCAACGGGCCCTTGGGTTAACAGGTCCGAGCGGAAAGGAAGTAGAAATGGTGGCGCTGCCAGGAGCGACCCCAGTGTCGAGAACCACGTCCTCCTTGGCCAATCTGGGGCTATCAACATAGCCGGGATTCTCTCTAGTCTGATCCGACGTAACACCAGGAGGAGTAAGGAAATCGGTGGAAAACATAGATTAGCTCGAATTGGTCCCACGGAGCCACTAGAGTAACCACCGCCACAGCCTTCGGATCCTTGTACCTGGACATGAAAGTCAGTAACTTGGCATTGAACCTGGATGCCATCAGATCCACTTGGGGAGTTCCCCAACGGGAGCACAGCAGTGCAAAAATTTCCGGATGAAGACTCCATTCTCCGGGATCCATCTTCTCGCGACTGAGAAAGTCCGCCGTGGTATTCTGAACTCCCGGAATGTGGATCGCAGAGATAGCTGGCACTCTGGTCTCTGCCCATACTAGGATACGAGATACCTCCACCATGAGCTTGGAACTCCCAGTCCCGCCTTGGTGGTTGATATATGCGACCGTCGTCGCATTGTCCGTCTGCACTCGGACTGGCAGACCGCTTAAAGGGACCGTCCAGTGTTGGAGGCAAAGAAATAAATCGCCCTCAATTCCAGGATGTTGATCGGCAAGACAGACTCTTCCGACGACCATACTCCCTGAGTCCAAAGATCGTTCCAGACACCCCCCCCCCAGCCCGTCAGGCTGGCATCGGTGGTTATGACCGACCACTTCGGAGGGAGGAAGGACTTTCCCAGGGATAACTCTTTCGGACGTATCCACCATCCTAGGGACTCTCGTACCCTGTGGGGGATGATGACACTGCAATCCAGTGAAAACCTGCGATCGATCCCAACGGCTCAGAATGAACCTTTGGAGAGCCCTGGAATGAAACCGGGCAAACGGAAGTGCTTCCATGGACGCCACCATCAACCCCAGAAGACGCATACAGCTTCGCAGGGACATTGCTGTCGAAGACTTCATAACCCGTGCATGTCGAAGGAGACATGCTTGCTTGTCTGGAGGCAGGGACACCACTGCTCGCACCGTGTCGAAATGCATCCCCAAAAACAGGATTGACTGCGACCGTTCCAGAGACGACTTCTCCCAATTGACCAGCCACCCGAAATCCTCCAGGAGCTGAAGGGATAATTGCGAGCAGTTACCGCCTCCTCCTTCGAAGACGCCAATCAGAAGGTCATCCAGGTAGGGAAGTATCGTAACCCCCTGCCTTCGAAGAATCGCCATGAGAGGCGCCAGAATTTTTGTAAAAACTCTGGACGCTGAGGCCAACCCGAATGGCAGAGCCACAAACTGGTAATGGCCCTGACCTATGGCAAAACGAAGGAAGTGTTGGTGGGCCCTTCCGATTAGGAAGTGCAAATAAGCGTCGCGAATGTCGATTGACACCAAAAAAAGCGTTCTGCGACAGGGCCGCCAAAACGGAGCGAAGCGACTCCATGCGGAATTTCCTGGCGTGGACATGCCGATTCAATCTTTTGAGATCCAGAATGGGCCGAAATTTGTCCTCTTTTTTGGGGACCACAAAGAGGTTAGAATAAAACCCTCTTCCCCGGCCCTCCGGCGGAACCGGTACCACCACACCTTTCTGCAGAAGGGAATCTACCTCCCACAGCAGAGCGGCAAAAAGCTCGGGCTCTGACGGAACGCGAGGTTGACAAAAAAACTGTCTGGGGGTCGAAAAAGAGACTCTATGAAGTAGCCTGCCAACACAACCCGTGTCACCCAGGCGTCCGACATGCGGGAAGCCCAAGTCGGTTTGAATAGGAATAGACGACCCACCACTCGAGAGCGCTCAAGTGAGACCCAGGCGTCAGTCCGCCTTAGCGGGCTTTTTGCCAGCTTCCCGCTTGTCTTAAAGGAAGTCCTGTTTCCAGGGTATGCGGAATTTCTGAGAATTCCCCCTTTTTTTTTTTTTTTTTTTTAAAAAGAGAGAGACGACCCGAACCCCAGAGGGCTGACTGAATCATCCCCTGGACCGAAAGGACCGCCGACAACTACCGGCACTAGTCCTGCCAGACGCAGAGGTCACAGCTCTGCGCTGCGGTAAAGCTGTTGCTTTTGCCTTTACCTTGGCAATCAGCTCCGTGAGGTCAGGTCCAAATAGCTGACCACCTTGCAAGCTAGCAAACCCTGTTTGGAAACTGCGTCCACTGTCTAAGGCACAGTGCTCTTCTGACTGTGACTGCCGAGGATTGCGCCCTGGATAGCAGTGATGCAGTATCCTCCAAAAACTGGAAAAGCCCATCTACCTCTATAGAGGAGATCCACCCTGCCACGCCGTCCGTAGACGGTCCAACCGGCTCAGGGAAACTTTACAAGCACACATGGATTCTTAATACCGAATCCATGATCCGCGGCCTCGCAGATGGATTTTTCTGCCATCTACGTTTTTTGTCCAGCGGGTCCTGCAGACTCGTCTTCCCCTTAACAAGGAGGATTTTGCTAAGCTGGGATAAAGGGACATACACTTCAGGAGAAGGATCCAATTATCATCAACTCCGTAGAACACGGATACGGTGTCTCAATTTTCTGGACACAGCCGTTCCTTCTCCACTGCCCCATTAAGCTCATCCAGTGATGGTAAAGCTTGATCGTGATTGAAAACATCTGGGCCGACTTACCAGGACGTCCAGATACCTCCTTCGGTAACTGTAACGCCTCCAATAAAAACCTCTTTACGGCCCAAAAGGGAGGCAGAGTGTCCCTGCCGATCCTCCTTGTCCGAATCGGACATTTTCGTTACGCGGGAAGGAAGGCACCGGCTTGTGTCGCTTCCTGACATGAGAGGATCTAGCTGACACTCAATAATAGAAAATCAGACAGGCCATCAATAGAAACTAGCGAGGGCCTCCATTCTGACACCACTGGAAACCTCCGACCGCTGTGCTTGACGCCGTCTAGGTCTGCGCGTCAGATACGCGATACTGATCCTGTAGCGGATCTGGGAGACGGTTGCACAGTATATGGCAGGTTAAACCTGTCAGTAATGTGGTTTCTTAAAGAAAAAACGAAAACGCTGAAGGGTTAAAGCTCTTAAGGAGAGAGCTACCCCAGCTGTCCCCCATTAAGAGTTAACCGCCTAAGAAGGGGTTAAAGTCGCAGACTCCCCACAACCTTAATAATGAAAAGGGTGTGCGAGCCCCAAGTGCCTCTTATAAGGCAGCAGCTATAGGACAGCTATGCCACACTTAACAAGAAAAAATGTTCACAATATCGCTAAAAAATTGCGCTGTTTGTAAATCGCAATGACCGCCAAAGTCATTAAGGGGATCGCTAACCGCCTATGCGTTGTTAATGAGATCGCCCAGATTGGCAGCTACTAGCGACATTAAAAATGATCACACAAACGATCGCATAGTATGCGTCGTCGTTAGCAAGAACGTATAGTGGCAGTATTACTGTCGCAGACTCCCCACAACCTCTTATATTGAAAAGGTGTGCGAGCTTTGAGATAACAGCTGCAGGCAGCGCAGTCTGCCACCCATTTGTGCCTCAGAAAGGCGCCCGTGCTGTGGGGGTGAAGGGGTTAAGCTTCTGCCCTAGACGGGTAGAAGCGACTCACCCAGCTGGTAGCGGTGCAGCGCTGCCGAGAGGGGAGGAGAGCGATGTCCGAGGAAGCTTTCAGCCTGTCAGCATTACTCGGCTAATGGCCGCCGCGCTGTGTCTCTGTGTGCTTCATGAGGGAAGCCGGAAAAGGAGACTGCCGTAAAGCGCGCGCTCAGAGCGGCGCGAAATTCAAAAAAAAAAAAAAAGGCGCGCAGCTCCTCTCTCCCCCGTTCCTATGTCCTGCAGGCATCCACCTGCGGACAAAAAACACACAGTCACCGCATGTATACTGTAACAGCGACTGCCGCAGCAGTCGCTGAAAACACTCAAACACATATTAAATGTGGAGTACTCACCAGCCGAAAGCGCCACAGGGACCCCAGGGGTTTCTGGCGCTTGCCCATGCTTCCCCCAGGGCGGGGAACGCAGTGACCCCTGCAGCGCGGTTTGCGTCCCCGCCAGGGAAGCCATCCTCATCCCCCTGGGCCGGCAGGGTTCTGCAGGGACCACCATATAGGGTAATACAGATCCGCCAAGGGAGAGGTTGGGGAACAGCAGCGCTGAGACCCTGAGACCTCTAGACCACATTTGGTGATCCAAGTCTCTTGTCCGATAAAAAAATAAAATCTTCTGAGGAACTGCTTCCAGCAGCGACTATCTTCTCTGACCTCAAATTGAAAACTGGAGAGCTGAGTAGGAGGAGCCCGAGCTGGAGGGGCCGGTCAACACTCTTTTTAATCTGAGGTGTCTATCTCATCTGGGCTCCGCCTACCCCACTAGTAATGTCTAGTGTGTCTCCCTTCCTTCATCTGCAGCTGAAATTATCTTTTACAAACATTTTTTTTATTTTCACAAGGGTAAAAGGAGAAAATGGACAGAAAAAGTTGTGCAATTTCTACTGAGTACGCTGATACCCCATATGTGAGGGAAAACCACTGTCTGGGCGCACGGCAGGGCTTAGAAGGGAAGGAGCGCCGTTTGACTTTTTCAAACAAAATTGGCGAGAATTGAGATTGGACGCCATGTCGCGTTTCGAGAGCCCCTAATGTGCCTAAACAGTGGAACCCCCCACATGTGACACCATTTTTGGAAACTAGACCCCCTAAGGAACTTCTCTAGATCTGTTGTGAGCACTTTGAACCCCCAAGTGTTTCACTAAAGTTTATAATGCCTGGGTGTGAAAAAAAAATAAAATGTCCACAAAAATGATTTTTTTGTCCCCAATTTTTGATTTTTCCCAAGGAAATTGGACCCCAAAATTTGTTGTGCAATTTGTCCGGAGTTCGCTGATACCCCATATGTGGGGGAGAAATACTGTTTGGACGCACCGCAGGGCTCGGAAAGGAAGTAATGACGTTTTGGAATGCAGACTTTGATGGGTGTCATGTTCAGTTTGCAGAGTCCCTGATGTGCCTAAACAGTGGAAACCCCCACAAGTGACCCCATTTTGGAAACTAGACCCCCTAAGGAACTTATCTAGATCTGTGTTGAGCACTTTGAACCCCCAAGTGCTTCACACAAGTTTATAATGCCCGGGCATGAAAATAAAAAATCCTATTTTTTCCCACAAAAATGATCTTTTAGTCACCAATTTTTTATTTTCCCAAGGGTAAGGGGAGAAATTGAACCCTAAAAGTTGTTGTCCAATTTGTATCGAGTACGCTGATACCCTATAAGTGGGAGAAAACGACTGTGTGGGGGCACGTTGGGGCTCGGAATAGAAGTAGTGACGTTTAGTAATGCAGACTTTGATGAAATGGTCTGCGGGTGTCATGTCGCATTAGGAGAGCCCCTGATGTGCCTAAACCCCCCACACAAGTGACCCTATTTTGTAAACTAGACCCCCAAAGGAACTTATTTAGATGTGTGGTGAGAACTTTGAACCCCAAGTGCTTCACAGAAGTTTATAATGTAGAGCCATAAAAATAATAAATCATTTTTTTTTACAAAAACGATATTTTCGCCCCAATTTTTTATTTTCCCAAGGGTAACAGAAGAAATTGGACCCCAAGAGTTATTGTGCAATTTGTCTTAAGCATGCTGATACCCCATATGTGGGGGTAAACTACTGTTTGGTCGCATGGCAGAGCTCAGAAGGGAAGGAGCACCGTTTGACTTTTTCAACGCCGAATTGGCTGGAATTGAAATCAGACGCTATGTCACATTTGGAGAGCCCCTGATGTGCCTAAACAGTGGAAACCCCCCAATTCTAACTCCAACCCTAACCCCAACACACCCCTAACACTAATCCCAACCCTAATCATAACCCTAACCACAAACCTAACCCTAACACACCCGTAATCCTAGTCCCAACCCTAACCCTAACTTTAGCCCCAACCCTAACCCTAACTTTAGCCCCAATCCTAACCCTAAAGGGAAAATGGAAATAAATACATTTTTTAAATTTTATTATTTTTCCCTAACTAAGGGGGTGATGAAGGAGGGTTTGATTTACTATTTATAGCGGGTTTTTATGATTGGCAGCTGTCACGCTAAAAGACGCTTTTTATTGCAAAAAGTAGTTTTTGCATCATCACATTTTGGGAGCTATAATTTTTCTATATTTTGGCCCACAGAGTCATGTGAGGTCTTATTTTTTGCGGGACGAGGTGACGTTTTTATTGGTAACATTTTTGGGCACATGACATTTTTTGATCGCTTTTTATTACGATTTTTGGGAGGCAGAATGAACAAAAAACAGCAATTCATGAGTTTCTTTTGGGGAGTGGCGTTTATAGCGTTCCGCGTGTGGTAAAATTGATAATGGAGTTTTATTCTTCGGGCCAGTACGATTACGGCGATACCTCATTTATATAATTTTTTTATGTTTTGATGCTTTTATACAATTAAAACGATTATATAAAAAAATAATTATTTTTGCATCGCTTTATCCTGCGAGCTATAACTGTTTTATTATTTTGCTGATGATGCTGTATGCTGGCTCGTTTTTTGCGGGACAAGATGACGTTTTCAGCGGTACCATGCTTGTTTGTATCCGTCTTTTTGATCGAGTGTTATTCCACTTTTTGTTCGGCAGTATGATGATAAATCATTGTTTTTTAGATTAGTTTTTTTTTTTTAAGGGGTTCACTAAATGGGTTAACTAGTGGGACAGTTTTATAGGGTGGGTCGTTACGGACGCGGCAATACTAAATGTGTACTTTTATTGTTTTGTTTTTTTTACATTAAAGAAGTGAATTTATGGGGGAATATTTTTTTTTTCATTATTTAGGAATTTTTTTTTTACAAATGTTTATTTTTATTTTTTACTTTGTCCCAGGGTGGGACATCACAGTACGGGGTCAGATCGCTGGTGTGACAGTGTGCACAGCACTCTGTCACACCAGCGATCGCACAGGCAGTGCTGGAAGCTTCTCAATGCCTGCTCTCAGCAGGCACTGAGAAAGCAGCCTCTCTGCAGGACCCGACGGCCATCTTGGATCCGGGGTCCTGCAGTGAGGAGAGTCCGTCGGAACAGTGCGACACATCGCGCTGTTCTGAGGGTCTCAGGGTAGCTCGCATGGAGCACCCTCCATGCGCGATGCTCCCGTGCCCCCGGTACACCGCGATCATGTTTGATCGCGGTGTGCCAGGGGTTTATGTGCCGGGAGCGGTCCGTGACCGCTCCTGACACATAGTGCCGGGTGTCAGCTGATCGCCCTGGACGTACTATTCCATCCATGGGAATTAAGTACCAGGTCACATGGACGGAATTTTACGTCCAATGGGATTAAGGGGTTAAAAAAAGGGCATCTTACAATCTAAAAAATACAGCACATTTTCAATTGTAAGAATAACTTTAGTTTTGCATACATTAGAACTGAATTTTAAAATCAGATTAAAAAAAAAAAAAAAAAAAAAATCACCAACCTTATAATCATTTCTCCACAAATTACAGACTTCAAGTTTGTTTAAAACAAAATTCAGCAATGCGTGAAATTCCTCACAGGTACAATCTTCTATTACTCTATCTATTAAGTGTTGCAGCTCTACTTCAGCATCTTCGAGTATCTCATTGTCGAACCAGGGACCTCAAAAGGAGGGAAAAAAAAGCTATTAACACTAGAGAAAACACTTATTTGATAACCTATCTTCTAATATAAAAAAACTACCTGTCATTTCATCTAAATATGAAATAAATGCACAGGGATCTTACAACACAAAGTAGCAACTATTTGTAGAGTGTAAAGGATATAATACATGGCTTTCTAATGATTTAATTATTTTAAAAATAAAAATCTGGAAATTGTGATGAGTGCTAAGTCCCCCTAAGTCAATACTTTGTAGGACCACCTTTCGCTGCATGCCGCTGGGGCATGTCTTTACTAGCTTTACACATTTAAAGGGTGACATTTTTCTTCTTTGCAAACCAGCTCTTGCTCAGCGAGACTGGATGAAGAGCATTTGTTAATAACAATTTTCTAGTGTTGCCACAGATTCTCAGTGGAATTTAGGTCTGGACTATTACTGGGTCATTCACACGCATGAATATGATGTGATCTAAACCATTCCATTGTAGCTCTGACAGTATGTTTAGGATCGTTGTCCTGCTGGAAGGTGAACCTATGCTCGTCAAGCTTTTGCAGCCTCTAAAAGGTTTTCCTTCAGGATTTCCCTGTATTTAGCTCCATCCAGCCTCCCATCAACTCAATAATAAATTTATATAGCGCCAACAAATTCAGCAGAATTTACAACTAAGCTGGATATGTACAGACAATAACGACAGACAAAGTAAGGCTATGGTTCACGGTCGAACCATAGCGCTTTGACGAGCGGAAATTCCGCTCCGTCAAGCCGCCCCTTTATGACGCGCGATCTTTCCGGAGGTGTTCAGGACACTCCGAACACTCCGAAAGAGCGCAGGGCTACATAGCCCTGTTTAATTATGTTGCGCGACGCACCGTCGCCGCAATACGCGAGGACATGCTGCGGTCTGAAAGACGCGCCGCATGTCCGTTTACGCAGTTTGCCACCTGCGTATTGTACGCATAGTGGAGAGGGATTTCTGAAATCCCTCCACTATGCTGTAACATCTGGACGCTGCGTGTTTGGCGCTGCGCCAGCGACAGCGCAAACACGCAGCGTATCCTGACCGTGGAAACTCACCCTAACACATAGTTCAACATTTACAGGAGCGGTGAGGGTCTGCATGCAAGCTTAAAATCTATCAAGCAAATAGGGGGATACACAGTAAAAGTGCTCGTCATGTATGGTCTAGCCATCACTATAAAGTAGGGCTTTTCAAACAAGCTGCATTGGTTGGTCATCAATCAGTTAACTGTATTTAGACAGAGTATAGAATAAACAAGGCAACTTTTAGGTGGATTTATAACTGGCTTAGTATTCGGACCAAAAGAGCTGTCGTAAGTGGCTTCATAACTGGCTTAGTGATCGGACCCAAAGAGTGGTCGGAAATGACTGCACATCCAGTTGGAAGAATGTATCAATTGGGGTACCACAGGGTTCTATCCTGGGCCCTGTATTGTTCAACATTTTTATCGATGATTTAGATCAGGGTTCCCCAACTCCAGTCCTCAAGGCCCACCAACAGATCATGTTTTCAGGAATTCCTTTGTATTGCACAAGTGATGTGATATCAACTGGGCAATAATAAGGAAATCCTGAAAACATGACCTGTTGGTGGGCCTTGATTTAGATGAAGGAATTGAGGGTAAA
Organism: Oophaga sylvatica; assembly: GCA_033576555.1. NCBI lineage: Eukaryota > Metazoa > Chordata > Amphibia > Anura > Dendrobatidae > Oophaga > Oophaga sylvatica. The sequence continues at coordinate 301,537,591 of JARQOD010000003.1, read as the reverse complement.
CTGATTAAATTTGCTGATGACACAAAGTTAGGAGGGATAGCTAATACTAGAGATGAGAGAGCGGATTCAAAAAGATATAAATAAACTGGAGCAGTGGGCAGCAATTAACAGAATGGTTTTTAACAGGGAAAAATGCAAAATATTACATCTGGGCAATAAAAACGAAAAAAGCATATACATAATGGGAGAAATAGGGCTAAGCAACAGCACATGTGAAAAAGTCTTGGGTATACTAATTGATCACAGACTGAACATGAGTCAACAGTGTGATGAAGCAGCAAAAAAGGCAAATACAATTCTGGGATGTATTAACAGAAGCATACAGTCTAGATCACGTGAAGTCATTATTGCCCTCTACTCCTCTTTGGTCAGACCTCATATCTGGAATACTGTGTTTTGGGCACCATATTTTAAAAAACACTAACAAACTGGATATAGGAAAGATGTGTATCTTCGTACCGTGTTAGCCAGTAGATAGAAAAATATTTAGACTTGAGAGTCCTCAGTGGTTGATACCTTTTAATGGCTAACTGAAAAGATGGTAACAAATTGCAAGCTTTCGAGACTACTCAGGTCTCTTACATCTATAATGACCACGGACAGGATAAAGATCCCCAACTCCCATCAGGACTACAAGATACCAGGTACTTTCAGCTGCATCACATCTAATGTGGTGTACCTAATTATATGTACTAAATGTCCAACTGGGGGTCTGTATGTGGGGGAGACCGGGCAAAAACTGAGAACAAGGATGAATTCTCATCGCCACACGATAAGAGAAAAAAGAATGGATTTACCTGTGGCCAAACACTTTTGTATGCCCGGTCATAGCATGACAGATATGGAATTACTTGTATTAAAATCTAACTTCAAATCTGAGAAGGATAGAAAAGTCTGGGAATATAAACTTATGATGACCTTTGACACTCTTAGTGCTGGGATGAATATATCCCAGAGTTTTATGTCGTTCTACAACAATTAAGGTATCTGCCTCCCTGACCTTTTAGGGTCATCACAACACAATACCAGACCCCAATCAGAGGGTAATAAAACCTTCACTCCTTATCTATGAACTAGTCATATTTATGTTAATCCCTCTGCCATAATGACAGTTCTGCTTCATGTCACTTGTCCTACCTATTGCATTTTTTCTGTGCTATTTTGTGTATAAATATGTGATTCTTCAGATGTTGTATTAGTCTATGCCTGATGAAGAGACCTGAGTAGTCTCGAAAGCTTGCAATTTGTTACCATCTTTTCAGTTAGCCATTAAAAGGTATCAACCACTGAGGACTCTCAAGTCTAAATATTTTTCTAACAAACTGGAGCAAGTTCAGAGAAGAGCGTCTAGAATGGTGACCGGTCTGCAAACCATGTCCTATGAGGAACGGTTGCAGGATTTGGGATTGTTTAGCTTGCAAAAAAAGAAGACTAACAGGAGAATTAATAGCTGCCAATAAATATCTCAAGGGATGTCACATTGTAGAAGGATCATCTTTTTCTCATTTGCACAAGGAAAGACTAGAAGCAATGGGATGAAACTGAATGGGAGGAGACAGATTAGATTTCAGAAAAAAAACGTTTTGACTGTTAGGGTGATCAATGAATGGAACAGGCTGCCACGAGAAGTGGCGAGTTCTCCTTCAATGGAAGTCTTCAAACAGAGGCTGAACAGACATCTCTCTGGGATGATTTAGTGAATCCTGCTTTGAGCAAGGGGTTGGACCAGATGACCTAGGAGGTCCCTTCCAACTTCAATGATTCTACGATTCTAGATACATGTGCTATTGGGTGCATGGAAGATGTGGAGACAGATGAATAGGAGGTAGCAGATTTGGAGTAAAATTTAGAAAGAGGGGAAAAAAGAAAAATTAAGATTAGTGAAGTGAGGCTTGTCTAAAAAAATGTGTTATTAAAGCACATTTACAAATATGGGGGCAAGGTATTAGTCGGATCGTCAGGGATAGTGAACTCCAGAAAATTGGAGCAGCACAAGAGAAGTCTTGGATACGGCTGTGGGAGGTTCAGATTCTGGAGGATAGTAGTCTTAGTTCAGTTGCAGAACAGAGAGCACAAGTAGGGTTATAGACAAACATGAGGGAGAAGATATAGGGTAGTGCAGAACTGTGGAGAGCTGTGTGGGTGAAAGATACATTTTTTTTTTATTATACTCTGTAGAGGATGGGCAATCAGTGTAATGAATGGAAAAAGATGGAGGCATTAGTAAAGCAGCTGGACAGAAGTATGACCTTGGCTGCCGCATTCAGGATCGATTGGAGAGGATAATGGTTGCTTAGAGCGAGGCCTATCAGTTGCAATAATACAGAAGAAATTAATAAGAATGACAGTAAGAAGTTTTTTTCCCAAAGGTGAGAAAAATTAGGATATTAACCCCATCACACCCCACCTGGTTTCACCTTCATGACCAGGCCAATTATTTCAATTCTGGAAATAACTCTGGAACGCTTCAACGTATCCCAGTGATTGTTTTTTCGTGACATATTGTACAAGTTTTAATACTAATTTCAGTTTGCGTGAGAAAATAAAGAAAAATTTTGAAAAAATTTGCAATTTCCAAAATTCTTATTTTTATGCCCTTAATGTCCTTTATGTGAGTTAAGTCACACAAAATACTTAATAAATAACATTTACCATATGTCTACTTTACATCAGCACAATTTTTAAAACATAATTAATTTTTTTTATTAAGAAGTTAGACGGCTTAAAATTTTATCAGCAGTTTCTCTTTCTTCTAACAATTTTTTTTTTTATTTTTTTTTTTTTTTAGAGGCCACATAACATATGAAGCGACTGGGGGTCCTAAATGACATTAAACACCCAAAAGTGACACCATTTTAAAAATTGCACTCCTCAAACTGATCAAAACCACATCTAAGTTTATTAATCTTACAGGTGCTTCACATGAACTAAAACAATGTGGAAGAAAAAAATAAAAAATGTATTTTTTCCCAAAAAATATTTTAGCTAAAAAATTTTGCATTTTCACAAGGGTAACAGGAAAAAAAGCACAGTAAAATTTGTTGTGCAATAGCTCCTGAGTACACCGATTACCCTATATGTTGTGGAAAACTACTATTTCAGTGCACAGAAGGTTCAGATGGGAAGCAGCGCCATTTGACTTTTGGAACCCCAAACTGTCTTGAATCATTAGCACACGACATGTCACATTAAAGGGAATCTGTCACCCCATTTTTGGACAATGAGATGTGACCACTGCCATCAGGGGCTTATCTACAGCATTCTGTAATGCTGTAGATAAGGCCCCGATGTCACCTGAAAGTGAAGAAAAACGAGTTAGATTATACTCACCCAGGGGCGGTCTGCAGTCCGGTCCGATGGGCGTCGCGGTCCGGTCCAGTGCCTCCCTCTTCGAGCGAAGCCCTCTTCTTGTTAGCTTCCCATCGCGGATCCTGCGCAGGCGCACTGATCTGCCCTGGTGAGGGCAGAGCAGAGTATTGCAGTGCGCAGGCGCCGGGAAAGGTCAGAGAGGTCCGGCGCCTGCGCACTGCAGTACTCTGCCCTCACCAGGGCAGATCAGTGCGCCTGCGCAGGAGCCACGAAGGGACGCAAAGAAGAGGCCGGCTTCGCTAGAAGATGGGAAGTGCCGAACCGGGACGCCCATCGGACCGGACCGCCCCTGGGTGAGTATAACCTAACTAGTTTTTCTTCACTTTCAGGTGACATCGGGGGCTTATCTACAGCATTACAGAATGCTGTAGATAAGCCCCTGATGGCGGTGGTCGCATCTCATAGTCCAAAAATAGGGTGACAGACTCCCTTTAAGAGAGAGCTTGATGTGTCTAAACAGTGGAGCAAATAAACCTATTTTGGAAACTACACAAAGAGAGAAAGAAGAGGAAGATGAGAGGAGAGAGAGAAGAGACTAGATACAGAGGAGATGAGAGACGAGAGAGGAGAGGAAAGACTAGAGAGGAGAGGAGAGACGGAGAGAGAGAAAGAAGAGAGGAGAAACGACAGAGAAAAGAGATGAGCTAGAGGAGAGGAGAGAGATGAGAGACAGGAGAGAGAGGCAGGAGAGAGAAGAGAGGAGGGAGAGAGTTAAGAGACGAGAGATAGGAGAGAAAGGAGAGGAGAGATGAGAAACGACAGGAGAGATAAGATAAGAGGAGAGAGAAGAGGAAAGGAGAGTAGGAAGGGAGAGAGGAGAGGAGAGAAGAAGGAAAGGAGAGTAGGAAGGGAGAGAGGAGAGAGAGAGGAGAGTAGGAAGGGGAGAGAGGAGAGGAGAGAGAGGAGAGAAGAGAGGAAAGGAGAGTAGGAAGGGAGAGAGGAGAGAGAGAGGAGAGTAGGAAGGGAGAGAGGAGAGGAGAGTAGGAAGGGAGAGAGGAGAGGAGAGTAGGAAGGGAGAGAGGAGAGGAGAGCAGAGAGGAGAGAGAAAGGAGACGGAGAGAAAAGAGGAGAGTGGAAAGAGGAGAGAGGAGAGAAGAGAGGAGAGAGAGGGGACAGAGGAGAGAGACGAGAGGAGAGACGTGAGAGGAGAGAGAGGAGAGGGGACAGAGAGGAGAGGAGAGAGAGGAGAGAAAGGAGAGGAGAGAGAGGAGAGTAAAAAGGGAGCGAGAGGGAGAGGAGAGAGAGAAGAGAGTAGGAAGGGAGAGAGGAGAGGAGAGAGAAGAGAGGAGAGAAGAGAGGAAGGAAAGGAGAGTAAAAAGGGAGAGGAGAGGGAGAGGAGAGAGATGAGGAGAGATGAGGAAAGAGGAGAGAGAAGAGAGGAGAGAGAGAGAGGAGAGTAGGAAGGGAGAGAGGAGAGGAGAGAGAAGAGGAGAGAGAAGAGAGGAGAGGAGAGGAAAGGAGAGTAGGAAGGGAGAGAGGAGAGACGAGAGGAGAGAGAGGAGAGAAGAAAGGAGAAAGAAGAGAAGAGAGGAAAGGAGAGTAGGAAGGGAGAGAGGAGAGTAGGAAGAAAGAGAGGAGAGACAAGAGGAGAGAGGACAGAGAGAGGAGAGAAGAGGAGAGAGAGGAGAGAGAGAGGAGAAAGGAGAGGAAGCAAATAGAGAAAGGAGAGAGAGCAGAGAGAAAGGAGAGAGCAGAGAGAGAGACGAGAGAGAGGAGACAGAGCAGAGAGAGGAGAGCGAGGAGAGAGTGGAAAGAGGAGAGAGAAGAGTGGAAAGAGAGGAGAGGAGAGAGAAGAGGAGAGAGAGAGAGGAGAGAAGAGAGAGGGGAGAGAGGAGAGAGAAGAGAGGGGACAGAAAGGAGAGACGAGAGGAGAGAGAAGAGAGCAGAGGGAAAGAGGAGAGAGAAGAGAAGAGAGGAGGAGAGGAGAGGAAAGAGGAGAGGAGAGAGAAGAGGAAAGGAGAGTAGAAAGGGAGAGAGAAGAGAGGAGAGAGGAGGAGAGGAAAGAGGAGAGAAGACAGAAGAGGAAAGGAGAGTAGAAAGGGAGAGAGAAGAGGAGAGAGGAGGAGAAAGGAGAGAGGAGAGAGAAGAGAGGGAGAGGAAAGGAGAGTAGGAAGGGAGAGAGGAGAGAGAGAGAGAGAGAGAGCAGAGAGAGGAGACGGAAAGAAAGAGAGAGAGGAGGAGGGAGAGAGGGGACAGAGAGGAGAGAGACGAGAGGAGAGACGGGAGAGGAGAGAGAAAAGAGGAGAGGGATAGATGAGGGAGAGGAGGGAGAGAGGAGAGAGTTGAGAAGAGAGAGTAGAGAAAGGAGAGAAGAGAGGAGAGAGATGAGAGAGGAGAAACGACAGAGGAGAGATAGATGAGAGGAGAGAGAAGAGAGGAAAGGAGAGTAGGAAGGGAGAGAGGAGAGAGGAGAAAGACGATGAGAGAAGAGAGGTGAGAGGAAAGGAGAGTAGGAAGGGAGAGAGGAGAGAGAGAGGAGAGAGAAAGGAGAGAGAAAGCAGAGAGAAGAGAGGAGAGGACAGAGAGGAGAGAGGATAGAAAGTAGAGAGAGAAGAGAGGACAGAGAGGAGAGAGAGCAGAGCGAGGAGAGAGAGCAGAGCGAGGAGAGAGGAGAGCGAGGAGAGAGTGGAGAGAGAAGAGAGGAGAGACTAGAGAGAAGACAGCAGAGAGGAGAGCGGGAGAGAAAGGAGAGAAGAGGAGAGGGGAGAGAAAGGAGAGAGATCAGAGAGAAAGGAGAGAGAGCAGAGAGGAGAGTAGAGAAAGAGGGGAGAGAGGAGACGTGAGAGGAGAGGAGAGAGAAGAGAGAGTAGAGAGAAAGCAGAGAGGAGAGAGACAGAGGAGAGAGAGGAGAGAAATGAGAGAGAGCAGAAAGGAGAGAGAGAGGAGTGAGTAGAGAGGAGTGGAAAGGAGAGTAGAAAGGGAGAGGAGAGAGAGGAGAGGAGAGAGGAAAGAGGAGAGTAGAGAGAAGAGGAGAGAGAAGAGAGGAAAGGAGAGTAGGAAGGGAGAGAGGAGAGAGAAGAGAGGAGAAGAAAGGAGAGTAGGAAGGGAGAGAGGAGAGAGACGAGAGGAGAGATGAGAGAGAGGAGAGATGGGCCCCATGAATGATGCTACAGTGTATGATGGGCATATATAATGCTCCAGATATAATGGGCCCCATATGATGCTCCAGTATATGATGGGCCCCATGGATGATGCTCCAGTGTATGATGGGCCCCATTTATAATGCTCCAGTGTATAATGGGCCCCGTATATGATGCTCCAGTGTATGATGGGCCCCATGCATGATGCTCCAGTGTATGATGCGCCTATATAATGCTCCATATCTAATGGGCCCCATATGATGCTCAAGTATATGATGGGCCCATAAATAATTTTCCAGCGTATAACGCTCCCCATATATTGGTCCAAACATTAAAAAAATTGAAATACCTCTCCTCGCTGGGTACTCCTCTACTCTGGACTCCTCAGCGTCACCATCTTCCAGCTCTCTGCACTTGGACTGTTCAGGCAGAGGGCGTAAAGACGTGACATCATCGCGCTCTCTGACCTGAATGTCACCGTCAGGAAATGCGAAAGACGTCACAGCAGTGGAGCAGGGAGAGGTAAGTATTGCAAGTGCTGGGGCCCTGAGCAAGCAGGGGGGCCCCCCCACCGTCAGAGACACCGGCGTACTATGAGGGGCCCTGTGCCAGTGCCGTCGCCCACGAGTGGGCCCCCCCACCTGCTCAGGGCAAACAGCCCAGTTAGGGAGGTAGAAAAACTGGCATATGTTGATGTGTAGGCTGGACGTTCAGCAGCTGCAAATGGAGGAATTGGAGAAGTCGGAGGAAGAGGAGGACAAAGCGAGCCATTTTGCTGGCAACCTATGTGTCAGAGCAAGGTGGTACAAAATCCTTTGAAACCCAGGCATGGTTCATTTTAATGAAGAGGAGATCAACATTTTGGGTCGACAGCCAGGTCCTTCTTTCTGTTAGGATTGATCCAGCTGCAATGAAGACTCTGATAGCACACTACCAGCAGGGCAAGCGAGCTCCTGTAAGGCATATTGTGCCAATTCAGGCCAGGTGTCCAGTTTCCAGGCCCAGTAGTCAAAGAGGAATGAACTGTGAGGGAGAACATCGATAAGGGAGGAGAGGTAATTTTTAACCATAGTTGACAACTGCTGTCTCCTATCTGTTGCAATCGATTCAGTATTACTAGTAGTGTGAGCATTACTTTAGCAATCAGTCTCCAACGCCACTTCGGCTGTGTGCACCACGAACACCTCTTCCATTTGGCCCAGTACGACTCATGTTAGAACCTGCACCGCTGCTGTGTGCTGGGAATGCCTCTAACAAATGGTTTACCAGAGTTGCTTGTTTGTTTGCCAATATTAGCTCTAGGTTCTCTTGTGGCATGATGTTCTGTAATTTGCCTTTATAGCGTGGATCGAGGATGCTGGCCAACCAGTAGTCGTCATACTTCATAATTTTGGCAATGCGGGGGTCACTTTTTAGGATTCGCAAGACAATCACACATGTGGGCCAATGTTCCAGGTGTCAATGATGCACTGCCAGTGGTGGGTGGAGGAGCACTTTCTGCCAAATCCACATCCCTCCAGTCACGCACAAACCCTGAACCTGACCCTTGGCAAGCCAACATTTTCTCTTGCCCCTGAGAAGCATCATCCTTCCCAAAATAATCATCCCCCTAATCCTCCTTCTCTTCTTCATCCACCTTGTCCAGGACAGTTCCCTGAGCAGACAATGCCTCACTGTCATCAAGGCTTCCCTCCTCCTCCTACTCCTCCTCCGCTGCAGACGTCTGATCCTTAATGTGCGTCAAAGTTTGCATGAGCAGACGCGTAAGTGGGATGCTCAAGCTTATGATGGCGTTGTCTGCGCTTACCAACTATGTGTATTCCTCAAAACACTGAAGGACCTTACGGAGGTCTTTCAGCTTTGACCACTGGACACCCGACAACTCCATGTCTGCCCTCAAACTACCTGCCCGTGTATCCTCCCACAAATGCATTACAGCCTGCCTCTGTTCGCACAGCCTCTCAACCTTGTGCATGGTGGAGTCCACCTTGTTGTAACATCTATGATTAGGCAGTGCTTGGGGAGGTGGAGCGATCGCTGCAGCCTCTGCAAACAGGAGTCTACTGGCGAGCGATGGATGTGCGAGCAGAGTCTTCACACCTTATAGAGCAGGGCTGTTAACTCCAGATAACTATTTAGGAACTACTGCACCACTAGGTTCAAGATGTGAGCGAGGCAAGGTATGTGTTTGAGTTTTGTCAGGGCTATGGCCGCCACAAAATTACGGCCGTTACCACTGACTACCTTGCCTGGTGCAAGCTGTCAGCCATGACTCAGTTTCTCGCTGCAAGTAGTCGGCCAGTACCTCCACGGTGTGTTTGCTGTCGCCCAAAGACATCATCTTTAAAACAGCCTGCTGACACTTACCACTAGCTGTTCGATAGTGGGACACCTCGTGTGCAACACGGACCGCTGCGGATGCAGTGCTCGTGCGACTCCGCTCTGTCGACGAGCTTTCGCTTCTGGAGGAGGGTCGAACGCCTACAGACAATTGTTGCCTATACCGTGGGCTAGGCAGCACTGTCCCACTGCCGCTGTCCCCTGTGGACCCTGCATCCACCACATTCACCCAGTGTGCAGTGATGGACACGTAATGGCCCAGGCCATGCCTACTGGCCCATGCGTCTGTTGTGAGGTGCACCTTCCCACTCACAGATTGTTTGAGTGCATGGACAATGCAGGGCAGGGATGGCTTTTCTAGAAAAGAAGTGCTGACTGGGTAGGTCATAGCATGGGACAGCATAGGCCATGAGCTCTCTGAACGCTGCGCAAAAACGGAAGGGCATCATCTCTAATGAGTTCAGTTTAGCAATGTAGGCGCTCAAAGCCAGTGTACGCGGATGAGAGGATGAGTACTTTCTTGTCCTACTCAGAGGGTCTGCTACGGTGAGCTGGACTTGAGAGCTGCATATGGGTGAACTAGCGGTGGACATGACAGACTGAAAGGGGGTTGGTGGTGGTGATGGCCTAGATTCAGTCTTTAGTTGCAAAAACATTGTGATTCCCTGACTGCTTTGGCCTTGCGACGACAACTCAACATTTCTTACTGGTGGTGTGCTAACCGGTGGGCTTACAGTGGGGGAAGCAATGGAGCGTTGCTGCCTACCTTCAGTCGGAGCAGGTGCACATGTGCTACCTGAGATTTTGTAGTCCGTCCACGCTTGCAAGTGATTAAATGTCTAAGCATGCAACTGGTATTCAAATTTCGGAGATTTTTCCCTCGGCTAAACGTCCTTCCGCACTTCTTACAGATAACCTTTGCATCATCAATAGGATTTTGATCAAAAAAGTGCCACACTGAACTCTTCCTACTATGGTATAAATCTTCAGGGCTTGCACGCTGTGCTAATTTGACAGTCTGTCCAAGCTGTCCTGCAACTCTTTTTTAAGACGTTTTTGGACAGCTACGGGCCTGCCAGATAACGGCTGCTGCGATGTCGATGCCTGCTACGGATCCTTCTCCTCTTTTGAGCTATTGCCAGCAGCACTCTCTTCCCCAATGGATGCCAATCCGGGTCAACAACTGGGTCATCCTTCACCTCCTCCTCAATTTCATCTGCACCTTCCTCTGTGTCACCATGTAAGGTAGTATAGAATGCGGGAAGAGGCACCTGAGTTTCATCAGGGTCAGATTCTGGCTCAGTAAACTGCAAGGGCAATGTAGTGCTCTTGGTGAATGTATCAGCAGAATCATATAGCAGTGGCTGTGCATCAGTGCACTCCATGTCAGATTCATCTTGTACTGGGGAATTCAGGATTTGACTTGATAACCCCGGCATGGTATGTGAAAAGAGCTCCATGGAGTAATGTGAAGTGTGGCCTGCCGCATTCCTCACTTTTGGTGGAGTAGGACGACACAAGGAGAAGTGTTGTTCCTGACCAGGTGCCGGCATTTTTTTTTGAAACTTCAGAAGAGGAGTCGATAGAGCTGGAGGCTGTTTCGGTAATGTCAGACAAAACTTGATCCTGATGCTCCGGCTTTAGGCCTCTTTCACACATCCGTTGTGCGCCTGACGGCGCCCTCCGGCGTTTTTTTGTCCAACCGCATCTGGCGAAATGTAATGCCGGATGCGTTTTTTTTTTTTTGCATTGACTTTCATTAGCGCCGCATGTCAGTGCGTTGTATCCGTTTTTGTCCGGATCCGGCGGAAATGTACATTCCGGCGGCCGGACACAACGCAGCATGTAAGGTTTTTTTTTTTTTTGCCGGAGCTGCCTGATGCGGCGCATCAGGCGGCCGGAAACAATATAATTCAATGGAACCGGATCAGACTTTTTTGCAATCCGGCAATTTCTGGGTTCAAAAGTTCAGGTCGGATCCAGCAAAAAAACGGATCCGTTGCATCAGTTTTTTTGTTTCAGCGCCGGATCCGTCCCTTCAGGCATAGGACGGATCATGCCTGATACAAAAAGACGGATGTTTGAAAGAGGCCTTAAAAGCAGTTTACCTACTCCCAGAAAAGCGAGCCTTCCAGGCCTTCTGGAGCCAGACGATGACGCAGGCTCAACACCTCCTGCCTTAGGTGCTATTGTGCTTTTGGCACAACCAGCAGATGCACCACCACAAGTACCAGCTGGACCCCCACGCCCACAGCCTCTTCCACCATACTTCCTCATGTTTGGGAAAATGTACCCAAAATACCAGCAGATATATGGTACCGTATCATAAGCGTACAGCTGTATATGGTGAAGGGGAAAATTCTAAATCTCCGTATTTATTTCCATAGTCAGACGGACTCTCACAGGCTCAGTAAGGATTACACCAGAATATAAAAAGCAGAAAAAGGGTATCAGAAGCGTACAGCTGTATACAGTCTAGGGATATTTCTAAATCTCCGTATATATTTCCATAGTCAGACAGACTCTCACAGGCTCAGTATGGATTACACAAGAATATAAAAAGCAGAAAAAGGGTACTGTATCACAAGCGTACAGCTGTATACAGTGCAGGGTGGATAAAAATCAATGATTTTTTAAAAAAAATCAAAAAAATCAGATTTTTTTTATTTAAATCGGATTTTTTTGATTTAAAATCAGATTTTTTTTATTTAAATCAGATTTTTTTCAATAAACTGCTTTTTGAGGAAAATATTTTACCATCCAAAGGTTCTTCCATCATGAGATAAAGCTGAGTTGTTTAACTCAGTAGAACAAAGGCTGTATATGTGTAACATTCACAATGCCATGCTCTTCCAGAGGTTTCTGTAGGATTAGTGCCAGTGGGCAGTTTCTCTCCTATATTATCACAGACGCTCGCTTTACTTACGCAGTTCTCAAAACTGAATTTGACTCCGCAGAGGTCCCAGCCTCTTCTTCATGGCAAAAATGTTACAACATGAACAGAGTTGAGAAAAAGACCTTAATCCTAATGTTTTACAAACCTATATGAATACAGAATCAACCCCTTCAGTGCCAAGTCCAAGAAGTTAGACAATATGTTTCTGATTGTTTGGAGTGGAATAGATCTGCACAACACAAGAAGAATGTGAATCTAAGTGTGAGGAGGAGGAAGGGCAAGCAGACAAGAAAATGAAAGTGAAACTTTGAGCACAATACTGCAGCATAGTCACAGACAGACAAGTCAGGTCAGGATTATTTTTCTCCTTCCTAAGTACAACAGAACAGTGGTGTCCAAATATGAATGATTAACCCATTAAACTGGGGAGAAAAAAGTAATATAAAAAGTGATTCTAAAAATCTTCATCTACTTGCATGTTAAAGTAGCAAGAACTAGTTTAGGTAGAAACTTTGATTTAAATCACTGATTTAAATCAAGCCTTACTGACTAGTGATTTAAATCGTGATTTAAATCGTGATTTAAATCAGTTTGATTTAAATCAAATCCACCCTGATACAGTGTTGGGGTAATTTTAAATCTCCGTATATATTTCCGAAGTAACACACAGATGCTCACAGGCTGCTCAGTATGGATTAGATCAGAATATAAAAAGCAGAAAAAGTGTAATGTATAAGAAGCGTACAGCTGTATACAGTCTATGGGTAACTGTAAATCTCAGTATATATTTCCTGAGTAACACAGACGCTCACAGGCTCAGTATGGATTAGACCAGAATATAAAAAGCAAAAAAAGGGTAATGTATCAGAAGCGTACAGCTGTACACAGTCTAGGGATAATTGTAAATCTCAGTATATATTTTGAGTCAGACACAGACTCTCACAGGCTCAGTATGGATTAGACCAGAATATAAAATGCAGAAAAAAGGTAATGTATCAGAAGCGTACAGCTGTATACAGTCTAGGGATAATTGTAAATCTCTGTATATATTTTTTAGAGTCAGACACAGACTCTCACAGGCTCAGTATGGATTACACCAGAATATAAAAAGCAGAAAAAGGGTAACGTATCAGACGCGTACAGCTGTATACAGTCTAGGGATAATTGTAAATCTCAGTATATATTTTTAGAATCAGACACAGACTCTCACAGGCTCAGTATGGATTACACCAGAATATAAAAAGCAGAAAAAGGGTAATGTATCAGACGCGTACAGCTGTATACAGTCTAGGGATAATTGTAAATCTCCGTATATATTTCCAGAGTCAGACACAGACTCTCACAGGCTCAGTATGGATTAGACCAGAATATAAAAAGCAGAAAAAGAGTAATGCATCAGAAGCGTACAGCTGTATACAGTCTATAGGTAATTGTAAATCTCTGTATATATTTCCTGCGTAAGACACAGATGCTCACAGGCTCAGTATGGATTAGACAAGAATATAAAAAGCAGAAAAAGGGTAATGTATCAGAAGCGTACAGCTGTACACAGTCTAGGGATAATTGTAAATCTCTGTATATATTTTTAGAGTCAGACACAGATCTCACAGGCACTGGTGCAGGCTGCCTGCAGGACCCAGCAGCAATCTTGGATCCGGGGGTCTGCAGGGAAGAGGCCTTCAGAACAGCGCAGTCACATCACGCTGTTCTGAGGGTCTCAGGGGAGTACGCATGGAGTCCCTTCCCTGCGCAATGCTCCCCTGTGCCCCCGGTACACCACGATCATGTTTGATTGCGGTGTGCCAGGGGTTATGTGATAATCAGCTGACAACCGGCCGCGATCCCCCCTGGAGCGCGTCCGATCGCATGCGACGTACTATCCCGTCCCTGGTCATACGGGCCCAGGTACCATGGACGGGATAGGATAGTACGTCGCATGCCAGAAAGGGGTTAACCAACAGGCCAGACCGCATATCAAATATAAGGGTTGGGGGTCACTTGGGTAATAGTGATCACAAAATAATAAGTTTTCATGTATCCTTTAATAAGATGTGTAGTAGAGGGGTTACAAGGACACTAAACTTCAGGAAGGCGAATACACAAAGAAAATGGGAGACGCTTATTAGCATCCTGAATAGGACCTGTGCACAGTATATACCCTATGGCAGTGATGGCTAACCTTGGCACTCCAGCTGTTGTAAAACTACAACTCCCAGCATGCCCCTGCAACCTGCAGCAGTTGAGGCACGCTGGGAGTTCTAGTTCTCCAACAGCTGGAGTGCCAAGGTTCGCCATCACTGTCCTATGGGAATAAACATGCTAGAAATTGGAGGAAACCACTATGGCTAAATAGAGCTGTAAGGGGCGCAATAAGTGACAAAAAGAAAGCGTTTAGGGAATTAAAGCAAGTAGGTAGTGATGAGTCATTAAATAAATACAGAAGATTAAATAAATTCTGTAAAAAAGCAAATCAAGACAGCAAAGATTGAGACAGAGAGACTCATTGCCAGAGAAAGTAAATATAATCCCAAAATCTTCTTTACCTACACTACATAAATAGTAAGAAACTAAAAAATGATTGTGTTGGTCCCCTTAAAAATAGTCTGGGTGTAATGGTGGATGAGGAAAAAAGCCAATATGCTAAATGACTTTTTCAACAGTATTTACACAAGAAAATCCCATGACTGATAACATGATCACTGATAACAAAAATTCTCCATTAAATGTCACCTGCTTAACCCAGCAGGAAGTACGACGGCGTCTAAAAATCACTAAAATTTACAAATTCCTGGGTCCAGATGGGATACACCCCAGAGTACTGCAGGAATTGAGTACAGTCATAGATAGACCATTATTTTTAATCTTTAAAGATTCCATAATAATGGGGTCTGTACCACAGGACTGGCGTATAGCAAATGTGGTGCCAATATTCAAAAAGGGGACAAAAACTGAACCTGGAAATTATAGGCCAGTGAGCTTAACATCTACTGTGGGTAAAATCCTGGAGGGTTTTCTAAGGGATACCATACTGGAGTATCTGAAGAAAAATAACCTCATGACCCAATATCAACATGGGTTTGACTAATCTGATGAGTTTCTATGAAGAGGTAAGTTCTGGACAGGACCAAGGGAATGCAGTGGACTTGGCGTACATGGACTTTTCAAAAGCTTTTGATATGGTGCCACACAAAAGGTTGATACATAAAATGAGAACAATGGGGATAGGAGAAAATATGTGTAAGTGGGTTAAGAACTGGCTCATGGATAGGAAACAAAGGGTGGTTATTAATGGGGCACACTCGGACTGGGTCACAGTTAGCAGTGGGGTACCACAGGGGTCAGTATTGGGGCCGCTTCTCTAACATTTATTAATGACCTTTTTGGGGGCATACAGAGAAGTATTTCAATGACACTAAACTCTGCAAGGTAATCAATACAGAGGAGGACAATTTTATATTACAGGAGGATTTATGTAAACTAGAAGCTTGGGCTGATAAATGGCAAATGAGCTTTAATGGGGATAAATGTAAGGTCATGCACTTGGGTAGAACAAACAAGATGTATAACTAGATATAGATGAATGGTCAGCACTCGACTAAAGAAGTTGTGGTTGTACAGTGCTAGTGAGAAGGAACCGGATGGTCCAAACACTATAAATACAAAGAAAATCACTGCACACGTAAGGTTGTTCAATTTTGCATCTGGTGAAAAGCCCCACGGACGCCAAAGTGGCTTTAGAAGCCCAGTGTGCCAAAGTGGCCCCTTAGGGGCCTGGAGCGCCAAAGTGGCCCCCGAGGCAAAGTGGCAGCATGTGTCAACAAGGCTAAAGTGGCTACCAAGTGGCAGAAGTGGCTACTGAGTTGCCGAAAGTGCCAAAGTGCCTACTGAGTTGCCGAAAGTGCCAAAGTGGCTACTGAGTTGCCGAAAGTGCCAAAGTGGCTACTGAGTTGCCGAAAGTGCCAAAGTGGCTACTGAGTTGCCGAAAGTGCCAAAGTAGCTACTGAGTTGCCGAAAGTGCCAAAGCGGCTACTGAGGTGCCAAATGTGCCAAAGTGGCTACTGAGGTGCCGAATGTGCCAAAGTGGCTACCAAGTGGCCAAAGTGGCTACCAAGTGGCCAAAATGGCTACCAAGTGGCCAAAATGGCTACCAAGGTGCAGAATGTGCCAAAGTGGCTACCAAGTGGCCAAAGTGGCTACCGAGGGGCCGAATGTGCTAAAGTGGCTACCGAGTGGCCAAAGTGGCTACCGAGGTGCCAAATGTGCCAAAGTGGCTACCAAGGTGCCAAATGTGCTAAAGTGGCTACAAGTGGCACTGAGGTGCCGAATGTGCCAAAGTGGCTACCAAGTGGCTATCGAGGTGCCAAATGTGCCAAAGTGGCTACCAAGTGGCCTAAGTGGCTACCGAGGTGCCAAAAGTGCCAAAGTGGCTACCAAGTGGCCATAAATGTGGAGTGCGGCTCTGCGGGTGGAGGTCTCATGAAATTTTAACATATCTACCTGGTGTCTCGTTACTCTATTTTGAAAGGTGACATTTTTGATAAAGGCCATGTTTGGCCGAAACGTCAAGTCGTCGCAGCACTTTCAATAAATTTTCACCAGATGCAAAATTGAACAACCTTACGTGTGCAGTGATTTTCTTTGTATTTAAGATGTATAACTAGATGGGCATTTCCTGAAGGAAATACATGGTGCTTGAACAGCGCTGCCTGCTTTACAGCAGTGTATCAGGTGTCGACTGTAAGAAAATAAAGTTAGACTATGAATGGCACAACCTGGGATGGGTTGTATATGGCCCCTTGGTAGCCACTTGATGTGCGGGGCCCCTTGTTAGCCACTTTGGCCCCTTGGTAGCCATTTTGGCATGCAGAAATCCTTGGTAGCCACTTTGCTGCACACAGCCCCTCAGTAGCCACTTTGGCCACTTGGTAGCCAATTTGGCACATTCGGCACCTCGGTAGCCACTTTGGCCACTTGGTAGCCACTTTGGCACATTCGGCACATAGGTAGCCACCTTGGCCACTTGGTAGCCACTTTGGCACATTCGGTACCCACTTTGGCCACTTGGTAGCCACTTTGGCACATTCAGCACCTCGGTAGCCACTTTGGCCACTCGGTAGCCACTTTGGCACCTTGGTAGCCACTTTGGCACATTCGGCACCTCGGTAGCCACTTGGCCACTTGGTAGCACTTTGGCACATTCGGCCACCTCGGTTGCCACTTTGGCCATTTGGTAGCAGTCTTACGTGGCACATTCAGCACCTCGGTTAGCCACTTTGGCACACTGATGTGATAGCCACTTTGGCACATTCGGGCCCTCTGTAGTCACTTTGACCACTTGGTAGCCATTTTGGCATTCGGAACTCGGTAGCCACTTTGGCACATTCGGCCACTCAGTTCGCCACTTTGGCCACTTGGTAGCCACTTTGGCACATTCAGCACCTCGGTAGCCACTTTGGCCACTTGATAGCCACTTTGGCAACATTTGGCCCCCTCGGTAGCCAGTTTGGCCACTTGGTAGCCACTTTGGCACTCGGTAGCCACATTGCATTCCTGGTAGCCACTTTGGCACATTCAGCACCATCGGTAGCCACTTTGGCCACTTGTAGCCACTTTGGCACATTCGGTACCTCGTAGCCACTTTGGCCACTTGGTAGCCACTTTGGACATTTGGCAACCTCGGTAGCCACTTTGGACACTTGGTACCAGTTTAGCACATTTGGCACCTGTGCCACTTTGGCCATTTGGTAGCCACTTTGGCACATTCGGCACCTCGGTAGCCACTTTGGCCACTTGGTAGCCATTTTTGGCACACTCGGCACTTCTGTAGCCACTTCGGCCACTTGGTAACCACTTTGGCACATTCGGCACTCGGTAGCCACTTTGGCCACTTGGTAGCCACTTTGGCACATTAGGCACCTCGGTAGCCACTTTGGCCACTTGTACCCAACTTTGGCACATTCGCACCTTGGTAGCCACTTTGACCACTTGGTAGCCACTTTAGCACATTTAGCACCTCGTTAGCCACTTTGGCTACTTGGTAGCCACTTTGGCACATTCGGCACCCTAGTAGCCACGTTGGCCACTTGGTAGCCACTTTGACCACTTGCTAGCCACTTTGGCACATTGGCACCCTAGTAGCCACGTTGGCCACTTGGTAGCCACTTTGCCACTTGCTAGCCACTTTGGCACATTTGGCACTCTGGTAGCCACTTTGGCCACTTGGTAGCCACTTTAGCACATTTGGCACCTCGGTAGCCACTTTGGCTACTTGGTAGCCACTTTGGCACATTCGGCACCTCGGTAGCCACTTTGGCCACTTGGTAGCCACTTTGGCACATTCGGCACATCGGTGCCACTTGGTTGTCACTTTGGCACATTCGGCACCTCGGTAGCCACTTTGGCACATTTGGCAACTCGGTAGCCACTTGGTAGCCACTTTGGCACATTCTGCACCACAGTAGTCACTTTGGCCACTTGGTAGTCACTTTGGCCACTTGGTAGCCACTTTGGCACATTCTGCACCACGGTAGCCACTTTGGCCACTTGGTAGCCACTTTGGCACATTCGGCACCTCTGTAGCCACTTTGGCCACTTGGTAGCCACTTTGGCCACTTGGTAGCCACTTTGGCCACTTGGTAGCCACTTTAGCACATTTGGCACCTCGGTAGCCACTTGGTAGCCACTTTAGCACATTTGGCACCTCGGTAGCCACTTGGTAGCCACTTTGGCACATTCGGCACCTCTGTAGCCACTTGGTAGCCACTTTGGCCACTTGGTAGCCACTTTGGCACCTCGGTAGCCACTTTGGCCACTTTAGCACATTTAGCACCGTGTTAGCCACTTTGGCTACTTGGTAGCCACTTTGGCACATTCGGCACCCTAGTAGCCACTTTGGCCACTTGTAGCCACTTTGGCACATTCGGCACCTCGTAGCCATTTGGCCATGGTAGCCACTTTGACACTGCTAGCCACTTGGCACATTCGGCACCTCGGTAGCCACTTTGGCCACTTGGTAGCCACTTTAGCACATTTGGCACCTCGGTAGCCACTTTGGCTGCTTGGTAGCCACTTTGGCACATTCGGCACCTCAGTAGCCACTTTGGCCACTTGGTAGCCACTTTGGCACATTCGGCACCTCGGTAGCCACTTTGGCCACTTGGTAGCCACTTTAGCACATTTGGCACCTCGGTAGCCACTTTGGCCACTTGGTAGCCACTTTGGCACATTCAGCACCTTAGTAGCCACTTTGGCCACTTGGTAGCCACTTTGACACATTCGGCACTTCAGTAGCACATTTCGCACCTCAGTAGCCACTTTGGCCACTTGGTAGCTACTTTAGCACATTTGGCACCCTAGTAGCCACTTTGGCCACTTGGTAGCCACTTTGGCACATTCGGCACCTCGGTAGCCACTTTGGCCACTTGGTAGCCACTTTAGCACATTAGGCACCTCAGTAGCCACTTTGGCCACTTGCTAGCCACTTTGGCCACTTGCTAGCCACTTTGACACATTCGGCACCTCGGTAGCCACTTTGGCACATTCGGCACCTCGGTAGCCACTTTGGCACATTCGGCACCTCGGTAGCCACTTTCGCCATGTTGACACATGCTGCCACTTTGCCTTGGGGGTCACTTTGGCGCTCTGGGCCCCTCAGGGGCCACTTTTGCACACTGGGCTTCTAAAGCCACTTTGGCGTCCGTGGGGCTTTTCAGAAGCCATTGGCGCGCTGCTTGTGGCCCCGTGTGCTGCCTGGGGCCCCTGTGTGCTGCCTGGGGCACTGCGCTGCGCCTTTAAGACCTTGAATCAGCGATCTGTACTTCTATTAGCTGATACGGGTCATGTGTGGAAGCTGCATTTGCATAGCTGCCATCTTTGTAAGGTCACTGCACCTGTGCTGTGGCTTCAATCCATGTCAGTTGGGGGTCATGGAAAGGTCGCCATTATTTCCTATGGGAAATTTTTTGCTTAAAATGAGATTTTTTTAAAAAACTAAAAATCGGATCGACTCCAAAAATACATAGCACACCTGTCCCCACCGAGGGCTTCGAAACGCCGCCTGAACGGGGTCTCTGAGCCGAGCGATTCAGGCCGCATTAACTGCAGAAAACGCGGAGAAGAAGAAGAAGATATAAGAAATCGGATTACAATATGTTGCTTGAACTTAGGAGGTTCAAGCACCATAACTAGATGGGCATTTCATGAAGGAAATACATGGTGCTTGAACAGCGCTGCCAGCTTTACAGCAGTGTATCAGGTGTCGACTGTAAGAAAGTTAGAATATGAATGTTGTGTATAGCGATGGCACAACCTGGGATGGGTTGTGTATGAAGCCAATGGGGCAGCAAATCCCCAGCATTAGGGCCGTTTCACAGGGGCGAGTTTTTGGCATGAGAATTGCGGACAATTTTCTCGCTAAAAATCATGACCCATTGTTATCAATGGGCAAATTCACATGTGGCCATGTGATGTCATGTGGCATGTGATGTGATGTCATGTGGCCATGTGATGTCATGTGATGTGATGTGGCATCATGCATGTGATGTCATGTGGCCATGTGATGTCATGTGGCCATGTGATGTCATGTGGCCATGTGATGTCATGTGGTCATGTGAATACGGCCATTGAAAATAAGAGGTTGTGATTTGTGGAGCTAAAATGTCCGGCAATATTCGCACCAAAGAATCTCCTGTGTGAAACGACCTTATTGCCACAAAACCTGTAGCAAATCTGCTGGAATAAGCGCGGCATAGTTCCCCCATGGAAATTAATAACAGGTGAAATACTGTATTTTAGGGCTATGGGAAAGAAACAATGACATGCCCTATTTTCTGGCTCCCAGCCCTTATATAATACTGTATGGTAAAATTTGCTGTGAGAAAAAAATGGCAGCGATTTGTTAACTGCTCCTCTCACACGTGTGAATACACCATTAGGGGCAGATTATGGGGCAGATTTACCTCAGTGGAAATTCCTTCAGAAATTCTGCTTTATGTTATTCACCGAACACAGAAATTAGAAGGTGACTAGCAGATTAAGAAGAGCAGGCCTCACACAGTGACACTGCCTGACAGACTGCTCTATCTGCCCCGACAACCAATCAGAGGACAGCTTTCATTTTACCTCAGCAGGTTCAAGCATGAAAGCTGACCTCTGGTTGCTATGGACAACCAAAATGGTTTTACTCTGAGGCAATTTTCATTAATCAGACCACTAACATTTGTTATAGAAATCAGGGAACCTTGTCACATACATTTCTTATAGCAGTGCAGGGGTCCCTATTTACTCAATAAAATTGTACAATTAGTGGACTAGTAAGTCCTCAAGGTTCCTGTGCGCTGCTTGTGGTCCCTGTGCGCTGCCTGGGGCCCGTGTGCTGCCTGGGGCCCCTGTGTGCTGTCTGGGGCCCCAGTGCTGACTGGGGCCCTGTGCGCTGCTTGGGGTCCCCATGTGATGCCTGTGGCCACTGTGCTCTACCTGAGGCCCGTGTGCTACCTGTGCTTTGCCTGGGGCCTTTGTGCGCTGCCTGGGGCCGCTGTGCTCTGCCTGGGGCCCCGTGTGCTGTTTGGGGCCCTTGTGCGCTGCCTGGGGCCCAGTGCGCTGCATGTGGCCCCTGTGCGCCGTCTGTGGATCCTGTGTCCCTGGGTGTGCGCGCCTGGGGCCCTGTGCGCTCCTGGGGCCCCTGTGCGCCTGCCCTGGTGCCCTGTGTGTCTGCCTGGGGCCCCTGTGTGCTGCCTGGGGCCCCTGTGTGCTGCCTGGGGCTCCGTGCTCTGCTTGTGGCCCCTGTGTGCTGCCAGGGGCCCCATGCGCTGCCTGGCGCCCCTGTGTGCTGCCTGGCGCCCCGTCCTGCGCCTTTAAGACCTTGAATCAGCGATCTGTGCTATTAGGTAATACAGGTCATGTGTGGAAGCTGCATTTGCATAGCTGCCATCTTTGTAAGGTCACTGCACCTGCGCTGTGGCTTCAATCCATGTCAGTTGGGGGTCGTAGAAAGGTCGCCATTAATTCCTATGGGAAATTTTTTGCTTAAAATGCTATTTTTTTAAAAAAAAACTACAAATCGGGTTGACTCCAAAAATATATAGCACACCTGTCCCCACCGAGGGCTTCGAAACGACGCCTGAACGGGGTCTCTGCGCCAAGCGGTTCGGGCCGCATTAATTGCAGAAAACAAGGTTCAAGCACAATAATAAAATATAAGAAATCGGATTACAATATGTTGCTTGAACCTATAGAGGTTCAAGCACCATAATTATGTGCTTAGTTGTAAAACACTGGGCAAAACTGTCACTGAAAAAGACCTGGGTGCATGGGTGGACGACAAACTCACATTTAGCCAATGTCAGGCAGCTGCTGCAAAGGCAAATAAAATAATGGGATGCATTAAAAGAGGCATAGATGCTCATGAGGAGAACATAATTTTACCTCTATACAAGTCACTAGTGCGACCACACTTAGAATACTGTGTGCAGTTCTGGTCTCCAGTGTATAAGAAAGACATAGCTGAACTGGAGCGGGTGCAGAGGAGAGCGACCAAGGTTATTAGAGAACTGGGGGGGTCTGCAATACCAAGACAGGTTATTACACTTGGGGTTATTTAGTTTGGACAAACGAAGGCTTAGGGGTGATCTTATTACAATGTATAAATATATGTGGGGGCAGTACAAAGACCTTTCTAATGATCTTTTTACTCTTAAACCTGTGACAGTGACAAGGGGGCATCCTCTACGTCTGGAGGAAAGAAGGTTTAGTCATAATCACAGTCGCAGATTCTTTACTGTAAGAGCAGTGAGACTATGGAACTCTCTGCCGTCTAATGTTGTAATTAGTGATTCCCTACTAAAATTTAAGAAGGGACTGGATGCCTTTCTTGAAAAGTATAATATTACAAGCTATATTCACTAGCTTCCGAGATATTGCGTTGATCCAGGGAGCTAGTCTGATTGCCGTATGTGGAGTCGGGAAGGAATTTTTTCCCCAATGTGAAGCTTACTGTTGCAACATGGTTTTTTTTTGCCTTCCTCTGGATCAACATGTTAGGGCAGGTTAGGATAGGATATGGGTTTAACTAGATGGACTTAAAGTCTTCAGTCAGGCTAAGTGCATACGTTCAGGATTATTTGCGTTTTTTTCGCTGTAAAAAACGCATGAATGAAGCATCCTATTATTTAGAATGAATTCCGCAATTTGTGCACATGGTGCGTTTTTTTCCGCAAAAAAAAACACATCTCGGGAAAAAAAGCAACATGTTCATTAATTTCGCGGAATTCTAGCGTTTTTCCTGCTATATTATTGACCTAGAAAGTTCAGGAAAAAATTGCAGTAAAAACGCGCAAAATCCATGCAAAAAACACACCAAAAATGCGCAAAATCCGCACGTGTTTTTACCGCGAAAAAAGTCCGGTTTTGCTCAGGAAAATTCTGCACACATTCCTGAACGTGTGCACTTAGCCTCAATAACTATGATACTATGTTATTCCTCTTGAAGTATAAGTGATTAGACTACTTCATACTTCAGGTCGGTGTGATTACAGCAATACTAGATTTATATTGGTTTTTATGTTTGGCTGCCGTCACACAGTAAAAGATGCTTTTTATTGCAAAATCTAGTTTTTGCATCACCATATTTTGAGAGCTATAATTTTCCAGATCTCAGCCCACAGAGTCATGTGAGGGCTTGTTTGTTTTGTTTGCGGGACGAGTTGACCTTTTTTTTTTTTTTTTTTTTTTTTTATAGGTACCATTTTCAGAGACATTTTTTTGATGGCTTTCTATTCAGATTTTTGGGAAACAGAATGAACAAAAACCACCAATTGAGGTTTTTTTTTTTTTGGGGGTGGTGCGGTTTGTGTCGTTCCACAAATGAGAACATTGATAAGCCATTTTTTTCTTTGGGTAAGTACGATTACAGTGATTCCCCATTTATACAGTATTTTTGTGTTTTGGCGCTATTACACAATAAAAACTATATTATAGAAAATATTTTTGCATTGCTTTATTCTGAGAGGTATAACCTTTTATTTTTTACGCTGATGGACTGGTATGATAGTGGGACAGTTTCATAGGTTGGGTCGGTCCGGACACAGCACTACCAAATGTGTACTTTTAATATGTTTGTGTGTGGTGTGTGTATATATATATATATATATATATATATATATATATATATATATATATATATATATATATATATAATATATATATATATAGTACAGACAAAAAGTTTGGACACCTTCTCATTCAAAGATTTTTCTGTATTTTCAGGACTATGAAAATTGTAGAATCACACTGAAGGCATCAAAACTATGAATTAACACATGTGGAATTATACATTACACTTTACAAAAAAGTGTGAAACACTGAAAATATGTCTTATATTCTAGGTTCTTCAAAGTAGCCACCTTTTGCTTTGATTACTGCTTTGCACACAGAAAAGGTGAACGGATGGACTCTACATGCATGGTTCCCACCGTGAAGCATGGAGGAGGAGGTGTGATGGTATGTGGGTGCTTTGCTGGTGATACTGTTGGGGATTTATTCAAAATTGAAGGCATACTGAACCAGCATGGCTACCACAGCATTTTGCAGCAGCATGCTATTCCATCCGGTTTGCGTTTAGTTGGACCATCATTTATTTTTCAACAGGACAATGACCCCAAACACACCTCCAGACTGTGTAAGGGCTATTTGACCAAGAAGGAAAGTGTTGGGGTGCTACGCCAGATGACCTGGCCTCCACAGTCACCAGACCTGAACCCAATCGAGATGGTTTGGGGTGAGCTGGACCGCTCACCGCTTCAATTTTGATTAAATTCCTAACAGTGTCACCAGCAAAGCACCCCCACACCATCACACCACCACCTCCATGCTTCACGGTGGGAACTAGGCATGTAGAGTCCATCCGTTCACCTTTTCTGCGTGCAAAGCAGTAATCAATGCAAAAGGTGGCTACTTTGAAGAACCTAGAATATAAGACATATTTTCAGTTGTTTCACACTTTTTTGTAAAGTGTAATGTATAATTCCACATGTGTTAATTCATAGTTTTGATGCCTTCAGTGTGATTCTACAATTTTCATAGTCATAAAAATACAGAAGAATCTTTGAATGAGAAGGTGTGTCCAAACTTTTGGTCTGTATATATACATATATATTATATATATATATATATATATATATATATATTATATTATATATATGATAAATAAGGTGTGCTGCTCACTATATGAGAGATCGGGTGCTCAGGGGAAAAAATGAAAATCAATATAATATATATAACTCCGGCACTCCACTGTTGAAAAATAGAATTCATACGGGATATCCAAAGATAGTTTTTTATTTTTACCAATAAACACTCTAACCGCAAAAATAATGAGTATTTGCTATATATAATATATATATATATATATATATATATATATATATATATATATATATATAATACACACACACTTTTTCATAAAAAATATTTATGGATACAATAGATCTGATTTTTTTTTTCCTTTTGTTGATTTTTTACAATTTTTTTTTACTTTGTCCCACTATGGTACTTTTTTGCAGGCTGATCACTTGCAAAACAGAGATGCAGGAGCATCCAATGATATGTAAACTTTCAGCGCTGCACTGACAAAGCTGCTGATAATGCTCTTCGCATAATCAAGCAACTTTACTAGGTCTGGTGACCAGGAAGTGGTCATGACCATATCGGGTCACCATATGGCTATGGATCATGACCCCGCGATGATATCGCAAGGTCTCCGATCTGAAGGCAGAGTGGATGTCTTCCCTCTACCTGCTCCCGAAATGCTGCGATCGAGTTTGATTGCAGAATTTAGGGTGTTAAAGTGCTGTTAGCGAACAGCCAGTATGCGCGCAAAATCGCCAAGATGTATTCATATGTTCCAGGTCAATAAGGCCCAGGTCACAGGGACATATGGATACTGCTCGGTTGGGAAAGGGGTTAAACACTAGGGTGAGCAAATGCTGAAATTTGCCATGAAAATCCAGTGAACTGCTAGCTCCCATTAGGGACTGCAGTAAATGTGGGTGGAATCTGTTCTATGCATTTGTCACTCCTCCCCTGCCCTTCAGTTTCCAAAGGATAAAGGGTATGCCACACTAAGCGAGATCGCTAGTGAGATCGCTAACGAGATCGCTACTGCGTCACCATTTATGACGCAGTAGCGATCTCGTTAGCGACTTAGCTGTGTGTGACATGTAGCAGCTATGTGGCCCCTGCCGAGATGTCGCTGATGGCTTATGAACGTTCTGAGCAGTTTTTTGGTCGTTGGTGTCCCGCTAGTGAGCCTGAATCGCTGAGTGTGACACCCTTTATGAACGACTTCACCAGCGTCGCAGGTGGGACTAGGTTTTCCCAACGACCGCAGAGGTCGTTATACAGATCGCTGATGAGTTGTGTTTGGAATCACAGATCGCTGATGAGTTGTGTTTGGAATCTAACTAGCGATCACATAGCGATCGCACTAGCGATCTCGCCAGGTTAAGTCGTTGTTGTGATCGCTGGTGCGATCGCTAAAGGCTGGGTCTCACATAGCGATACACCAGGGATCCCGACAACGATATGCACCTGTCAGGATCGCTGGTGTATCGCTACATGATCGCTGCTGAGCTGCCAAACAGGCAGCTCAGGCACCGATCTGGGACAGCGACACTGCGGGTAACATCGCTTAGTTACCCGCATGACATTGGTACCACCTGATGAGGGTGGTAAAGTACCAGCGGGTTCCAAGCGCTGCCGTGCTGAACCTGTCTGTACAGCTCCTCATCAGGGCGCTGGTATCCAAGGTACACAGCGGGTTTCTAGGCACAGCCCCGCGCCTGGAAACCCGCTGTGTACCTTGGATACCAGCGGATCGCTGCTCTCCCGCCTGTCACACGCAGCGATGCGTGCCTGTCAGCGGGAGAGCAGCGATCAAAAAAATGTCCTGACATTTCAGCGACGATCAGCGACGTCAACGGGATGAGGAACTCGCCCTGGACAACGACGCCCTGATCCAGTTGGTCCAGGAGCGAGTGCCGTTGTGGGACAGCAGTCACCCAATGCACTGTTACAACGTGGTGATCCGGCGGCTCTGGAATGAAGTGGCCGCAGCGCTAATGGATGGCTGAGAAAACGCCTCTCCCCGGGTCCGCAAGGAATTTTGTTAGTATTTCAATGCTGTGTGATGCGGCAGTGACTTTGGCCGGGATCACACAACTGTGTGTGATGCTAGTAACTCCTGTGAGTTTCTAGCAGCCTACACAGTAGTGTGATCCCGGCCAACAGTGCATTATCTAAATTTTATTTTTATTTTCCACAGTGAACAAGGTCAGAACCCGTTGGCGCTCAATGAAGGACCGCTTCAACAGGAACCTGAGGCTGGAGAACCGAGTTGCCAGTGGTGCTGCTGCAAAGACCACAAGAAAGTATCGCTACCATCAGGCTTTGGCTTTTTTAAGACCGCTCCTTGCCACCAGAGCGCAAGTATTTTGTTACTGTTGTATTGTGTTTACTCTGTGTTTTTCTATTCCACAGGAGTTGGCGTTTGTAAATGCATGATTTTTTTTTTCACAACACCTGGAGCAGCACCCTGCAACCTGGTCCTGAAGCGGTCCTTCAGAGAGCTGCCTCAGACCCGTCTCAGCCATCCACCAGCCAAGAAGCACTTTGGAGGCTGTCAACACAGACAGCTGGAGATCAGGAAGCTGGTCCATCAGGTCTTCCCCTGTCACAGGTCTCTGCCACAGGAATCTCATGCCCGAGTTCATACATTAGAGCACGGTTATCCAAGATAGCCACAAGGCGTTGGGCGACAGAGTGGATAGAGGTTTTGCACTAGTGGACCAACGCATCCATTCTGTCAAGCGTCGCCTTGACTATCTTGAAGCCGAGTTCAAAAGACCAGCGCACCATTTTTTCCAACAAATTGAACGGGGCATGGCAGAACACCTTAGTCCTGATCTCCAGCTGACTGTGATGCATGCCTGCAACAATGCTTAAACGTGGGCTATGCAGCAGAGTCGGTATGTGCAGCAGCAGCAACCAGTGGTGCCTTTCCCACCCGTGCCATCACTGACTCGATTCACTGCACTACCGACTTCTGCTGAATACCACTGCACGGCCACCAGCATTCCAAGCAATGCTGGACCACACTTCCCAGCCACCACCATGCCAAGCACTGCTCCTGTTTGGACTTCCTCCACCCTTGCTTGGACCTCCACCACTGCTTGGACCGTGTCCACTTCCCAAGACACCGCCACCACCACCGAGTAGCAGCTGGGGGACACTCACTCTATCTTCAGGGCCTCGGACCCTGGCAGGAGGTCCAACACCCCACGGAGGTTCCCCAGCACACGGTGGTTCCCAAGCCACAGGAGGTCCCCAAGCCACACCAGGGCTCCAACACCAGGTCCCCAAGCAGCAGGAGGCCCCCAAGCACAAGGACCTACAAAAAGAAAACAAGACTCCAGAAAAAGAAGTTTGTCCTCATTACCCCCTCATCACCCACTGTTTTATCCGCTGCCTTCCCCTCGAACCCCTCCCAAAGTCAATCCTCGTTGCTCCACACCCCAAAGTTACCCCCTTCTTCACACCCAAACGTCCACATTAATTTTTTTTTGTGTCTTGTAAAAATAAATATGCCTTTTTTTTCTCCCAACTGTTTGTTTTCATTGTGCCTTTCGCAGCCTACACACACTGCGCCATACACTTTGTGATTTTGCCACCATATAGCTCCAATATTGCGAACAACCGCTTCTGGTAACCATCAATAAGTTTCTTACAATGCTCTGCTGGCATTGTAGACCATTCTTCTTTGACAAACTGCTCAAGGTCCCTGATATTTGAAGGGTGCCTTCTCCAAACTGCCATTTTGAGATCTCTCCACAGGTGTTCTATGGGATTCAGGTCTGGACTCATTGCTGGCCACCTTAGAAGTCTCCAGTGCTTTCTCTCAAACCATTTTATAGTGCTTTTGGAAGTGTGTTTTGGGTCATTGTCCTGCTCTAAGACCCATGACCTCTGAGGGAGACCCAGCTTTCTCACACTGGGCCCTACATTATGCTGCAAAATTTGTTGGTAGTCTTCAGACTTCATAATGCCATGCACACGGTCAAGCAGTCCAGTGCCAGAGGCAGCAAAGCAGCCCCAAAACATTAGGGAACCTCCGCCATGTTTGACTGTAGGGACCGTGTTCTTTTCTTTGAATGCCTCTTTTTTTTTTCCTGTACACTCTATGTTGAGGGTTTTTTTCCCAAAAAGCTCGACTTTTGTCTCATCTGACCAGAGAACATTCTTCCAAAACGTTTTAGGATTTCTCAGGTAAGTTTTAGCAAACTCCAGCCTAGCTTATGTCTCGGGGTAAGAAGTGGGGTCTTCCTGGGTATCCTACCATACAGTCCCTTTTCATTCAGATGCAGACGGATAGTACGGGTTGACACTGTTGTACCCTCGGACTGCAGGGCAGCTTGAACTTGTTTGGATGTTAGTCGAGGTTCTTTATCCACCATCCGCACAATCTTGCGTTGAAATCTCTCGTCAATTTTTCTTTTCCTTCCACATCTAGGGAGGTTAGCCACAGTGCCACGGGCTTTAAACTTCTTGATGACACTGCGCACGGAAGACACAGGAACATTCAGGTCTTTGGAGATGGACTTGTAGCCTAGTGATTGCTCATGCTTCCTCACAATTTGGTTTCTCAAGTCCTCAGACAGTTCTTTGGTCTTCTTCCTTTTCTCCATGCTCAATGTGGTACACACAAGGACACAGGACAGAGGTTGAGTCTACTTTAATCCATGTTAACTGGCTGCAAGTGTGATTTAGTTATTGCCAACACCTGTTAGGTGCCACAGGTAAGTTACAGGTGCTGGTAATTACACGAATTAGAGAAGCATCACATGATTTTTCAAACAGTGCTAATACTTTTGTCCACCCCCTTTTTTAGGTTTGGTGTGGAATTATATCCAATTTGGCTTTAGGTCAATTCTTTTTGTGTTTTTTCATTGAAGACAAATTCAATGAAGATAATAATAATACCAAAGAATTTGTGATTGCAATCCCACAATTGCGCAATTCAAATTCGGGCCGGCGCATGCGCAGTGTGCTTTGCCCAACAGTGGGCAAAGCATACAATCATTACAAAGCATGCGCTAGTCTTTCCTTGCCCCGGAAATGACTGCTTGCCTTGGACGACTTCCGGGGCAAGGAAAGAGAAGCGCATGCGCTGTAATGATTTTATGCTTTGCCCACTGTTGGGCAAAGCATACTGCGCATGCGCCGGGTCCCGAATTTGAATTGCGCAATTGCAGGAAGCCGAACGCCGTCTGTGGGATAACAGACGGCGATACGCAACTGATGCCGAGGAGCGGGGGGAGACAGAGAAAACGCCGCCCTCCTGACCTGATTGACAGCGAAAAATACCAACTTTACAAAGGTATTTTGATATGAAAACGGGGGTATCAGGAAATATGACACCTACCATTAGCTTTGTCATGGGACGCACTATTCAGCCATATCTTTAGTTGATATGGCAAAATTGGGGTGACAGATTCCCTTTAAAGTCACGATGCAGAAAAAACAGCATCCTGACTTCACTCGGACACCGGGGCAGGTGATTATTGTATTGAAGTGTATAAAAACAGGTTATTTATTAACAAAACACAAGAAAACTATTTTATTACACCATTTGATCTTGCCATTCCACACGTCCCACATCAGATAGAAAGTAGGCTGCAAATTGGTCCCTCATTTGGCTAACTTCAACAGATGACCTGAGAGGGTGCCAAGTGAATTCAGGCAATGGGATGACAAGTGTTTCATCGAGTTCAAAGGCAGGGTGGTCTTTAGCCATCATAAAATTGTGAAGAACCACACAGGCTTTCACCACCTCATCCACAGTTTCAAGTTTCAGATTAATGGCTGTGCCTAGAATGCGCCATCTGGACACAAGAATTCCAAAGGCACACTCGACAGTTCTTCGGGCCCTGGTCAGTCTGTAATTAAAGATTTTTTTGCTGTGGTCCAAGTCCCGGCTGGAGTAGGGTTTCAACAGTTTTTGCGCACATTTGAAAGGCCTCATCACTAACCATTACAAATGGCAGTGGCGGACCTTCGGTGTGGGGAAGAGGCCGTGGCAGAGGGAAATCAAAATGGTTGCCGTACAACCTACGGCCCATGTCCAAGTTCTTAAAGGTCTGTGAGTCACTGCCCCGGCCAAATGCCCCAATGTCCACCGCAATAAACCTGAAGTCTGCATCCGCAATGGCCATGAGTACTGTAGAAAAGTACTTCTTATAATTAAAGTACTCAGAGCCACTTCTTGGGGGTTTTGTTATCCGGATGTGTTTCCCATCCACCGCTCCCAAACAGTTGGAGAATTTGCAGACTGTCCAGAATTTTTCTGCAATATCCATCCACTTTTCCACGGTGGATAGGGGCATAAATTCAGGACATATAACGTCCCACATAGCCCGGCAGGCATCCGCAACTATTCCCAACAAGGTGGAATAGTCGGTACTGAAAATGGAATGAAAAGAGGGTCTCGCCAGAAGACAGGAATCTTCAAAACAGATGAAAAAAAATTGTGACTGTCCAGGCTTTGGCGAAACACTGACATGAAAAATCAATCTGTACATGTCAGAACTATAATTCTGCAGGCTTTTAGTAAATGGCAGAACAAAAACAATACACGCATTGGTTTAATATTATGTACCGTAATGTGACGATGAGCCGTTCCTCCGGAGGAATCGCACGACGGAGCTGTGTGTCCTGTCTCCAGATGGCTCCTTCAACACGAGAAAGCAAATCCCTGAAACTTTCTTGGGACATTTATGTATAGTCAGAAAATTTAGCCGGGTTTGCCTGGAGCTCGCTGAAGAGGGTGTGGTATGCTCCACGGCTCTCCAGGACTTCAATAATCGGAAGTCTCCAAAAACGCCGCCGCTGCTGTCTTCGCTCTCTCTCTCCCCTTGTTGCTGGCAAGCAAAAGCCAGAAACAGCGCAATGTCAATATCCAAGTTTATGTGAAAAGTCTCCCATGGTCCCAAGTCATCCATGGTGACAGCAGCAAAATCTGAAGAATTCAGCTGAACAGGGTCTATTTAAAGAAGTTCCATGACACTCGTCCACTGGTGTCCCATTGGTGGAGTGTGTTTCAAGGATTTTACTCTTGTGCAATGTATGACTCATGAGCCTAAAAAACGCAAACGCATGAAAAACGCTAAACTCATGTAAATGCTACTTTTTTTGTCGTTATGCGTACTTTGATGCGTTAAAAAAACATGCGCTTGCAAGCGCTTGTATGCGCTTTTGCACACATTTTCAGTAGTGCACGATGCACTGCGCTAAAGACGCAAATGTGAAATTAGCCTAAAAGCCTAAAAGCTGTAAAGAGCAAAGTTTGGGGAGCCTGGTATCATAGCAATAACCAGGCTACTCTTATCACTGCTGGAAAAAGTCACCACCACTAATCAAGGCTGTGACAACAGCTTCGTAGCCACACATTAGTAGTAGTATTATTAGCTGCTGCCCCTGACCCTATTAACACTTGTGTAAGAGGTGACAAGGGGATTTTGTAGCTCAAAGCACAGCTCAGAGCTTCAATAAAATGGCACCTGGCTCCCCTTTCATGTAGGAACTGCATAGCCCAGGGGGTCCAGTTAACAACTGTTACAGCCACAATACAGGAGATGTAATCACCTATGGCCTGGGGCTGCTGTATGTGTGGTCATGGTGTTAAGGGTATGCCACACTAAACAATATCGCTAACGGGATCGCTAAAAAACGTCACTATTTAGCGATCCCGTTAGCGATATTGTTCAGTGCGGCAGCTTCCAGCGACGAGCTTCCTGCTGTGATCTCGCTCGTCGCTGGAATCGCTCCGGACCCTATTTTCTCGTCGGCGCTCCCGCTGGGTAAGTATCTTATCGCTGTGTGGCACCTTTTCTTAGCGATTTAGCGGTACTTTTGTACCGCTAAAGTCGTTAAGAAGATCGCTAACGGCGATAGCGTCGTTAACTATATCGCTAAATGCGGCAGCATTTAGCGATATAGAAACAATCCCGCTAGCGATCTCATTAGTATGCAACGCTAACGAGATCGCTAGCGGGATTGCTTAGTGTGGCAGTACCTTTACAAACAAGAAACTAAAAACGGCAGCGCCCAGTGGATGAAGAAAAAAAAAGATAAATGTTAATACACTACATTTCATTTTGTTTTAAAAATAATAGTTAATATAAAACAAATTGTTAATGTAAAAATGGAACTCTCCAATTACAAAAAAAAAAAAAAAACCTTTAAAATTTGATTGTAAGAACCACCTTGATTAGTTAACCAGCATAGTGGCTGTAACAAATAGGAACATCTTTTATTACCTGAAAGGTGCTGTCTTTTCAAAGTTTAACCCCTTAAGGATCGCCGATACGCCTTTTAATGGCGGAAGTTAAGTGTACTTTAACCACAGCTCTGTGAATTCATGGCGGTGAGGAAAAAGTATATAGAACCCCCCCAGAATCGGATTTTCTCTGGGGTCTCAGCTGCTGAGGGTAGCCGAGACCCCAGAGAACATGATTCGGGTCGGTTTTTACCAACTCCAGTGTTGCGATCGCCGTTATTAACCGTATACCGGCGACAGCAAAAAAAAAAAAAAGTCTGATGTGCCATTTAATTTCTCTCTCCTAATGTGATCGCACATCAGAGGAGAGACAAAAAGGGTCCCCGATCCCCCCTGGTACCTCCCGATGTCCCTGGGTCTCCTGGCTTCCCCCCACGGCCGTCACCATCTTCTTCTAGTAAGAAAATGACGGGCGCATGCGCAGTGCGCCCGCAGAGATCTGCCGTCCAGCACCCAGCAATCATAGTGCTCAAATTAAAAAAAATAGTAAATAACCCCCCCCCTTATCAACCCCTTAGTTAGGGAAAAATAATAAAATAAAGAAAATGTATTTCCATTTTCCCATTAGAGTTAGGCTAAAGGGAGTTGGGCTAAAGTTTTAGGGGTAGGGTAGGGAATAGGGTTAGGTTTGGGATTAGCGTTAGGGGTGTGTTGGGGTTAGGTTTGTGGTTAGGGCTATGGTTAAGGTTGGGATTAGGGTTAGTGGTATGTGGGGGTTAGGTGTTGTCAACACTTTTGATCTAGCTTCTGAGTTTGAGCTCCCTCAGGTGGTTGCTGCTGGTAATGGAGCTGGTCTGGCTGACTGAAGTCAATCACCTAAAGAGGATGATTGGAGGTTCAGGTGTTACAGACTGGAGAGATTTAAGTGAGCAGCCTTCCCTTAGTTGTTGCCGGTGATTTGGCTTTCTTCCTCAGCCTTTTGGAAGTCTGCTTGCTCCCTGCTTTGTCCTGCATCTTTTAGACAAGTTATTTATCTGTTTTAATCTGTGGCATTTGTTCCCTTTTTGCTTTTCCCTGTTTTCTGCCTTGCTGGTGTGAGTTCAGCCGGGTTCCCTGCTGGGACCTGTGCTGGACTCTGCTTTCATTTACCACAGCTTATGTCAGTCTTTTCTGTATTTCTAGTCCTGTTATTTCAGTATCTGTTATTTTGCATCCAGTTCACACCAGAGTTCTTATTTAGTGGGGGAGAGGTTGTGTGGCCTCAGTATTTTTGCATATCAGACGTCTTGGAATTTTTCTTATGGTTTATGCGGGATTTCAGACAGTATTCTTTCCTGTCCTGTTCTATCCAGACAGCTTTGGCCCCAGCATTTGCTTACTCTATTTTCTGCCTGTGTTTTGTGCCTCATCTGTCTCACCAACAATATATGTTTGGGGGCTGTCCCTTTGGGGCTCTACTCCAGGGCAGTTTAGCTTTCCCCTTTCTCGCTTTAGGCTTAGTTAACTCTTTGGCTGTGTCGAGGCGTCTAGGGCATCGTAGGTACGACCCACGGCTAATTCTAGTTGTGTTGTCAGTTTAGTGGTCTGTAATCCGGTAAGTTACCAACCTCTCTGGGTATCTGGTTGCCTTGCCTGTTTCCCTATTGTCCTCCTCGGTTACCGACTCATTACAGTTAGGGTTGGGATTGGGGTTAGGATTGGAGTTAGAATTGGGGGGTTCCACTGTTTAGGTACATCAGGGGGTCGCCAAACGCGACATGGCACCACCATTGATTCCAGCCAATTTTGCGTTCAAAAAGTCAAACGGTGCTCCCTCCCTTCTGAGCTCTGCTGTGAGCCCAAACAGTGGTTTACCCCCACATATGGAGCATCAGCAAACTCAGGACAAATTGCACAACAACTTTGGTGGTCTAACTTCTCCTGTTACCCTTGGGAGAATAAAAAATTGGGGGCTAAAAAATTATTTTTTGCGGAAAAAAGATAATTTTTGTGGAAAAACCCCAGACTACTTACCGGTAATCGTGTTTTATAGAGTCACGACAGCACCCACCAAGAGAGGGGATCCGCCCCCAAGGACAGGGAACCTACAGATAAAAAGGGGCGGTCCCCCTCACCCCGCAGTTGGTTTACAGAGCATTTGAGAGGAACCGCCATGAGGCGATTAGTATATATACGCTAACTATATGAATCTTAAGGTGAGATAACCCGTGCTCGTGACCTAAGGCACACACACGGCTTTTGTGAACAAATGTGAGTCAGGGAGGGATGTTTAGTGGGTGCTGTCGTGGCTCTATAAAACACGATTATCGATAAGTAATCTGGGGTTTCCCCCCACGTCACGACAGCACCCACCGAGACTTACAGAGATCTAATCGTGGGGTGAACTATTGTGCGCAAAACCGATCTACCAAACTCAAGTTCCGTAAGAGGACAGATCAAGCCGATAGTGTCTAAAGAATGTAGACGGCGAGGCCCAGGTAGCTGCTTTACAGATCAGCTCAATTGAAACATTGGCCCGTTCGGCCCAAGAAGCCGCCATAGCCCGAGTTGAGTGAGCCTTAATTCCCTCTGGGGGAGTCTCATCTGCGGTGGTATAAGTTGTAAAGATGGTGTCCCGAATCCACCTGGCCAGTGTCGTCTTTGTGATCCCTGACCCCTTTCTGTGGCCCTGGAAGGAGACAAACAGAGCCCTACTCTTCCTCCAGGGCCTTTTTTCTATCCAGGTACTCTAACAGTACCCTTCTCACATCTAAAGTGTGAAAGTGCTGCTCTTCAGGAGTAGAAGGGTCAGGAAAAAAAAAGGAGGGAAGGCAGATCTGCTGAAATCTAAATCTAAATGCTACGTTAGGGAGGTATGCGGGATCTGTCTTCAGTATAACTATCCGGGAATATCATCAAATACAGGGCCTCTACTGAAAGGGCCTGAATGTCCCCTACCCGCCTGGCTGAGGTTAGAGCTATTAATAAGTGTTTTCAAGGTCAGATATTTTATGGAGGTCGAAGATAACAGTCCAAAGGGGGTACCAGTCAGGGCCTCCAGAACCAGGTTCAGATCTCAAGGAGGCACGCTGGGGATCTGCACAGGGGTATTTCCCTCACAGGCTTGAAAAAACTGTGTTATCCATCTATCCCCCGCTATATTTGCGTGAGATAAGGCCCCCAAGGCTGAGACCTGTACCTTAAGAGTACTGATGGCTAGACCTAAATTACGCCCCTTTTGGAGAAAATCCAAAATATTAGCAATGGGCAGCGGGGTTGACAAGGGCCCTGGAAATAGTTGTAAATATTTCCTCCAGACCCTATAATATATTCTGGAGGTCACAGGTTTATGACTCTGCAAGAGGGTGGAGATGACTGCATTGGAGAACCCCCTGCATTTCAGAAGCTGCCTCAAGTTCCAGGCCACAAGGTGGAGACCCTTCACCTGGGGGTGGCAGAATTGACCTTGAGAGAGCAGATCCCGGGATGTTGGTAGGACCCAGGAGTCCGATACAGATATCGCCCTTAGCCATGAGAACCAGGGTCTCTTGGGCCAGAAGGGAGCGATGAGAATCACTCTCGCTCCCTCCTCCCTGAACTTCCTGAGTACCACTGGTAGTAAGCACATGGGGGAAAGGTATATGCTAGATGGTAGGTCCAGGGAACCTGCAGAGAATCGACCACCTCCGGCAGGTCGCTAGCCCATAAGGAGGTGAACCTCTGAACTCGCCTGTTGGCCCTGGTAGCAAATAGGTCGATTTCGGGAATGCCCCATAGGCGGACTATCTGCTTGAATACCCGCGTAGATAAGGACCATTCTCCCTGATGGAGATCTTGACGGCTGAGATAATCTGCCCGCACATTGTCTAATCCCCTGACGTGAGTGGCCGGAGAGGAGATGGAGTTCTGCCTTGGAAAGGATGTCTTCTGCCCAGGTCATGAGAGGAAGAGCAAGTGCTGCCCTGGTGGTTTGACCCCTTTCTGCCAGCTGACGGAATAGTACGTCAGCTGGCAGTATCCCCCGCTTTGAGGTGGGCTCCGGCTGTAAGCCCACCTC
>JARQOD010000003.1:301350183-301500445 GCA_033576555.1 Oophaga sylvatica | reverse complement strand
TAACGGATCTTCCCGTCTCTGCTGGTTGTACGGTCATTTGGGTGGTCGTTGACCGATTTTCCAAGATGGCTCACTTCATTCCCCTGCCAGGGCTTCCGTCTGCACCCGAGTTGGCTAAAGACTTTATCCGCCACATCTTCCGTCTTCATGGTCTGCCTCGTCACATTGTGTCGGATCGTGGGGTACAGTTCACCTCACGTTTCTGGTGAGCCACTTGTAAGTTGCTAGACGTCACCCTGGATTTCTCCTCCGCTTACCACCCACAGTCCAATGGTCAAGTCGAGCAAATCAATCAGATTCTGACCAGTTATCTCCGGCACTTCGTTAATGCCCACCATTCTGACTGGGTGGATCTCCTGCCTTGGGCCGAATTTTCGTACAACAATCACGAGAGCGAATCTTCCTCCAAATCTCCGTTTCTTGTAGTCTTCGGTCAACATCCTCGGATCCCTGTACCTATTTCCATCTCTGTGGACAATCCAGCTGCGGAATCCCTGGTTAACGAATTCTAATCCATATGGGAGAGTACCCGGTCCGCACTCATTCTGTCATCCGAGCGCATGAAGAGACATGCTGACAAGAAACGTCTGGATCCCCCTCAATTCCGTCCTGGGGATAAGGTCTGGCTCTCGTCCAAGTATGTTCGGCTCAAGATTCCTTCCTACAAGTTAGGTCCTCGATTCATCGGTCCTCTGGAGATCATCAGTCAGATCAACCCAGTGTCCTATAAATTGAAACTCCCGGCCAATTTGCGGATTCCTAACTCCTTCCATGTATCTCTCCTCAAACCGGTGGTACTTAACTCTTTTGTCAAGTCTACAGGTACACCTCCTGCTCCACTGTCTGCTGAGAACGAATTTGAGGTAGAGAACATTTTGGCCACCAAAAGGGTAGGAAGAAAGACCTATTTTCTGGTGGATTGGAAGGGGTTTGGTCCTGAGGAGAGAACGTGGGAGCCTCGGGAGAACATCCATGCCCCTCTCATCCTAGCTAAATTTCTTTCTGGCCTAAAAAGGGGGGCCTAAAAGGGGGGGTACTGTAGCGCCGGCGTCCCTGCCCTCTGCTAGGCAGGGACGCTGTTCCCCTGCACCAGCGTCCTCTGCCAGGCAGGGACGTCGCCCCCCTTACCCACGCTCGGCGTCCTCCTTCCGCCCTGCTGGGGTCGCGCGCTCCTTCCCTGCTGCTGGACTTAGGGCGCGCCCGCGCGCTCCCCCGCTCTTAAAGGGGCCGTGCGCATCTTTCAAAAAAGGTCCCCGGCCAATGCCGGAGGACTCCACCCTATATAAAGTACTCCCTCCTTAATGGAGGTGCCCGAGCAATGTTGTTGCACTGTTTACTCTGCTTCAGCCCTCAGGTTCCGTTACCAGTTACCTGCCTGTCTCCTGCCAGTTTGCTGTCTGCTACCTGTCCGCAAGCCTACCTGGAGGTTCGGCCGTCACCGGTGGTGACCATCGGCTATTCCAGAGAATCTCGCCTGCTCACTTGGGGGCGCTCATCTGCCATCTGCCTGCAGACCTACCCGGAGGTTCGGACGTCACATGCGGTGACCATCGTCTATTCCAGAGACTCTCGCCTGCTCACTTGGGGGCGTTCATCTGCCATCTGCCTGCAGACCTACCCGGAGGTTCGGACGTCACATGCGGTGACCATCGTCTATTCCAGAGACTCTCGCCTGCTCACTTGGGGGCGTTCATCTGTCATCTGCCTGCTAGCCTACCGGGAGGCTCCACCATCTCAGGTCGTATATACCTGTCCATCCAGAGACTGCCCCGGTCACTTGCCGTGACTACCTGCCTGTCTATCCAGAGACTGCCCCGGTCACTTGCCGTGACTACCTGCCTGTCTATCCAGAGACTGCCCCGGTCACTTGCCGTGACTACCTGCCTGTCTATCCAGAGACTGCCCCGGTCACTTGCCGTGACTACCTGCCTGTCTATCCAGAGACTGCCCCGGTCACTTGCCGTGACCTCTTTCCGTCTGTCCAAAGACTGTCCCTGTCACTTGCCGTGACTTCCTGTCCGTCTCCCCGGGCGCCACCCGCTCCTTTACAAGGAAAGCCTCCTTGTATAATAAAGCTCAGAGGTTCCGCCTCCCTGACCCGTTACAGAATGGCCTTTTCTTAACAATCCTTTAAAGGCTGCGGTTAGCCCGGTTGCCTGTGCACCTTTATCTACCACACTTTTTCCTTCCACTCAACTTTCCATTAATATACTTGGGTACAGCACTCTGTGAACAACCAGCTTCTTTAGCAATGACCTTCTGTGGCTTACCTTACCTATGGAGTGTGTCAATGACAGCCTTCTGGACATCTGTCAAGTCAGCAGTCTTCCCCATGATTGTGAAGCCTATTGAAACAGACTAAGGGACCTTTTTAAACGGTTAGGAAGCCTTTGCAGGTGTTTTTTGTTAATTATTCTTATTTACTGACATAATGACTTTTGGGTTTTCATTGGCTGTAAGCCATAATCATCAACATTAACAGAAATAAACACTTGAAATAGGACACACACAGCAGTCATACACTATATACCGAGGACACACACAGCAGTCACACACTATATACCGAGGACACACACAGCAGTCACACACTATATACCCAGGATATACACAGCAGTCACACACTTTATACCAAGGACATACACAGCAGTCACACACTATATACTGTGGACACACACAGCAGTTACATACTATATACTGTGGACACACAACAGTCGCACACTATATACCGAAGACACACAGCAGTCACACACTATATACTGAGGACACACACAGCAGTCACACACTATATACCGAGGACACACACAGCAGTCACACACTATATAATGAGGACACACACAGCAGTCACACACTGTACTGAGGACACACACAGCAGTCACACACTATTAAATTATTCTAATTTACTGAGATAATGACGTTTGGGTTTTCATTGGCTGTAAGCCATAATCATCAACATTAACAGAAATAAATACAAGAAATAGGACATACACAGCAGTCACACACTATGTACTAGGACACACACAGCACTCACACACTATACACTGAGGACACACAGCAGTCACACACTATATACCGAGGACACACAGCAGTCACACACTATATACCGAGGACACACCACAGTCACACACTATATACCGAGGACACACACAGCAGTCACATACTATATACCGTGAACACACACAGTAGTCACACACTATATCCCGAGGGCACACACAGCAGTCACATACTATATAATGAGGACACACAACAGTCACACACTATGTACTGAGGATACACAGTAGTCACACACTATATATCGAAGACACACAGCATTCACACACTAAATTGTTATGATATGGTAGCCGAGGAAGACAGTAACAAAAATAGCCAAGGTAGCCAGTCACCCAGAGAGGTGGTAACTAAAGGATTGCAGACCCCTAAACTAACTGCACAACTAGAAGCAGCCGTGGGACGTACCTACGATGACCTAGACAATCTCGACACAGCCGGAGAGTTAGCTAAGACTAAAGATAGAAAGCTAACTGCCCTGGAGTAGCGCCCCAAAGGAATAGGTAGCCCCCACACATATATTGGCAATGAGGCAAGATGAAATACAATTGCAGGCAGAAAATAGAGTAAGCAAACGCTGGGGCCCAAAACTGTCTGGATAGGACAGGACAGAAAAGAATACTTTCTGCAATCCAGCAAAACCCTAGGAAAAATTCCAACACTTCTGATTCCAAAAAAAACTGAGACCACACAATCTCTCCCCGCTATATCAGAACCCTGGTGTGAACAGGTAGCTACCCAGCAGCCTCTGAAATAACAGGGACTGAACAAATGAACCGAGATAACAGAGAAACAGAGACCAGCGCAGGCCCCAGCAGGGGGACCCGGCTGACCTCACTCAGAAGGCAGAAAAACAATAGAAAACAAAACCACAGAAACAAGCAAAAAATGGCTTATCTGAAAGTTGCAGGAGACCGCAGTAAGCTGACTTCCAAACTGGACAGGAAGAGACAACTAATCACCGGTGAGGATCATGAGAAAGTTACTCCCTTAAATCTCCCCAGTCATCACTCCCAGATTGCCAATCATCCGCAGCTGGATCCTCAGCTGAAGGGCCTCTGTCTGTCAAGGTAGCTTCATTAATATCAACAGCCACCAGAGGGAGCCCCAACTCAGAATCCAGAGTACTCACAACACTAAATATACTGAGGTCACACATAGCAGTAACATGCTGTATACTGAGGTCATACACAGCAGTCACATACTATATACTGTGGACAAACAGCAGTCACACACTATATACCGAGAACACACACAGCAGTCACACACTATACACCTAGGACACACAGTAGTCACACACTATATACTGAAGACACACACAGCAGTCACTAAATATATGCTGAGGATACACAGCAGTCACACACTATATACTGGGAGGACACACAGCAGTCACACACTATATACTGGGGACACACACTGGAGTCGCACACTTTATACTGAGGACACACACAGCAGTCACACACTATATACTGAGGACATGTCACGCTGTCTAATGATATGAATACAATGTCAGTAAACTATTTATACAGGAACCACACTCAATACAACATATAGTTTAGCAACATCAGAATGTAAGTATAAAATAGATTTACCTGACACAATATCTGCAGAACTTAGGGTTAATCTTGAATGTCACGCTGTCTGACACAATCTCTGCAGAACTTAGGGTTAATCTTGAGGACTTGATGAGCTGTAACAGGAAAGAGGAGGACCGGGGTCTAACCTGACCCTACACTGGGGTCCTAACTAATCCCTTTCCTTGGAGGTACTGATAATGGTTCAGAGGTCCAAGTCTCCAGCCTAACCCTGTCTCCTGTCAGACCCTGAACCCTGTAATCAGTCCTAAGAAGGATCCTGATTACCACCAAAGGGATATGGGCTGATCTCAGCTAAATACACAGATTAGACATATAAGACAGACAGGATAGCACTCACTTGCATACACACTCAAACACCGAAGGAACATAAATGGTCTGGGAAATAAACTCTAAACAAGTTGAGCTTAAAACAGCTAAGGAGCTCTCAACTTAAGTCTATACAGATTCATTCCTATCTGTGGTCTGCATGAAGGATTTCACTGGCAACTCCCAAAGCAGACAACCAGGAATTTAAAGGAAACCAATCAACAAATAATCAATTGCAGCCGGGAGAAACTGCACCCAGTCCCAGCACCGAGCACAGACAGAATTAACTCCCTAGCTGCCAAACACAAAGAAACAGCAACTCAGCTGTGAGAAGTCAAAACGTGCAACCGCGACGATCTTCGTGGCAAAGCACACATGACAGTACCCCCCCTTCTACGAGGGGCCTCCGGACCCTCAGGGCCAGGCCTGCCCGGGTGAGTTCTGTGGAAGGTCTGAACCAAACGATCTGCGTTAACATCGGACGCAGGGACCCACGTCCTCTCCTCCGGACCATATCCCTTCCAATGCCCAAGTACTGAAGGGACCGGCGATTCAGACGAGAGTCAATGATTTTTGATACTTGAAATTCCAAGTTACCATTGACCAACACTGGAGGAGGAGGTAGAGGTGACGGTATGACTGGTGCCACATACCTTTTAAGTAATGACTTGTGGAACACATTATGAATTTTAAACGTAGAAGGGAGTTCCAGACGAAATGCCACAGGATTAATTATGGAACTGATCCTGTACGGCCCGATGAATCTGGGACCCAGTTTCCAGGAGGGCACTTTAAGTTTTATATTCCTGGTAGACAACCATACCAGATCGTTCACATTCAGATCTGGACCAGAAACTCTCCTCCTATCAGCCATACTTTGTAACGGTTCCCCATCGTACTCAAATTATTCAATACACCTCGCCACACAGAAGCAAGTGACGACGAGAAACGCTCCTCCTCAGGAACCCCAGAAGGACCCCCCCCATTGAAAGTACAAAACTGGGGATGAAAACCATATGCCCCAAAAAACGGGGACTTACCAGTGGACTCGCTCCGCCTGTTGTTAAGAGCGAACTCTGCCAAAGGCAAGAAAGAAGACCAGTCCTCCTGGTTCTCCGATACAAAACACCGGAGATATGTCTCTAAACTCTGATTCAGACGCTCTGTCTGACCA
This sequence comes from Oophaga sylvatica, assembly GCA_033576555.1. Lineage (NCBI taxonomy): Eukaryota > Metazoa > Chordata > Amphibia > Anura > Dendrobatidae > Oophaga > Oophaga sylvatica. The sequence goes on along the minus strand of JARQOD010000003.1, from coordinate 301,494,322 downwards.
TTGGTCTGTGGATGAAAAGCCGAGGAAAACGACAATTGCATCCCCGACGTAAACAAAATGCCCTCCAAAATTTGGACACAAACTGAGACCCCCTATCTGACACCACATCAGAAGGCAACCCATGAAGTCTCACGATCTCCCTAATGAACACCTGCGCCAGAGTTTTAGCATTAGGGAGTGCAGGAAGAGCAACGAAATGTGCCATCTTACTGAACCTGTCAACAACCACCAGTATGACAGTATTCCCAGACGACGGAGGAAGGTCCGTAATGAAGTCCATAGATAAATGGGTCCATGGACGCTCCGGAAGTTTCAAAGGTAAAAGGGTCCCAGACGGACGGGTATGAGGTGTTTTAGAGCGAGCACAAACCCCACAGGACGCGACAAAAGTTATAACATCTTTATTAGCGTTAGGCCACCAAAATCGGCGAGAAAGAAGATCTAAAGTAGCCTTACTCCCTGGATGTCCTGCTAAAGCAGAATTATGATGTGCCTCAATAACCTTTTGTCTCAACTGATTCGGGACAAACAGTCTCCCTGGAGGTCCTGCAGGAGCGTCCCCCTGAGCCTCTAACACCTCCTCCTCAAGTCAGAACATACAGCCGACACTACCACCCCCTCCTGAAGGATAGGAATCGGGTCGTCCGTTTTCCCGGCCCCTGGGAAACTGCGAGACAAGGCATCAGCCTTTACATTCTTAGATCCCGGACGATAAGTGACGACAAAATTAAACCTGGTAAAAAATAATGACCATCGAGCTTGTCTGGAATTCAGACGCTTAGCGGATTCTAAATACAGCAGGTTCTTGTGATCAGTAATAACGGTGACCGGGTGGACTGCCCCCTCCAAAAAGTGACGCCATTCTTCAAAAGCCAATTTAATGGCCAAAAGTTCCCTATTGCCGATATCATAATTCCTTTCGGCGGACGACAATTTCTTAGAAAAGAAAGCGCACGGATGCCATTTACCAGGGGACGGACCCTGGGACAATATAGCACCCACCCCTACGTCAGACGCGTCCACCTCCACAATGAACGGCTGAGATACATCTGGTTGGATGAGAACGGGTGCCGAAGCAAAACATCTTTTTAAAGAGGAAAAGGCTTGGCAAGCTTTGTCCGACCACCTAGAAAAATCCGTCCCTTTTCTCGTCATGTCAGTGAGAGGTTTGACGACAGACGAGAAATTACAAATAAATTTCCGGTAGTAATTAGCAAACCCCAAAAAACGCTGCAGAGCCTTAAGATCCCCTGGCTGATCCCATTCAAGCACTGCTCTCACCTTTTCAGGGTCCATCCGGAAACCGGAGGCTGACACCAAAAAACCCAAAAACTGAAGTTCCTGTACGGCAAACACACACTTCTCCAGTTTGGCGTATAGTTTATTGTCTCGCAAGATCTGCAACACCTGTCTCACATGCTCCTGGTGAGACACAAGATCTGGCGAGTAAATTAAAATGTCATCCAAATATACGACCACAAATACCCCCACAAGGTGACGAAAAATGTCATTAACAAAATGTTGGAATACTGCTGGAGCAGTAGTCAGACCAAAAGGCATGACCAGGTTTTCATAATGTCCCTCTGGCGTGTTAAACGCCGTTTTCCACTCATCCCCCTCTTTTATCCTAATCAGATTATACGCCCCCCTGAGATCCAATTTAGAGAACCATTTGGCGCCAACAATTTGATTGAAGAGATCAGGAATAAGAGGGAGTGGATACGGATCTCGAACAGTAATCCGATTAAGTTCGCGGAAATCCAAGCAAGGGCGTAGGCCTCCATCTTTTTTCTTCACAAAGAAGAACCCCGCGGCCACAGGGGAAGATGAAGGTCTAATATGCCCTTTGGCCAGACTTTCAGAAATATAATCTTTCATAGCCTGTCTTTCAGGACCAGAAAGATTATACAACCTAGCTTTAGGCAACTTAGCATCAGGAAGTAGATTAATAGAGCAGTCATACACGCGATGAGGAGGCAACTCCCGACACCCCTCCTCAGAGAAAACATCCCCAAAATCCTCCAAAAAAGGAGGCAATGTACTAGGCACGACCGCACTGATGACTGTGTTCATGCAGTTGTTTTTGCAAAACTCACCCCATTGGCTTATCTCTCTGGACTGCCAATTAATCACAGGGTTATGTTTAACCAGCCAAGGAAGTCCCAACACAATGGGAGTAGGTAGACCTTCCAACACATAACAAGATAATTGTTCCCTATGTATTGCCCCTACCCGAAGGTCAATGTTATGAACCTCATGAACAAAGCTACCTTGGCCGAGAGGCCTGGCGTCAATGGAGAAAATAGGGATCGGTTTGACCAATACATTAAGATGCATACCTTGAGCCTGAGCAAACTGAGCGTCAACCAAATTAGCCCCGGAACCACTATCCAGAAGAACAGACAATCTCTTCACTCTAGTACCAACCACCACCTCCACTGGTACAAGGAACTGAGAAGAACCGGCGGATGAAATACATACTCCCAGGTTGTCGTCCACCACACAACCTGGGATTAGCAGTTTTCCGGCGACTTTTTACTTAACAAGACACGGGATGGACATTCTCCAACAAAATGTCCCTCTTTCCCACAGAAAAAACACCTTCTAGTCCTGCGGCGTGCCGCCAATCCCCTACTACGAAAAGATGTCCCTCCCAACTGCATAGGCTCATCCGAACAGACAAGGGGAACCTCAACATAAGGGACTTTAGTAGTAGGTGGAGTAACAACAGGGAGTGGAGTTACCTCACCCCTCTCCCGAAGCCGTCTATCAGTACGGATAGCTAGGGCCATAGCAGCCTCCAGAGAAGGAGGAGACTCATACTGAGCCAAAACGTCTTTTAATTTGTCAGAAAGCCCATGACAAAACTGGCTCCTAAGAGCTGGGTCATTCCACTGAGTATCCGTGGCCCATCTACGAAACTCAGAAGCAAATTCCTCCGCAGGACGATCTCCCTGCTGTATTTTACGTAATTTGGTCTCAGCAAGAGAGACCCGATCTGGGTCATCATATACCAATCCCAGAGCAGTAAAAAATTGATCTACAGACTGTAGAGCCGGGGATCCCGGAGGAAGGGAAAATGCCCAGGATTGAGGGTCCCCTTGAAGAAGTGAGATAACAATTCCCACTCTCTGCTCATCACTCCCTGATGATCGCGGCCGAAGCCGAAAATACAATTTACATGCCTCCCGGAAGGTAAAAAATTTGTCTCGCCCACCAGTGAACCTATCTGGAAGAGATACTTTAGGTTCAACTCTGGTTTGCTCCAGGGGAGACAAAACTTTGGACTTAATGTCCGTCAGCTCCATGGATAATCCCTGCAACTGCAGAGCCAGCTGGGCTACTGGATCCATGGTAACTAGAGATAATTTTTTAAGGCCAGTGAAAATGTCACGCTGTCTAATGATATGAATACAATGTCAGTAAACTATTTATACAGGAACCACACTCAATACAACATATAGTTTAGCAACATCAGAATGTAAGTATAAAATAGATTTACCTGACACAATATCTGCAGAACTTAGGGTTAATCTTGAATGTCACACTGTCTGACACAATCTCTGCAGAACTTAGGGTTAATCTTGAGGACTTGATGAGCTGTAACAGGAAAGAGGAGGACCGGGGTCTAACCTGACCCTACACTGGGGTCCTAACTAATCCCTTTCCTTGGAGGTACTGATAATGGTTCAGAGGTCCAAGTCTCCAGCCTAACCCTGTCTCCTGTCAGACCCTGAACCCTGTAATCAGTCCTAAGAAGGATCCTGATTACCACCAAAGGGATATGGGCTGATCTCAGCTAAATACACAGATTAGACATATAAGACAGACAGGATAGCACTCACTTGCATACACACTCAAACACCGAAGGAACATAAATGGTCTGGGAAATAAACTCTAAACAAGTTGAGCTTAAAACAGCTAAGTCTATACAGATTCATTCCTATCTGTGGTCTGCATGAAGGATTTCACTGGCAACTCCCAAAGCAGACAACCAGGAATTTAAAGGAAACCAATCAACAAATAATCAATTGCAGCCGGGAGAAACTGCACCCAGTCCCAGCACCGAGCACAGACAGAATTAACTCCCTAGCTGCCAAACACAAAGAAACAGCAACTCAGCTGTGAGAAGTCAAAAGTGCAACCGCGACGATCTTCGTGGCAAAGCACACATGACAGGACACACAGCAGTCACACACTATATGCTGAGGACACACAGCAGTCACACACTATATGCTGAGGACACACAGCAGTCATCACACCTATATTTGGCTTCTGAGGACACACACAGCAGTCAACATACTATATACTGAGACATACACCTGTCACATACTATATACTGAGGACACACAGCAGTCACAACTATATACTGGAGGACACACAGCAGTCACAACTATATACTGAGGACACAAGCAGTCACACACTATATGCACAGTGCACAGAGCAGTCACACACTAAATACTGATGACACACACAGCAGTCACACACTAATACTGATGACACACAACAGTCACACACTATATACTGTGGACACACACAGCAGTCACACACTATATACTGAGGACACACACAGCAGTCACACACTATATACTGAGAACACACAGCAGTCACACACTATATACTGAGGACACACAGCAGTCACACACTATATACTGAGGACACACAGCAGTCACACACTATATAATGAGAACACACACAGCAGCAACACATTATATACTGAGGACACACAGCCGTCACACACTGTATACAGAGGACACACAGCAGTCACAACTAAATACTGAAGACACACACACAGCAGTCACACACTATATACTGAGGACACACAGCACTCACACACTATATAATGAGTTGTTGGCAGCGGATTATTCAGAATACTCTCCATTGTCTCCAAGCATTTGACAACAGAGCTTCTTTATTCAGGAACAAACAGGAACAATATATGATAAGCTTAATAGATCAGGAATAAATCATTTGTGTGTCTCTATCTGTGCAGCATCTACAGCAGGCTGCTTCTCTCATACACAGACACAGGAAATACAGTCACATGCTATCTCTGTGTGAGCCTCTGGGAGTATTTTTTATTCTAACATTATAAACAGCATACAAATCATACAAATCTAGCAACTAAACACTCATAGATAGGAATGGAGTTGTTGCACCAAACATATTCCAACACCTCTTGTTCTGTCTTCCTCCACGTATAGTGCTGTGTGGATTCCAGCATACAGCTAAGGCTAGTTTCACACTAGTGTTTTGTCAGTCTGTGCATGGACGCCGATAAGCTCCGCCCCTGGCCGTACCTCCTCCCGGCCGCTCCGCCTATGAGCGCATGACGCTGCATGCGACCTGCGTACCCTATCTTTAGCATTGGGCACGCAGACCGTGTGCAGTTATGCATTTACCACCGCGTGCGTCCTTTTGACGGTGCGCCGAGCGCACCAAAATGCAACACGGTGCGTTGGGCGCAGGTCGGCGCGCTGTCAAAAGGACGCATGCGCTGGCAAACGCATACCTGCGCACGGCCTGCGTACCCAATGCTAAAGGAGGAGGCGGGGCCGGGGGCAGAGCTTAGCGGAGCCGTGCGCAGACCGACAAAACGGTAGTGTGAAACTAGCCTAAACCTTTCATCCACTTCCCAGTAAAAAGACTGTATAGATTCTTAAGTCTATATTTATTGAGATGATGATAATGTGAACTTGGTAACAATGAATGATGAAAATGGACAATAATGATGATATGGACGATATGGAGCGGGACGAGATGAGCAGTAAAAACTACAAGGAAATAAACAACGTATATCAATACTGGCACATTACACAACAACAGCAATAATACAGGGTGCTATTACATCAGTAACAGGAGTATTACAGAGCTTGCACAATACAACACAAAAATGCAGTTAAGAGGGATATCTAAAGCATCTTAGGCTGCCAGCATTGCACTACCCTAAACAGAAATGCATCTATCTACATGCAGTGCAAAGAGCATTACAACTAGCTGGAAGATACATTGCACCATATACCTCACTCATAAGACACTACACGGTGGCTGCATAATGGCTAGCAAGTACAGATACATTGCACAAACACATAGCTGTATTAACTCTCACCGGAATCCACTTGAGAGGAGCAGTGATTTGTAGGAAGAGCCAGGAACACATGTGTTAACTCAGAGATCCGGGGGGAAAATGGCTACAAGTTCTCTAGCCCGGGAAAACTGAAGGGGCGGTTCTAATCAGAACAAGCTGTTAAAGAGAGGCTCCTTAATCCAGGAACAGGAAAAAAGTGGACAACTAATGACATCTAATGGGCATAACTGGTACAGCACTTATGAAAATACTTGCTGCATATAAATGGGCAGAACACTCCCCGCTTGGCATCAACAGATGCCACTATTTGGTTCTTTTGGGGACAATAACAATACAATTTCCGTAACTGGCCTGAGGAACAGTTTGTTCTCCCCAAGTTTGCACACTCTGACCTCTACTTTGCGCACGTTTTGATGTGACTGACTGTCTTTGATGAGTACAACATCGCCGGGTTGGATGTTTGGGTGGTCTTTTTGACACTTTGTCCTGGTTTGCAGTGTGGAGAGGTATTGCTTCTTTCATCTGTCCCAGAAGACATTGGACACGCTTTGTACTTGCCTCCATTGTCGTCTGTAGAGGTCTTTATTGTTGAGTTCTCCGAGTGGAGCTCTCAGGACACAGGTTTTCTGCGTGAGTAGCATTGCAGGAGTAAGGACTGTTGGGTCTCTGGGATCGCTGGAAAGTGCTGTCAGTGGCCTGGCGTTCATGATAGCTGATACCTTGGCCAAGAACGTAGTTAAACTCTCGAGTGTGAGTCTGGTGTTCGCTTATAAGAAGATAGAGTCTAGTATTTTGCGTGATATGCCTATCATTCTCTACCAGGCACCTCCAATGTGCGAAGAGTGTGGTAGATTGAAAGTCCAGGTGCATCCTTGCTCACCTAGGTACCTTTCAACATTAGCGATGTCTAAATTGGAAGGGATTTGGAGTTCTCTTGCCTCTCTGATGAAATTCGTACGTCGGGCAGAGCGAATATGATTCACAGGGCCTCTGATTGCGATGAAGCATCGAAGCGCATTTATAAAACTTGAAGTGTCCATAGATTTGATTACTTTGATATGAACGGCTCTGATGGACAGACAGGTGAATAGAACTGCCCAACACTTTGCTTCAGTATTGATTTTCCTAGTGCGTCAAGTAGCCACAGACCAAGGACCGAATACATCTAGTCCAATGTTGGTGAAGGGGGGTTTAAGTACTAAGTCTGTCGGAAGTAAGATGGGCCATCTTCGGATTTTGGAACATGCCGCAGAGTTTGCGACATGTAACACAGTTAAAGATGAGTTTGCTCACACTTCTCTTTGCACTCACTATCCACAGTCCAGCCACCCGCAGATTCCCTTCAGTAAACAAACGGCCTTGGTGTCTCACTAAGTCATGATGATGCTGAATGAGCAGGGTTGTGATGTGATGACATTCAGGGATTATTACCAGGTGTTTCTCTGAAACTTCTACCTCGGCTTCTTGAAGACGGCCACCTACTCTCAGCAGCCCGTCTTGGTCGACAATTAGATCGAGCTTCTTCTGTCTCCAGGAATGGGTTGTCTCTTGTTGAGGTTGTCTATTTCTCTGGGTTAGGTTTCCTTTTGTACAACATAAAGTATTGTAACCTTGGCTCTTTCCAGGTTGAGGGCGGTAAACGCATGCTTGCAGTGATGCAAACCTTTACAAGATCTCTGGCTTGCAGGACTGGGCCACATGAAGTAGACAAGCGATGGCTTGAACAAGTGACTTCCAGGTTGAGAACCTGCTGAACTGAGATTCCAGGTGATGACTTGAAATCACTGTATGCAGAGCAGACACTTGAGGACGGAGCTCTTTGTCGGCATCTGGATCCACTAGTTCGAATGTGTCAGGCCTGCCATGTGGGGCATCGAACGGTACAAGGAAGCAGGGCCTGTGAACCATGTAGTGTCCTTAAGATGACTTGGAGCAATGGATCTAGTCACATGGTCTGCAGGATTGTGGTGAGTAGGTACATAGTGTCACTAATAACGGCATGTGGATCTTTTTATCCTCATTACGTAGACATAAAAGCGTTGCGTTTCATTGCAGATGTATCCCAGTACGACCTTGCTATCAGTGTAGAACTCTGCAACTTTGGTCTCCAGATTCATTGCATCTGAGATAAGCTCGGCCAACTCAATTGCGAGGACAGCAGAGCAGAGTTCCAGTCTGGGAATCGTGTGTTCGCGGAGTGGTGCCAGTTTAGTCCGGCTCATCACAAACCCGATGTGGCTCTGTTCGTTTACATCTATGGTTTTGAGGTACGCTACTGCTGCGATCGCTTTGACTGATGCATCACAGAAGATACAGAGTCTTCGTGTCTTGACTTCTGTGGATGGCACAGGAGCATACGGTTGTTTCGCACGAAAGTCGTCAAGGCCTCGAGAAACCTCCTCCACTCTGCCCACAGGTCTGCCTTTTCTGCTGGCAGTGGATCATCCCAATCAGATGTATCTTGGGTGAAGTCTCTTAGCATCATTTTCTCTTGGACAGTAACTGGAGCTACGAAATCCAGGGGGTCATATAGACTATTCACGAAAGAATTCCTCTGCGCGTGAAGGGTTTCTCGTCTTTACTGATTTGAAAGGTGAAGGCATCCGTCTTCAGATCCCAAAGTAATCCAATTCTCTGCTGCATGGGAAAGGAGTCGATGCTTAGTCTAGGTCCTTTAGATCGTTGGAATAGTCTTGAGAGGGAAAGGCTTCCATCAACTCTCGGCTGTTGGAGGAAATTTTGTGTAACTTTAGGTTAGACTGAGCGAGCATTTCTTGAGCCCTTTTTAGTAGACTGATTGCAACCTCATTTGTCGGTGTGGACTTCAAACAGTCGTCTATGTAGAATTCTTTTTCTATGAAGGATCTGACGTCTGACCCATACTTTTCTTCACCCTCTTTGGCGGAATTTCTTAGGCCGTAGATAGCAACTGCTGGGGAAGGGCTGTTTCCGAAGATGTGTACCCTCATCCGGTATTCTGCGATGTCTTTGTCTGGATTGTTGTTACGGTACCAGAAGAATCTCAAGTAGTTTCTGTGTTCCTCTTTGACGAGTAAACAGTGGAACATCTGTTGTATGTCAGTCATAAATGCCACCATATCTCTGCGGAGAGTAGTACTTCCAGAAGTCTGTTGTTGAGTTGGTATACTACGAAGATGGGCAGGTACCAACACTCCTCTGAGGGCCGAAGTGTAGGTGCAATCTCTGCGTGGTTGTTCTGGAATACCTTCCTCATTAAGGTAAAGAAGTATTCCTTCGTCTCAGGTGGCTTCTGAAGCTTGTGCCTGAGGGAGATGAATCAGCTGTAGACCAGTTCCCTGTTGTTGGGTAGACGCCTTCTCTGAGGTCGAAATGGTAAAGGTGTGACCCAACTGCTCGATTTGTCTTTGACTATTTGTCTATCCATGATGTCCAAGAACATCCTATCTTCTATAGACATCGCTACCTTGCCGTCTTCCTTTGTCCTGTGGAAGACTGTACCTCCCATGTGGTCTTGTTCACCTTCAAGGTGTGGTCTTCATTGGTAGGTACTGAGAAAGGGCAAGGTAGGGGAGTGCTGTTTGGCAATTCCTTTACCAGCAGACTATTGTGACATGGCTGGAAGAGAGACCCGATGTCTATTTTCTAGTATGCTGGTAAGCATACTGTTGACTGAGGCCGGCTTGTGTGCTCCTCCTAGACAGACGTCTCCTATAATGACCCATCCAAGGTCGAGCCTCTGTGCATACAAAGCATTCTTGGAGCCGTTTATATATTCTCTAGTCTTGTGGACTCATAGTATATCTCTTCCCAGGAGTAGAGCTATTGGGGCTTCTGGATCCAACTCAGGTATCAGGTGGGCTATACGCTTCAGATGGGGGTGATGTGTCACCACCTCCGGTGAAGGTATCTCTGACCTGTTGTCCGGAATCTTGTTGCACTCCAGGATGGTCGGTAGCGATAGGCAGGTTTGGCCATCTATGGACTCCACCTTGTATCCGATTGCTTTCCTTCCCGCTGTCTCAACGATACCTGAACACGTCCTCAGGGTGTAGGGAGAATCAGGGACTACAATGCTGAAGGTGTCAAAGAAGATGGACCTGGCTAGAGACCTGTTACTTTGGTCATCCAGGATTGCATATATCTTGAGGGCTTTGTCCTTGCGGCCTGCAGGATAGACTCGGACAAGGTGACATGACCTTCCCTTACACAAAGTGGTGTCTTCGTCAGTGTTCTTCTGCTTTCCATCATGCTCCTCTGCTTGTGACAACACTCGTGGAGGTGGTCCAGGGTGTAAGGCTGTATTGTGATCCGTGCTGCTGCATTCTGCACATTTCACGCTAGCTTCACAGTTCCTGGCAAGGTGAGTAGTTGTGGCACAACATTTGAAGCAGATGTTGTTCTCCTTGAGGAAACCTCTGCGATCCTCCAAAGACTTCTCCCTGAAGGCTCTGCAGTTTAGTAGAGGATGTGGTTTCTTGTGTAGAGGACACTGTTTACTGACATCCTGAGGCTTGTTCTCGTGTGGAGAGGGTTTACTCGCATTGTGAGGAGAGCCTGTGGAAACGATGTTAGTTTTGTGGACTGCCACGAGTGTCCTACTGGGTTTGACACTGGGGCAGTGGAACATGACAGAGTGAAGTCAAAAATAGAGTCATTTCTGATCTTAGCTTGTTGGGTGACAAAATCTACGAATGCAGTGAAAGGAGGGAACGGTACATTATGATTTTGTTTATACCGTGAACCATATGTAACCCACTTTTCTTGTAGGTTGTAAGGAAGTTTTTGTATTATCGGAGTGACAACCCTAGCGATGTCTAAGAATGCCAATCCAAGCAAGTCTCCTTCCTTCTGGGCAACCTATAATTCTATCAATAAATTACTCAATTCTCTAAGATTTTGATAACATTTAGGTCCTATCTTAGGAAAATCATCAATTCTTTTGTATAAAGCATTCTCTATGACTTCTCCTGTCCCTTAGCATTCATCAAGTCTTTCCCATACTTTATGTAGACCTGTGTGTGGATGATTTATATTAATGTCTCTTAGTCTTTTTGCATGATCGACCGACTCACTTCCGAGTTACTTTACTAGGAGATCTAACTCCTCACTACTAGAAAGGTCAAGACCATGAATGGCGTTCCGGAACGAGGCTCGTCATGACCTACAGTTCTTGGGTTTATCAGTGAACTTTACAAGTCCTTTTGTAACCAGTTCACGGCAGGCAAAAAACTTTGCAAAGTCCATGGTGGCTTGTTCAGTGCTGGCACGAGCTGGTGTGTTATAGTCATGTCTAGTGTGTGGCGTATCACCATACCTGTAAGACGCTTCTGACTTCGGATAGTCTGTGCAGTACCTTCTCGGTGAAGGTCTCTCTTTAAAGCGGGATGGGAGCTGTACCTTCTGCTCAGTGGAACAGTAGCTGTGGTCGACATCTCTGTGCTGGAAGTCTCCTCGTCTATAGTAGTGAAGTTCTGGGTTGGATCGCTGAGAATCAGCATAGGTTGGTCGATGTGGTGCATCAGGGCTGTCATCCATGCCAGAATGCTGATGGACATACTCTGCAACGCGCTGCATTGGATCTTGCTGCTCTGTTCCAAGAACGTTGCTGCATCTCTCATAATCAGGATCCTCCAAGCTTCCAAGTACTCTGCCTTAGCTATTGCAGCTGCTGTCTCTTTTTCTGTCACAAGTCTTTCTAGAGATGCTCGCAGGCGTGCACTCTCCACCTCTTGCTCTGCCTTTGCTGCTTCGTGCTCTGCTTGTCTCAGCTTTAGATGCATTTCTTGTTCGGCGAAGGAGGACCTCGCTTTGGCCGCCTCGGCTTCGGCACGAGCTACAGCAGCAAACTCTTTTATTGAAGACTTGTTAGAGCCTGCTCGTGACCTTGTTTTGAGTGAGGATGTATCGTGTCGAGACATTGTGCACTTAGCTGCGTACTGCTGAGTATTTTTGGCGGGAAGCTGAGTCTATGCACGGCGGGCTTCCGCATGGAGGGAATGATGTAGCACTTAACAGTAACATTCTGCGGCTGTATGGAGGCTGCCGTGATGCCTGTATGCGGAGCAGTGTGGGTGTTAGCAGTCCCGTACAGTCTGATCAACTGCAGCCTGCGACCGGCTGTCAGTTTCACTGAAGGCTGCTAATCTGTTCTTATTGGACCTGGACTCTTGTTCCCTGTGGCTGTATGGCGGCTGCTGTAATACCCGTATGCGGAGCAGTTTGGGTGGTAGCGGTCCCGTACAGTCTATGCAATCACCGCGTGCGACCGGCGGTCTGTTTTTACTGTTCTGCCTTCCTCCACGTATAGTGCTGTGTGGATTCCAGCATACAGCTAAACCTTTCATCCACTTCCCAGTAAAAAGACTGTATGGATTCTTAAGTCTATATTTATTGAGACGATGATGATGTGAACTTGGTAACAGTGAACGATGACAATGGACAATAATGATGATATGGACGATATTGAGAGGGATGAGATGAGCAGTAAAAACTACAAGGAAATAAACCGTATATCAATACTGGCTGCATAATGGCTAGCAAGCACAGATACATTGCACAAACACATAACTGTATTAACTCTCACCGGAATCTGCTTGAGAGGAGCAGTGATTTGTAGGAAGAGCCAGGAACACGTGTGTGTAAACTCAGAGATCCAGGGAGAAAATGACTACAAGTTATCTACCCCGGGAAAACTGAAGGGGCAGTTCTAATCAGAACAAGCTGTTAAAGAGAGAGGCTCCTTAATCCAGGAACAGGAAAAAATGGGACAACTAAGTAATGACATCTAATGGTCATAACTGGTACAGCACTTATGAAAATACTTGCTGCACATACATAGGCAGAACACCCCTAAACAACTACTTATCCTGTTAGGCCGGCGTCACACTGGCGACAGAATCGGACGACTGCAATGCGATGAAAAATCATATTGCAGTCTGCCCTATGTTAATCTATGGAGCAGCTCCCAGTATCAGATTTTTTGTGGTCCGTTTTAAACGTCCGTGTGCAATCGCAGCATGCTGCGATTGTCACCGATTGTGGGTCGACTATCGCCAATGCAAGTCTATGGGAGCGATGAAAAATCTGATTACAAACGGACTGCATGTGTGACTTGCGATGAAATCGCATCGGTGTCCTTTAGAAAAGCCGGCAATTCATCCCCGGCTATACTGTAAAATCACACTGACAGCTTTAATAAAGACTAGAAAGAATAGATATACACACATAGAATATATATATATATATATATATATTATATATATATAATTTGTGACATTATATATATATATTTATATTTCCTAGATTTTCTACATACTGTAATAGCCGCAAATTCAATTGCCGGCTTCTGTGAAATCACAGAAGCCGACATGAAATGATACATTGTTTCCACACAGTTAACCATGTCATTTCCTGTATTTTGATATTTGTTTAGAACTTACAATTACATGAGTGTATTTGTGCAAAATTTCAGACATGTAGGGGTTAATTAAAGGTGTAAATTCGTTGACAAAAAAATGCGTGGGCTCCCGCTGTATTTTCTCCACCAGACAGACAAAGCAAGCGAGTGGGGGCAGATAATAATAGCCTAGGGAGGGTACTTTTTTTTGTGCCCCCCCTGGCTACTAACATCTGCCCCCAGACACCCCAGAAAGGGCAAATCTATAATTAGATTCGCCCTTTCTGGCACTTTGCCCGTCTATTCCCATTGCCCTGTAGCGTGGCGAATGGGTTAATAATCTCACCTTAATGTCACCTTAGTATTGAAAGGTGACCTTAAGGCAGGTTCATAATTGAGAGCTGTCAATTAGACAACTATCAATTATTAATCCTATTGAAGTAAATAAAAAAACACACACACTTTAAGAATAAATAATTTTAATGAAATAAAAACACATATTTTTGACCATCTTTTATTTAAGTCTTAATCCGTTCGAAGCCCTTGTTCTTCTAAAATAAATATAAAATAATAAAACAACATTATTCTTACCTATCTGGCAATCTGTCATGTCCCACGATGTAATCCTTCACAAAGGGTTAACTAGCAATCAGATAAGCAGGCAAGTAATCCTGCGTGCTCATCTGATAGCTCCTGAATGAATGAGCTTATCTCCTGCCGACAGGAGAGGATGTGATTCATGAATGAAGCTTAATTGATTGTATCCACTTTCACCTTAGGTCAGGTCACTCAAGTGAAAGTGGCAATAAATCAATTAAGCTCCATTCATGAATCTATTCCTCTCCTTTCGCTGGGAGAGTAACTGATTCATTCAGGGGAATACAGGTCTGAGACAGCATTATTAGCTCTCTGCGACCTGTAACCTGTTAACCCTTTCTGATGGATTACAGCGTGGGACCTGACTGTACTTCGGATTGGTAAGAATCATTTTGCTTTTTTATTTTATTTTTATTACAGGAAATGGTTTTAGCAAGAAAATAAAATATTGTCAAAAACTGTGTGATTATTTCATTAAACTTTTTTATTAAACTGTGTGTGTTTGATTTTTCTATCATACAATAGGATTAATAATTGATAGTTGTCTAATTGACAGCTCTCAATTATTAACCTGCCTTAAGGTCACCTTTCAATACTAAGGTGACATTAAGGTGAGATTATTAACCCATTCGCCACCGCTACAGGGCAATGGGAATAGACGGGCAAAGTGCCAGAAAGGGCGAATCTAATTATAGATTTGCCCTTTCTGGGGTGTCTGGGGGCAGATGTTAGTAGCCAGGGGGGGCACAAAAAAATGTACCCTCCCTAGCTGTTATTATCTGCCCCCACTCGCTTGCTTTGTCTGTCTGGTGGAGAAAATACAGCGGGAGCCCACGCATTTTTTTCAACGAAATTACACCTTTAATTAACCCCTACATGTCTGAAATTTTGCACAAATACACTCATGTAATTGTAAGTTCTAAACAAATATCAAAATACAGGAAATGACATGGTTAACTGTGTGGAAACAATGTATCATTTCATGTCGGCTTCTGTGATTTCACAAAAGCCGGCAATTGAATTAGCGGCTATAACAGTATGTAGAAGTCTAGGAACTATAAATATATGTATATATATGTCACAATGACATGTATATATTATATATATATATATATTATATATATATGTGTTCTATGTGTATATATCTATTCTTGTTTTTGTGATTGAAATACTATTCTTTTGGATCCATTATATGTCAGTTTTGCAAGCCTGCGAGAAAATCTCGCAAGTCGGATGAAAATCGGATGTTACAAGGTACACACACATGCAACTAAATCGCATCTTTGAAGGAAAATCGGATGCCAGAAGGATGTGTGATGTTTGCATTTTTGATCAACGAATTTTTTGTCGTTGTGTGTGACGCCGGCCTTAGTCCCATTGCGGTTCAGAAGTCCACAAACTTGGCTCTTGATAATGGCTTTGTCATACCATCAGCTATCATCTTGTCAGACTCGCAATAAACAAACTCGAGAACACCATGTTCCACTAAGCCACATAGGTGGTGATGTTTTACATCAATGTGCTTAGTCCTTGCACTAATCTTCTCACTGCTGGCCAGTTTAATGCATCCTTGGTTGTCCTCATAGATAACTGTTGGTTGAGCTAATGGCTGGCGTAAATCTTCCAAAAGTTGTTTCAACTAAATTACTTCTTGACTTGCATAAGCAGCAGACATATATTCTGCTTCTGTAGAAGACGCGACTGACACTTGCTTTCTGCTGGACCAAGAAATTGAATTTTCTCTTAACTTGAACTAACCACTTGTTGATTTCCGATCACTTGAATCTCCAGCCCAATATGCATCCACATAACCTCTGAGAGTGAGATCTCCTGATGGAGATATCTTAAGATTTAGCCTTTGAGTTTCTTTAAGATATTGAAGAATTCTCTTAATTGCATTCCAGTCTCTTTGGCGTGGCTTGCTTACACGTCATCAGAGAATTCTGACTGTGGATGTGATATCCGGATGAGTTGTGGTTGCTATGTACAGAAGCGCCTCTACTGCTTGTCTGTAACTCATTGCTAGGTAGCAGATCTTCTGCTCCTTCCAAGTTTAACCCCTTCCCGACCCATGACGCCACGTAGGCGTCATGAAAATCAGTGCCAATCCGACCCATGACGCCTATGTGGCGTCATGAAAGGATCGCGTCCCTGCGGGTCGGGTGACCGGGGTCACTGAAAGGTCACCCGACCCGCTGGCACAGGACCCTTTGTGCTTCACCACAGGGGGGTTGGCTTAACCCCCCCGTGGCCACGATCGCTCTGATTGGCTGTTAAAAGTGAAACAGCCAATCAGAGCAATCTGTAATATTTCACCAATATAATTGGTGAAATATTACAATCCAGCCATGGCCGATGCTGCAATAGCATCTGCCATGGCTGGACACCGAGCCCTGACCCCCCCACACGGATTCACGGTGGCGATCGGCCGCCGCCACCGAAAGATGGCAGCGGTCGGTCACCGCCGTCACTAAAAGCTCCCCTCGTCCTGGCCTCCACTGCCCCCACCTTCCGATTCCCCCCCCCTCACTTCCGACCCCCATACTCACCTCTCCCGGTCCACCGATGTCCCTGGATCCGTTCCCGGCGGCTGCCCAGGATTCTTCATGGGCGCCGCCATCTTGGAAAATGGCGGGCGCATGCGCAGTGCGCCCGCCGGCCGGCGCATGCGCAGTGCGCCCTGCATAGTCAAAAAATTTATTTTGATCACTGTGATAAACTGTCACAGTGATCAAAATAAAAAAAAGTAAGTGAACCCCCCCTGTCATAGGTAGGGAAAAATAATAAAGAATTTTTTTTTTTTCCTATTAGGCCCTGTGCACACGTTGCGGATTTTGCTGCGGATCCGCAGCTGATTTCTCTGCTGATCCGCAGCTGATTTCGCTGCTGATCCGCAGCGGATTTCGCTGCTGATCCGCAGCGGATTTCGCTGCTGATCCGCAGCGGATTTCGCTGCTGATCCGCAGCTGATTTCGCTGCTGATCCGCAGCTGATTTCGCTGCTGATCCTCAGCTGATTTCGCTGCTGATCCGCTGCTGATTTCGCTAGAATCAGCAGCGAAATCAGCAGGGAAATCAGCTGCGGATCAGCAGCGAAATCAGCTGCGGATCAGCAGCGGATTTCGCTGCTGATCCGCAGCTGATTTCGCTGCTGATCCGCAGCTGATTTCGCTGCTGATCCGCAGCGGATTTCGCTGCTAATCCGCAGCTTTGTATATGTTCGCTGCTGATCCCCAGCGGATTTCGCTGCTGATCCGCAGCGGATTTTGCTGCGGATCAGCAGCGTAAATTTTGCTGCGGATCCGCAGCGGATTTGGCGCTGCGGATCCACAGCAGATCCAGAAACCATGTACAGTACAATGCAAATGAATGGTAAAAAAAAACGCTGTGCACATGCTGCAGATTTTTCAGCGCGGATTTGCTGCGGTTTTAAATCCGCAGCATGTCAATTCTTTGTGCGGATTCCGCAGCGATTTTACACCTATTCCATTATAGGTGTAAAACCGCAGAGAAAAACCGCAGCAAATCCGCGCTAAATACGCAGGTAAAAGGCAGGTCGTTTTACCTGCGGATTTTAGAAAAATCCGCAAGTGAATCCGCAACGTGTGCACGGGGCCTTAGGGTCAGGCTGGGTTCATATTGCATTATGGCAGTCCGTTAGATGGACTGCGTTTCACCGCGGTATAACGCGGTGTAACGCAGTCCGTTAATGCTGCCATTCACCCCATTTGTGTGCGCATCGCAACGCATGCCATGAAGCGGCATGCGTTCGCGACGTGTCGTCATTCAGTGACGGAGCCTTGGACGCAGGCTGCAGCGTCTGGGCTCCATCACCGCTAGCACAGATGAATCATCGCTGATTCCTCTGCACTAGCGGGTATAGCATAACGCGATCGCGTTATGCTATACCGTTACCAGCCCGTCAACGCTACGTGTTGAACGGGCTGGTAAAACGCAATATGAACCCAGCCTTAGGGTTAGAACTAGGGTTAGGGTTAGAACTAGGGTAAGGGTTAGAACTAGGGTAAGGGTTAGAACTAGGGTTAGGGTTGGAATTAGGGTTAGGGTTGGAATTAGGGTTAAGGTTGGGATTAGGGTTAGGGTTGGGATAAGCGTTAGGGGTGTTTTGGGGTTAGGGTTGGGATTAGGGTTAGGCTTGTGGTTAGGTTTATGGTTAGAGTTGGGATTAGGGTTAGGGGTGTGTTGGGGTTAGGGTTATGGTTAGGGTTTGTATTAGGGTTAGGGGTGTGTAGGGGTTAGGGTTGGGGTTAGGGGTGTGTTGGGGTTAGGGTTGGAGTTAGAATTGAGGGGTTTCCACTATTTAGGTACATCAGGGGATCTCCATACGCGACATGGCGCCACCATTGATTCCTGCAAATTTTGCGTTCAAAAAGTCAAACAGTGCTCCCTTTATTCCAAGCCCCGACGTGTGCCCAAACAGTGGTTTACCCCCACATATGGGGTATCAGCGTACTCGGGAAAAATTGCACAACAACTTTGGGGGTCTAATTTCTCCTGTTACTGTTGGGAAAAAAAATTGGGGACTAAAAAAGTTATTTTTGTGGAAAAAAAATGATTTTTTATTTTCACGGCTCTACGTTATAAACTTCTGTGAAGAACTTGGGGGTTAAAAGTGCTCACCACACATCTAGATAAGTTCCTTGCGGGGTCTAGTTTCCAAAATGGGGTCACTTGTGGGGAGTTTATACTGTTTAGGCACATCAGGGACTCTGCAAACGTAACATGACGCCCGCAGACCATTCCATCAAGTCGGCAATTCAAAACGTCACTACTTCCCTTCCGAGCCCCGAAGTGTGCCCATACAGTAGTTTTCTTCCACATATGGGATATCAGCGTACTCAGGACAAATTGGACAACAACTTTTGAGGTCTAATTTCTCCTGTTACCCTTGGGAAAATAAAAAAATTGGGGACTAAAAGATCATGTTTGTGAAAAAATATGATTTTTTTATTTTCATGGCCCGGCGTTATAAACTTCTGTGTAGCCCTTGGGGTTCAAAGTGCTCACTACACATCTAGATAAGCTCCTTGGGGGGTCTAGTTTCCAAAATGGGGTCTCTTGTGGGGGGTTTCTACTGTTTAGGCACATCAGGGGCTCTGCAAAGGCAACATGACGCCCACAGAACATTCCATCAAGTCTGCATTCCAAAATGGCGCTCCTTCCCTTCTGTCCTCTCCCATGCGCCAAAACAGTGGTTCCCCCCCCACATATGGGGTACCAGTGTACTCAGGACAAACTGTACAACAACTTTTGTGGTCCAATTTCTCCTGTTACCCTTGTGAAAATAAAAAATTGCGGGTTAAAAAAATCAGTTTTTGAGGAAAAAAATGATTTTTTATTTTCACGGCTCTGCATTACAAACTTCTGTGAAGCACGTGGGGGTTCAAGGTGCTCACCACACATCTAGTTAAGTTCCTTGAGGGGTCTAGTTTACAAAATGTGGTCACTTGTGGGGGGTTTCTACTGTTTAGGCACATCGGGGGCTCTGCCCGCCCGCAGACCATTCCATCAAGTCGGCATTTCAAAGCGTCACTACATCCCTTCCAAGCCCTGACGTGTTCCCAAACAGTGGTTCTCCCCCACATGTGAGGTACTAGCGTACTTAGGACAAATTAGACAACAACTTTTGGGGTCCAATTTCTCCTGTAACCATTGTGAAAATAAAAAATATGGGGCTAAATAATAATTTTTTGAGAAAAAAAAAATGATTTTTTATTTTCACGGCTCTGCATTATAAAGTTTTGTGAAGCACCTGGGGGTTCAAAGTGCTCACTGTGCATCTGCATAAGTTTCTTAGGGGGTCTAGTTTCCAAAATGGGGTCATTTGTGGGGGAGCTCCAAACTTTAGGCATACAGGGGCTCTCCAAACATGACATGGTGTCCGCTAACGACTGGAGCTAATTTTCCATTCAAAAAGTCAAATGGCGCTCCTTCCCTTCTGAGCCCTGCCGTGCGCCCAAACAGTGGTTTATGACCACATATGAGGTATCTGTGTACTCAGGAGAAATTGCCCAACAAATTTTAGGATCCAATTTATACTGTTGCCCATGTGAAAATGAAAAAACTGAGGCTAAAAGAAAATATTTGTGAAAAAAAAAGTACTTTCTTTTTTTTTACGGATCAATTTGTGAAGCACTTGGGGGTTCAAAGTGCTCACTCTGCATCTAGATAAGTTCCTTGGGGGTCTAGTTTCCAAAATGGGGTCAATTGTGGGGGAGCTCCAATGTTTAGGCACACAGGGACTCTCCAAATGCGACATGGCATCCGCTAAATATTCCAGCATATTTTCCATTCAAAAAGTCAAATGGCGCTCCTTCCCTTCTGAGCCCTGCCGTGCGCCCAAACAGTGGTTTATGACCACATATGAGGTATCGGTGTACTCAGGAGAAATTGCCCAACAAATTTTAGGATCCAATTTATACTGTTGCCCATGTGAAAATGAAAAAACTGAGGCTAAAAGAAAATTTTTGTGAAAAAAAAGTACTTTCTTTTTTTTACGGATCAATTTGTGAAGCACCTGGGGGTTCAAAGTGCTCACTCTGCATCTAGATAAGTTCCTTAGGGCGTCTAGTCTCCAAAATGGGGTCACTTTGTGGGGGAGCTCCAATGTTTAGGCACACAGGGACTCTCCAAATGCGACATGGCAACCGCTAAATATTCCAGCATATTTTCCATTCAAAAAGTCAAATGGCGCTCCTTCCCTTCTGAGCCCTGCCGTGCGCCCAAACAGTGGTTTATGACCACATATGAGGTATTTGTATACTCAGGAGAAATTGCCCAACAAATTTTAGGGTCCATTTTATCCTGATGCCCATGCAAAAATGAAAAAATTGATGCTAAAAGAAAATTTTGTTGGAAAAATTAAAATGTCCATTTTTTCCTTCCACGTTGCTTTAGTTCCTGTGAAGCACCTGAAGGGTTAATAATCTTCTTGAATGTAGTTTTGAGTAGCTTGAGGGGTGCAGTTTTTATAATGGTGTCACTTTTGGGTATTTTCTGCCATATAGACCCCTCAAAGTGACTTCAAATATGAGGTGGTCCCTAAAAAAAATGGTTTTGTAAATTTTGCTGTAAAAATGAGAAATCGCTGGTCAACTTTTAACCCTTATAACTTCCTAACAAAAAAAAATGTTTCCCAAAATTGTGCTGATGTAAAGTAGACATGTGGGAAATGTTATTTATTAACTATTTTGTGTCACATAACTCTCTGGTTTAACAGAATAAAAATTCAAAATTTGAAAATTGCGAAATTTTCAAAATTTTGGCCAAAGTTCCATTTTTTTCACAAATAAACGCAAAAATTATCGACCTAAATTTACCACTAACATGAAGCCCAATATGTCAAGAAAAAACAATCTCAGAATCGCTAGGATCCGTTGAAGCGTTCCTGAGTTATTACCTCATTATTTCAACCACCGAGGACTCTCAAGTCTAAATATTTTTCTACCTCATAAAGGGACACTGGTCAGAATTGCAAAAAATGGCCAGGTCATTTAGGTCAAAATAGGCTGGGTCATGAAGGGGTTAAGTAGGATGGATCCATTGGTATTGACGTACATTTGGCTTCTGACATTCTAAACTGGTTTAGGATTGCGGAAATTTTAGAACTTTGGTTGAGAAGAAAACTCCCATCTTCCACTCTCTGGATTTGGATTCCCAAATAATATGTCACATTTCCAAGGTCCTTAGTCTCAAAGTGCTGGTTGAAAATTTCACCTAGCTTTGCAATTTTATTTCCATTGTGGTAGCTCAGAAAGCTCCCATGTCTGGAGTTGGAGAAGGGACTCCATCACTTCATTAGCATTTATCCACTTCTGCTTCTCGTGGACAGGCAGTTTTTGCATCTCTTTCCATGACTGTCGCTGTTTCAGGAAGTGTTTTGACCATATATAAGCGTCTAGCTGGGATACCTTTGTTTGGCCTTTCTGATCTCCTGACTGGAGGTTGACTTGGTTCTTCTTTGTCTTCCTTGGTGGCTTCAGAGCTTATCCACACGTCAGTGTTTTCTTTTTCGGCATCTGGGTGTGGTGATTGAGATTCTTGTTCTTGCTTCTTAGGTTGAATAACTGGTGTAACTTCATGGAATTTGAGCAATACAGAGTTTTCATCAATCGCTACATCTCTGCTGATTGTTAGTGTTGGTCTCTGGGTGCAAGATTCTGTATCCCTTTTGAGTTTCACTATAGCCCACCAGGACTCCTTGCTTTGCGTTGATTCCCACTTGGAATGTTTTTCTTTGGGAACATACACAAACATTTTGCTTCCAAATATCCTGAGGAGCTTTAGGTTAGGCTTCTCGCAGTTACATAGCTCATATGGAGTTTTATTTGTGGCTTTACCTGGCACTCCGTTTGAAGATAGCAAGCTATCATGATTGCTTCTCCCAATACGTTGTAGGTAGATTTGCATAAAAAACATACTTCTTCCACTTTCACAGATAGTATGGTTCTTTCTCTCTGCAATGCCATTTTGTTTTAGGTTGTATGGAATGGTAGTCTGGAACAAGATTCCATTCTTTTTCAAAATGGTTTGCATCTTACCACTTGTATATTCGGTTCCATTATCTGCACGCAGGGCTTTTGGCATTCTTCCAAATTTGTTAAACACTACAGTAAAATATTCTTCAAGTTTCTGTGGAACATCATCCTTACTGTGAAGCAGGTAGGCAATGGTATATCTGGAGTAGTCATCAATAAATGTAAGAAAATATCTCTTCTTGCTAGGAGTTTGAACACTCATTGGACTACAAACATCTGTATGTATCAGATCCAGTGGCTGTGAGATCTAGTGGTGCTTATTTTAAGAAAGGATTTTCTGGACATTTTCCCTTTGAGACAGGTAGTAAACTTCATCATTTGACTACACTGGCTGATTTCAATACCATTTGCAAGTTGAGCTAGCTTACTTACTGCTTCAGGGTCTCTGTGCCCAAGACGTCTGTGCCATACATGGATACAGTTCTTATGCAGATCTTGTCTAGCACTGTACACTCTTTCTTTGCATTTTAGCTGATAAAGTTTATCTTGGATTTTTCCTTCTGCAATAGTGTGACCCTTTTTTGAGATGATGCAGCTGTTATCTTTAAAAGTAACTACATTCCCTTTTGCGTGAGCTTCATTACTGACAGATTACTTTGAAGGCTGGGAACATAGATAACATCCTTTATTGGGATATTTCTGTTTTGTGCTGAGGCAACTGGACAGTTGAGTTAGCCATCTCCTACTCCTTCTGAAGTCATATAGTGACCATTAGCTAAAATGACCTTTTGTGACTTGCTTTAATTAAGGTCAGTGAGGAAATCCTTATTTGTCATATGACTGCTTGCACCAGAATCTATACACCATATATGCTTTGCAGATGGGCTTGTACTGGCATTATATAACTTCAACACATGCAGAATCTTCCTGTACAGCTGTTTTAATCCTTTGACTGTTCTACTTTTTAAGCTGACTCATTCTTGCTTTCCAAATTCTGCAGTCTGCTTTAAGGTGGCCGGGCTTTTTACAGACAAAACATTCACGAGTTTCTCCTAGATTGCTCTTATATTTAGGGAAATCCTGTGTCTTTAATGCTATTTCTGCTCTGGATTCATTACTACTAGTGTTGACATTCCGATACCGCAAGTATCGGGTATCGGCCGATATTCGCTGTATCGGAATTCCGATACTTAGTTCCGATATTTTCCATATATTGTATACCGGAATCGGAAGTTCCCATAATTCTTTGAGAGGCAATGTGATTTTAGTCAGCCAATGAGGAATCCTAAGAAGTGTGGGCACATCCTGTACTTCTGCGGTCATGTTAACTAATGGCATGGCTGTGATTGGATGCTGAAATGATGTCAGAATGCATTATAAAAGGCGCCGCCGCCATTTTAGCGTCACTGTGCTGTGAACTCAGTTAGGGAAAGAACGCTGCTCTGCTGACTCTGAGGGACAGTTAGAGATTGCGATTTAGTGTACTGTGCTTTAGGCAGGCTAGTTTACCACCGGCTGTGTAAAGCTTCCTTTTGCCTGCAGTGTTGTTTTAACAGCTCTGCAAGGTGTGTGTGAGTGCAGGTGACGCTGCAGTTTGCTCTGTATGCAACGCTGTCTGTAGGCAACTGCACGTGTCACTGACAGACTCTTTTTTTTTCTTCAGTGTAATTCTTGCTGCTCCATGCAATTGAAATAATAGTGTGACGTGCTTCCATCCGTATACAATACCTTGGTTGCAAACACTATAGAAGTCCACAAAGGAGCCTTTCACAGCAAGTGAACAGTTGTGTTTCAGTGTTCACTGCAGTCTGTGAGTTTTTGTTTTTTTTTAGTGCAGATCACGCTCCAGTTACTTCAACTAATGCTGCGTGTACTCTGCTGAGCGTCTGTCACTGGCTCATCCTTGTAATTTTTCAAAAATTGCTGCTGCTTTATTCTATTTTAAATTTACAAAAATCTATTAGTGTGACACTCTTCCATCAAAATACAATACATTGCTTGCAAACATAATAGAAGTCCACAAAAAGGCCTTTCACAGCAAGTGAACAGTTGTGTTTCAGTGTTCACTGCAGTCTGTGAGTTTTTTTTTTTTTTGAGTGCAGATCACGCTCCAGTTACTTCAACTAATGCTGCGTGTACTCTGCTGAGCGTCTGTCACTGGCTCATCCTTGTAATTTTTCAAAAATTGCTGCTGCTTTATTCTATTTTAAATTTACAAAAATCTATTAGTGTGACGCTCTTCCATCAAAATACAATACATTGCTTGTAAACATAATAGAAGTCCACAAAAAGGCCTTTCACAGCAAGTGAACAGTTGTGTTTCAGTGTTCACTCTAGTCTGAGGTTTAAATTTTTTGGAGGAGTGTAGATCCCGCTCCACTTACTTCAACCACCGCTGCGTATACTCTGCTGAGTGTCTGTCACTGCCTCATCCTTGTCATTTTTCAAAAATTGCTGCTGCTTTATTCTATTTTAAATTTACAAAAATCTATTAGTGTGACGCTCTTCCATCAAAATACAATACATTGCTTGCAAACATAATAGAAGTCCACAAAAAGGCCTTTCACAGCAAGTGAACAGTTATGTTTCAGTGTTCACTCTAGTCTGAGGTTTAATTTTTTTGTAGGAGTGTAGATCCCGCTCCACTTCCTTCAACCACCGCTGCGTGTACTCTGCTGAGTGTCTGTCACTGCCTCATCCTTGTCATTTTTCAAAAATTGCTGCTGCTTTATTCTATTTTAAATTTACAAAAATCTATTAGTGTGACGCTCTTCCAGAGGACAGCGTTTGTTGGCCAGTTGGGAGTCTGCAGCACATGGTTGATTTCATGCTGCACTGCCTGAGAAACGACCGCCGCATCGCCCACATTCTCACCACGTCAGATTATTGGGTGTACACCCTCCTAGACCCTCGCTACCGGGACAACTTACAAAGCCTCATCACACCGTTGAACCGGGACCGTAAAATGCTGGAGGACCAAGACACACTGTTGAAATCCATAATGTTCTCCATTCCAGCCGAGAGCGCTGCTGCTGCTACTGCTTTACAAAGCAGCTCTGTGCGTCGAGGCATTGTAGACACCTCTGCAACAAGAGGGAGCACAAGCAGCGCCTCTGCACAGGGCAAGAGCTGTATGTTACAAATGTGGCGAAGTTTTGTGACAGCGCCATCAAGGTCTACACCATAGTGATGGGAAATCTAGTTAATTTTGGTGATTAGTCACCATGAACTAGTTCACTGAAAAGATTAGTTCAAAAGATTAGTTCATTTAGTTCATTTAGTTCAGTTTTTCTCCACCCTATCCTGTGAGGAGCTGATAGGAAATGCATCATGTGACCTCTGAACTAAATGAACTAGATGAACTGCTGAACAAAATGTTCTATTGAGAATGACTCAGGACAGCCTAGTTCAATCTGATGCCTCTCACTGAGCCCAGCAGTGCCACATAATGATTGTGTATGAGGGGGCTGAGAAGCAGTTCAGCATCCACCATTTTAAGAACAGAACAGGGGTCAGTGTTAAAGATTTTAGCAAGACTGATCTTCTAGGCTAGAGGCATGAACTACACACAGAAACACTCTCTCATACACACATATGAGCTGTGTCTGTGTACTGTGTGTGCAATTTCAGTTTTTATTAATAATATTATTATTACTATTATATTTGTATTTGATGTGTGGTATAGTGTTTTACTACCTTGTTTTCCAGCATCAAGAGCTGTAAAGAGCCAGTGTGAGACAGAGCAGGGAGCTTCCTGGAGCTGTATGAACCTGGATCACTCTCTGTCTCCTCCCACTTACTGTTTAGTTCACAATGAACTAATCTGTGTCAGGATGGTGAACTAGATGAACTAGTTCACTCTGAAGATTAGTTCATTTTGAACTACTCACTCACAAACTGCCCATCACTACTACACCATCCGAGACGGCTCCATTCACCAGGAAGCAACGTTTCCGTAAGATGGTGACAGACTACATGTCTTTCCCAGTGTACTCCCAGATGCCTCTTCCCCTTTCAAGTTTTGGATCTCTAAGCTGGATACATGGCCAGAGCTTAGCCAGTATGCCTTGGAGGTGCTGGCTTGCCCTGCTGCCAGTGTATTATCTGAGCGCGTCTTTAGTGCTGCAGGTGGTGTACTAACAGACCGTCGCATGCGACTATCCTCAGACAATGTACAGTCATGGCCAAAAGTTTTGAGAATGACACAAATATTCATTTTTACAAAGTCTACTGCTTCACTTTTTCTAATGGCAATTTGCATATACTCCAGAATGTTATAAAGAGTGATCAGCTTAACAGCAATTACTTGCAAAGTCAATATTTGGCTAGAAAATGAACTTTATCCCCCAAAACACATTTCAACATCATTGCAGCCCTGCCTTAAAAGGACCAGCTAACCTCTTTTCAGTGATTGCTCCATTAACACAGGTGTGGGTGTTGATGAGGACATGGCTGGAGATCAATCTGTCATGATTAAGTAAGAATGACACCACTGGACACTTTAAAAGGAGGCTGGTGCTTGGCATCATTGTTTCTCTTCTGTTAACCATGGTTATCTCTAAAGAAACACGTGCAGTCATCATTGCAATGCACAAAAATGGCCTAACAGGGAAGAGTATCGCAGCTAGAAAGATTGCACCTCAGTCAACAATCTATCGCATCATCAAGAACTTCAAGGAGAGAGGTTCCATTGTTGCCAAAAAGGCTTCAGGGCGCCCAAGAAAGACCAGCAAGTGCCAGGACCGTCTCTTAAAAGTGTTTCAGCTGCGGGATCGGGCTACCAGCAGTGCAGAGCTTGCTCAGGAATGGCAGCAGGCAGGTGTGAGTGCATCTGCCCGCACTGTGAGGCGGAGACTCTTGGAGCAAGGCCTGGTCTCAAGGAGGGCAGCAAAGAAGCCACTTCTCTCCAGAAAAAATATCATGGACAGACTGATATTCTGCAAAAGGTACAGGCAGTGGACTGCTGAGGACTGAGGTAAAGTTATTTTCTCTGATGAATCCCCTTTTCGATTGTTTGGGACATCAGGAAAACGCCTCATTCGGAGAAGACAAGGTGAGCGCTACCACCAGTCTTGTCTCGTGCCAACTGTTAAGCATCCTGAAACCATTCATGTGTGGGGTTGCTTCTCAGACAAGGGAATCGGCTCTCTCACAGTCTTGCCTAAAAACACAGCCATAAATAAAGAATGGTACCAGAATGTCCCCAAGAGCAACTTCTCCCAACCCTCCAAGAGCAGTTTGGCGATCAACAATGCCTTTTCCAGCATGATGGAGCACCTTGCCATAAAGCAAAGGTGATAACTAAATGGCTCAGGGAACAAAACATAGAGATTTTGGGTCAATGGCCTGGAAACTCCCCAGATCTTAATCCCATTGAGAACTTGTGGTCAATCATCAAGAGACGGGTGGACAAACAAAAACCTAAAAATTCTGACAAAATGAAAGCATTGATTGTGCAAGAATGGACTGCTATCAGTCAGGATTTGGTCCAGAAGTTGATTGAGAGCATGCCAGGGAGAATTGCAGAGGTCCTGAAGAAGAAGGGTCAACACTGCAAATATTGACTTGCTGCATTAACTCATTCTAACTGTCAATATAAGCTTTTGTTATTCATATGTTTGCAATTATTATATTTCTGTCTGTGATAAAAACATCTGTCAAACACACATAAAAACCAGAGGGCAGCAGATCATGTGAAAATATAATATTTGTGTCATTCTCAAAACTTTTGGCCATGACTGTAGACCGGCTTATTTTTCTGAAAATGAACAAGGCATGGATCTCACCTGAATTTGCCTGTCCGTTTTAAGATTAAATAACTGTTTGCCAACGTTTTCCAAGTCTCCTGTTATGTTCATCTTTCTACCACCTGAACTCTACTCCCTGGGCTACAACACTGCCAGTCACAGGGGAATGATCAGTTACAAAACAAAATGTTATCCCCAACAAATAGTAGCGCAACGACTCCAGTGCCCACTTTATCGCCAGGCACTCTCTCTCTACAATGCTGTCTCTGTTTTTTGATGGAGTAAGTTTTCGACTCAGGAAACTAATGGGATGCTCCTCCCCGTTAAGCTCCAGTCCTGAGACAACACGGCACCCAGACCTACCTCTGACGCATCAGTCTGGACAATGAATTCTCTTTTGAACTCGGGTGTGCTCAAAACTGGTGACCCACACAGTGCCCCTTTTATTGCCCCTGTTGATGACCCCTTGCTGATTTATTAACCGGCCCCACCAGATCCATGGTATTCTCTCAAACTGGACCTCTAAAATTTTTAATGGCACCAAGGGACTCACAAAATGAGGCTGAGGACTGTGTACCTGGCGCATGCGACAAGAGTTACAATACCGTTTAACTTCTTGATAGACCCCCTGCCAGTAAAACCGTTGTATAATTCTGTGTAGGGTTTTCTTTTGGCACAAATGTCACCCTAGTACATGCGCATGCGCTAAGTCCATTACCAACCTCCGATATGACTGCGGTAGCAGCAATTGCTAAAAAATTTCCACATGTATTTTATAAACCTGATACAGCAAATCTTGGTTCAGCTCTAATTGTTGAAATACTGTAGCTGCCCCGGGGTGTTGGGGTTCCCCATTGACAACCAGTAAATTTTCACGGGCTAGACTCAACGTAGGGGCCGCGGAGTTGCGCCTTACCAAATTTGTCACCTGTCACATTTAAGTATTACAATTCAGGTCCCGGTGGCAAATCTTCCATCTCCCCAACTAACACTTCGATAGGAGAGGTGTTTTCCTACTCCACCGAAGGCAAAGGTAATACTGCCCACTGCACACATGTGTTATGCATAGTGAGACTGATAGTAGCCAACAAAGTAGCTAACAAAGGCCACGTGTGATCGCCCTATCAGCGTAGGAACAATGCTGCTCAAACGATCTGCCATGATCCTGGACAAAATCTTGATATCATGGTCAATGAGTGAGAATGTACGATAGGATCCAGGCAGATGTGAAGGTTTGTTTGGTTTTAGTAGCAACTTCATGTGTGACATGTTTGAATGGCTGGGCAACCCTCCTGTCTCCAATATATGATTGAAGGTGCGTACCAATGTGGACGGGATATCCTCACTCAATAATTTTAATAATTTGGCTGTAAACCCGTCAGGTCCTGGAGCTTTCCCGTATTTCAAGTAACTTATCGCCGCTGTCACTTCCGTCACCTCAATTTGTTTTTTTAAAAGGAGAAGCTGATAGTTTGTGATGGATGGTAACCGTATTCCATCTACAAAGGTGTTACCCTCCGCACTATCCGTATGTTCCACCTTATATAAGTCTGATAGTATTCTTGTAGAATGGTGTTTATGGTTCGAGGGTCTGTGTTCATGATCCCATGTTTATTTGTTAACGCTGTAATATGTTGATGACGAATGTGATTTCCTTTCGCTAGTCGTGCTAATAGTCTCCCTCATTTGCTACCATAACGATATACATCGGCTCTATAATTGTTATTACTGCTTCTCTCTCGTCGATATACCCATACGTGTAAGTCAGCCTTAGCCTGCTTACATCTATTTTTATCCTGTGTTGATGAAGTTGTCTTGTTTGCCGTGTAGCTATCGCGTAATATCCTGCTAGCCTGCGAGTAGTTTGTCGCTATCTTCTTTTTTAGCGTTGTCTGATAACCTATTAGTTTCCCGCACATTACTCCCTTCCCTGCTGCCCATAAAAGTTCCGGCCTATCCCTAGTATCTCCATTATCCCTTACATATTAAAAACACCATTGCTTCACCTTATGTCGAAACTTCTCATCCATTAACAAATAGGTCGGGAAGCGCCAAGTTTGGTATGGCCCCATCTGCACCATATCTGGCAGGGTCACTGATACGGGCGCGTGGTCATATATAGCTACGTTGTGCACATCTGCCTCTTCCACTCCCCTTAATAGCTCCTGTGATAGCAATATATAATCTATTCTGGACCAAGAGTCATGTGGCGCCGAATAGAATGAATATTCACTGCCATCTGGGTTCAGGTGTGTCCAAATGTCTACAAAGTTAGTCGTGTCTAGCAAGGGTTATTATAAACGTGTGTCATGTGATCGCACATTCATTCGCATCGACCTACAGTTCTTCACTGGTTCGATTCACCATATTTAAGTCACCACCGTGGGTGGTTTTAATGCTCTCCTATCGGCCTGATATGCTTGGATACCTGGGATAAATTCAGGAACGTCTCCAAACTCCCTACTCACATGTCAGCGCAGGAACCGGAAGAGGGAACGTGCTTGTTTTGTTGCGCATAGGTGGAGTTTTATACAGTAAATTATTACTGCTGTCTTATTTTTTGCGTCCCAAGGGCAAAATAAGGCTGCGTAACGTTACATTTTAGAGACACTCATATAATAGACACACGCTACCCTAACCGTGACACAAAGAAGGTATTGTTGCCGGATAAAGCCGCCATTTTAGCGTCACTGTGCTGTTAATTCAGTTCGGGACAGAACGCTGCTCTGCTGACTCTGAGGGACAGTTAGAGATTGCGATGTTGTGTACTGTGCTTTAGGCAGGCTACTTTACCAACCGCTGTGTACATCTTCCTTTTGCCTTGCAGTGTTTTTTTCACAGCTCTGCAAGGTGTGTGTGTGAGTGCAGGTGACGCGCTGCAGTTTGCTCGGCATACAACGCTGTATGTAGGCATCTGCACATGTCACTCTCACACTTTTTTTTTTTTTTTTTTCTTTAGTGTAATTCTTGCTGCTCCATTCAATTGAAATTATAGTGTGACGTGCTTCCATCCGTATCCAATAAATTGGTTGAAAACACTGTAGAAGGACACAAAAAGCCCTTTCACAGCTAACAGTTGTGTTCACTGTAGTCTGAGATTTTAATTTATTCAATTTTGATCACGCTCAAATTACTTCTTCAAGCAATGCTGCTTGTACTCTGCTGAGCGTGTCTTACTGCCTCATCCTTGTCATTTTTCTCTAATTGGTGTACATGTACATCAAAGTAGTCTTCATTTGGATCGAAATCCAAGCAGGTACCCGGACACTCTATGGCTGCTTTTATACGGTGGACTGGCTCCAACATTCAATAAGACTTAAGATGCAATCGGGCACCTTGGCAAGGCCCAATCCTCTTCTCCCTCTGATATAATAATCATAATAATAATCTTTATTTATATAGCGCCAACATATTCCGCAGCGCTTTACAGTTTAACAGTTTCAAAACACAAGTCATAGGTAACAACGTTAACAATACAATAATTAAAGCAAAATAAGCCGACCCTGCTCGTGAGAGCTTACAATCTACAATGAGGTGGGGGAGATACAAAGTACAGGTGTGTATATATAATGGTGCATTTACAATGATGGTCCAGCCATCTTGAGGGAGTGAGGCATGGATGGAGATAGTGAATGGGCTCCACATACACACTTAAACATAGAACGACTTTGGTTAGTGAATGTGATAGGCCACTCTGAACAAATGTGTTTTGAGGGAGCGCCTGAAACCATGCAAATTGTGGATAGTCCTAATTTCTTGTGGTAGAGCATTCCAGAGGATTGGCGCAGCGCGGGAGAAGTCTTGGAGTCGGGAGTGGGAGGTACGGATTAGTGCAGAGGTTAGTCGAAAGTCATTTGCAGAGCGCAGCAGTCGGTTAGGCCGATAGATAGAAATGAGGGAGGAGATGTAGGGGGGTGCTGCACTGTGGAGAGCTTTGTGGGTGAGAACCAGTACTTTGAATTGGATCCTATAATGAATGGGCAGCCAGTGTAAGGACTGGCGAAGAGCGGACGCGTCCGAGTACCGATTAGCCAGATGGATGACCCTGGCTGCTGCATTAAGGATGGACTGGAGAGGGGATAGTCGAGTAATGGGGAGGCCAAGTAATAGAGCGTTGCAGTAGTCCAGGCGGGAGTGGATCAATGCTACAGTGAGGGTTTTTGTTGTTTCCATGGTGAGAAAAGGGCGGATTCTAGAGATGTTCTTTAGGTGTAGACGGCAAATATCTAACAAACAGGTCATGCTGGAGAGACTTGCACCTACTGCCACTCGGGGTCTTCAGCTCCTTTGTGAGAAACTAATGTTTGGCCAGCCAGTATATCAAAAAAAGTTCATGAGAAATGGGAACTGTGGTTGGCTTCACTTTTGGTACTGGGTGCTAATACCAAACCATGGTGCGCCATTCAATGGATATTCCTGGCTGGTTGGAGACAAGCTCATTCCCACAGAAAAGTACCAGAAAGCTAAGGAGATGGTGGCCTCTCTCAACATGAAGGAGTTTGCTCGTTGTCTAGGAGACCGACCACCCCTGCTGTGTACCTTGTCAACGTTGTGTTGAAGCTTGCAAGGATTAAGAGGTTACAGTGGTAAGTCTGGTTTTTACTAAAGATCCTGCTGTGTATTATAGTTTTTATGTTTTAAAAAAAATGTATCTTATGAATGTTAAATAACTTTTTTTTTTTTTTTTAAATACAATGTATCTTATGAATGTTAAATAACTTTTTTTTTTTTTAAATACAATGTATCTTATGAATGTTAAATAACTTTTTTTTTTTTTCAGGTATTTGATCTACCGTAGCTAGTTGCTGATCGTTGACTCTACACCCCTCTCCCCAGAATGTTACTCGGGTTATGGGGAGAAAATCACCGCTATTCCAGACTGATTTCATGTTAATGTGTCTGGCTCTTACACAGCACACAGCACTTGATGTTAGTTTATCTTTTTCCTAAATTATTTGTTACACTGCCCTTCTCACATTTTATTTGCACTTTTTTTTTTTAAGCACAAGGTTTTTTACACTTCCTTGTTCTGTAAGTAGGCTTAATGGTTAAATGTTTTATACTAGATGTAAATATGTTACATGTAAATTTTATATAAAGATTTTGCAAATTATGAGGTCCACACCATCAGGCTCTTTCGTCCCCTCTCCCTCAGAGTAGCGGTAATATATCGGACCCCAGGCTCGCCCACACAGTTCCTTGACCACTTCTCTGCCTGGCTGCCGCACTTTCATGTCCTCAGAAGTACCAACCCTTACCCTTGGAGACTTCAACATCCCCATTAACAGCCCTACTTCCACACTCAAAACACATTTGTTCAGAGCGGCCTATCACATTCACTAATCAAAGTCATTCTATGTGTAACTGTGTGTGTGTGTAGCCCATTCACTATCTCCATCCATCCCTCACTCCCTGAAAATGGCTGGACCATCATTGTAAATACACCATTGTATATAAACAACTGTACTTTGTAGCTCCCCCTCCTCATTGTAGATTGTAAGCTCTCACGAGCAGGGGCAGCTTATATTGCTTTAATTATTGTATTGTTAACGTTGTCACTTATGACTTGTGTTATGAAACTGTTAAACTGTACAGCGCTGCGGAATCTGTTGGCGCTATATAAATAAAGATTATTATTATTATTATAGAGGCCCACTCAGTAGTGGTGAAGTGAACGGCACAAATTGCGAGTTGATTGCGACTGATGCAGCTGATACTCCATTACTGCTGGCTGCTGCTCACACAACCGCTCCAACATATGTAACGTGGAATTCCACCTGGTGGGTACGTCACATATGATGCGATGTTCAGGAAGGCAAAATCTGCGTTGCAGAGCTGCAATGCGCGATCTGGCCATGGTGGAACGTCGCAAGTTAGCGCACTGTAGGCGGACCTTGTGCAGCAGTGCATCAAGATCCGGATAGTCCCTCAAAAAACTCTGGACGACCAAGTTTAGCACATGTGCCAGACATGGTATGTGAGTGACGTTGCCTAGGCCCAGACCTGCCACCAGATTTCGGCCATTGTCACACACTACCAAGCCTGGCTGGAGATTCGCTGGCAAAATAAACATGTTGCTCTCTTGCTTTATGGCATTCCAGAGCTCCAGCGCTGTGTGGCTTTGATTCCCCATGGAAATTAATTTCAGGACGGCCAGTTGACGTTTGGCCACGTCTGTGCTCATATCGGTCAACAGGCTCGCTGTCTGGGTGTTATGTTTGACACCAATCTCTCCTTCACCTCCCATATAAAATCTGTTGCCCGCTATTGCCGCCTACACCTAAAGAACATCTCTCCCGAATCCAAGACTTCTCCCGCGCTGCGCCAATACTGTGGAATGCTGTACCCCAAGAAATTAGAACTATCCACAATTTGCATGTTTTCGGGCGCTCACTCAAAACACATTTCTTCAGAGCGGCCTATCACATTCACTAATCAAAGTCATTCTATGTGTAAGTGTGTGTGTGTAGCCCATTCACTATCTCCATCCATCCCTCACTCCCTCAAAATGGCTGGACCATCATTCTAAATACACCATTGTATATAAACACCTGTACTTTGTATCTCCCCCACATATTTGTAAATTGTAAGCTCTCACGAGCATGTGCGGATTATATTGCTTTAATTATTGTATTGGTAACGTTGTTACTTATGACTTGTGTTCTGAAACTGTTAAACTGTAAAGCGCTGCGTAATCTGTTGGCGCTATATAACTAAAGATTCTTATTAAGCGTTCACGGGTCCATGTGGAGGTAGACCGTGACGGCTCCTGCAACGATGTTTCTGAGGAACTGGAGAAGGAGGAGTCAATGTGTACAGACTTGATTCTTGCAATCCTTGTAGTTGGCTGAACACGTACAACGCCACTCGCAAGATCTGTACCCGGCTCCACAACATTGACCCAATGGGCAGTGAGGGAAAGGTATCGTCCCTGGCCATGGGTACTGGTCCACGCAGCGGTGGTCAGGTGGACATTGCTACTGACGGAGTTTAGTAGCGCATGTTTAATTTTAACCTCAACAACATGCTTTTGCAGACCAGGGACGGCTTGCCTGCTGAAATAAAATCAGCTTGGCACATTGTATTGTGGGACTGCCAATGCCATTAAGTTCCGTAAACTGTCAGTCTCCACCAGCCTGAATGACAGCATTTCAAGGGACAGGAGTTTTGCAATGCCAGCATTCAGAGCCTGTGCTCGTGGATGGTTTGCCGAGATTGGGCCTACACCCGATACGCCACAACCTGACACCCACAGATAAACAAGCCATAAAATCTCTGAAAGATAACCCCAACATTATTATTAAACCAGCAGATAAGGGGGTGCTATCGTTATTATGAATAAGACCCAATCTATTGCCGAAATTCATAGACAACTGTCAGTTAACCTAACCTACAGACAACTCAATTGTGACCCTACATTTTACATCTGTCAAAAAATTGATTGTATCCTGACAAAACATCTTTAATTGATCACCATAGACTGTAAGACTATGACATTCCTTAATATTCAATACCCCATCACCCCTGTTTTCTACACACTCCCAAAAATCAACAAAAAACTACATTATCCACCCGCATACCCTAGAGGGATAATTCTCCATGTTCTACAGTATCACCCAAATGTTTAACATGTTGCCTAATTCCTATGTATATATATTCTTCACCCTATGTATATATTATACATTGTCATTGACTGTAAATTTTTCTATCTCTTCCAGCGACAATTTGATAAAGGCCACTGCGTTGCCCAAAACGTCAGTCAGTCGTCTCATAGCTATTTTCTTTTTTCACATCAAGTGTGCAATAAAAATTTCCAATTTAACCATGACATATGCAGTTAAACTTGTGCAGTGATTCTCTATAGACTGTACATCTTCAGTGTGTCTTTGTAACTCAACTACGTGTTTTCTCCGCACATGTTTACACATATTTGTGGTATTGAGGTTACTGACACTTTACTCTTTTTACTTTTTGATTACACAGCTTGCATTTGACATAGCAAATATCATCTGCAAGTGTGTGAAAAAAGGACCACGCAGTGCAAGTCCTGGGAGCGTCCGTTTAGACTTTTGGAAGAGAAATTATCCGAACAGGTGCCAAAATGGAGGCTACAGGCAACAGAGTATGCAGCCTAACTCTCCCTCCTGTTTGTACCGTTGGGGCAATCGCTTCCTCAGAGCTGCTCCCACCACCTTCCTGTTCCTCACGCCATGTTGGGTCTTGGACCTCATGATCTCTACTAACCTCTTCCAACACCTGCTGCTGTTGGGTGGTCTGGCCACCACCATGCTCAACAGAAACTGGCACCTGAGTCTCATCATCATCAGATGCGTTCTGCGGTGTGCTGACCATCGGCACTGTCTCACCCGCCTCTTCAGATTCAGAGAGACACAGCTGTTGCGCATCACTGCATACTCCCTCTTCTTCACATTCCAGAATGCTGCTTGGCTGGGCCCCTGTTTGCAAACCAACAGATTCTGAGAACAGAAGCAGAGACTCAGCTGGCTCCTGTACAGAACTCTCTGACTGACTGGGCAATTTGGCAGGCGGTGAAGAGACAGATGGTTGATCAACAGTGCTGTGGTCCTGAGAGGAGGTGGAAGCAATTGAAGTCGATGCATTGGACCCTGGGCTCCAACACCGTCAGTTGTTGCCTGTAAGTGCTGTTAGCACAGTCAACACTTGCTCCTGTGTTACTGGGTTGAGTAATGGCAGCTGTTCCCCTGCTGTGTGTACGACAAAAAGTCATGCTGCCTCCACCCTGTCCTCCTCTCATCCCTGGGCTCCAACACTGCCAGTTGTTGCTCGGAAGTAATTGGCACGGGTACTGACTCATGCCCACCCTGGTTACAGCACGACAGCTGTTTCCTGGCAGTGTCAACGTAAATTAGCCTCCAATAAGTTGTCCTGTTATGTTGCATTCCGGTTATCCGACTCTATGGTGCCTGCAGTTTAGGTGATTCCTATGTGTGCTGTGGGATATGTAAATAAAGGCTCTTTCCGTTGTGAAAATAGGACAAGCACCCACTGTAGGACTGTGTGATTTGGTAACTGCAGACGGCTTGCGGCCTGTCAACTTACATTTTCATGGGTGCCTTATGGTACCCGTCCGAGTTCCAGTACCGTCAGCTGGTTCTCCACAGTGCCTTTGGCCTAGGTGCCTCCATCTCGGTATCCAAGTTCCTGCAATGTCTGCTGGTCCTTGGTAGTGCTTTGGAGCACAGGTACCTCCTGCTTAGTAACCGTGTCCCAGTAACGTCAGCTGGTCCTCGGTTGTGCCATTGGCTCTTTTCCTTCTGCTGCCCCTCCGGGTTCCAGCACAGTCAGCTGGTCCTCGTTACTTGCATTGGCTCTTGTACCTTCTGCTACCCGTCCAGGTTCCAGTACCGTCAACTGGTTCTCCGCAGTGCCTTTGGCCTAGGTGCCTCCATCTCGGTATCCGAGTTCCTGCAACGTCTGCTGGTCCTTGGTAGTGCTTTGGAGCACAGGTACCTCCTGCTTAGTAACCGTGTCCCAGTAACGTCAGCTGGTCCTCGGTTGTGCCATTGGTCTTTTCCTTCTGCTGCCCCTCCAGGTTCCAGCACAGTCAGCTGGTCCTCGTTACTTGATTGGCTCTTGTACTTCTGCTACCGTCCAGGTTCCATTTACCGTCAACTGGTCTCCGCAGTGCCTTTGGCACTAAGTGACTCCATCTCGGTAATCCGAGTTCCAGCAACGTCTGCTGGTCTTGTAGTGCTTTGGAGCACAGGTACCTCCTGCTTAGTAACCGTGTCCCAGTAACATAGCTGGTACAAGGTTGTGCTACAAATACAAGATACAGAACAAGAGACACAAGAACAATAAGCAGAAGATCTAAAAGCAGAAGAACATGAAGTATAAGACCAAAATGAAGAGCAAAATATATGCTCTAAATTATAAGCAGAAGAAGACTAAGCAGTGTATGGGGGTGAGTCCGTTCCTCCTCGTGGTGCCCCTGGTAAATGCCTGATGCTGCAGGCTAAACTGAACACGGACAAATACTGTTGTAATTTAAATCTTTTGTGGCAGCAAGAACGGAACGATGAAAAAATCATACTTTTACAGATTACAAGTACAGGAATCTCTGTCACAAATAAGAATATGATGAAGAAGATGAAGTACTATAATATGAAGAAGAATAATAGTTTAAAAAGAACAATATGAGTAATGTTAACAAAAAGATGAAAAGCAAGAAGTTTTAGAAGAAGATAAAGAAGGTGAAGATGAAGAATAATTTGATGACAAAGATGATGCTGCTGAAGATTATGAAGGAGAAAGTGTGGCAAAAGTTAAAAAGGTGAAGAGCATGGAAGTTGTGAAACATACATATTTGCCAAAATAGAAAAAAGGTTAACAACATTGTCAATTTCTTCGTAAATCCGAACGTATTTCCTAAAAAAAAAAATTAATGCTATTCCATTGGATTGGGTTAAACATCTATGCCTTTAATGTCTCCTCAACCTCCCCCAATACATTCTACATTACTCTTTGTTGTTTTCCTTCATGTACAATTAACCTACAAGGCAAGAATGGGTTTTTTTTTAATTTCGATATTTTGTTCCCATAGACTTACATTGGACTTCCGGTATCGGTATCGGGTATCGCCGATATTTTTTGGGTATCGGCGATACCATTCCGATTCCGATACTTTTGGATATCGGAAAGTATCGCTCAACTCTAATTACTACTGCTTACATGCTGCATTTTTCTCCTGAATTCATCCACAAGTTTGCCTTTAACGTACTCTAGTGTCAGCTCATCATCTGGCCCTGCATCTAGTGCAGTCACGAGTGTGTCATAACTCTCTGGAAGACCACTTAATAGAAGTGCAGCAACATGAAAATCTTTAATTTCTTCTCCAATACCCCTGAGACACTCCACAATCTCTAGGGTGTTTGTTATATAGTCCTGCA
Organism: Oophaga sylvatica; assembly: GCA_033576555.1. Lineage (NCBI taxonomy): Eukaryota > Metazoa > Chordata > Amphibia > Anura > Dendrobatidae > Oophaga > Oophaga sylvatica. Next base: position 301,455,084 of record JARQOD010000003.1, on the reverse strand, counting down.
TATTCTGTCCATCACTTAGTTTAGACTGATACAGCGTTCTCATGAGATAAAGCTTATTGCTGAGATTATATCTTTTATGCACTTTCTGTAACTCATCCCACAACTCCTTAGTAGTTGCACACTTGCATATATGCATAATATGGTTATCATCTACACTGAGGGAGATAGTGCTTTGTGCTTTCTGATCCTTCTCTAGCCAATAGTGTTGAGCGATACTTTCCGATATCGGGAAATATCGGATCGGATTGGATCGAACCGATACCCAAAAAGTATCGGATATCGCCGATTCCGATACCGGAAACCAATGCAAGTCAATGGGACAGAAATATCGGAATTAAAATAAACCCTTTCTTTCCTTGTAGGTTAATTCTACATGAAGGAAAACAACTAAGAATAATGTAGAATGTATTGGGGGAGGTGGAGGAGACATTAAAGGCATAGAGGTTTTAGCCCAATCAAATGGAATAGCAGGAATAATTTTTTTTTAAGACATTCGGAGTTGCAAAGATATTGACTAATGACTATGTTAACCTTTTTTATATTTTGTCAGATATGTATGTTTCACTACTTCCATGCTCTTCATCTTTTTTACTTCTCCCACACTTTCTCCTTCATGATCCTCAGCAGCAGCATCTTTTTCATCAACTTCTTATTCACCTTATTTATCTTCTTCACCTTCTTCCTATGATTCTTTTTTTTACATTCTTCATATTCTTCTTATTCAATTATTATTCTTCTTCATATTCTACTTCTTCATCTTCTTCCTATTCATCTTCTTCATCATATTCTTATTTGTGACAGGCATTCCTGTAGTTGTTATCTATAAAAGTTTGAAGATTACACCTTCGGTTCTGCCTGTCACAAAAGATTTACAACAGGATTTGTCCACGTTCAGTTTGGCCTGCAGCAGCAGGCATTTTCCAGGGGCACCACGAGGAGGAACGGACTCACCCCCATACACTGCTTAGTCTTCTTCTGCTTATAATTTAGATCATATCTTTTGCTCTGATTTTTTGTCTTATGCTTAATGTTCTTCTGCTTTTTGTTCTTCTGCTTCTTGGTCTTCTGTCTCTTGTTGTTCTGTATCTTGGTGGTTGTTTTCATGTTCTTTGTCCTCTTGGTCATCTTCTTCTGGGTCATCTTTTTGGTCTTCTTTGGGGTGGTCTTCAGGCTCGTCGTCTTCAGGGTCGTCGTCAGGGATATCCAGAGTGATTACCAAAAACCATTTAAAAAAACTTGAACTTGGAAATGTAGCAGAAGGTACAAGAAGGCTGAGGAACTGCCGAGAACCAGCTGACTGTACTGGAACCCGGATGGGTAGCAGAAGGAACAAGAACCAATGGCACTACCGAGGACAAGCTGACGGTACTGAGACACGGTTACTAAGCAGGAGGTACCTGTGCTACAAAGCACTACCAAGGACCAGCAGACGTTGCTGGAACTCGGATACCGAGATGGAGGCACCTAAGCCAAAGGCACTGCCGAGAACCAGCTGACGGTACTGGAACCTGGATGGGTAGCAGAAGCTACAAGAGCCAATGGAACTACCAAGGACCAGCTGATGGTGCTGGAACCCGGAGGGGCAGCAGAAGGCACAAGAGCCAATGGCACTACCAAGGACCAGCCGACAGTACTGGGACACGGTTACTAAGCAGGAGGTACCTGTGCTAGAAAGCACTACCAAGAACCAGCAGACGTTGCTGGAACTTGGATACCGAGAAGGAGGCACCTAAGCCAAAGGCACTGCCGAGAACCAGTTGACAGTACTGGAACCCGGATGGGTATTTGAAGGTACCCATCAAAAACCAAGTTGCAAGGCCGCGAGCCGGCCGCAGTTACCGAAACTCACAGTCCTACAGGGGGTGCTTGTCCTATTGGCACTACAGAAACAGCCTTTATTGCCAGAGCCCACAGCCCACATAGGAAGCACCTAAACTGCAGGCACCATAGAGTCAGCTAACCCGACCACAACACGACAGGACAACGTATTGGAGGCAAAGTGCCGTTGACACTACCCGGAAACAGCTGGCGTGCTGGAACCAGGCTGGGCAGGAGGGAGTACCCGTGCCAAAGACACTTCTGAGCAGCAACTGGCGTTGTTGGAGCCCAGGGATTACAGTAGAAACAGAATGTAGCCAAAGGCCTAATTGGAGCAGGTTTAAAATCTGTAGTTGTCTGAGTCTGGACAGAGCAGGAGAAATTGCCGGACACACAGCTGGGGATCAGCTGACATTACTGAACCCCAATAACACTGGAACATATGTTGACTGTGCAGGCGGCACTTCTGAGCAGCAACTGGCGTTGTTGGAGCCCAGGGAATACAGTAGAAACAGAGTGTAGCCAGAGGCCTATTTGGAGCTAGTTTAAAATCTGTAGTTGCGTGAGTGTGGACAGAGCAGGAGAAATTGTCGGACACACAGCTGGGGATCAGTTGACATTACTGAACCCCACCAACACAGGAGTTAGTGTTTTTCTCTGTGCAGACGGCACTTCTGAGCAGCAACTGGCAGTGTTGGAGCCCAGGGTCAATCAGGGTGTAGGCTGAGGCCTAATTGGAGCAAGTTTAATATCTGATGTTGTGTCAATGTGGAGGGAGCAGGAGACATTGCCGGACACACAGCAGGGGAGCAGCGGACATTACTGAACCCCACTATCACAGGAGATAGTGTTTTTCTCTGTGCAGACGGCACTTCTGAGCAGCAACTGGCAGTGTTGGAGCCCAGGGTCAATCAGAGTGTAGGCTGAGGCCTAATAGGAGCAAGTTTAATATCTGATGTTGTGTGAATATGGAGGGAGCAGGAGACATTGCCACACAGCAGGGGAGCAGCGGACATTACTGAACCCCATTAACACAGGAGCTAGTGTTTTTCTCTGTGCAGACGGCACTTCTGAGCAGCAACTGGCAGTGTTGGAGCCCAGGGTCAATCAGGGTGTAGGCTGAGGCCTAATTGGAGCAAGTTTAATATTTGATGTTGTGTGAATGTGGAGGGAGCAGGAGACATTGCCGGACACACAGCAGGGGAGCAGTGGACATTACTGAACCCCACTATCACAGGAGCTAGTGTTTTTCTCTGTGCAGACGGCACTTCTGAGCAGCAACTGGCAGTGTTGGAGCCCAGGGTCAATCAGGGTGTAAGCTGAGGCCTAATTGTAGCAAGATTAATATCTGATGTTGTGTGAATGTGGAGGGAGCAGGAGACATTGCCGGACACACAGCAGGAGAGCAACGGACATTACTGAACCCCACTAACACAGGAGCTAGTGTTTTCTCTGTGCAGACGGCACTTCTGAGCAGCAACTGGCAGTGTTGGAGCCCAGGGTCAATCAGGGTGTAGGCTGAGGCCTAATTTGAGCAAGTTTAAGATCTGATGTTGTGTCAATGTGAAGGGAGCAGGAGACATTGCCGGACACACAGCAGGGGAGCAGCGGACATTACTGAACCCCACTAACACAGGAGCTAGTGTTTTTCTATGAGCAGACGGCACTTCTGAGCAGCAACTGGCAGTGTTGGAGCCCAGGGATTACAGTTCAGGTGGTAGAAACATGAACACAACAGGAGATCTGAATACTGTTGCCAACCAATTATTTAATCTGAAAGAGGACAGGCAAATTCCGGCGAGATCCAGGCCTTGTTCATTTTCAGAAAAGTAAGCCAGTCAACATTATCGGATTGTCGCATGCGACGTTCTGTTAGTACACCACCTGCGGCACTAAAGACGCGTTCCAATAATACACTAGCAGCAGGGCAAGCCAGCACCTCCAATGCATACTGGCTAAGCTCTGGCCATGTACCCAGCTCAGAGACCCAAATCTTGAAGGGGGAAGAGCTGTCTGGGAGTACACTGAGAGGGCAAGACATGTAGTCTGTCGCCATCTGACAGAAACGTTGCCTCCTGCTGACTGGAGCCGTCTGTGATGGTGCTGACTTTTGTGGCGGGGACACAAAACTTTGCCACATTTTGGCCATACTGGTCTTGCCTTGTGAAGAGGCGCTGCTTCTGCTCCCTCTTTGTGCAGAGCTTCCTCCACTGCCTCGACGCACAGAGCTGCTTTGTAAAGCACTAGCAGCACTGCTCTCGGGTGGAATGGAGAACATGATGGAATGCACCAGTGTGTCTTGGTACTCCCGCATTTTACGCTCCCGGTTCAACGGTGTTATGAAGCTTTGTAAGTTGTCCCGGTAGCGAGGATCTAGGAGAGTGTACACCCAATAATCAGCCGTGTTGAGAATGTGGGTGATGAAGCGGTGGTTTCTCAGGCACTGCAGCATAAAATCAACCATGTGCTGCAGACTCCCAACTGGCTAAGAAACGCTGTCCCCTGCTTGAGGCGTCATCTCTGCCTGCTCTGCATCACCCCACCCTCGCTCTACATACTGACTACTAGAGCATTGTGTACCTCCCTCCTCTGGACATATGTCTTCCTCCTCCATTGACTCCTTCTCATCCTCCTCACAGTTTCCCCTGCCTAGGCCTTTGTGAGGAACCACGTTGCGCAGACTGTCCAGAAGCAGATGGCATTGTATATGGCGTGTGACTGTTGTGTGTGTCCTCATGTTGGAATATGTTTGGTGCAACAACTCCATTCCTGTCTATGTTTGTTTAGTTGCTAGATTTGTATGCTGTTTATAAAGTTAGATAAAAAAAATCTCCCAGAGGCTCACACAGGAAGAGCATGTGACTGTATTTTCTGTTTTCCTGTGTATGAGAAAAGCAGCCTGCTGTAGATGATGCACAGATAGATACACAAAAATGATTTATTCATGATCTATTAAGCTTATCATATATTGTTCCTGTTTGTTCCTGAATAAAGAAGCTCTGTTGTCACACGCTTGGAGAGTATCCTGAATAATCCGCTGCCAACAGGTTATGGGACCAAGTGACACAGATCCCCAGAGTAACACAGCAACAGAAGCCCAAAGCAAAAGCATTATCAAAATTACAGGGGAAACCACGCCGTTTTTTTAATTTATTTAATTATAACGCAGGCTCTGGCTGATGTATACGCCCATCAGCCGCCACCTGCTCTTGCTGTTATTAGTGACAACAGGTGTAGGCTGATAGGAGTAGCAGTCAAATCAGCCAACACCTGTGAATGGATGTAAACTGTCAACTTCGGAGAGGTGAGGGATATTTACAGGGGACAAATGCTTCAGGGGATTATAATGTATGTTAAGGTGAGTATAATGTGATTTTTTATTATATTCTTAATTGTGCACTTGAGTACAACTCTCAACATTGTCCCTGCTCACGATAATTGCAGGCAGAGCAGATGACATTGATGTAAGCTGTCTTCACTTCAGCACCCGGCACAAGGGAACAACACTAACGGTACCACTGATTCCCAGGTGTCGGCATGTGTCACACTGATAACACACGGATGTCATCCATATGTCATCTGTATGCACATGTGCGATACTTTTTGTTGCAGCTAAAGAAACGGACATGTCAGCGTATTTTGCCCATGGACACCCATTCACTTAAATAGGTCTATGTGCAGGGCAGCCACTAGGAATTTCGGGGCCCCATACAGGCAAAATTTTTGAAGCACCCTTGAAACTCCACCCAGGCTCCACGCTGGCCTCACCACCACCTCTCGAACCTTCCACAGTCCCACCACCCTCTCAAAAAAACTCCACTTCTGCACCCTGTCCTCTCCATCACACATCAACAGTTACCATCACCAGATCACATACATAGCCAGCAGCTTTTGTTTTGGTCAAAAGATTTTTTAATTCACCACAATGACAAGGTAGACTCTTCTGGCTGGGATCTACTCTACTGTAAATTATTAAACATTTGTTAAAATATTCAATACAATTTTAGGAATATTTTTATTTATTTTTCAATTTTTAAAATTATCAATAATATCACATACTGTACAAGGGACAAATACCACTGCACCATGACCAAATCACATATTACCACCAAAGTGACCGAATAATACCACATTTAAGGAAGAAATATTGCCACATCATGACCAGATCACATATTACCACCACAGTGACCGAATAATACCACATACAGGGAATAAATACTGCCACACCATGACCAGACAACATATTACCACCATATAGAGACCAATAATACCACATACAAGGGACAAATACTGCCACACCACGACCAGATCACATATTACCACCACATTGTGACTGAATAATAATGCATACAAGGAACAAATACTGCCACAGCATGACCAGGCTACATATTACCACCACATAGTGACCGAATAATAGTTATACAAGGAACAAATACTGCCATACCATGACCAGACCACATATTACCACCGCAGTCACCAAATAATAGCACATACAAGGAACAAATATCGCCATTCCATGACCAGATCACATATTACCACCACATAGTGACCAAATACTACAATACTGATCAGTAATAAAAAAAACACAATACTTATGCCATTATACAAAGGAGATCTGTACTTAGTATAGTGTCCATATACAGATAATCCAGTGATCACTGGTGACATTATACACAGGAGCTCTGTATATAGTGCCAGTGTACAGGTAATACAGTGATCACCAGTGACATTATACACAGGAGCTCTGTATATAGTGTCAGTGTACAGGTAATACAGGGATCGCCAGTGACATTATATACAGGAGATCTGTATATAATGTCAGTGTATAGGTAATACTGTGATCACTAGTGAAACAGGAGCTCTGCATATAGTATACAGTATATAGTGTAAGTGTACAGGTAACACAATGACTCACCGGTGACATCTCTAGTTGAACTCCCTCATCTTCGCTTTTCTTCTTCATCCAGTTAAGACTGCCATCACTTCTTCCAGCCAAGACTCTTCTCTGCAGAAAATGACAGTTATCTAGAGCACATTCCCCAACCTCTACACACCAGATGAAAAAAAACGACCGTATCGCCTTGCCCAGTAATAGGACTTCTCATCCCCCACACTGAAAACAGTATACTCAAAAATAATATTCTTTAATTAGCCCCTACAGTTAAAATATCCCACATTCTGGACCCCACATGTCCTCCGATTGTGGACCCCACATGTCCTCCCAATCTGGACCCCACGTGTCTTCCCATTCTGCCTCATGTCTCTCCATATTCCCCCATAGTCATCCATAATAGTATAATGCATCCCATAGTCATATGTAGTAGTATAATGCATCCCATAGTCATATATAGCAGTATAATGCAGCCCCATAGCGGTATAATGCACCCCATAGTATAATGCAGCCCCATAGTGGTATAATGTACCCCATAGTAGTATAATGCAGCCCCATAGTGGTATAATGAACCTCTATAATATAATGCTCCCCCATAGGAGTATAATGCAGCCCCATAGTATAATGCTCTCCTTTGGGGTATAATGGTCCCCCATAAGGGTATAATTCTCCACCATACCGCGGCTTTACAAAAAATTAAAAAAGGTTCTTCTTACCTGGCCGAGATCCAGCGACGTCCTTGGCTAGATACATCAGAGGCACGCAGAGTCGTCCCGGCGTATGACAGATGTCATACACCGGCGAAGTGCTGTGACTGGCTGATGGCTGTTAACTGTTGCCGTGCGGGAATCTCCCACACAACAAATTTTAACTGCATGTGCGTCTTAGGATGCCTTCTGCTCACCGGGCCCCATACGCCAGTAAGGGAAGTAATGCCCTGATGGCGGCCCTGTCTACGTGTGTACCTGTCTCCGGTACGTGTGAAAACTATCACCACATGAACTGGACACACTGACATGTGCATTGTGACCGTGCGGCGCTTGGATTGTGATTTCGTGACATTGGTGACACCTGGGGCCACTATCCAGCAGTGTGTGCTGTCTGCACATGCGCAATGTGACTGCGTGGCATTTGGATTGCCATTACGTGACCTCGGTGACACCTGGGTTTGCTATCCAGCAGTGTGAGTCGTCTGCAAATGTGCATTGTGACCGTTTGGCGTTTAGATTGCGGTTACATAACCTTGGTGTCACCTAGGGCCACTATCCAGCAGTATGTGCCGTCTGTACATGCGCATTGTGACCGTGTGGCGCTTGGATTGTGGTCACGTGACCTTGGTGACACCTGGTGCCACTATCCAGCAGTGTGCGACCACTGCACATGAGCATTGTGACCGTGCGTCGCTTCGATTGCAATCATGTGGCCTTGGTGACACCTGGGGCTGCTATCCAGCAGTCTGCGCCATCTGCACATGTGCATTGTGACCGTTTGGAGCTTGGATTGCGATCATGTGACCTTGGTGACACCTGGGGCCGCTATTCAGCAGTGTGAGCCGTTTGCACATGCGCATTGTGACCGTACAAATCTTGGGTTGCGGTCACATGCCCTTGGTGACACCTGGGGCGGCTATCCAGCAGTGTGCACAGTCTGCACATGAGCACTGTGACCGAACGATGCTTGGAATGCGGTCACGAGACCTTGGTGACACCTGGTGCCACTATCCAGCAGTGTGCGCCATCTGCACATGCGCATTGTGACCGCTCGGCGCTGATGCAATCATGTGACCTTGTGTCATCTGGGCGCTATCAAGCAGTGTGCGCCGTCTGACATGCAAATTGTGACGTTGCAGCACTTGATTGCGAACATGTGACCTTGGTGTACATGGGGCCACATCAAGCAGTTTGCGCCATCTGCACTTGTGCATTGTGACTGCGCGGCGCTTGGATTGCGATCATGTGACCTTGGTGACATCTAGGGCCGTTATCAAGCAGTTGCGCTGTCTGCACATGCCATTGTGACCGTGCAGCGCTTGGATTGCGAACATGTGCCTTGGTGACATCTGGGGCCTATCAGCAGTGTGGCCGTCTGCACATGGCATTGTGACACGTGCTGCATTGCGATCATGGAACTTGTCAGTGTTGACCCGGGACTAGCATTCAGCCTCTCAAACATTAGGAAGCGCTTGTTGCGCCAACTTTAGTGCTGCACTGTGAAATATGTAAACATAAGGAACGCTCTTACGCCATTAGAAATTAAATAAAAATAGAACTGCATTATGCATTAAATTGAAAAATAATTTATGGAACAATTAGGAATTCATGTGTAACCTAAGCCTTATTAACATTCTTTCTTTTTAAAACAAAAAAGTGAATGAGAGGGGTGAGGAAGGGTGGAGGTAAAAGTAGAAAAGTATTTCGCCTTATGGGCTCATACTCACATGCGAGGAAATCATCCGATGCTCGCATGTGAAATCCTAGCTCTGGCGCTGGCACTCGGGAGTGGAGCGAGCGACTGCATATAAATACATGCAGCCGCGCACTCCACTCCCGAGTGCCGGCGCCAGAGCTAGGATTTCACATGCGAGCATCGGATGATTTCCTCGCATGTGAGTATGAGCCCTATTAGGGATTTTCCTTTTTCAAATAATTTTATTAAACTTTTTTAAACAATTAAATGGGAGGGGGGAGGAAGGGTCGAAGTAAAAGTAGAAAAGTATTTTGCTTCGTTTCCAGGACCTAACCTAATGCCAATCCTCTCTTAGACTAAAGTCTTCATCTGTATGGGAACCTAATGTGAATCGTTTCTTAGTCTGAAATCTATATCTCTGTGGAGGGGTAGTGGTCCAGCTGTGATTAAAAACGCTTGCGGCTAAGGCTGTGTTTCCATGGTCCGGAAACACAGCGCTTTGGTCGGAGCGGAAAGTCCGCTCCGCCCAAAGCCCCGCCCCCTACTGTACACGCGCACATTCCAGATGTGTTCAGGAACACATCCGGAATGACCGCAGGGCTACATAGCCCTGTGTTATTTCCCTTGCGGCAACGCAGCGTCGCCGCAAGGGAATAGGACATGCTGCGGTCTAAAAAGACGCGCCGCATGTCCGGAAACGCAGGTCTTCCGCCTGCGTGTTTTGCAGCATAGAGGAGATGGGATTTCTTGAAATCCCCTCCACTATGCTGTAACATCTGGACGCTGCGTGTTTGACGCTGCGCCAATGCACAGCGTCAAACACGCAGCAATTCCGGACTGTTTCCTGAACGTTAAAACATACCCTGGAGTGCCCAGTCAAAAGGCTAATGAAAACAAATTTCAAAAAACTGACCATCACATCCAAGCATAAACTAAGTGTGAACAGGTGCTTACCTAGAGTCACCAACCCATATACACTCAAACAAATAAGCCAGCATTCTGCAGCGCCATAGTATGCAAATATGAAATATGAAAACTGAATTGCATTACTGCATTAGAAATATGAAAAATTTAAAATACTTAGCATATAAATTGGCCAATTCATGTGTACCTGGAAGCCACGTTAAGGTGATTCTCGTTTCCAGGAACTAACCTAATGCCAATATTCGCTTAGACTAAAGTCTTCATCTGTATGGGAACCTAATGTGAATCCTCTCTTAGACTGAAATCTATATCTGCCACGCTCGTGCCTTGGCAGATTGGCGCGAGCGAGGGGGTTGTGGACCCACTGTGCCAGAAACCAGACTACACTGGAAGGGGCGTAACTAATGCAGCTACCTTGGTCTTCTCTGGAGCCTCTGATGGTGAGGTCAGGTTTGTGTGGCAGGTAGCTGCCAGGTGCCACTCCAGGGTAGTGTTTGGCTGTGGCTGCTGATCCCACTGGGGAACAAGACAGAAGGACAGGTGCGAATGACAGGAAGGTGAGCACGACAGGTACTTTGGCAAACGGGCACGGCTGAGACACTGGCAGGCGGGCACGGCTGAGACACTGGCAGGTGGGCACGGCTGAGACACAGGGACACGGGCAGGAAGGAGTGGTGTATGGAATAGGTAGAGACCTGTTCACACAGGAGGTGCAGGTACTGGAAGGAAGGAGTGGTGTATGAAGGAACAGGTTTGGATCTGTTCACACTGGAGAAAACTGCAAGGCTGCGGAGAGGAGCTGCAGTTGTCAGCAAGAGGTTCAGCAGCAGCAGAAGCAGAACAAAGCAGAACGAAGCAGAACCGCAGGAGTGCGGAGCAGAGGCAGAAAGTGGTTCTGCAGCAGCAGGAGTGGAGCAAAGTGGAACCGCAAGGTATAAAGAGAGGAGCTGCAGCAAGAGGTTCTGCAGCAGCTGGGGCGAAAAGCAAAGTAGAACAGCAAGGTATGCGGAGAGGAGCTGCAGCAAGAGGTTCTGCAGCAGCAGGAGCAAAGCAAAGTGGAACCGCAAAATATGCGGGGAGGAGCTGCAGCAAGAAGTTCTGCAGCAGCAGGAGCGTAGCAAAGTGGAACCGCAAGGTATGTGGAGAGGAGCTGCAGCAAGAGGTTCTGCAGCAGAAGAAGCAAAGAAAAGCGGAACCGCAAGGTATGCGGAGAGGAGCTGCAGCAAGAGGTTCAGCAGTAGCAGGAGCGAAGCAAAGAGGAACCGCAAGGTATGCGGAGAGGAGCTGCAGTAAGAGGTTCTGCAGCAGGAGCGAAGCAAAGCAGAACCGCAAGGTATGCAGAGAGGAGCTGCAGCAAGAGGTTCTGCAGCAGCAGGCATGACAGAGGGAGTAAACACAAGGGTATACAGGACAGGTAAGGACAGAGTACAGGCAGGGAAAGGTACGATACAAGGTACAGGAACAAAGACACAGGAACCAGGATATTCTGGAGGGCAGACAGACAGGTAATGGCAAAGCTAGGAACAAGGACACAGAGACCAGGATATACTGCCTCCTGCAGAGCAGACAGACAGGTAAAAGGCAAAGCTAGGAACAAGGACACAGAGACCAGGATATTCTGCCTCCTAGAGGGCAGACAGACAGGTACACTGCAAAGCTAGGAATCAAGAGGCGAATCAAGGCGAAACACAGTACAGGACCTGGCAACTCAGTAGCAAGACACTGAGTGAAGGCGTTGCTCAGGCAGCTTCCACCGGGTAGAACTGCCCTAAATACTAGAGTGTTATGTTTCGGTAGCTGAGGAGTGCAGGTAAAAAGGCAATACACCAGAGAAGTTGGAATCTATGGGATTGCAGTACCCTGACTAACCACCACAACTAGAGGCAGCCGTGGAGCGTTCCTACGTTGGTCCTAGACGCCTCGTCACAGCCTGAGAAACTAACTACACCTAAAGATAGAAATAGGAAAGCTATCTGCCCCGGAGCAGAACCCCAAAGATAATAGAAAGCCCCCAAACATGTAATGGCGGTTAGACAAGAGGAAATACTGACACAGAAAGAAAATAGTATGAGCAAACGCTGGGGCCCAAACTATCTAAATAGAAAAGGATAGGAAGGGTACTTACTGCAATCCCAGAAAACCCTGAAAAACACCAACACTACTAATTTCAAAATCACCTGAGATCACACGACCTCTACCACCTAAATTAGCTCTCTGGTGTAACAAAATCAAAACAGCAGCCACTGAAAAAACTGGAAAAAGCAAAAGAACAAAACTCAGTGGCTGAACTAAACTGAGAAGGCAGAAGCCCCCGGAGGGGACCCAGAAGGCCCCCAAAGAAGTGCAAGACAAAATGCAAAAATATAGCAATAACACAAAAGAAGAAAAAATCTTATCTGGTAGCAGGAGATGCAGACACGACACAGCAGGCTACAAGGGAAACTGGAATGAAGGATTCAGACCAGAACAATTGATCACCGGCAACCCTGATGGGAAAATGACTCCCTTATATAAGACCAGTCAGTAACACCTGATTCCCAGTCCTCACAATCTTCACTAGTACCGCTTGTAACCACCAGAGGGAGCCTCTGCTCAGAACTCATCTCAACCCATTCACAACAGTACCCCCCCCCTTGAGGAGGGGTCACCGAACCCTCATTTGAGCAACCAGGTCGGTCAGGATGAGTTCTGTGATACGCACGGATAAGTCTCCTAGCATGGATGTCCGAAGCAAACACCCAAGAATTGTCTTCCTGACATAACCTCTCCATTTAACCAAATACTGGAGTTTCCGTCTAGAAAAACGAGAATCCAATATTTTCTCAACCACATACTCCAGATTGCCTTCAACCAAAACAGGGTCAGGAGGCACAGCAGCAGGAACCACTGGCTCAACAAACCTCTTCAACAAGGACTTGTGGAACACGTTATGGATCTTAAATGTCCCTGGAAGAAGCAAACGAAAAGAAACAGGATTAATAATCTCCATGATCTTATAAGGTCCAATGAACCTAGGCTTAAATTTAGGAGATGCTACTCTCATAGGAATATTCTTTGAGGACAACCAGACCAAGTCCCCCACTTTAAACCGAGGACCATCAGTCCTATGCCGGTTAGCAAACCGCTGGGCCTTCTCCTGAGAGAGGGACAACCTCTCCACTACCTGGTCCCAAATCTGTTGCATACTGTAACGGGTCTGGTGGGTGGAACTACTGACGAGACAGGTCAGGTTGGTGGAACCACAAAGCTTTATTATACAAGAGATTTTACTTGTAAGAGAGCGGGTGGCACCTGGGAAAAGGGCAGGGATTCACGGCAGAGGATATAGGTAGTTTCTGGACAGGCAGGTTTGTCACAGCAAGTGACCAAGGAAGTCTCTGGGCAGGCAGTTGTAACGGTAAGTAACCGAGGCAGTCTCTGGACAGGCAGGTTGTCACGGCAAGTGACCAAGGCAGTCTCTGGGACAGGCAGGTTGTCACGGCAAGTGACCAGGCAGTCTCTGGGACAGGCAGGTTGTCACGGCAAGTGACCAGGCAGTCTCTGGGCAGGCAGGTTGTCATCGGCAAGTGACCAGGCAGTCTCTGGGACAGGCAGGTTGTCACGGTAAGTGACCAGGCAGTCTCTGGACAGGCAGGTTGTCACGGCAAGTGACCAGGCAGTCTCTGGGCAGGCAGGTTGTCACGGCAAGTGACCAGGCAGTCTCTGGGCAGGCAGGTTGTCACGGCAAGTGACCAGGCAGGCAGGTTGTCACAACAAGTGACCAGGCAGACTCTGGGCAGGCAGGTTGTCATGGCAAGTGACCAGGCAGTCTCTAGACAGGCAGGTTGTCACAGCAAGTGACCAGGCAGGCTCTAGACAGGCAGGTATATACGACCTGATATGGTGGAGCCTCCAGGTAGGCTGCAGTCGGATGGCAGATGATCGCTCCCAGGTGAGCAGGCAAGAGCCGGGGATCTCTGCAGATGATGTCCGAACTTCCGGATGGAGCTGCAGTCGGATAGGGAGATGATCGCTCCCAGGTGAGCAGGCAAGAGCCGGGATCTCTGCAGATGATGTCCGAACTTCTGGATGGAGCTGCAGTCGGATGGCAGATGATCGCTCCTAGGTGAGCAGGCAAGAGCCGAGGATCTCTGCAGATGACGTCCGAACCTCTGGATGGAACTGCAGACGGATGGCAGACAGGCAAGCCGACAGGTAACAGGCAGGTAACTGGAATCAGGAGCTGATGGCTGAAACAGAGTTAGACTGCACAGGAACAACATTGCTCGGGCACCTACATTAAGGAGGAAGCCCTTAATATAGGGTGGAGTCCTCCAGCATTGGCTGGAGACTGATTTGGAAAATGCGCGCGGCTCCTTTAAGAGCGGGGGAGGGTGCGGGCGCGCGCCCTAAGGCCAGTAGCAGGAAGGAGCGCGCGGGACCAGCAGGGCGGAAGGAGGACGCCATAGGCGCAGAGGGGGCTGGGAGCACTGAGGACGCTGAGCGCAGGTGAGGAGAGCGACGTCCCTGTCTGGCAGCAGGCAGGGACGCAGGCGCTACACATACGCTCCACAACAGAGTCAACACCTGGACAGACAGAAGCCTCCGTCTGTCCTGAAGAAAATCGAGGGTGAAACCCAGAATTACAGAAAAACGTAGACATCAAAGTGGCAGAGCTAGCCCTATTATTAAGAGCAAACTCAGCCAAAGGCAAAAAAGAGACCCAGTCATCCTGATCAGCAGACACAAAGCATCTAAGATAAGTCTCCAATGTCTGGTTTGTTCTCTCAGTTTGACCATTGGTCTGAGGATGAAATGCCGAGGAGAAAGACAATTGAACACCCAGTTTAGAACAAAAAGTCCTCCAAAATTTGGAAACAAACTGGACTCCTCTGTCAGACACAATGTTCTCAGGAATGCCGTGTAAACGAACCATGTGCTGAAGGAACAACGGCACCAATTCAGAGGAGGAAGGCAACTTAGGTAATGGCACAAGATGTATCATTTTGGAAAACCTATCACAAATTACCCAGATGGTGGTCATTCTCTGAGAAACAGGAAGATCGGAAATGAAATCCATAGAGATATGGGTCCATGGTCTCTTGGGCACAGGCAATGGCATCAACAAACCACTAGAGCGAGAGCAAGGCTTGGAGCGAGAGCAAGTCCCGCAGGACTGCACAAATTCCCTGACATCACGAGACAAGGTAGGCCACCAAAAGGACCGACTAACCAAGTCTCTGGTACCAAAAATTCCGGGATGCCCAGCCAATGCGGAACAATGAATCTCAGACATCACACTCTTTTTCCATTGGTCCGGGACAAACAATTTTCCAACAGGGCAGCGCTCGGGCCTATCCTCCTGACACCCCTCCAGAGCAAGTCTCAAATTGGGCGAGATGGCGGAAAGAACTACACCCTCTTTCAAAATAACAGAAGGATCAGATAACTCAGGAGAGTCCGCAAGGAAACTCCTCGAGAGGGCATCCGCCTTAACATTCTTAGTGCCAGGAAGAAAGGAAACCACAAAATTAAAACGTGTGAAAAACAAGGCCCACCTGGCCTGTCTAGGATTGAGTCGCTTGGCAGATTCCAGATAGACCAGATTCTTATGGTCCGTAAGGACCACCACCTGATGTTTGGCTCCCTCCAGCCAATGTCTCCACTCTTCAAAAGCCCACTTCATGGCCAATAACTCCCGATTACCCACGTCATAATTACGTTCAGTAGGAGAAAATTTTCGAGAGAAAAAGGCACAAGGGTTACTTTTAGAGGTCTCTGGATCTTTTTGGGACAAAACGGCACCTGCCCCAATTTCAGAGGCATCAACCTCCACCTGAAATGGCAGAGAAACATCAGGCTGCCGTAGAACAGGAGCAGAAGTGAATCTCTGCTTAAGTTCCTGAAATGCAGAGACTGCCTCAGGAGGCCAATTCACTACATCAGAACCCTTTCTGGTCAAATCAGTTAATGGTTTAACAATAACCGAGAAATTACCAATAAATTTACGATAAAAATTGGCAAAACCCAAAAATCTCTGAAGAGCCTTTAATGAAGTAGGTTGGACCCAATCACAGATGGCCTGAACCTTGACCGGGTCCATTTCAATAACAGATGGGGACAAAATGAATCCCAGAAATGAGATCCTCTGTACGCCAAAAAGACACTTTGATCCCTTCACATACAGAGCATTCGCTCTCAAAATCTGGAACACAGTTCGAACATGTTTCACATGAGAGTCCCAGTCATTAGAAAAAATCAAGATATCATCCAAATAAACAATCAGAAATTTGTCCACAAAATCCCTGAAAATGTCATTCATGAGGACTGGAAGACGGAAGGAGCATTAGTGAGCCCAAAGGGCATCACTAGGTACTCAAAATGCCCTTCAGGGGTATTGAATGCCGTCTTCCATTCATCCCCGTGCTTAATGCGAATAAGGTTATACGCCCCCCTGAGGTCAAGCTTGGTAAACCAAGTAGCGTTTTTCACCCTGGAAAACACGTCAGAAATCAAGGGTAACGGGTATTGATATTTCACAGTAATATTGTTCAAGAGACGATAATCAATACACGGCCTTAATGAACCATCTTTTTTGGCCACAAAGAAAAAACCGGCACCTAAGGGTGAAGAGGATGGTCTGATATGACCCTTCTCCAAAGATTCCTTGATATAAGACCGCATAGCGTCATGTTCAGGTACAGACAAGTTAAAAAGGCGACCTTTAGGGAATTTACTACCCGGCACTAATTCAATAGCGCAGTCATAGCTCCTATGGGGAGGCAAGGATGCAGATTTACTTTCGCTAAACACATCAGAAAAATCAAACAAAAAATCAGGAACATCCTGAGCCTGGGGGGAGGCAGAAAAAACAGGAGTGTTGGTATTAACACATTGGCAGCCCCAACTGGCCACAGACACAGACTTCCAATCCAAAACAGGATTATGAGACTGCAACCAAGGGAAACCCAGCACGATAATGTCATGCAGATTATATAGAACCAAAAATTTGCAGCACTCCTGGTGATCAGGTTCAACCCTCATTATCACCTGAGTAGAAAACTGGGGTTTATTCTCAGCCAAAGGGGTAGAATCGATCCCCAGTAGGGGAATAGACTTCTGTAGGGTATCAAAGGGAACCCACAACGTTTAGCAAAATCATAATCCATCAGGTTAATAGCTGCTCCAGAATCAACGAAAGCCTGAGCAGAAAATGAGGACAGAGAGCATATCAGAGTGACAGTTAATAAAAACTTAGTCTGAACACTACCCAAGACAACTGAGCGTGCAAAACGTCTTCCCCGCTTAGGCAGACTGAAATAGTATGAGAGGCATCACCACAGTAGAAACATAACCCATTGCGCTTTCGAAACTCATGACGCTGTGCCCCAGACACCACTCTATCACACTGCATGGTTTCAGGAGCTGGTTCACAAGGCAACACCATTCCACGCATACTTCTCCGCTCACGCAAACGTCTGTCAATTTGAATCGCTAATGACATAGAATCATTGAGACCAGAGGGGACAGGGAATCCCACCATAACATCCTTTACATTATCTGACAGACCCTTCCGGAAAAGGGCCGCCAAAGCGTCGTCATTCCATTTGGTCAGGACTGCCCACCTACGGAATCTCTGACAGTATAACTCAGCGTCATCAAGCCCCTGATTTAATGCCAACAAGGCTTTTTCAGCTTGATCAGTGACATTAGGCTCATCGTACAATAACCCGAAAGCCTGAAAAAACGCATCAACATCACTCAAAACAGGATCCCCAGGTATCAGGGAAAAAGCCCAATCCTGAGGATCGCCGCGCAGGAGAGAGATGATAATTTGAACCTGCTGCGCTGCGTTTCCTGAGGACTTAGATTTTAAGGCAAAAAACAATTTACAATTATTTTTGAAATTCTGAAACTTAGCTCGATCCCCTAAAAACAAATCTGGCATGGGGATCCTAGGTTCCACAACAGGCAACCCAGCAAGATTGATAGCAATACTCCGAACCTCAGTGGCAAGCTGATCCACACGGCCAGACAACTGTGCAAACTCCATTGGGAGAAAAGATCCTCCCCAGCACCCAGAGATACAGAGGGAAAAAAAAAAAATGCAACAAACAGAAAAATATCTCTGACAACTCTGACAACCTTTTTTTTCTATCACAATATTTTTTCCCTTCTGTGAGTACCATACAATTTTCTAATGGCCGGTGATACTGTTATGTTTCGGTAGCTGAGGAGTGCAGGTAAAAAGGCAATACACCAGAGAAGTTGGAATCTATGGGATTGCAGTACCCTGACTAACCACCACAACTAGAGGCAGCCGTGGAGCGTTCCTACGTTGGTCCTAGACGCCTCGTCACAGCCTGAGAAACTAACTACACCTAAAGATAGAAATAGGAAAGCTATCTGCCCCGGAGCAGAACCCCAAAGATAATAGAAAGCCCCCAAACATGTAATGGCGGTTAGACAAGAGGAAATACTGACACAGAAAGAAAATAGTATGAGCAAACGCTGGGGCCCAAACTATCTAAATAGAAAAGGATAGGAAGGGTACTTACTGCAATCCCAGAAAACCCTGAAAAACACCAACACTACTAATTTCAAAATCACCTGAGATCACACGACCTCTACCACCTAAATTAGCTCTCTGGTGTAACAAAATCAAAACAGCAGCCACTGAAAAAACTGGAAAAAGCAAAAGAACAAAACTCAGTGGCTGAACTAAACTGAGAAGGCAGAAGCCCCCGGAGGGGACCCAGAAGGCCCCCAAAGAAGTGCAAGACAAAATGCAAAAATATAGCAATAACACAAAAGAAGAAAAAAATCTTATCTGGTAGCAGGAGATGCAGACACGACACAGCAGGCTACAAGGGAAACTGGAATGAAGGATTCAGACCAGAACAATTGATCACCGGCAACCCTGATGGGAAAATGACTCCCTTATATAAGACCAGTCAGTAACACCTGATTCCCAGTCCTCACAATCTTCACTAGTACCGCTTGTAACCACCAGAGGGAGCCTCTGCTCAGAACTCATCTCAAACCCATTCACAACACTAGAGGCCTCTTGGTAATTGGCCAGGGACACATTAGGCAGGTGCACACTGATTCCATAAGAACCAGAAAGTGCAGGCGCCGCCCCCCCCCCCTATGCACACAGCCAGGAAACATGAAGAGAGCATGCAGGAAACAAAAGGCACACACCATGGAGCTGGCAGCGGACAGAAGTCACAGCATGGCCTAGAGCAGTAAGTTGGTGTGTGGGGGATGGAAGGCCATGCAGTGATGCCAGCAGAGTCGTTACAATATCTCTGTGGAGGGTAGTGATCCTGCTGTGATTAAAAACGCTTGAGGCTAAGAGGCGGAGTGCTCAGTCAGAAGGATTATGAATACAAATTTCAAAAAACTGACCATCACATCCAAATATAAACTAAGTCTGAACAGGTGCTTACTGTCAGGAACGGGACACAGACGGAGGCCCGAGGGATCACGGCTTAGGTGTTATGTTCTGCTACAAGCACTAAGGAAAGAAGGGAGACCGGTCCCTATGACAGAACTAAGCTAGATCCCTACGATGTAACGGGGAACCTGATCCTGCGATCAAACCCGCTAAAGTCCTCAGCTAGTCTGTACGAAGACCTATAGATGCGAGGAAGGGATCCCTACAAGAACTAGGGACTGGGAGAAAGATGGACACCTCCTAACAGAAGTTGTAGCAGTAAAAGACAAACAAACAACATAGAACATAGAGGTCCGAAGACCAAACAAAAACTGAGTAAGGTAACAAAGCACCTGGCTAGCTTAAGAGTAGAAATTACAATGAAGTCTAGCAAAGCCAGAAGGGCGGAGCAGGATTAAATAGACAAAAAAGGTCATGTGACCAGCAAGATAGAAAAAAACAGGAGAGTTCTAACAGTACCCTCCCTTCTAAGAGGATCCTCAGGATCCCCTAGGCCCAGACTTATCCGGAAACCTTTTGTGAAACGCTCTGAGAAGTCTGGACGCAGAAACATCCTCCGCCCTCACCCATGAGTTATCCTCGGGTCCGAAACCCTTCCAAGCGACGAGATACTGCAAACTCCCTCTATACCGTCTAGAACTTAGGATGCGGGAAATTTCATATTCCTCGTCCTCCACCACCGGGGGAACAGTGGCAGAGGCGTCTCCATCCGACACATCAGCTCTTTTCAATAGAGAAGCATGAAACACTGGATTAATCTTCCAGGAGGTAGGAACCTCCAACCTAACAGCAGATTGGTTAACAACCTGAAGCACCTTAAAGGGCCCTACAAACTTGGGACCCACTTTTTTAGAAGGAATCCTCAACCGCAGATTTTTAGAGGACAACCAAACCATGTCACCAATAGCCAACAAAACCTCTTGCCGTTTCCTATCAAAGTACCTTTTAGATTTTCTGTTAGCCTCCTGAAGATTAACACGCACATCCGTCCAAACTCTCTCCAAATCACCAGAAAAATTCTCCTCTTCAGGCACGGCCGATACCAATTTGGAGAATGACCCAAACGACGGATGTCTCCCAGTACAACAAAAAAAGGCGAACAACCAGCAGAAGAGGATGTATGGTTGTTAAGAGCAAATTCAGCAAGTGGCAGAAAGTCAGACCACCCCTCTTGATTGTCTGCCACAAAACAACGCAAGAACTGCTCAACATCCTGGTTTTTCATTTCTGTCTGGCCATTAGACTCAGGATGATATCCGGATGAAAACGACAAATGAACTCCCAACCTGTCACAAAAGGCGCGCCAAAAACGAGCCACAAACTGAGGTCCCCTATCAGAAACAATGTCAGTAGGAACGTCATGTAGTCTTACAATTTCCTTGACAAAGGCCTTAGCGAGAGTCTTAGCGCAGGGCAGTTTGATGAAAGGAACCAAGGGACACATCTTGCTAAAACGGTCCACGACCACCCAGATGACAGTGAAACCCTCAGAGGGGGGAAGGTCAGTAATAAAGTCCATAGCCAAATGTGTCCAAGGTGCACTAGGAACCTCCAGAGGGCAAAGCAACCCCGCAGCAGGAGTATGTGAAGACTTAGATCTAGCACACACAGTACATTGACGCACCCACTTAATGACTTCCTTCTGCCATCCAGGCCACCAAAAACTGCGACCCATAAGTCTCTTGGTCTCAGAGATTCCAGGATGACCTGCCAACCGAGACTCATGACACTCAACAAACAAATCTCTCCTAAAGGTCCCAGGCACAAACAACCTCCCACGGGGAGTGTTAGATGGGCATTCTTCTGTGCTTTAAGAATCTCATCTTCCAACACAGAGTCCAAAGCAGCAATCACAACCCCTTCTTGTAAAATGTTCTCCTCCTCCTCAGCACCGACCATGGGAGAAAAGCTGCGAGACAAAGCATCAGCTTTAACATTCTTAGTACCTGGGATGTAAGTAACGGAAAAATTAAACCGCGAGAAAAACAGTGCCCACCTAGCCTGACGGGCATTCAAGCGTTTGGCAGCATCAAGATAGATCAGATTTTTATGATCAGTGAAAACCTGTACGGGAAATTCAGCACCTTCCAAGAGATGACGCCAGTGTTCAAATGCGAGTTTAATAGCCAACAATTCCCTATTATCAATATCGTAATTCAGTTCAGTCTCAGAAAATTTTTTTGAAAAAAAAGGCACAGGGATGTACTCCATCCCTGTTTTCCTGAGACAACACCGCACCGACCCCCACAGAAGAAGCATCAACCTCAACCAAAAACGGTTTAGTCACATCAGGCTGCATAAGGATGGGAGCAGAGATGAACCTCTACTTTAGAAACACAAAAGCTTCAATGGCCTCAGTAGTCCACTGAACCGCATTAGCACCTTTCCTGGTGAGATCGGTCAGTGGTTTGACAATAATAGAAAATTTTTTAATGAATTTTCTATAATAATTGGCTAAACCCAAAAACCTCTGTATCGATTTCAAACCAATAGGCCTAGGCCATTCTGCACAGCTTGAACTTTCACCGGATCCATCTCAAAACCTTCGCTGGAGATAATGTAGCCCAAAAAACTAATTCTCTGTACAGAGTACTCACATTTCTCTAGCTTAGCAAAAAGTGAATTGTCCATTAATAACTGTAATACCTCACGTACGCTCCGCCAATGAGACTCCAGATCCGGCGAATAAATCAAAATGTCATCCAAATACACAACCACATTTTTGTCGATCAAAGGTCTAAGGATGTCATTAAGATTCTGAAAAAATGCAGGAGCATTGGTAAGACCAAAAGGCATAACCAGATTCTCAAAATGACCCACAGGAGTGTTAAAAGCAGTCTTCCATTCGTCACCCTCCTTCATGCGCAACAAATTGTATGCCCCCCGAAGATCAATTTTAGAGAACCACTTGGCCCCCACTAACTGGTTAAACAAATCAGGAATCAATGGCAGTGGGTAAGGATTGCGTACAGTAATTTTATTAATCTCACGAAAGTCCAGACAAGGACGTAAACCGCCGTCCATTTTTTTAACAAAAAAAATCCAGCAGCCACAGGAGACTTAGAAGGCCTAATGTGACCGGCGGCCAAGCTTGTCTGTATGTATTCTTCCAAAGCCTTTCTCTCAGGAATAGTAAGATTAAATAAAGGACTTTTGGGAAGAGTCGCTCCAGGGACAAATTCAATAGTACAATCATAGTCTCTATGTGGAGGCAAAATTTGCGATTCCTTCTCAGAAAAAACTTTCCAAAAATCCTGAATAGGTACAGGTAATTCCCCTTTATCCACAGCAGCAATACGCCCGTTACAACACTTGTCATAACACTTAGGGCTCCAGGACTTAATTTCATTGGTAGACCAATCCAGTACAGGATTGTGCAATTTTAACCAGGGTAACCCCAAAACCACCGGAAGGCAAATTATTCAATACTACTAAATCCAAATTCTCTTGGTGAACACAATTAATAGTGAGGGGAAATTCACAGACCTTGTGAGTAACATTCTTCAAGGGAGAGCCATCAACAGAAACCATGGCAATAGGGGATGACAAAAGTTTGGGTTTTAATTTAAGTTTTTCCAAGAATCCCCCATCAATCACATTCAGAGTAGAACCACAATCGACAAATACCCGAAATTCCATTAATTCGTCCTGAGCAGCAGTAGTGGCAGAAAGAAAGACGCCTTTTGTGTTTACACAGGCGGAACTGACCTTTTTTTTTTTTTTCTTTGTTCATACGAAGCACACAGTTCTTAATGAAATGGTCAGATTTGCCGCAATAAAAGCATAAACCTTCAGAAAACCTGCGGTCTTTTTCCTGAGAGCGAGGTGCCATCGCTCCAATCTCCATCGGCTCTCCAATGTCAGTACAGACCCTCTCAGTACTTGGAGCTGACATGGCAGAGGATTTACTCTCATTAACCCTTGCACGCAGTCTCCTATCCACCCGTTTAGCTAATTGCATAGCCTCCTGCAAGTTACCAGGTGTGGGATAAGCAATCAGCAAATCTTTAACCTTTTCACCTAGCCCTGCAAGAAACAAACTTTTCAAAGCTGAATCGTTCCACTCCACCTGAGTAGACCACCGATGGAAGTGAGTACAATATTTTTCCACATTACCTGATCCCTGCCTCAAACGTCTCAGCTGATGAGACACGATTAGGATCATCATACAATAACCCCAAAGCAGAAAAAAAACTATCCACTGATCTAAAGCATGGATCACTAGGTTGTAGAGAAAAGGCCCACTCCTGAGGTTCTTTGCGCAAAAGTGACATTATGAACCCTATGCGCTGTGATTCATCACCAGAGGATCTGGGTCTCAAACGAAAATACAACAAGCAAGCATTTTTAAAAGAAAAAAAAATCTTGTTCACCAAAAAATAAATCAGGCAAACGTACCTTTGGCTGTTGTGAATGTTTTGGAAATGAATTCTAAGCAGAAGCTCCCTCTGGTGGTTACAAACAGTACTGAACCATTCAATGAGGATTGGCAATCAGGATTAACAGACTGGCTTGATATAAGGGAGGTTCCCTCCCATCATGGTTGCCGGTGATCAATTGTTCTTGTCTCAACTGTGGTTCCTGGTTCACTTGGAAGCTTGCTGAGTCTTGCCTCTTCTTCTGCTT
This sequence comes from Oophaga sylvatica, assembly GCA_033576555.1. Lineage (NCBI taxonomy): Eukaryota > Metazoa > Chordata > Amphibia > Anura > Dendrobatidae > Oophaga > Oophaga sylvatica. Next base: position 301,430,980 of record JARQOD010000003.1, on the reverse strand, counting down.
TCAGATAAGATATTTTCTGTTTTTGTGCTTACCATTTGCATATTTCTCTGCATTTCTGTGAGGTTAGTCAGGTTCCCCCCCCCGGGGGGCTTGGGCTCCTCTCAGTTCCTCTGGAGCCATTGTTATTTGTTCATTTGCCTTTTCCAGTTTTTTCAGTGGCTGCGGCTTAGTTTTGTTACACCAGAGAACTGATTTAGGTGGTAGAGGTCGTGTGATCTCAGGTGTTTTTGAAATCAGTAGCGTTGGCATTTTTAGGGTTTTTTTGGATTGCAGTGAGTATCCTTTCTATCCTTTTCTGTCTAGGCAGATTGGGCCCAAGCGTTTGCTCATACTATTTTCTGTCTGTGTCTGTATTTCCTCTTGTCTAACCGCCATTACATGTTTGGGGGCTTCCTATGTTCTTTGGGGATCTGCTCCGGGGCAGATAGCTTTCCTCTTTCTATCTTTAGGTGTAGTTAATCTCTCAGGCTGTGAAGAGGCGTCTAGGACCAACGTAGGAACGCTCCACGGCTGCCTTTAGTTGTGGTGGTTAGTCAGGGTACTGCAATCCAATAGATTCCAACCTCTCTGGTGTATTGCCGTTTTTGCCTGCTCTCCTCAGCTACCGAAACATAACAGTATCACCGGCCTAACTGAAAATTGTATGGTACTCACAGAAGGGAAAAATAGTGTGGAAAGAAAAAAGTTGTCAGAGTTGTCAGAGATTTTTTTTTTTTCTGTTTCTTGCACTTTTTTCCCTCTTTTTCTCTGGGTGCTGAGGAGGATTTTTTTTTCTCTCAATGGAGCTTGCACAGCTGTCTGGCCGTGTGGATCAGCTTGCCACTGAGGTTCGGATTATTGCTGTCTATCTTTCTGGGTTGCCGGTTGTGGAACCTAGGATTCCCATGCCAGATTTGTTTTTGGGAGATCGGGCCAAATGTCTGAATTTCAAAAATAACTGTAAGTTGTTTTTTGCCTTAAAACCTAAGTCCTCAGGGAACGAAGCACAGCAGGTTCAAATTGTCATCTCTCTCCTGCGCGGCGATCCTCAGGATTGGGCTTTTTCCCTGACACCTGGGGACCCTGTTTTGAGTGATGTTGATGCATTTTTTTTGGCTCTGGGGTTATTGTAAGATGAGCCTAATGTCACTGATCAAGCTAAAAGAACCTTGTTGGCATTAAATCAGGGGCTTGAGGACGCTGAGTTGTACTGTCAGAAATTCTGAAAATGGGCAGTCCTAACCAAATGGAATGATGATGCTTTGGCAGCCCTTTTTCGGAAGGGGCTGTCAGAGAATGTAAAAGATGTTATGGTGGGTTTCCCTGCTCCCTCTGGTCTCAATGATTCTATGTCATTAGCGATTCAAATTGACAGACGTTTGCGTGAGCGTAGAGGTATGCGTGGAATAGTGTTGCCTTGTGAGCCAGCTTCTGAACCCATGCAGTGTGATAGAGTGACTTCTGGGGCACAGCGTCATGAGTTTCGAAAAGGCAATGGGTTATGTTTCTATTGTGGTGACGCCTCTCATGCTATTTCTGTCTGCCCTAAGCGGGGAAGACGTTTTGCACGCTCAGTTGTCTTGGGTAGTGTTCAGACTAAATTTCTGTTGACTGTTACCCTGATTTGCTCCCTGTCCACATTTTCTGCTCAGGCATTTGTGGATTCGGGAGAAGCTATTAACCTGATGGATTTTGATTTTGCCAAACGTTGTGGGTTTCCCTTGATACCCCTACGGAAGTCTATTCCCCTACTGGGGATTGATTCTACCCCTTTGGCTGAGAATAAACCCCAGTTTTCTACTCAAGTGATAATGAGGGTTGAACCTGATCATCAGGAGAGATGCAAATTTTTGGTACTGTATAATCTGCATGACATTATTGTACTAGGTTTCCCTTGGTTGCAGTCTCATAATCCTGTTTTGGATTGAAAATCTGTGTCTGTAACCAGTTGGGGCTGCCAATGTGTTAATGCCAACACTCCTGTTTTTTCTGCCTCTCCCAGTCTCAGGATGTTCCTGACTTTTTGACTGATTTTTCTGATGTGTTTAGCGAAAGTAAATCTGCATCCTTGCCCCCCCATTGGAGCTATGACTGCGCTATTGAATTGGTGCCTGGTAGTAAATTCCCTAAAGGTCGCCTTTTTAACTTGTCTTTACCTGAACATGACGCTATGCGGTCTTATATCAAGGAGTCATTGGAGAAGGGTCATATCAGACCATCCTCTTCACCCTTGGGTGCCGGTTTTTTCTTTGTGGCCAGAAAGGATGGTTCATTAAGGCCGTATATTGATTATCGTCTCTTGAACAAGATCACTGTGAAATATCAATATCCGTTACCCTTGATTTCTGACCTGTTTTCCAGGGTGAAAAGTGCTACTTGGTTTACCAAACTTGACCTCAGGGGGGCGTATAACCTTATTCGCATTAAGCACGGGGATGAATGGAAGACGGCGTTTAATACCCCAGAGGGGCATTTTGAGTACCTAGTGATGCCCTTTGGGCTCACTAATGCTCCTTCCGTCTTCCAGTCCTTCATGAATGACATTTTCAGGGATTTTGTGGATAAATTTCTGATTGTTTATTTGGATGATATCTTGATTTTTTCCAATGACTGGGACTCTCATGTGAAACATGTTCGGACTGTGTTCCAGATTTTGAGAGAGAATGCTCTGTATGTGAAGGGATCAAAGTGTCTTTTTGGAGTAGCAGAGGATCTCATTTCTGGGATTCATTTTGTCTCCATCTGTTATTGAAATGGACCCGGTCAAGGTTCAGGCCATCTGTGATTGGGTCTATCCTACTTCATTGAAGGCTCTTCAGAGATTCTTGGGTTTTGCCAATTTTTATCGTAAATTTATTGGTAATTTCTCTGTTATTGTTAAACCATTGACTGATTTGACCAAAAAGGGTTCTGATGTGGTGAATTGGCCTCCTGAGGCAGTCTCTGCGTTTCAGAAACTTAAGCAGAGATTCACTTCTGCTCCTGTTCTACGGCAGCCTGATGTTTCTCTGCCATTTCAGGTGGAGGTTGATGCCTCTGAAATTGGGGCAGGTGCCTTTTTGTCCCAAAAAGATCCAGAGACCTCTAAAAGTAAAGTAACCCTTGTGCCTTTTTCTCTCGAAAATTTTCTCCTACTGAACGTAATTATGACGTGGGTAATCGGGAGTTATTGGCCATGAAGTGGGCTTTTGAAGAGTGGAGACATTGGCTGGAGGGAGCCAAACATCAGGTGGTGGTCCTCACGGACCATAAGAATCTGGTTTATCTGGAATCAGCCAAGCGACTTAATCCTAGACAGGCCAGGTGGGCCTTGTTTTTTACTTGTTTTAATTTTGTGGTTTCCATTCTTCCTGGCACTAAGAATGTTAAGGCGGATGCCCTCTCGAGGAGTTTCCTTGCGGACTCTCCTGAGTTATCTGATCCTGCTGTTATTTTGAAAGAGGGTGTAGTTCTTTCCGCCATCTCGCCCAATTTGAGACTGGCTCTGGAGGGGTGTCAGGAGGATAGGCCCGAGCGTGCCCTGTTGGAAAATTGTTTGTCCCGGACCAATGGAAAAAGAGTGTGATGTCTGAGATTCATTGTTCCGCGTTGGCCGGTCATCCCGGAATTTTTGGTACCAGAGACTTGGTGATTTGGTCCTTTTGGTGGCCTACTTTGTCTCGTGACGTCAGGGAGTTTGTGCAGTCCTGTGGGACTTGCTCTCGCTCCAAGCCTTGCTCTTGCTCTAGTGGTTTGTTGATGCCATTGCCTGTGCCCAAGAGACCATGGACCCATATCTCTATGGATTTTATTTCCGACCTCCCTGTTTCTCAGAGAATGACCGTTATCTGGGTGATTTGTGATAGGTTTTCCAAGATGATACATCTTGTGCCGTTACCTAAGTTGCCTTCCTCCTCCGAATTGGTGCCTTTGTTCCTTCAGCACGTGGTTTGGTTACACGGCATTCCTGAGAACATTGTGTCTGACAGAGGAGTCCAGTTTGTTTCCAGATTTTGGAGGACTTTTTGTTCTAAACTTGGTGTTCAATTGTCTTTCTCCTCTGCTTTTCATCCTCAGACCAATGGACAAACTGAGAGAACAAACCAGACATTGGAGACTTATCTGAGATGATTTGTGTCTGCTGATCAAGATGACTGGGTCTCTTTTTTGCCTTTGGCTGAGTTTGCTCTTAATAATAGGGCTAGCTCTGCCACTTTGATGTCTCCATTTTTCTGCAATTTTGGGTTTCACCCTCGATTTTCTTCGGGACAGACGGATGCTTCTGTCTGTCCGGGTGTTGACTCTGTTGTGGAGCGTATGCAGCAGATTTGGGACCAGGTAGTGGAGAGGTTGTCCTCTCTCAGGAGAAGGCCCAGCGGTTTGCCAACCGACATAGGACTGATGGTCCTCAGTTTAAAGTGGGGGACTTGATCTGGTTGTCCTCAAGAAATATCCCTATGAGAGTTGCATCTCCTAAGTTTAAGCCTAGGTTCATTGGACCTTATAAGATCATGGAGATTCTTAATCCTGTTTCCTTTCGTTTACTTCTTCCAGGGACATTTAAGATCCATAACGTGTTCCACAAGTCCTTATTGAAGAGGTTTTGTCTCGTCACAGCCTGAGAGATAACTACACCTAAAGGCAGAAAGATGAAAGCTATCTGCCCCGGAGCAGATACCTAAAGAAAATAGGAAGCCCCCAAACATGTAATGGCGGTTAGACAAGAAGAAAGCAAGGACACAGACAGAAAATAGAATGAGCAAACTCTGGGGCCTAATCTGTCTAGACAGAAAAGTACAGGAAAGAATTCTGACTGCAATCCAACAAAAACCCTAACAAAAATACCAACACTTCTGATTGCCAAAAAAACTGAGTTCACACGACCTCTTCCACCTAAATCAGATCTCTGGTGTAACAAAACGCTATTCAGCAAATTAAAAGTAACAAAAAAGCAAAGCAAAAGTGCAGACACAAACGGAGCACAATTGCAGTGCCAGACCCCCAAAACGGGACAGGTTGAAGTCCACTGCAGGCAGCAAACCAGCAGAGAAAATCAAACACAGAAAAAAAAACAGCAAACACTTATCTTGAAGGAGAGCAGGAAACTAGCAGTGCTTCAAGCAAGACCAGAAGAACAATTGATAACCGGCAAGGCTGCTGGGAAATCAGGCAACTTATATCCTACCTTTCAGCGCCAGCTGAAGGCCATTCATTAATCAGTTCATTACCATCAGCAACCACTGGAGGGAGCCCCAGCTCAGAAGTCGCATCTAGCATATTCACAACACCGCTCCGTCACTGCCAAAGCCACCAGAAAGCTCAGCACTACACACACTTGCTAGCTGCCACCAGCCTCTGGGTTTAGAACATGGTGCAGAGGCCACCCCAATTTAGTAGCGTAGTATACTTCAGGCACGTGCAAATTTGTTATAGAGCATAGAGGACAAACTAGTAATTTTATATCTTTACTCCAAAAAGTTTGGCAGTGTTTATAAAGTTTTAAAACAAGGTTTTACAAAAAAGGAGACAATTAAAATATGTACACGCAATTACAAATAAAACAGGGTTAAAGAAGAAAAACTTACATGGCACTTAGATCATTTCGGCGAATCAGGCTGGGGGGAAAGGAGGGGCCACACATTGCCATACATGACAGTGTGGCTGGCAACCTCATGCTCCCTTGCAGAATCAGACACCCTGACTCAGTGGCTGTACTCTATAGTTCTGGGTCATGACATCATAAAGGGGCTGAGTTACCGGGATCCTCCCCTTTCTCTAAGTGGTAGTTTTGGGTTTTGAAACCTTCTCGGCTATATAACTGGACTTGAGAACCTGGCAGAGTCTCGGCAGAACCATCATTCGCCTTATTCTGAAATTAGGATTCTAATGAGTTCAAACTCAGACTAGTTATTCCACTCTGCTCCAGAGAAATCCATTTCTCTGGTTCTGTTGGGGCTAGAACGTAGCCAGTACCACTGTAGCGGAGCCTGATAGGAGCATGTTGCAGAACTGTAACTTTCGTATTTCTATCATAACCTCCCAGCGTGTTATGACCGAATGAATGAATTCCCATTATATGCCATGGGACAGTTCACCAGGGTTTGATGACAAAGACAATCCAGAGGTGGGGGCGAGAGAAAGAAGTAAGCTGTAACTTCAGTGAGAGAAGTCTGCAGGCTTCCTAAACACAATGGGGTTAGTAGTTCTGGGAAAGTATAGGGAAATGGAGCTCCCATTTCCAGGTTATCGTCACACCTCCCCCTCTTAGAGTGCGCTAAGGAGGCATGACCTGTTGGTTATCCGCCATGCGCACCTCAGCGGGTTCGTCAGGGAAGTGGACTTTGCTCATGCCCATCTGGCATTTTCCCGGCTTGATGGTCAGATCCGACTGGTGAATATGCTTGAGCACCTCCTGGAGAAGCTGAAGGTGTTCCTCCCAGGTGGAACTGAAGACGGCAATGTCGTCCAGGTACGCCACGGTGTACTTCTCCAGTCCCTGAAGCAGGTGGTTGACCATCTGCTGGAAAATGGCAGGGGCACTTTTCATACCAAAGGGCATGACCGTGGACTCGTACAGTTCAAAAGGGGTGATAAAGGCGGATCTCTCCTGCGCCGCAGGGCTCAGGGGAATCTGCCAGTATCCCCGGCTTAAATCCATGATGGATATGTATTTGGCGTTCGCCAACTGCTCAAGCAGATCCTGGATGCGCGGCATCGGGTGTGCATCAGAGGTGGTGATGGCGTTGAGCCCCCTGTAGTCCATGCAGAACCGGGTGGTCCGATCCATTTTAGGCACGAGAGCTACAGGTGAGGCCCACGCGCTCTTGGACCGTTGAATCACCCCCAGCTGCAACATCTCAGCGATTTCCTGGCGCATAATCTGCTGCACCTCCTCAGAGATCCGATAAGGTGTCCGCCGTAGTGGGGCATGATTCCCGGTGTCCACCTTGTGAACCGCTAACTTCATCCGTCCGGGTCGGTTGGAGAATTTGGCCCGGAAGGGTTCCAGAGTGGCCAGCAACTGCGACCGCTGGGGTACGGTTAGCGAGGCACTTACCTCCATGTCCTCAATGGACCCATAGGCCTTGGCTTGGGCCAGCATGTCCAGGAGGGGGTCTTCCTCCCCGTCCTTGGGCAGGTTGCAGACTGGAAGGATGCAGGCTTCACGTTCGTGATGAGCTTTCATCATGTTGACGTAAAAGGCCTTGCGCCTACCCCGAGCGTGGTCAAGCGTGACCACGTAGGTGACTGGGTTGAGCTGTTGGTGCACGACGTATGGGCCTTCCCAGGCTGACTGAAGCTTATCCTTTGGTACGGGGACCAGCACCCAAACCTTTTGACCCACCTGGTAGGTCAGTTCCCGGGCGTTCTGGTCGTACCAGTGCTTCTGGTCAGCCTGAGCCTGCGTCATGTTGTCATGCACCAACTGCGTCAAGGTCTGCATCTTGTCGCGGAAGGGCATGACATAATCCACGATGGTCACTTCTCTGGGGTTTGGCTCATCTTCCCAGGATTCTCTTACCAACCCAAGGGTCTCCGGACTCGCCTGCCGTACAGGAGCTCGACGGGGGAGAACCCTGTCGAGGCCTGCGGAACTTCTCTGTAGGCAAATAGCAGGTGTGGGAGGTACCGCTCCCAATCGCGTCACTGGGTCTCAAGCAGCATGCAGAGCATCTGTTTGAGGGTACTCTTAAAACGCTCACACAAACCATTGATCTGTGGGTGATACGCACTCGATACCATACGCTGCACCTGCATTCTCTTACAGAGAGCCTCCATTAGGCGAGACATAAATTGAGTCCCTTGATCGATAAGCATCTCCCTGGGAAATCCTACCCATGAAAAGATGGTCACCAGTGCATCCGCCACCTTACCTGCCATAGTTGAGGACAGAGCCACTGCCTCCGGGTACCGGATAGCATAGTCTACCACAGTAAGGATGAATTGCTTTCCAGAGCTGCTGGTGATGGCCAGCGGGCCCACAATGTCCACCGCAATCCTCTGGAAAGGCTCCTCTATCACTGGCAACGGGATCAGGGGAGCCTTAAAAGCAGGCCCCGCCTTCCCCACTCTTTGACAGGTGATACAGGAGCGGCAGTAGTTAGTCACATATGTCCCCATCTTGGGCCAATAGAAGTGTTGAGACAGCCGTGCCTTAGTTTTGCTGATCCCCAAGTGTCCAGCGAGTGGAATCTCATGGGCAATCTGCAACAACTCACCTCGGAACTGGTACGGGACGACCAGCTGTTTTTCCCTCAACCACTCCTTTTGGGAATCTCCAGGTACTGTCTCCCGGTACAACCTGCCTCGTTCCGAGAACACCCTCTCCTTATCAGTCACGGAGGTAGGGTCTCGGCGAGGTGCCTCAAGTTCTCCAGGCTCGCATCTGAGTGCAGAGCGGCCTGAAACTCCTGGCTGGAGGCAGCCAGAAGTGACGTCAGGGTTTCTTCTTCACTGGGACCCTCTGGGACCTGCTCTGGGTCCACCTCTGGTTCAGTCTCTCCTGTAGCGGAGGAGGGTCCAGATGACAGGGCGCTACCTGCGATCGGGGCACTCTGACTGCGGGTACTGCAGCTACGTATGCTGTCTCCCCAGGGAATTCTACAGACCCATCAGCCTGCGCTGCTATGGGCGTTGCTCCCCCATCCACCCCCAATACTTTAGGAGCAGTGCTACTTATGGGCCAGTTACCTTCCTCGGTGGCACTGGTCAGTGGCATGGCATCACCTTCCTCATGGTTCCCATGCACCTCCCATTTCCATGAGCACCGTTGCTTGCTCCTGCTAGGGGTTCCTCAGCAGTCTCACTCTGCAGAGCGACGTGGCTGAGCACTCCTGTACCTGTGGACACATCTACCGTTTCAGAAAAAGGGTTAACAGGTTCAGTTGGCACAGATACATCATTATCCCTAGGGAAAGAATGGTTGTTAGTTGCATCATCACTTAACAAAGCATTGGCAGGTAATACATTCAGTTTCACATCACTATCATCATCATTAACCTCAGGGTAAACGTTACCCTGATTATCAGGTTGGGGAGGGGTGTCAGGGACGTAGTATGCGACCATCCTCCCCAAATCAGTCACCAATAAAACATCAGTGGGCAGGTTTTCGGACACCCCCACTTCCTTCACCCCGCTCCCGGCACCCCAGTCAATGAAAAACTGGGCCATCGGCAAGGGACAGCGGATGCCCCCAATCCCGGTGACAGTTAGGGTTTTCCCCGGAATCAACTCTTCAGGGGCCGCCAGTTCGGGTCGGATGAGGGTTCGTTCAGCCCCGGTGTCCTTGAGGTCTGTAGCAAGACGGGCCCCCACACGGACGTGCTGTACGTTGTCATCGATCCTCCCAACCGCACCACCCACCAAAAGAACAGAGGCGTTGGGCCCGGAGGCCTTGGCTGGGGGGTTCTTCTGCCTCTCCGGACAGGTGGCGCTGATATGTCCAGTCCGTTTACAGGAGAAACACTGGCGAGGGTCTGATGTAGGCTTGGTGTTGGCAAAGGGGACAAGGCCTCCAGAGGGACGGCTGGCAGGGGCACTGGGGTTGGTCGCAGGCTTACCCCCCTCTCCAGCTGGCGGTGACTGCCTTCCACACCTTGGGTTTCCGGTTGGCCTCATAGTTGTTGGCGATCTGCGCTGCTTTGTCCACGTCCTCTGGTTCTTGCTCCAGTATTAACTGGCGGACCTCGGCTGGGCAAAGGTGTAGGATCTGGTCTTTTATCATCAGGTCCTTCAGCCGCTCAAAAGAGGTCACTGTCAGTCCTCGGGTTCACTGTCTGAAGTGGGTCCTGAGTCCTTGCATCACATCAGTATAACTGTCGTGTGGGCCACGTTGGAGGCCTCATAGTTTCCATCTTACTCTGCAGGGAGGGAAGCAAACGCCTCCAGAGCTTTGCCTTAGCCCGGGGGTCAAGTCCCTGGCCCATTGGTTCTCAGGCAGCTGGTACTGTCTGCAGGCTTTCTCAAAGGCCCGCAGAAAAGTGTCCAAGTTCCCGTCCTTGTCCTAATGGGAAAATGCTCTGGCCGCGGCTTCGGACTGAGCGCTGCTGGGCTCACTGCTCCGGGCTGTGGAGGATATCGCCCCCTGCCTGAGCATCTTGCAGTTCATGGTCTCTCTGAGCTTGGCGCTCGGCTCTCTCGGCCTCCAGCTGCTCTGCCTCTCGCTGGTCAGCTCTCTCTCGAGCTTGCTGGATCAGCTGCAGACGTCCATCATGGACATCGGTGGGGAGTTGATCCAAAGCCGCTTGCAGGTAGGGGTCCAATCTGACCAGGGTGCCAGTGGGGCCAGCATTCAGTGGTTGGGCCTCCGCTGCAGCACCACCTCTGCTTGGGCCGGCTCCTGCGCCCACCACGCTCTCAGCCTCGTCCAATGCCACCAGGGCCAGGATCAGTTGGGCTTTGCTTTAGCTCGTGGGGTCATGGCCTCGGTACGTGCATATTCCAGCAAGAGTTTCCTTTTTCTGCTGTGCGTACCAACTTTCTCCTCTTGCAGCCATGATTGCCAAATAAAAGATAGGATAGAAAAACAATGAGGAGGGAGGGGGTAACCGCAAGTTCACACAATTGTCTCAGGACTAGTAAAAACTGAGTTTTTTCTCTAAAACTTTTGCTGCAGGGTCCCTGGAAGAACCGTGCAAGTTTTTTAGAGAGAGGAATAATTGCTCAGACCAGATCACTAATGCTCTATAATCCCACCGCTGCCACCAATATGTCAGGAACGGGACACAGACGGAGGCCCAAGGGATCACGGCTTAGGATCGCGCCGATGCCACCGATAGGTTGAATGCAGGGATTTATACTTATCCCACTTGCCAGTTCCACAAGGAACTTGCAGCTCTCCGGCGCACCCTTACCCTCAGGTCAATCAGAGAACTGCACCTAGGATAATTAGTCGCCGGACGGGCGCTTGAACGTGTACTGGCTATTGGGTATGCTACAGTGAGGGAATTACAACTACTCCTAGCCGCAGCCAGGCAATACACTTATAAAACCCGCTCGGTCACTGCCAATGCCACCAGAAAGCTCAGCACTACACACTCGCTAGCTGCCACCAGCCCCTGGGTTTAGAACGTGGGGCAGAGGCCACCCAATTTAGTAGTGTAGTATACTTCAGGCACGTGCAAATTCGTTATAGAGCATAGAGGACGAACTAGTAATTTTATATCTTTACTCCAAAAAGTTTGGCAGTATTTATAAAATTTTAAAACAAGGTTTTACAAAAAAGGAGACAATTAAAATATGTACACGCAATTACAAATAAAACAGTGTTAAAGAAGAAAAACTTACATGGCACTTAGATCATTCCGGCGAATCAGGCTGGGGGAAAGGAGGGGCCACACATTGCCATGCATGACAGTGTGGCTTGCAACCTCAGGCTCCCTTGCAGAATTAGACACCCTGACTCAGTGGCTGTACTCTATAGTTCTGGGTCATGACATCATAAAGGGGCTGAGTTACCGGGATCCTCCCCTTTCTATAAGTGGTAGTTTTGGGTTTTGAAACCTTCTCGGCTATATAACTGGGCTGAAGAACCTGGCAGAGTCTCGGCAGAACCATCATTCGCCTTATTCTGAAATTAGGGTTCTAATGAGTTCAAACTCGGACAAGTTATTCCACTCTGCTCCAGATAAATCCATTTCTCTGGTTCTGTTGGGGCTAGAACGTAGCCAGTACCACTGCAGCCTGATAGGAGCATGTTGCAGAACTGTAACTTTCGTATTTCTATCATAACCTCGCAGCGTTATGACCGAATGAATGAATGAATTCCCATTATATGCCATGGGACAGTCCCGCAGGGTTTAAAGACAAAGACATTCCTGAGGTGGGGGCGAGAGGAAGGAGTAAGCTGTAACTTCAAGCAGTGAGTGAGAGAAGTCTGCAGGCTGCCTAAACACGATGGGGGTAGTAGTTCTGGGAAAGTATAGGGAAATGGAGCTCCCATATCCAGGTTATCGTCACACTTACCTAGAGTCACCAACTCATGTACACTCAAACAAATAAGGCAGAGATATAGATTTCAGTCTAAGAGAGGATTCACATTAGGTTCCCATACAGATGAAGTCTTTAGTCTAAAACAGGATTGGCATTGTTAGGTCCTGGAAAAGAGAATCGCCTTACCGTGGCTTCCAGGTACACATGAATTGGCTAATTTATATGCGAAGTATTTTCAATTTTTCATATTTCTAATGCAGTGATGCAATTCAGCTTTCATATTGCACATTTGCATACTATGGTGCTGCAGAATGCTGCCTTATTTGTTTGAGTGTATATGGGTTGGTGACTCTAGGTAAGCACCTGTTCACACTTAGTTTATGTTTGGATGTGACGGTCAGTTTTTTGAAATTTGAAATTCAGCCCTGGTATTTGAGAGCACACAGGCCCACCTGTCATGAAGTCAATGTGATATTTATTGATCTATTTTGGATTTAATAATTGCTCTAGATACAGTTGTGTGCAAAAGTGTTTTCCCCTTCCTGATTTCCTATTCTTTTGCATAATTTTCACACTTAAGTGTTTCAGATCACCAAACAACAGAGGGAAAAGGGAATCCAAACCTTCAGGGCCCTGTGGTAGTGAAAGGGCATATAATCTGTAGACCTCAAGTGAGCAGAACTGTTGCCATGCTGCTGAAACGGAGGTCAGGTCACCACTAATTCCTGGCAAAGCAGGAATCTAAGTAGAGCAAATAGTACATCTCCAGAGTGAAGGAGAGGCCCACAGTTGGCACAGGCCCATCTGGCATTTGCCAGAATTGCCAGATAGCCAGTCCGGCCCTGGACCTTGGTCACACCTATCCAGCAGTGTGTGCCATCTGCACATGCGCATTGTGACCGCGCGGAGCTAGATGGCAGTCATGTGACCGCTCCTTGGTGACATTTCTCGGCCGGCTCATGTGATTGGGCGATAGGGCTTTGGTCTCCATGATAACACAGACACCTTACTCTGATAGGTGGGCTATAAACACGCCCTGAATATGCCTCCATGTTTGATTTGTGGCGCGTTTCCATGGGAACCCGCTTATTGTTGGATGCACAGAGGGGGTTAATTACGTATTCATGAGCCATTGGGGGTGGGTGGGAGCCTTGTAACCATTGCAATGATGATGGCATTCTCCCAAATCCTTTCTACCATGCTGTGGTTATTTTTCTTCTTGTTACATTGTGTTGTGTTCTCTGTCTCGGATTTTATCCCTTTTCTTCACATATATGGAACCATGGTACGTTATATGGCAGGGCGTGGGCTTTATGGTGATTGCTACATGATGGTAACCACATAAGCTGCCTGACTCCTTGTATAAACAGACCTATGTTACCTATTGGAACTGATCACACTGCCGCAGCATTGCCTCAGGTCTCCGTGCACACAGACACTCAAGAAACTGCAGCTGGAGCCCAGGGAGCCATACTGCGCATGTGCGTCATCTCCCTGAGGTCTCGTGTCCATGCACAGCAGGGCGGCACCTGAGGGCGAGTCCGTGACGTCACCACATGAATATTCATTTCCCGGGGAGATGGGCAGCTGATAAGGAGCCGTCACTCACTGTGAGTGACAGACAGTAAGTAATCTCCTCCCGGGGGAGCCGGCTGAGGAGGGCGCCTCACCGGAGCTCTCCCATCACTGCAGCAGTCACATAAGGCTTCATGACAGCAGCGTGCCACGTGACCAGCTGTCAGTCAGCACAGCTAGGTCGGAGGACACGCCCCGGATCGGAGGAGACGTGGCCGTGCACTCCCCTAGAAGGCTGCAGTGCAAGGAGCAGTGATGGCCGCTGTGCACTGGCTGCCGGCCACTGAGAGGCATATGCCTGGAGCCGCTGCACACAGATGCTCAGCGGCTCAGAGTGCACGGCCAGGTGACACATGCCCGTCCATGTGTACCTAACCCTCATCGCCACGCCCACAGACACTGCTCATTGGCTATAACTGGGTCAAGCCCCTCCTTCCCCGGCTGTGATTGGACAAAAATAGGTCAGGGTCCACCTGCCTCTCCCATGTCACTGCCACATGACTATCCCAGAGAAACTTGGAAAACACAAACACAGAGGGGCAGACGACGGTGACAGCAGCGGAGCGGAGAGAGCACAGACCGGGCACCGGACACACAGCTCGGATGTAGCTGCTGCCGACACCCCCTGTGTTGTCACCGCGGTGGAGGAGAAGGACACAAAACCCCAACACTGCCCCATTCATCAGGAAATGGGGGAACGCCTGCGCGCCTGCTGAGCCCCCAGAGACTCCGCGCCCACCACAGCAGCCTCCGCGCCTTTTGTGGTCAGGAACAATCTCCAGCAGCGGATCCGGTGCAGAGGAGGCTCCGAAGATGGCACGGCCTGTAACAGCCCAGCTGGGGGGCACCGAGAAGCTGCAGGGTCAGCTGCACCCCACACCCCCCCTGGGGGCCGCAGGGGCGGGCATGGTCAGCCTGAAGAGCCTGCTGCAAGGGCCCATCAAGGGGCAGGAGCGCAGGGCCAAGGAGCTGTCCAACTGTAAGTCGCCGCCACCGATCTGTGTCCCCTGTGGATTCTGGCTACAGAACCTATCATCTATTATCTAACTGTCTGTCTATTGTCTGTATCACTCCTTATCTTCATCTATCTCTCTATTATCTGTCTATTGTCTGTATCACTCCTTATCTATCATCTATCTCTCTATTATCTGTCTATTGTCTGTATCACTCCTTATCTATCATCTATCTCTCTATTATCTGTCTATTGTCTGTCTGTATCACTCCTTCTCTATCATCTATCTCTCTATTATCTGTCTATTGTCTGTCTGTATCACTCCTTATCTATCATCTATCTCTCTATTATCTGTCTATTGTCTGTCTGTATCACTCCTTCTCTATCATCTATCTCTCTATTATCTGTCTATTGTCTGTCTGTATCACTCCTTCTCTATCATCTATCTCTCTATTATCTGTCTATTGTCTGTATCACTCCTTTCTATCATCTATCTCTCTATTATCTGTCTATTGTCTGTATCACTCCTTATCTATCATCTATCTCTCTATTATCTGTCTATTGTCTGTATCACTCCTTATCTATCATCTATCTCTCTGTTATCTGTCTATTGTCTGTATCACTCCTTATCTATCATCTATCTCTCTGTTATCTGTCTATTGTCTGTATCACTCCTTATCTATCATCTATCTCTCTATTATCTGTCTATTGTCTGTCTGTATCACTCCTTCTCTATCATCTATCTCTATTATCTGTCTATTGTCTGTATCACTCCTTCTCTATCATCTATCTCTCTATTATCTGTCTATTGTCTGTATCACTCCTTATCTATCATCTATCTCTCTGTTATCTGTCTATTGTCTGTCTGTATCACTCCTTCTCTATCATCTATCTCTATTATCTCTCTATTGTCTGTATCACTCCTTCTCTATCATCTATCTCTCTGTTATCTGTCTATTGTCTGTATCACTCCTTATCTATCATCTATCTCTCTGTTATCTGTCTATTGTCTGTCTGTATCACTCCTTCTCTATCATCTATCTCTATTATCTCTCTATTGTCTGTATCACTCCTTATCTATCATCTATCTCTCTATTATCTGTTTGTATCACTCCTTCTCTATCATCTATCTCTATTATCTCTCTATTTGTCTGTATCACTCCTTATCTATCATCTATCTCTATTATCTCTCTATTGTCTGTATCACTCCTTCTCTATCATCTATCTCTATTATCTCTCTATTGTCTGTATCACTCCTTATCTATCATCTATCTCTCTATTATCTGTCTGTATCACTCCTTCTCTATCATCTATCTCTATTATCTCTCTATTGTCTGTATCACTCCTTATCTATCCATCTACTGCCTCCCTAGCTGTCTCCGGCATGTGACCCATGTATTTGTGTGGAACCTTCTTGTTTATATTGCCATTTTGCATCATTGCTTTGTTTTCAAACATCCCTTAGTAAATCCTTGTGGCGGTCCTCACACGTTGCTGCCTGTCTCTGGAGTGTTCCAGCGACCATGATATCACTGTGAATCCTCATCCAGCTGTGTATGGCTGACAGTAGAGGGGGCCGCACATTTACTTCTGCCCCACTGGAGTTGTTGTACCGAGCATTGAATTCTCGCTGTTCAGGTTGGGTCTCCGTCATCCTGGTAGAATGGCTGTACACTGGTGGAGGGTGATGTGTCCGCCACTGGTCCTATAGTACATGGCTAATTATGGCTGACTGTGATCCGGTGTGTCCGTGCACCAGTAAGTCTCTGGATAAGACCGTTTGCTGGTCTTTCCCATCACATATCCGCAGGGTGGATAAAAATCAATGATTTTTTTAAAAAAAACAAAAAAATCGGATTTTTTTGATTTAAATCGGATTTTTTTGATTTAAATCAAATTTTTTTGATTTAAATCAGATTTTTTTCAATAAACTGCTTTTTGAGGAAAATATTTTACCATCCAAAGGTTCTTCCATCATGAGATAAAGCTGAGTTGTTTAACTCCGTAGAATAAAGGCTGTATATGTGTAACATTCACAATGCCATGCTCTTCCAGAGGTTTCTGTAGGATTAGTGCCAGTGGGCAGTTTCTCTCCTATATTATCACAGACGCTCGCTTTACTTACGCAGTTCTCAAAAATGAATTTGACTCCGCAGAGGTCCCAGCCTCTTCTTCACGGCAAAAATGTTACAACATGAACAGAGTTGAGAAAAAGACCTTAATCCTATTGTTCTACAAACCTATATGAATACAGAATCAACCCCTTCAGTGCCAAGTCCAAGAAGTTAGACAATATGTTTCTGATTGTTTGGAGTGGAATAGATCTGCACAACACAAGAAGAATGTGAATCTAAGTGTGAGGAGGAGGAAGGGCAAGCAGACAAGAAAATGAAAGTGAAACTTTGAGCACAATACTGCAGCATAGCCACAGACAGACAAGTCAGGTCAGGATTATTTTTCTCCTTCCTAAGTACAACAGAACAGTGGTGTCCAAATATGAATGATTAACCCATTAAACTGGGGAGAAAAAAGTAATATAAAAAGTGATTCTAAAAATCTTCATCTACTTGCATGTTAAAGTAGCAAGAACTAGTTTAGGTAGAAACTTTGATTTAAATCACTGATTTAAATCAAGCCTTACTGACTAGTGATTTAAATCGTGATTTAAATCGTGATTTAAATCAGTTTGATTTAAATCAAATCCACCCTGCATATCCGTGCTCTCCATTCTCTATGTATCCCAATGTGATTGCTCCAGTGTAGAATTTCTTGGCGACATTGTAGCTGGTAAATAAGATGAGTTTTGCAGAAGTTGTAAAAGATTAAATAAACACACTTAAAATGCTAACTATCTGATATTCCGAATATTTATCATTTAATATAAGAATATCTGCTAAATCTGGCAACGGTTCATACGGTATAGTCGGGTGAAGGACGATTCTGCCATATGTATGTACTGTTACCATACATGCAACTTGTACAAGCAGTTTCAGATTTGGAGTTCTTGATAAAATCGAAATGGAGGAAAGCTACTTAATCCAACACTTAACTTTTAAAGCACATGAATGGGATTGTCAAAATCCCATTTCCATGCATTGTGAAGCCATTGATTGGAATCCGGCCTCATGCAGGAGTCTGTGTACAGGATCATTATCACATGGATCCTGACTACGGCAATAGCGCTGGTTGGTGACTACACACCTACCAACATATTTCTACACATAGTAGTTTCCCATATGTTTTCTAAAATTTTGTTGGATTTTTTTAGGAAGGTTCCTTATTGCTTTGTGTCAAGAAGTACTTGTATGGGAACGTGCTGGAGATCTGGTGCTCCACATGGAATGGTCTCCAGTGTAGGGGAAAATGTGGTTCGGTATGATGGCTGAACTGCACACAGTTGTGATTATAGGCCTCAAGGATGTGGCCATAATACACTTCTAAACAATATATAGCAGCCATGGAAAGTTATAGATGCATCCTTTACCCTTCATATGCCACTTAGTATGGAGCTTTTTCTCAAAGATTCATCAGGAGATCCTGCTCCACTCTCTTGCACATCAGGCAGCGGAGCTGGTGACGTCATGTGTTGACCTGGTCTTCCATGGCAGCTGCTTTTCACTTCTGCTCCCGGCATCCTAAGCTTCTGGCTACGTACCAGGCCCCGTGACCTCATGACACCTTGTCACTAGGCCTCATGCAGTGGCGTATCGTGCCGCGACATCATGGTGTTGCGATGCCTAGTAAGCATTAGAGGAGCCCAGGGCGCCAAGCGCAGAGGTTAACACCTGCTGTCATGGAGGACCGGAATTAATCCCGGACAATCGGATTGGTCATTTCTACTACAGTGCTACTTCACCCCAGTATATTGAATGTTGCTGCTTCATAATGGGAAGCTCTGTGCACATCACCCGCCTCCGGTCCATCGCTGAGCCTCCACCGCCGCACCCTGTGTCTGTTAATAACTGGAGCACTGAAGTCATATAGTCAGCGCTGCAGCCAATAACTAAACCAAGCGGTGCTGCCCGGGCTGATGGCATAAGCTGCTGGGCTGAGTTATTGGCTGCAGCGTTCCCAATGTGACGTCAGCGCTGAAAGCAATAACCAATACTGTAAGTGGCAGAGACTTCCCACTGGACCCAGAGAATGTAAGGAAAGAACAGTGTGCTGGGGGAGAGGAGTTTTCCGAAAGTGAAAAATCCCTGAAAGTACTAGATGGCTTATGAAACTGAGGTCAGATGCCATAACTTGACAAAAATCCTATCTTGGTCTTTGTATGTTGTTGTACGGGCTCCATGGACACAGCTCCACTGTATGTGTGAGGCCTCGTGCACACAGCAGAGCTACATACATGAGGCCATATGTTGGCACACATAGCTCCTTGTTGCTCCATACTAAGGAGCCATGGGCACTCTGTGGACCGAGGAATGGCGCTCCATACAACACCATTTGTGGCATCATTCTAGAGCAGAGATGTCAAACTCTAATACACAGAATGCCAAAATTAAAAACTTGGATAAAGCCGTAGGCCAACCTTGATATTTGTTAAAAGCTAATGTCTACAATTGAGGAAATTTTTTTCTGATCATCAAATGTAACTATGAACCTTTTCATATAAAAACAAACTTAAAGGGGTTGTTCCATGAGCAAAGTACATTATAATTAATGTTTTAAGAGTCATACCCATGACTGGGTATTTTCTCGCTGGCAGGGGCGTACATATAAATTATATGGCCCCATAGAAAATGTTATAGTTGGGCACCCCTCCCCCCCAAAAAAAACTTTAATATTCAGTGGGCTCACAGAAGAACATATCTCACAACTTTTATTCCCTTTCAAAGTAATTTTCTTCCTATTGAAGCCCATAGATAGCCATTTCATTGCCCCCATAAAGCATGATGCTAACAAAAGTACCCACCAAACATAATGATATCCCCACAGTGAATTCTTCCACACGATCCTACTGTACCCCCCTCCTTTCCCCGGCAAAGTATGGTGACCACATTAATGTATGATGTCCCAACTGTGATCCCCACACAGCCCTCCACACAATAATGTGCCCCACATAGTGTTCCATACAGAATAATGGCCATCATACAGTATAATGGACCCCTCATAGTTCTCCATTAAGCATAATGGCCCCTACATAGTCCTCCATTCAGTATAATGGCCCCTACGTAGTCCTCCATTCAGTATAATGGCCCCCATGTAGTCCTCCAGTATAATGGCACCCACGTAGTCCTCCAGTCAGTATAATGGGTCCCACATTAAAAAAAAAAAATATGCGCTTCTCCTTGTTCCACTGCTTCTCCGGTCCTGGCAGTGAGCGCTCTGAAAATCTTCACCGTTCGGCACAGTGGTGCGAAATAGTGAGACATTAGAAGGAGAATGAAGGGGGAGCAGCTGGGTTTTTCCTGCCAAGAGATGCAGAAATGTTTGTCAACTTGTGCACATACCCTTAAAATAATGAGTATAAATCTGTACTGAAAGCAGAATGTACCAACCTGGCCTACTTTTCCACTATTAGATACTGGATGCATGCTGTATCTCTGTGTTATGTCATTTCAAACGACCAGCAGAGAGAATACTTCACACTATCCAAATAATTTTGGGATTTACCGTACTCATTCACACATCAGTTTCTCACAAGTTTGATCCATATTTTTTGTAGATAGCACTCGTACAATGTCTGTAGCAGTGTTCACATGTCCATGTATATTTGTGGGCCGAGAGGTCCTCACTATGTCACAGAGACATTTCCAAAATCACGGATCAAACTTGCCAATGCAAATTTAAGAGTTGATCAGAGAAACTTGAATCTCCACATTTTTTTTTTATACGAGAAAAATGGATGGTAAAAACTGACACCGTGACCAAAATCTAAAAATTGGATCCAAAACAATGATGAAACTCGGACCAAAAAACTCCCAAATGAGCATTGGGGGGTAACACTACTGAATCCGATCAAATGTTAGGAATTGTTAAGCAAGAATTTAGCCATTGGGCAGTAAAATCAGACTTCACCATAGCTTACGCCAGGGGTCTGCAGACTTCACCATAGCTTGCGCCAGGGGCCTGGTGAGAAGTATTGTGTGATCTGCAGATTCACCCTTTGTTATGATGGCATGATATATGTTTCTGGGTTTAGGAAGATGACATCTGTTTAATCTTCATGTGATGGATGTGTGGAGCACACAGGAGAGGTGCATTGCACAATGACCTGGAGCACGGCCCATAAACCGCACAGGGCAGGGCGCAGGTAGAGAGCATTCCAGGTGAGATGGGAAGTGCCGTCTCCTGCATGGCTGACACCTGACTGGGTGACTGGCTCTGTCACGTGTAGCTCTAGGTGGTTACAGGACAAGCCATGTGGCCTCCTCCTGGATAATTGCGGCTATTGTTTACAGCGGCATGTGTTTACTTGCCTGTCATGTGCGGCACCATATGAGCAGAGGAGACGGCATCACAAAGTGTAGTCACCTAAATGACAACTATTTGGAAATTCTTCTCTTAACTTTTGACTTTTACGGTGTAAAATAGAAACCTACATTATGGATACTAAAGACTAGACGTTATTGGGATACGAGAGTTTCAACAGCAGTAATTCTCCATAACAAGTTTTTCTCTCCATCAATATAATGTTTTTGCATTTTTGCATTATGGTTGAAATGTCTACATGAAAGAGGTTGGTCGCTACTTTTTTCTTAATCATTTTTCCATAGAAGAGGTCATCAGTATCTTTTCGATGAGGGTGCGACACCCGAAGCCAGCGGTGGCCAGAAGTTCTGTGATGCTGCCGGATCACGTTAGCTTCATCCAAACTATAGAGGGCCACAGTTGGGTACTGCAGATCCACCCCCTATGAATAGAGCCCCCATCAGTATGGAAATGCAGCATCCAAGAACTTCCACCCACTGCTGGTAACAGATGATCGTTGGCGTGGATACCGGGTGTTGGACCCCACTAATCAGATATTGGTGGCCTATCGTAAGGTTAGGCCACCTGTCACGGAGTTACCACAACAGAGAGGAGCCAGAAGACCACATTGTGTGATTGCTCCTATTCCTGCGCTGAGAAGAAGCACTGCACCTTCTTTTAAACAATGTTAATGTATTTTGGCAGAACAGGGGTTAATCGGCCATGTTGGGCGCTCTGGGAGTCTGTGCTCTCAGCTGAGGTCAGTTAGCTACTCCTATCCCCTATATAATCTGGGTCCTGACTGAAACACATCCTCAGAGCTAGCTTATGCTACATGGCTTGGAGGAGAGGTGTTTTGGTGCTTTTTATGAGAAGAAGTTTGGAGGAGTGATCTGTGACTGTTGTGTGGTTTGTAAGTGTTATAATTCCATTCCCACCTCATATTTTGGTTTTTCCTTGTCCTCCATTCCCCAGTGCATTCCTTTGTTATATGTGAGTGAATATTTGTATGCCTGGTATTTTCAGTTGCCCTTGTTTCTGTTGCCTTGTTCGTCTGGTTGGTGTATTGCGGTACCCAGTTGCTCCCCTCTTCCCTGGGTGGGGGAAGGGAATAGACACAGGGCTGATTCAGGAGATAATGCAAGGTTGGCGGCCCCAGCATCTTCACCTTCAGAAGTATCTCGGGGAATAGGGCACCCCCTACTGTTAGGGACAGGGAAGGAGCCCCTGGTCCCTGGTCACCCGACAGCTGAGTTGTGACACCACCAATAAAGAAAAAAAAATAGTGACTCACCCAACCCTTTAAAAGGGTGGCTATTTTAGTTTTATTTTAACAAATGTGTCAGGAGCATTATTTTGTGGCACTTACTATTACATAAGTATTACAGGTTCTCCTCCTTCAGAGAAACACGTAGTTTTATTAGCACACCTTCCTCACATTGGGACATCAGTTGTTTGAGTGAGGTGTGACTAGACCGGTACATCAGCTGTTCCAATTAAACAATGTGCCTTTCTCAAGTACCATTTTTTTCATTAGGAGGTTGATGAGTTGGTCACCATGCCTCTTCATTGCCTGCCATTGTGAGACCTGTGCTGTCTGTGAGAGAGGCAGCACCAGCCACAACACGTACTGGAGGAGAACCCATAATAATATGCTCCTTAGCAACGCCAAGAAGTTAACGTGGAAATATGGAAATTAAATGGATCCATGGACATGTTAAAGATCTGCAACTGTTGAAACAATGGAAACATTTTCCAAAATTTAGATTTATTCAGAATCCAGTATGAGCGCCACATGCCGCAATCCCCACACTTAGGCCACGTTCACACGTTCAGTATTTGGTAAGTTTTTTTACCTGAGTATTTGTAACCAAAACCCGGAGTGAGTGGTAAATACACTATGTTCCAAATTATTATGCAAATGATATTTTTCTCTGATTTTCCTAAGTGGTCAGTGCAAATGACAGTCAGTCTAATAAAAGTCATCACCTGTTAGAGTATACATCGAATTTTATTGAACAAACCCCCCAATGATAACAGTATAATCTCCAAAATGGAAAAAAACTCAAAATGCACTGTTCCAAATTATTAGGCACAGTAGAATTTCTGAACATTTGATCTGTTTTAAAGAATTGAAAATGCTCATTTGTGGAATTTTCTGCATTAGGAGGTCACATTCACTGAACAAAAAAGCTACTTAACTCCAAAACATCCTAACAGGCCAAGTTACATGTTAACATAGGAACCATTCTTTGATATCACCTTCACAATTCTTTCATCCAATAACTTGTGAGTTTTTGGAGAGTTTCTTCTTGTATTTCTTTGCATGAAGCCTCCCAGAGCTGCTGTTTTGATGTGAACTGCCTCCCACCCTCATAGATATTTGGCTTGATGATACTCCAAAGGTTCTCTATAGGGTTGAGGTCAGGGGAAGATGGTGGCCACACCATGAGTTTATCTCCTTTTATGCCCATAGCAGCCAATGACTCAGAGGTATTCTTTGGAGCATGAGATGGTGCATTGTCATGAATGAAGATGATTTTGCTCCTGAAGGCACGTTTCTGCTTTTTATACCATGGAAGAAAGTTGTCAGTCAGAAACTCTACATACTTTGCAGAGGTCATTTTCACACCTTCAGGAACCTTAAAGGGCCCTACCAGCTGTTTCCCTATGATTCCGGCCCAAAACATGACTCTTCCACCTCCTTGATTACGTCGCAGCCTTGTTGGGACATGGTGGCCATCCACCAACCATCCACTACTCCATCCATCTGGACCATCCAGGGTTGCTCGACACTCATCAGTAAACAAGACTGTTTGAAAATTAGTCTTCATGTATGTCTGGGCCCACTGCAACCGTTTCTGCTTGTGAGCACTGTTTAGGGGTGGCCGAATAGTAGGTTTATGCACCACAGCAAGCCTTTGAAGAATCCCACACCTTGTGGTTCGAGGGACTCCAGAGGCACGAGCAGCTTCAAATATCTGTTTGCTGGTTTGTAATGGCTTTTTAGCAGCTGCTCTCTTAATCCGATGAACTTGCCTGGCAGAAACCTTCCTCATTCTGCCTTTATCAGCACGAACACGTCTGTGCTCAGAATCAGCCACAAAACTCTTAACAGTACGATGATCACGCTTAAGTTTTCGGGAAATATGTAATGTTTTCATCCCTTGACCAAGGCATTGCACTATCTGATGCTTTTCAGCAGCAGGGAGATCCTTTTTCTTTCCCATGTTACTTGAAAACATCCAGTTTTCCTTTTATTGGGCTCACATGGCAAACTAATTATCACAGGTATCTGAGATTGATTTCAGTGATCCAAAGAACCCTGAGACACAATACCATCAATGGGTTTCATTTACAAAAAAAACAAAAAACGCTATGACACTTAAAACCAATTTGCATAATAATTTGGAACATAGTGTACAGAAGTGGTGTTCTGTTTCTATTATACTTTTTCCCTGATTGTTCCACTCCTGATTTTGGCTTACAAATACTGAGGTACTGAGGTAAAAAAAAAATACCAAATACTCGTGTACACGTGGCCTAAAAGCTGTGGCTGCTATAAGCGAAGTTATTACTGGAGGTCTGAGGAATGTTCCACCACACTGAATTCATTTGTGCCGCAAATTGTCAAGATCCGCTGCTGGCAGCTCCCTGTGTAATTGCCGACCAACGACGTCCAAAATGTGCTTGATGGGAGACAAGTCTGGAGATGCTGCACATTTAAACCACATTGGCTGCTAACAGTAGTATATTTAATATGCGGCCTGGTGTTGTATTGGAAAAACTGCTCTTGGGATATTTCAGAGAAATAGCTGCCCAACTCGTTCCACGACAAAATCATTGTAATGTTGAGCTGTTAGTGTACCTGGAATGAAGACTTGAGGAGACCGTTACCGTACATTATGCCACTCCATTATCTTGTACTAGGACTGATGTGACCAGGGCTGCCATCAGGGCATTACTGCCCTTACTGATCGGGCCCCATCATGCACTAAATTACTATGACTGCAGCGCACACATGGGCTCTGGGGCCCGGGAGCCTTTTTGGAGCTGTGCACGGCCATCTTACCTAGTCGGCTGCGCAGCTCCTGCTCGGCTGTAGCTAGAATGTATGGGCTCCCTGCAGGTCCTGACTTCAGCCCATACATTCTAGCCGTCTCAGCAGTGAATGTGCTAGACTGTATGGGCTCCTCTCAGGTCCTGTCATCTGCCCATACATTCTAGCTGCTTCACTGCAGAAAACACACTAGACGCCCCGGAAACGACTGAGGTAAGTATAAAAAAAGTTTTTGTTTTTTTAAATGGGTTGAGGAGGGACAGCACATGATGAAATGATAGGGGGCTGAAAATGACGACGTAAGGGGGACTGCAAATGATGGAAGTGGAGGTGATGGGGGCTGCAAATGATTAAGTGGGGGTGATGGTGACTGCAAATGATGATGTGGGGGTGATGGGGACTGCAAATGATTATGTGGGGGAGATGGGGACTGCAAATGATGATGTATGGGTGATGGGGGCTGCAAATGATGATGATGTGGGTGTTGATGGGTGGCTGCAAATGATGAAGTGAGACGCAGTGATGGGAGGACTGCATATGATGAATGTGTACGGACATGATGGGGACATGCAATATGAATGAGTAGCGACGGTGATGAATGGTGTGGACTGCAAATGATGAATGTGACGGATTGTGGGATGGGGACTGCATTATGATGAAGTGACGTGGAGATGTGAGACATGCATATGATGAAGTGAATGGGTGATGGGGACTGCATGATGGATGAGGATGAGGGGGGTGAGATCAGGGACTGCAGATGATGAAGTGGTAGTGACGCGGACTGCAGTTGATGAAGTGGGGGTGATGGGGACTGCAAATAGGGGTGATGGGGACTGCAAATGATGATGCGGGGGTGATTGGGACTGCAAATGATGAAGTGGGGGTGATGGGGACTGCAAATGATGATGCGGGGGTGATGGGGACAGCAAATGATGTGGGGGTGATGAGGACTGCAAATGATGAAGTGTGTTTGAGGGGGTACTGCACATGATTAAATTATAGGGGGCTGCAAATCATGAAGTAAGGGGGGCTGCAGATGTAGTGAAGGGGGGATAGGGGACTGTAAATAAAGTAAGGTGGACTGCAAATAATGATGTGAGGGTGATGGGGACTGCAAATGAAGTGGGGGTGATGGGGACTGCAAATGATGATGTGAGGGTGATGGGGACTGCAAATGAGGTGGGGGTGATGGGGACTGCAAATGATGAAGTGGGGCTGATGGGGAATGCAAATCATGATGTGGGGGTGATGGAGACTGCAAATGATGATGCGGGGGTGATGGGGACTGCAAGTGATGATGCGGGGGTGATGGGGACTGCAAATGATGCGGGGTGATGGGGACTGCAAATGATGATGTGGGGGTGATGGGGACTGCAAATGATGATGTGGGGTGATGGGGACTGCAAATGAAGTGAGGGACGGGGACAGCAATTGAATTGAAAGTGGGGGTGAGGAGAGCAAATGGTGAATTGAAGGTAGGGGAGTGGGGAAAGCAAATAATGATGAATTTTGAGGGTGGGAGAGTAAATGATGTATTGAATGGGGGAAGAGCAGTTGATAATGAGTAGAGGGGTGGGAGAGAGAAGACATGACAATGAATTTGGGCAGAAGAGCTTGTAACTATAATGAATCGGGGTAAGGGTTAGAGCGGGAGGTACATAGTGCGGGTGTGTTGAGGATAAAGTGACTGGGAATGAATTAGGGGAAGAGTACAGGTGCTAATTAATTTATATATTAAATATGAAAGTGGCTATGTACAGATAGTGGGGGCACAGTGGCGGATTATAATTTATATTTGGAATGGTGGGTTACATAATAACCAATTATATATTAATGGTGGGTGCACATCTGTATTCAGAAGTGTAGTGTAGAAGAAAGGGAAAAAGTGGGAACGTGCTCTGGAAGTGGTGCTCTAGATAACGGTGTTATTTTATGCAGAGACGAGTCCTGGCTGAAAGAAGTAATGGTGATCTGCGCTGGATTAAAACGAA
This sequence comes from Oophaga sylvatica, assembly GCA_033576555.1. Lineage (NCBI taxonomy): Eukaryota > Metazoa > Chordata > Amphibia > Anura > Dendrobatidae > Oophaga > Oophaga sylvatica. Next base: position 301,404,099 of record JARQOD010000003.1, on the reverse strand, counting down.
ACACAAGATGAAGAACTTCAGCTAGAGACGTCACTGGTGAGTCAATGTGTTACCTGTACACTGACACTATACACTGAATACTGAGCTCCTGTGTACAATGTCACCAGTGATCACTGTATTACCTGTATACTACACACTATATGCAGAGCTCCTGAGTATAATGTCACTGGGGATCACTGTATTACCTGTCCACTGACACTATATACAGAGCTTCTGTATATAATGGCACCGGTGATCACTGTGTTACCTGTACACAGACACTGTATACTAAGTACAGATCTGTGTATAATGGCACTTATGGTGATAGTATTTTTTTTTTAATTAATGATCAGTATTGTACTATTGAGTCACAATGTGGTGGTAATATGTTGTCCGGCCATGGTGTGGCAGTATTTGTTCCTTGTATGTGCTATTATTCGGTCACTGTGTGGTGGTAATATGTGTTCTGGTCATGGTGTGGTGGTATTTGTTCCTTGTATGTGCTATTATTTGGGTCACTGTGTGGTGTTAATATGTGGTCTGGTCATGGTGTGGTGGTATTTGTTCCTTGTATGTGCTATTATTTGGTCACTATGTGGTGGTAATATGTGGTCTGGTCATGTTGTGTTGGTATTTGTTCCTTGTATGCAGCTGGTCACCATGTGGTGGTAATATGTGGTCTGGACATGGTGTGGTGGTATTTGTTCCTTGTATGTGCTATTATTCGGTCACTGTGGTGATATGTGGTCTGGACATGGTGTGGCGGCATTTGTTCCATGTAGATGGTATTATAGGTCACTATGTGGTGATAATATGGTGTCTGGTCATGGTGTGGTGGTATTTGTCCCTTGTATGTGGTATTATTGGTCATTTTAAAAATTGAAAAAGAAATAAAAATTACCTAAATTGTAATGCATATTTTAACAAATGTTTAATAAGTTACAGTAGAGTAGAGCCCGGCCAAAAGAGTCTACCTTGTTGTGCCTGCTTAAAAATCTTTTGGCCACAACAAAAGCTGCTGACTGTGTGTGATCTGGTGATGGGAACTGTTAATGTGTGATAGGTGAGAAATGGAGTTTTTCCAAGAGAGATTGGTGGGACTGTGGACAGTTCGAGGGGTGGAGGCGGGGCTGGGGTGGAGCCTGGGCGGAGTCTCAAGGGGGCCCCGAAAATTTTGCCAGTATGGGGCCCCGAAATTCCTAGTGGCAGCCCTGGATGTGACTTTCCCTAGTGAAGACCACTCCATCATGTTGCTCAAGTGGTCTTTTAGTATTTTTGAAAGAAATTAACCTTAAATTATAGCTGGACTCACAGAGGAGGCCTAAAGGAACTAAGTCACCATGAAAAAACATCCCTGAACTAATGTAATGTGTGGATAGATAGGGTAATTACCTATGAACACCCTTTCACTTTCCTGCAGTAGGAATGCAAATGGGCCATGTTTCTATATTAATGAAACATATAGTACACTTTCCTTTGTTTTAATATTTGGGTTATTCCCATCCTGGATATTTTCGCTATATCTAAAGGAAATGTCCAGTAGATGCATGTCCCACTGCTGGGACAAACATCCATCAGGAGAACAACGCCTCATCAAGCATCGCCATAATTGCAGGTAGCCGGTCACGTGTTGCTGTTCTATCCATTAACTTGTATGACCGTTTCCAAAATGTTAGAATGCTCATCCATATTTAGAGAGGGCTTCCACATCAATTCTGTCAAATAGTGCTGTAGATTGCACATTTCCATCAAAGACCTATTGTGAACATACGGATTAGTAGTTATTGCAGTGTAGACTGATGATGTTGATGCGGGGAGGTGAACCAGTTGGTGCAATAGAGGCTGCATGGCAGCTGGTAGAATGGAGACTTTAGAGGCTGGTTGGCAGGCAGAGGAACAGAAGCTGGAGAACACCATATCTCATGAAAAAGTAAAATAAAGTGTGATAAGGGAAAGATGTAGATAGATAGAAAAATATTTAGAATTGAGAGTCCTCAGTGGTTGAATACCTTTTAATGGCTAACTGAAAAGATGATAACAAATTGCAAGCTTTCAAGATTACTCAGGTCTCTTCATCAGGCAAAGACTAAAACAAAATCTGAAGAATCACATATTTATACACAACACAGCACAGAAACAATGCAATAGATAAGACATTGTGTTGTTTTGCCCCCAGAAGTATTTGACTCGTGTGACCAACTTTTTACTATTGATGCCGCCTATGTCGCATCAATAGTAAAAAGATCTAATGTAAAAATAATAAAAAAAAAATAATGAATAATGATATTCTCACCTTCCGGCGGCCCCGCAGCTTTCCCGCCTCTCAGCGATGCTCCCGGCCAATCTCGTTCCCATGCGTCCTTTGCGACAATCACCCCGATGACGTAGCATCTCGCGAGACATCTACGTCATCTGGGGTGATCTCGCAAAGGACGCCTGGGAACGCGATTGGCCGGGAGCGTCGCTGAGAGGCGGGAAAGCTGCGGGGGCCGCCGGAAGGTGAGAATATCATTATTTTTTATTTTAATTATTGTTTTTACATGTGTGACCAACCTGTCAGATCGCTTGCAAAACGCTAGCATTCTGCAAGCTAATTACGCTTGCAAAACGCTAGTTTTTAGCGGGAATACGCATACCTATAATATGCGGATTTCCCGCGGCAGGGAGGTGCGGAATTGCCGCGGAAATTTCCATGGCAATTCCGCAACGTGTGCACATAGCCTTAAATACAGTTCAGACCAAAAGTTTGGACACACCTTCTCATTCAAAGATTTTTCTGCATTTTCATGAAGGCATAGTGAACCAGAATGGTACTACAGCATCTTGCAGCAGCATGCTATTCCATCCGGTTTGTGTTTAGTTGGACGGACCATCATTTATTTTTCAACAGGACAATGACCCCAAACACCTCCAGGCTGTGTAAGGGCTATTTGACCAAGAAGGAGAGTGTTGGGGTGCTACGCCAGATGACCTGGCCTCCACAGTCACCAGACCTGAACCCAATCGAGATGGTTTGGGGTGAGCTGGACCGCTCACCGCTTCAATTTTGAATAAATCCCCAACAGTGTCACCAGCAAAGCACCCCCACACCATCACACCACCTTCTCCATGCTTCATGGTGGGTACTAGGCATGTAGAGTCCAGCCGTTCACTTTTTCTGTTTGCAAAGCAGTAATCAAAGCAAAAGGTGGCAACTTTGAAGAACCTAGAATATAAGACATATTTTCAGTTGTTTCACACTTTTTTGTAAAGTGTAATGTATAATTCCACATGTGTTAATTCATAGTTTTGATGCCTTCAGTGTGATTCTACAATTTTCATAGTCATGAAAATACAGAAATATCTTTGAATGAGAAGGTGTGTGATGGTGTGGGGGTGCTTTGCTGGTGACACTGTTGGGGATTTATTCAAAATTGAAAGAAAGGTGCTAGGTCATTAAAAGAGGGGCAAGATACCACGTGGTACAACGTAACACAAGCTATTTTGAAAAAATGGCAAAACCCAATGCAATGAAATATACATACAGTGGGTTCGGAAAGTATTCAGATCCCTTTACATTTTTCATTCTTTGTTTCATTGCAACCATTCGGTAAATGCAAAAAAGTTCACTTTTTTCTCTTTAATGTACAGTCTGCACCCTATCTTAACTGATAAAAACCAGAAATGTAGAAATTTTTGAAAATTTATTAAAAAAGAAAAATTGAAATATCACATGGTCATAAGTGTTCAGACCCTTTGCTTAGACACTCCTATTTAAGTTACACGCTGTCCATTTCCTTGTGATCCTTCTTGAGATGGTTCTACTCCTTCATTGGAGTCCAGTTGTGTTTAATTAAACTGATAGGACTTGATTTATAAAGGCAGACATCTGTCTACAGTACAGACCAAAAGTTTGGACACACCTTCTCATTCAAAGATTTTTCTGTATTTTCATGACTATGAAAATTGTGGAATCACACTGAAGGCATCAAAACTATGAATTAACACATGTGGAATCAGGGTCGGACTGAGCCACCGGGACACGGGGAAACCTCCGGTGGGCCCCGCCCCCAGCTCCTGCGTGGTAGGCCCTGATTTGAAAGGATAGGTCACGAGGCAGAGGGGGCGGTGGCCCCGGGCCCCGCGCTCTGAGGGGGCCCACCCGGAGCTACGCCACTGTAACTGTATCGGCGTGCACAGCGCGCCGATACAGTTACATTCTGCGGCAGAGCAGGGAGAATCGCTCTCCTTGCTTTGCCGCCCGGCCGCTATGGGGCCTGAACAGGCGGTGGGGGGGCCCGGTGCCAGCAGTGGGCCCCCCACCCGTCATCGGAGGGTCAGCTGTATCGGCATCCAGCCGATACAGCTGACCGCATAGAGAGAGAAGGAGCGAGCGCTCCTTCTCTCCCATAATCCCCCTCTCAGCGTCTGACAGCGAGCGCGATGACGTCACCTGCCGGCGCCCGCTGTCAGACGCTGAGAGGTAGAACAGTGAGCAGCACAGGAGCCGGGAGGTGAGTATTGTTTTTTTTTGTTTGTTTTTTTAATGGGGGTGCATTATACTACAGAGGCTGTATATGGGGCTGCATTATACTACAGAGGCTGTATATGGGGGGGTGCATTATACTACAGAGGCTGTATATGGGGCTGCATTATACTACAGAGGCTTTATATGGGGTTGCATTATGCTACAGAGGCTCTATATGGGGGGTGCATTATACTACAGAGGCTGTATATGGGGCTGCATTATACTACAGAGGCTGTATATGGGGCTGCATTATACTACAGAGGCTGTATATGGGGCTGCATTATACTACAGCGGCTGTATATGGGGGGTGCATTATACTACAGAGGCTGTATATGGGGCTGCATTATACTACAGAGGCTGTATATGGGGGTGCATTATACTACAGAGGCTGTATATGGGGGGTGCATTATACTACAGAGGCTCTATATGGGGCTGCATTATACTACAAAGGCTCTATATGGGGCTTCATTATACTACAGAGGCTGTATATGGGGCTGCATTATGCTACAGAGGCTCTATATGGGGGTGCATTATACTACAGAGGCTGTATATGGGGCTGCATTATACTACAGAGGCTGTATATGGGGCTGCATTATACTACAGAGGCTGTATATGGGGCTGCATATATACTACAGAGGCTGTATATGGGGCTGCATTATACTACAGAGGCTGTATATGGGGTGCATTATACTACAGAGGCTGTATATGGGGCTGCATTATACTACAGAGGCTTATATGGGGCTGCATTATAGTACAGAGGCTGTATATGGGGCTTCATTATACTACAGAGGCTGTATATGGGGGTGCATTATGCTACAGAGGCTCTATATGGGGGGTGCATTATACTACAGAGGCTGTATATGGGGCTGCATTATACTACAGAGGCTGTATATGGGGCTGCATTATACTACAGAGGCTGTATATGGGGCTGCATTATACTACAGAGGCTGTATATGGGGCTGCATTATACTACAGAGGCTGTATATGGGGCTGCATTATACTACAGAGGCTGTATATGGGGCTGCATTATACTACAGAGGCTGTATATGGGGTGCATTATACTACAGAGGCTGTATATGGGGCTGCATTATACTACAGAGGCTGTATATAGGGGTGCATTATACTACAGAGGCTCTATATGGGGCTGCATTATACTACAGAGGCTGTATATGGGGCTGCATTATACTACAGAGGCTCTATATGGGGCTGCATTATACTACAGAGGCTGTATATGGGGCTGCATTATACTACAGAGGCTGTATATGGGGCTGCATTATACTACAGAGGCTTATATGGGGCTGCATTATACTACAGAGGCTCTATATGGGGCTGCATTATACTACAGAGGCTGTATATGGGGCTGCATTATACTACAGAGGCTGTATATGGGGGTGCATTATACTACAGAGGCTGTATATGGGGCTGCGTTATACTACAGAGGCTGTATATGGGGCTGCGTTATACTACAGAGGCTGTATATGGGGCTGCGTTATACTATAGAGGCTGTATATGGGGGTGCTTATACTAAGAGGCTGTATATGGGGCTGCATTATACTACAGAGGCTGTATATGGGGCTGCATTATACTACAGAGGCTGTATATGGGGGCTGCATTATACTACAGAGGCTCATATGGGGGTGCATTATACTACAGAGGACTCCCTATGGGGGTGCATTATACTACAGAGACTCCCTATGGGGAGTGCATTATACTACACAGACTCCCTATGGGGATGCATTATACTACAGAGGCTGCCTATGGGGGTGCATTATAATATAGCGGCTGCCTATGGTGGTGCATTATATTATAGACTCTGCCTATGGAGGTTTATTATAATATAGAGGCTGCCTATGGGGGTGCATTATACTATATTGAGGACTATCTGGTGTATTATGCTGTATGGATGCTATCTAGGGGCCATCATACAGTGTTGGACCCATTAAATAGTTTGGGGACATTAAGGGGTCAGTATATATCCAGTGAGGGGCATTATTCTGTGTATAGGGGAGATGTACAGGGGGAGACTTGGGACATTATTAAATGTAAAGTGGACACTTATTGTTATAGGGGAACTCGGGTTACTGTGACATTCAAAGGGGTGCTTTAGAATTTAGAGGTCACACAGAACCACACAGCAGGTGCAGTAATAGGGACACATACGGAAGCAGCAGCTCAGTATTGGGGTATCAGGTGCAGTAATAGGGACACATACGGCAGCAGCGGTTCAGTATTGGGGTATCAGGTGCAGTAATAGGGACACATATGGCAGCAGCGGCTCAGTATTGGGGTATCAGCAGGATGAGGAGTTTGTGTAGGTTGAGAATAGTCCAATTGGTGACCGTGACAGTGCTAAAAATATGAGAAGTGAAATGTGTCTTTGTTGTAATCTCTGCAGTCGAGTCCTGGCTGGAGAAGTCGTCATGTCGGTCTGGGCCAGATGGAAAAGACATGAAAAGTGAACAATTCCATTAGAAAGAACATCAGCGGTAAGTCATTATCTATACCTGTGCTGTAATCTATTATATGTTCTGTAGGACTGGTATTATTTACCACAGACCATATGGCGGTGATATCAATATTGGTCTTTTTATATATAGATTATTTTTGGCAACAGCGCGGTCATTTGCTGAGGTTCTCTGTTTAGGGGCCCACTCAGAAGTTTCGCCCCCACTAAACCAAAACCCTAGCTACGCCTCTGGCTCTCTCTCTAGTCTTTCTTTCTCTCTCTAGTCTTTCTCGCTCTCTGTTCTTTCTTTCTCTCTCTGTTCTCTCTTTCTCTGTTCTTTCTTTCTCGCTCTCTGTTCTTTTTTCTCTCTGTTCTTTCTCTCTCTCTTTTCTTTCTTTCCTCTCTTTCTTTCTCTGTTTGTTCTTTCTCTCTCTCTCCTTTTTCTCTCTCGCTGCTCTTTCTTTCTTTTCCTCAGTACCAACCACTGTGCCCATAATGCCAGCCACTGTGCCCTCATTACCAGTCAGTGTGATCAGCAGTGCTAAATGGGTACGGTTGGGGCGAGGATATGGATGTGATTAGTTGTGAAATGGGTGTGGTCGGGGCGTGGCCTAAAATTTGCTGCGGCGCGCTAAGCGCCGCAGCCTTTCACCCGCTTTCCTGTCTTCAAAAGTTGGGAGGTATGCTGTATGACCTCCCTACAACTTCTGGGCATGCTCCTGATGGGCACGACGGATGGTCTCCTGAGGGATCTCCTCCCACACCTGGACTAAAGCATCCAACGACTCCTGGACAGTCTGTGGTGCAACGTGGCATGGCCTAAAATTTGCTGCAGCAGGCACAGCGTGCCACAGCCTTTGTCCCTCTTTCCCTTCTTCAAAGGTTGGGAAGTATGATGGTGGGCCCCAAGAATAATTTTTCTCTGGTGGGCCCAAGGTACTCCAGTCCGACGCTGTGTGGAATTATATATTACACTTTACAAAAAAGTGCGAATTAACTGAAAATATGTCTTATATTCTAGTTTCTTCAAAGTAGCCACCTTTTGCTTTGATTGCTGCTTTGCACACAGAAAAGGTGAACGGATGGACTCTACATGCCTGGTTCCCACCGTGAAGCATGGAGGAGGTGGTGTGATGGTGTGGGGGTGCTTTGCTGGTGACACTGTTGGGGATTTATTCAAAATTGAAGCAGTGAGCGGTCCAGCTCACACCAAACTATCTCGATTGGGTTCAGGTCTGGTGACTGTGGAGGCCAGGTCATATGGCGTAGCACCCCAACACTCTCCTTCTTGGTCAAATAGCCCTTATGCAGCCTGAAGGTGTGTTTGGGGTCATTGTCCTGTTGAAAAATAAATGATGGTCCAACTAAAAGCAAACCAGATGGAATAGCATGCCGCTGCAAGATGCTGTGGTAGCCATGCTGGTTCAGTATGCCTTCAATTTTGAATAAATCCCCAACAGTGTCACCAGCAAAGCACCCCCACACCATCACACCTCCTCCATGCTTCACGGTGGGAACCAGGCATGTAGAATCTATCCGTTCACCTTTTCTGCGTGCAAAGCAGTAATTAAAGCAAAAGGTGGCTAGCTTGAAGAACCTAGAATATAAGACATATTTTCAGTTGTTTCACACTTTTTTGTAAAGTGTAATATATAATTCCACATGTGTTAATTCATAGTTTTGATGCCTTCAGTGTGATTCTACAATTTTCATAGTCATGAAAATACAGAAATATCTTTGAATGAGAAGGTGTGTCCAAACTTTTGGTTTGTACTGTATATAAGACCTCACAGCGCATGTCAGACCAAATGAGAACCATGAGGTCAAAAGAACTGGCCAAGGAGCTCAGCGACAGATTTGTGGTAAGGCACACATCTGGCCAAGGTTACAAAGGAATTTCTGCAGTACTCAAGGCTCCTAAGAGCACAGTAGCGTCCATAATCCTTAAATGGAAGAAGTTTGGGACCACCAGAAGTCTTCCTAGACCTCAGTGTCCAGCCAAACTGAGCAATCGTGGGAGAAGAGCCTTGGTGAGAGAGGTAAAGAAGAACCCCAAGATCCCTGTGGCTGAGCTCCACAGATGCAGTATGGAGATGGGAGAAAATTCCACAAAGTCAACTATCACTGCAGCCCTCCACCAGTCGGTATTTATGGTAGAGTGGCCCGAAGGAAACCTCTCCTCAGTGCGAGACATATGAAAGCCTGCATAGAGTTTGCTAAAAAAAACAAAACACAAGAAGGACTCCCAGACTATGAGAAATAAGATTCTCTGGTCTGATGAGATGAAGATAGACCTTTTTGGTGATAATTCTAAGCGGTATGTGTGGAGAAAACCAGGCACTGCTCATCACCTCCCAATACAATTCCAACAGTGAAACATGGTTGTGGCAGCATCATGCTGTGAGGGTGTTTTCAGCTGCAGGGACAGGACGACTGGTTGCAATTGAAGGAAACATGAATGCGGCCAAGTACAGAGATATCTTGGATGAAAACCTCTTCCAGAGTGCTCTGGACCTCAGACTTGGCTGAAGGTTCACCTTCCAACAAGACAATGACCCCAAGCACACAGCTAAAATAACAAAGGAGTGGCTTCAGAACAACTCTGTGACCATTCTTGACTGGCCCAGCCAGAGCCCTGACCTAACCCAATTGGTATAGGAAAGATGTGTATCTTCGTACCGTGTTAGCCAGTAGATAGAAAAATATTTAGACTTGAGAGTCCTCAGTGGTTGATACCTTTTTAATGGCTAACTGAAAAGATGGTAACAAATTGCAAGCTTTCGAGACTACTCAGGTCTCTTCATCAGGCTAGGACTAATACAAAATCTGAAGAATCACATATTTATACACAACAGGACACAGGAATAATGCAATTGGTAAGACAAGTGACGTGAAGAAGAACTGTCATTATGGCAGAGGGATGAACATAAATATTGGAACAGTTCACAGATAAGGAGAGAAAGTTTTATTGCCCTCTGATTGGAGTCTGCTATTGTGTTTCAATGCCCCTAGAAGGTCAGAGAAGCAGATTCCTTAATTGATATAGAAAGACATGAATCCGTGTGATATATTCATTCCAGCACTAAGAGTGTCAAAGGTCATCATAAGTTTATATTCCCAAACCTTTCTATCTTTCTCAGATTTGAAGTTAGATTTTAATACAAGTAATTGCATATCCATCATGCTATGACCGGGCATACAAAAGTGTTTTGCCACAGGTAAATCCATTCTTTTTTCTCTTATTGTGTGGCGATGAGAATTCATCCTTGTTCTCAGTTTTTGCCCGGTCTCCCCCACATACAGACCCCAGTTGGACATTTCGTACAAATAATTAGGTACACCACATTAGATGTGATGCAGCTGAAAGTACCTGGGATCTTGTAGTCCTGATGTGAGTTGGGGATCTTTATCTTGTCCGTGGTCATTATAGATGCACAGGTTTTGCATTTCTTCTGGTTTCAAGGAAAGGTTCCTGCAGCTGTTGGGGAGGACAGGGAGCTTCTGACAATGATGCTTCTTAGATTTGGGGGCTGCCTAAAACATAGTAGTGGGGGGTCTGGAAATATGGATTGTAATCGGGCATCTTTTTGTAGTAAAGGTTGTAGTTTCCGTGCAGCTCCCCTTAGCTCTCATCGCCACACAATAAGAGAAAAAAGAATGGATTTACCTGTGGCAAAACACTTTTGTATGCCCGGTCATAGCATGATGGATATGGAATTACTTGTATTAAAATCTAACTTCAAATCTGAGAAAGATAGAAAGGTTTGGGAATATAAACTTATGATGACCTTTGACACTCTTAGTGCTGGAATGAATATATCACAAGGATTCATGTCTTTCTATATCAATTAAGGAATCTGCTTCTCTGACCTTCAGGGGGCATTGAAACACAATAGCAGACTCCAATCAGAGGGCAATAAAACTTTCTCTCCTTATCTATGAACTGTTCCAATATTTATGTTCATCCCTCTGCCATAATGACAGTTCTGCTTCACGTCACTTGTCTTACCAATTGCATTATTCCTGTGTCCTGTTGTGTATAAATATGTGATTCTTCAGATTTTGTATTAGTCCTAGCCTGATGAAGAGACCTGAGTAGTCTCGAAAGCTTGCAATTTGTTACCATCTTTTCAGTTAGCCATTAAAAGGTATCAACCACTGAGGACTCTCAAGTCTAAATATTTTTCTAACCCAATTGAGCATTTCTAGAGAGACCTGAAAATGGCTGTTCACCATCCAACCTGACGGAACTGAAGAGGATCTGCAAGGAAGAATGGCAGAGGTTCCCTAAATCCAGGTGTGAAAATGGTCATCATTCCCAAGAAGACTCATGCTGTACTAGCTCAAAAGGGTGCTTCTACTCATTACTGAGCAAAGGGTCTGAATACTTATGACCATGTGATATTTCAGTTTTTCTTTTTTAATAAATTTGCAAAAATTTCTACATTTCTGTTTTTTTTTTAAGTAAAGATGGGGTGCAGAGTGTACATTAACCCCTTTCTGATATCTGACGTACTATCCCGTCCAGGTGACCTGGGCCCGTATGACCGTGGACGGTATGGTACGTCATATGCGATCAGCCGCGCTCACAGGGGGAGCGCCGCTGATCGCGGTCCGGTGTCAGCTGATTATCACAGCTGACACCCGGCACTATGTGCCAGGAGCGGTAATGGACCGCTCCCGGCACATTAACCCCTGGCACACTGTGATCAAACATGATCGCAGTGTTCCGGTGGCATAGGGAAGCATCGCGCAGGGAGGGGGCTCCCTGGTGCTTCCCTGAGCCCCCGCAGAATAGCGCGATGTGATCGCGCTGTTCCGAAGACCTCCTCCCTGCAGGCCTCCGGATCCAAGATGGCTGCGGGTCCTTCCGGGTCCTGCAGGGAGGTGGCTTGTCAGTGCCTGCTGAGAGCAGGCGCTGAGAAGCCTCCTGCATTGCCTGTCATTGCCTATCAGAGTGCTGTGCAAACTGTCAGATCAGCGATCTGACACTATACAGTGATGTAAAACCCTGGAAAAAAGTATAACAAAAAAAATAAATATGTAAAAATAATTAAATAAAAAAATTCCTAAATAAAGACAAAAAAAAAATTCCCCAATAAATTCATTTCTTTATGTAAATAAAAAAAAACAATAAAAGTACACATATGTAGTATCGCCGCGTCCGTAACGACCCACCCTATAAAACTGTCCTACTAGTTAACACCTTAGTGAACCCCTTAAAAAAAAAAACAGGCAAAAAAACAACGCTTTATCATCATACCTCCGAACAAAAAGTGGAATAACACGCGATCAAAAAGACTGATATAAACATGGTACCGCTGATTAACCTCATCTTGTCCCGCAAAAAACGAGCCGCCATACAGTGTCATCAGCGAAAAAATAGAAAAGTTATAGCTCTCAGAATAAAGTGATGCAAAAACAAAATATAAAAAAAAGATATAAATGAGGTATCGCTGTAATCGTACTGACCCGAAGAATAAAACTGCTTTATCAATTTTACCACACGCGGAACAATATAAAGGCCCCCCAAACGAAATTCATGAATTGCTGGTTTTTGTTCATTCTGCCTTCCAAAAATCGTAATAAAAAGCGATCAAAAAATGTCATGTGCCCCAAAATGGTAGCAATAAAAACGTCAACTCGTCCCGCAAAAAATAAGACCTCACATGACTCTGTGGGCCAAAATAAGGAAAAATATAGCTCTCAAAATGTGGTGATGCAAAAACTATTTTTTGCAATAAAAAGCGTCTTTTAGCGTGTGACAGCTGCCAATCATAAAAACCCGCTATAAAAACCGGTTATAAATAGTAAATCTAAATCAAACCCCCCTTCATCACCTCCTTAGTTAGGTAAAGATAATAAAATAAAAAAAAAAAATTAAAGATTTCCATTTTCCCATTAGGGTTAGGGTTGGGATTAGGGTTAGGGGTGTGTTGGGGTTAGGGTTGGAGTTAGAATTGGGGGGGGTTTCCACTGTTTAGGTACATCAGGGGCTCTCCAAACGCGACATGGCGTCCTATCTCAATTCCAGCCAATTTTGCTTTGAAAAAGACAAACGGCCCTCCTTCCTTCCGAGCTCTGCCGTGCACCGAAACAGTGTTTCCCCACCACATACGGGGTATCAGCGTACTCAGGACAAATTGCACAATAACTTTTGCTGTCCAATTTCTCCTGTTACCCTTGGGAAAATAAAAAAATTGGACCTGAAACATTTTTTTTTGGAAAAAAAAGTTATGTTTTTTTTTTTTTAAACATTCAAAAAATTCCTGTGAAGCACCTGAAGGGTTAATAAACTTTTTGAATGTGGTTTTAAGCACCTTGAGGGGTGCGATTTTTAGAATGGTATCACTTTTGGGTATTTTCTATCATATAGACCCCTCAAAGTGACTTCAAATGTGATGTTGTCCACCCAAAAAAATGGTGTTGTGAAAATGAGAAATCGCTAGTTAACTTTTAACCCTTATAACTTCGTAACAAAAAAAATTTTTGGTTCCAGAATTGTGCTGATGTGAAGTAGACATGTGGGAAATGTTACTTATTAAGCATTTTGTATGCCATATCTCTGTGATTTAAGGGCATGAAAATTCAAAGTTGAAAAATTGCGAACTTTTCAAAATTTTCGCCAAATTTCTGTTTTTTTTTTTCAAACGCAAGTTATATCAAAGAAATTTTACCACTAACATGAAGTACGATATGTCACAAGAAAACATTGTCAGAATCACCAGGATCCATGGAAGCGTTCCAGAGTTACTACCTCATAAAGGGACAGTGGTCAGAATTGTAAAAATTGGCCCTGTCATTAACGTGCAAACCACCCTTGGGGAAAAAGGGGTTAATGAGAAAAAAATGAACTTTTTTTGCATTTATCAAATGGCTGCAATGAAACAAAGAGTGAAAAATGTAAAGGGGTCTGAATACTTTCCGAACCCACTGTATAGTAAATCGTAGAGGAAGAAATCCTAAAGAAAAATCCAAAAGTATTAAGTGCAAATATGTAAGCAATTCAGTTTAGATGAGGTATATAATAATGATCAGAAGATTTTGCAAAGTAAGGCAGCAAACTGAAGGAAAAAGCAGAATGAAATGGCAGTCAGAAGAAGCTAAACCAGTGCTAACATGGGTTGTAATGAAGGTTCATGCCGCGTTTAGACCACAGGAGGTTCAGTAACCTGGGTACTGCAGACTCAGTAAGGCTGCTAATAGTATAAATGTAAGCCGCACTACTAGGAAGTCAGGTACACATGATGTATCAAAGATTGAGTATATTTTACCTGTGATGTGCACGTGGATATCCAGGGCGTCCCTCTGCCCCGACGCGCGTTTCACACTGCTGACTTGCTAGTAGTGCGGCTTACATTTATACAATTAGCAGCCTTGCTGAGTCCGCTGTACCTATGTTACTGAACCTCCTGTGGTCTAAACGCGGCATGTACCTTCATTACAACCCATGTTAGCTCAGGTTTAGCTTCTTGTGACTGCCATTTCATTCTGCTTTTTCCTACAGTTTGCTGCCTTACTTTACAAAATCTTCTGGTCATTATTATATACCTCATCTAATTGAATTGCTTACATATTTGCACTTTGTTTCTATATTTTTCTTTAGGATTTCTTCCTGTACGATTTACTATATATTTCATTGCATTGGGTTTTGCCATTTTTTCAAAATAGCTTGTGTTACGTTGTACCCAATGGTATCTTGTTCCTCTTTTAATGATCTAGCACCTTTCTTTTAACACCTTTTTAACATTATTATATCAATAAAAAATACTTTTTAATTGTGGAGTACCTTGGGTTACCATTGCATTAAAATGATTATTATTATGAACTGACATCATTATTTTGGGACTAACTGTTTTAAAAGTGACATTATGAGCACAACATGTGAAAATACAGAAACGCTTAAAAGGGAATTTGTCACCTTGCTTCCCTATCGCAGAGCAGCATCATATAAGGGCAGAGACCCAGATTCCAGTAATGTGTCACTTACTGAGCTGCTTGCTGCAATTTTTAATAAAAATCCTTGTTTTATCTCCTGCAGAGCTCTGAATACTGAGCTATGTATAACCCCATCCACACCACTGATTGTTAGCTTTCGGTGTACACTGTGCATAGGCAGAAAGCTGCCAATCAGTGGGGGGGCATGCCTGGACTACATACCAGCAGATCTACTAGTCTTCTAGTGATAATCTTCTGCTGATAAAAGTGATTTTATCAGAACTGCAGCTAGTCTCTACATCATGCTGCTCTCAGATTAGGTGCAACATTCCCTTTAAAGGGAATCTGTCCCCCCTTTTTGCACTATGAGATAGGGCCACCGCCATCAGGGGCTTATCTACAGCATTCTGTAATGCTGTAGATAAGCCCCCGATGTTACCTGAAAGTGAAGAAAAACGAGTTATAAGTCCGGTCCGGGGCCTCCCATCTTGTAGCGAAGCCGGCCTCTTCTTTCGGTCCCGTCGCGGCTCCTGCGCATGCGCACTGCTCTGCCATGTCGAGGAAAGGTCAGAGAGGTCTGACGCCTGCGCACTGTAGTACTCTGCTCTGCCCTCACCAGGGTAGAGCAGTGCGCCTGCGCAGGAGCCGCGACGGGACGGAAAGAAGAGGCCGGCTGCGCCAGAAGATGGGAGGCCCCGGACCGGACCGCTTCTCCCTCCGGACCGGATCGCCCCACGGAACGCCCCTGGGTGAGTATGTTATAACTTGTTTTTCTTCACTTTCAGGTGACATCGGGGGCTTATCTACAGCATTACAGAATGCTGTAGATAAGCCCCTGATGGCGGTGGCCCTATCTCATAGGGCGAAAATGGGGTGACAGATTCCCGTTAAGGTACAGACACCATATTCTAGATGGTGGCCCGATTCTAACGCATCGGGTATTCTAGAATATGTATGTAGTTTATTTATGAAGATTTAAGAATAATGCAATGAATACACAGGATTTTCCGGGTAAAATATATACGGTACATTATCATTAAATGTTATTGCTCATAGAACTTAATACAACTGCTGGGGTGTATATAGAGGCTGCTGAGGTGCATATAGAGGCTGCTGCTGGGGTATATATAGAGCCTGCTGGGGTATATATAGAGGCTGCTGGGGATATATAGAGGCTGCTGGGGTATAAATAGAGGCTGCTGGGGTGTTTATAGAGGCTGCTGTGGTGTTATAGAGGTTTCTGGGTGTATATAGAGACTTCTGAGGGGTATATAGAGGCTGCTGGGGTATAATAGAGGCTGCTGAGGTGTATATATAAGGCTGCTGCTGGTGTATATATAGAGCGCTGCTGGGGTATAATAGAGGCTGCTGGGGTATAAATAAAGGCTGCTGGGGTGTATATAGAGGCTGCTGGGTGTATATAGAGGCTGCTGCTGCGGTGTATATAGAGCTGCTGGGGTATAAATAGAGGCTGCTGAGGTATAAATAGAGCTGCTGGGGTGTTTATAGAGGCTGCTGGGGTGTATATAGAGGCTTCTGGGGTGTATATAGAGCCTTCTGAGGGGTATATAGAGGCTGCTGGGGTATAAATAGAGGCTGCTGCTGGGGTGTATATAGAGGCTGCTGCTGGGGTATATATAGAGGCTGCTGCTGGGGTGTATATAGAGGCTGCTGCTGGGGTGGACCTGGAGGCTGCTGGGGTGTACGTGGAGGCTGCTGCTGCTGGGGTATACGTGGAGGCTGCTGCTGCTGGGGTATATAGAGGCTGCTGCTGCGTGTGGTGTGTACGTGGAGGCTGCTGCTGGGTTTTACATGAAGGCCTCCGGTCGGGGTACTTCCGCTGCGCTGGTCTCCCGATGATAGTGGTGGCGTGCGTGGTTCAAATCCTGCGCCAATTCGTGGCCTGACTCCGCCTGTCGCTGATTGGTCGCGCCGCCGGCGAGCGCGACCAATCAGCGATGCAGGACTTCCGTGACAGACAGACAGAATTAGACGATTATATAGTAGACTAGTGTCTACTGAGGGAATCACTACACTGAAATTTCAAAGCAGACTAAGCCATGACATGGAAAAAACGAACTAGAAGGAAAACTGGAAGCATTATTATTTTTTTTATTATTATTATTATTTATTTCTATAGCACCATTGATTCCATGGTGCTGTACATGAGAAGGGGTTACATACAAATTACAGGTATCACTTACAGTAAACAAACTAACAATGACAGACTGATACAGAGGGGAGAGGACCCTGCCCTTTCGGGCTTACATTCTACAGGATTGTGAGGCAGGAGACAGTAGGTCGGGGGGTTGCAGCAGTTCCGGTGTTGGTTGAGGCAATATCTCCGGTAGTGGTGAGGAGGTAGCAGGGTCATTGCAGGCTGTAGGCTTACATTCTACAGGATTGTGAGGCAGGAGACAGCAGGTTGGTGGGTTGCAGCAGTTCCAGTGTTGGTTGAGGCGATATCCGGTAGTGGTGAGGAGACAGCGGGGATCATTGCAGGCTGTAGGCTTTCCTGAAGAGATGGGTTTTCAGGTTCCGTCTGAAGGATCCGAATGTGTTTGATAGTCGGACGTGTTGGGGCAAAGAATTCCAGAGGATGGGGGATATTCGGGAGAAGTCTTGGAGGCGGTTGGGTGAGGAGCGAATAAGTGTGGAGGAGAGAAGGATGTCTTGGGAGGATCGGAGATTACGTGAGGGAAGATATCGGGAGATTAGTTCAGAGATATAAGGAGGAGACAGATTATAGATGGCCTTGTAGGTCAGTATTAGTAATTTGAACTGGATACGCTGAGGGAATGGGAGCCAGTGAAGAGATTTGCAGAGGGGAGAAGCGGAGTAGTAGCGAGGAGAGAGGTGAATTAGTCGTGCAGCAGAGTTAAGGATGGACTGGAGAGGTGCGAGGGTGTTAGCATGGAGGCCAGAGAAAAGGGTGTTGCAGTAGTCGAGGCGGGAGATGATGAGGGCATGCACAATCATTTTAGTAGATTGAGGGTTGAGGAAAGGACGGATTCTTGAAATATTTTTGAGCTGAAGGCGACAGGAGGTAGAAAGAGCTTGGATGTGCGGTTTGAAGGACAGGGCAGAGTCAAGGGTTACTCCGAGGCAGCGGACTTCTGGTACGGGGGAAAGCGTGATGTCGTTAATTGTGATAGATAGGTCAGGTAAGGAAGATCTGTGGGATGGGGGAAAGATTATGAGTTCAGATTTGTCCACATTGAGTTTGAGGAAGCGGGAGGAGAAGAAGGAGGATATGGCTGATAGACACTCCGGGATTCTGGATAGCAGAGAGGTGATGTCTGGGCCAGAGAGGTAGATCTGAGTGTCATCAGCGTAAAGGTGGTACTGGAATCCGTGGGACTTTATGAGTTGCCCCAGGCCAAGTGTATAGATTGAGAAGAGTAGGGGTCCTAGAACAGATCCTTGGGGGACTCCAATGGAGAGAGGGTGGGACGAGGAGGTAGTGTGTGAGTGGGAGACGCTGAATGTGCGGTTGGAAAGGTATGAGGAGATCCAGGATAGGGCGAGGTCTTTGACGCCAAAGGAGGAAAGAATCTGTAGTAGAAGGCAGTGGTCAACTGTGTCAAAAGCAGAGGACAGGTCAAGAAGCAGGAGTATAGAGTATTGTCTGTTCGCTTTGGCTGTAAGTAGGTCATTAGTAATTTTGGTCAGGGCTGCCTCAGTGGAGTGATAGGGGCGGAAACCAGATTGTAGAGTGTCAAAGAGCAAGTTAGAAGAGAAGTGGTAGGAAAGCTCAGCGTGGACATGCAGCTCCAGGAGTTTGGAAGCGAATGGGAGCAGCGATATTGGGCGATAGCTGGACATAGCGGTTGGGTCGAGGGTTGGCTTTTTAAGAATAGGCGTGATTGTGGCATGCTTGAAAGCAGAAGGGAAGGTACCGGAAGTTAGTGATAGGTTGAAGAGGTGGGTTAGGGATGGAATAATAGTGGTGGTGAGGTTGGGAGGAGGTGGGTTGGGATGGGGTCAAGTGCACAGGTTGTGAGGTGCGATTTGGAGAGAAGACAATTAAGCTCCCCTTCAGTTATGTTGGAGAGGGAGGTTATGGGGTTGGGGCATTGGTCTGGTATACAAAGTGGTTGGGTGTTGAACAATGAAGACTTGCCTTGTTTGGTCGATCTTATTTTTGAAGTGTGTGGCAAAGTCCTCCGCAGAGATGAGGGAGGTAGGAGGGGGCAGTGGTGGGCGGAGGAGGGAGTTAAAAGTTTTGAATAACTGTTTGGGGTTGTAGGATAGGGAAGATACGAGGGTTGTGAAGTAGGCCTGTTTAGCAGAGGTGAGGGCAGATTTGAAAGAGAGTGTTGCTTGTTTGAATGCAGTGAAGTCGTCTTGCGAATTTGTTTTTTTCCAACGCCGCTCTGTAATCCTGGACACTTGCCGGAGCTTTTTAGTGGTGTTATTGTGCCAAGGTTGTCTGTTGGTATGTCGCACTCTGCCATGAACGAGAGGGGCGACCGTGTCAATAGCCGATGTGAGAGTGGCATTGTAGAAAGCAGTGGCACTGTCTGTATCGTGGAGTGAGGATATTGATGCCAGTGAAAGAATAGAGTCAGAGAGTGTTTGGATGTCTAGGTGTGCAAGGTGTCTGCGGGGATGCACGTGTTGCTGGACATGGGTGACAGGAGAGGAGGACAGGGATGAGAAAGTGAGTAGATGGTGGTCGGATAGAGGGAGAGGGGAGATGGTGAAGTTAGATAGAGAGCAGAGGCGGGTGAAGACCAAGTCTAATGTATGACCATCCGTGTGGGTGGCTGAGGAGGACCACTGAGTAAGTCCAAAGGATGAAGTAAGGGACAGAAGTTTGGAGGCTGCTGACTGAAGGGTATCAGTGGGGATGTTGAAGTCACCCATGATGATGGTGGGGATGTCAGTGGAGAGAAAGTGAAGAAGCCAGGTAGTGAATTGGTCGATGAAGGCAGTGGTCGGACCTGGAGGTCGGTATATGACGGCCACTTGGAGGTTGGAGGGAGAGTAGATGCGGACAGAGTGGACTTCAAAGGAAGGGAGGATTAGGGAGGGAAGAGGTGGGATTGGGTTAAAGTTGCAGTTAGAGGAAAGGGGAACACCCACTCTTCCACCATGTCTGTTTCCAGGGCGAGGAGTGTGGGTGAATTGGAGGCCACCGTAACACAGCGCAGCAGGGGAGGCGGTGTCAGAGGGTGTCAGCCATGTTTCTGTGAGGGCGAGGAAAGCAAGATTGCGAGAGAGAAAGAGGTCATGAATCACATGAAGCTTATTGCAGATGGAGCAGGCATTCCAGAGTGCTCCAGAGAGAGGGAGCAGGGGGGTGGGTGTCAATGGCACAGGTTTTACGTTGGAAAGATTGCGGTAGTTCCTATTAGATAGGGAGCGGTAGGAAGGAGTACTAATGGTGAGTATGAACTGTGGAGGTCCAGGATTGGGAGATATGTCACCAGCAGTGAGGAGGAGCAGAGAGAAGGGAGAGCAGGTGGGAGAGGAGAGAGGGAAGCTTGTTTTGTGTTTTATTAGGACAGATTTGAGGTTGAGGAGCAGGTCAGCAGAGGAGGACAGGTGGGGAGGAAGGAGGGAAGGGGAGATGATTATTTGATTAGAGGGCGCTGGGGTTTGGGGATAGCGAAGGAGAGAGAGGATTAACGGAGCAAACACTGTGAAGGCATATGTAAACATGGTGAAAGAGTGAGATGGGTAAATAGAAAAGCCAGGTACAAGTAATTGGAAGTGCTTACTCAGCAGACATACCCAAAAGAGACATAGTGTGGGGTCCTGACTCCTGCCGTGACTAACTGCCATTGAAATAACTGCAGCTTCACTGTACTTCTGCTGCAGTGGTACTTCTGCTGCATGTGCGTGCCTGACCCCACACGCGTGCCCCCCTTAGACTGCTACTGAATATATAGGACTGAGTAGAGGATCAGGTGGGAGGAGTTGTGGTAGCTGCTTTGGGATAAATTAGCAGCTGCCCAGCACACCAGGGGAGGATACACAATCAAAGGCACAGGGCCTGGCTGCATCCATATGCTGGTAACACCTTGCACCTATTAGCATCTCTACTGGCCCCCGCATGGCTATACAGCAGTAAGTATTGAATACAATGCAACAAATTAATTTAGCAAACATTCAGCAGGCACATTTAAAGGGAAAGGTTGCACAGTAGTAAAAGTCAGATCCCAGCAAGCAGAGGTTGTAGAGATTGTACCATTTAAAAGGGAAAGGTTGCACAGTAGTAAAAGTCAGATCCCAGCGAGCAGAGGTTGTAGAGATTGTACCATTTAATAGGGAAAGGTTGCACAGTAGTAAAAGTCAGAATCCCAGCGAGCAGAGTTGTAGAAATTGTACCATTTAAAAGGGAAAGGTTGCACAGTAGTAAAAGTCAGATCCCAGCGAGCAGAGGTTGTAGAGATTGTACCATTTAAAAGGGAAAGGTTGCACAGTAGTAAAAGTCAGATCCCAGCAGCAGAGGTTGTAGAGATTGTACCATTTAAAAGGGAAAGGTTGCACAGTAGTAAAAGTCAGATCCCAGCAAGCAGAGGTTGTAGAGATTGTACCATTTAAAAGGGAAAGGTTGCACAGTAGTAAAAGTCAGATCCCAGCAAGCAGAGGTTGTAGAGATTGTACCATTTAAAAGGGAAAGGTTGCACAGTAGTAAAAGTCAGATCCCAGCAAGCAGAGGTTGTAGAGATTGTACCATTTAAAAGGGAAAGGTTGCACAGTAGTAAAAGTCAGATCCCAGCGAGCAGAGGTTGTAGAGATTGTACCATTTAAAAGGGAAAGGATGCACAGTAGTAAAAGTCAGATCCCAGCGAGCAGAGGTTGTAGAGATTGTACCATTTAAAAGGGAAAGGTTGCACAGTAGTAAAAGTCAGATCCCAGCGAGCAGAGGTTGTAGAGATTGTACCATTTAAAAGGGAAAGGTTGCACAGTAGTAAAATTCAGATCCCAGCGAGCAGAGGTTGTAGAGATTGTACCATTTAAAAGGGAAAGGTTGCACAGTAGTAAAAGTCAGATCCCAGCGAGCAGAGGTTGTAGAGATTGTACCATTTAAAAGGGAAAGGTTGCACAGTAGTAAAAGTCAGATCCCAGCGAGCAGAGGTTGTAGAGATTGTACCATTTAAAAGGGAAAGGTTGCACAGTAGTAAAAGTCAGATCCCAGCAAGCAGAGGTTGTAGAGATTGTACCATTTAAAAGGGAAAGGTTGCACAGTAGTAAAAGTCAGATCCCAGCAAGCAGAGGTTGTAGAGATTGTACCATTTAAAAGGGAAAGGTTGCACAGTAGTAAAAGTCAGATCCCAGCAAGCAGAGGTTGTAGAGATTGTACCATTTAAAAGGGAAAGGTTGCACAGTAGTAAAAGTCAGATCTCAGCAAGCAGAGGTTGTAGAGATTGTACCATTTAAAAGGGAAAGGTTGCACAGTAGTAAAAGTCAGATCCCAGCAAGCAGAGGTTGTAGAGATTGTACCATTTAAAAGGGAAAGGTTGCACAGTAGTAAAAGTCAGATCCAGCAAGCAGAGGTTGTAGAGATTGTACCTGTGTGAAGAGAGGAGATGGATGTAGCATTTGGTGTTCTACAAGGCAGATGGTGTTTCCAGTTACTAAAAACCTTTTTAACCTCATGGTCGACTGCAAACTTCTCTGGCTGCTCTGCTCTCACCTGGCCTTGAATTCTACTACAGCCATCCTGCAGTGGTTACTACAATTAGTGACATGTTATGTAAGGAGGTACCGGAATATCTGGCCACCTTAGGAGACCTACATCTGATGTATGATTGACCTTACTGGCAGCTTTCCTAATTGGCGAGGCTGCGGTCCTCCATAAGGGCACATTCACCCGTACAGGCAAGTCTAGGCTGTCTGTAAGCCCCAGGTACATACAATGCAGACACTGTGTTGGCAGCTCAGTGAGTTTCCCACCGATCTGGAACATAAAGAGGCTGCTTCAGTACTGCGTCCCCATCATTGGTTTTTCTCTGCACAGGGGCATTCCCGTTGTAGTGTGGCTATCTCCACATGGATGTGGCTAGGAACACCGCAGTGCAGGGACAAACTGAAAAGTGCCGTGGTCCCTTAAAGGGAATCTGTCTGCAGGTTTTTGCTATGTAATCTGAAGACAGCGTGAGGTAGTGGTTAAAAACACAGATTTCGGCGATGTCTCTCATCCAGCTGGTTTTGTTTGCTTGCATTTTTAGCACCAGGAGCTTATCATTGCTGTGACATAGCGGCGTGTGCATGCTAGTCTGACACGCCTTCTCTAGTGATAGGCACCTCACTGTCTATGGACTTTGTACATAGAGAGCCTGGTGTGGGCGGGGTTAGCTTTCTTAGCTCTGCTGCATTGCTAAATCTAAAAACTCTGATTTGTGTGAGAACGGCTGCACCCAGTAATCTAAGTGATACATCGTTGGATTCAGCTTTTCTTTGGCAACACTAGACTGCTGTTAGATGAGATAGCAAAAAACTCAAACTATTGGGGATCTTAGAGGTAGACCCCCCAGAGATCGAGTGCTTTCCTATCCTGGCACTTACTGACATATGAACGCCCCTTTAACACATATCCATGTAAATTACAACTATTGTGCTAATTTTGAGAAATTTAAACTGACAAATTGCAGGAGAAGAACAGTTACTGCCGACTACTGGCTGGTGGAGCATGCTAGCCGAGTATGTCCTTAGCCCATCAGCAGTTCCAGGACTGACTGTGTGCTCTGCTGTGCCGCGTGGCAATGGATTGATTTGTAGTTGGTCTTTCTTCGGGATCTTTTTATTTCTTCTTGTATAAGCGGTATTAAGAATTTGTGAAGCATCTGATTTTTCTTCTTGTTTGTTGCAGGTATTGTAAAAGATAAGGAGAGAAAACTGGAAGATGAAATGTCTGGCCCTCGCCCTGCTCATTGTGCTTTCCTCGGCTCCCTTTTATGGGAACGCACTTTGCCGTACAATGAAATAGAATATGTTGATCTGGATGAGTTCTTATTAGAAAATGGTCTACCGTCAAGCCCACCTCACCAGCCTTTCTCACCAGCTAATTTGACTCCACCACCATCCAACCAGTCAGTCGTTGACCTCAGTCGACCAGCCTCCTGCGCCTCTTCTACCTCCGCTTGTTCCTCTCCCGTGCAGAGCATGATGGATAGCGAATTCGACCATCCAAATGGCAAAGAAGGTATTACTAATTGAACTAGAGTGAACCATTATGTTGTAATGAATTACCTTGTGAATCCAGTGCCATAACACCGGTGGTCCCATGACACGATCATTGCATATGCAGTGATGACGTTGCATCCTCTTCATCTCTGCAGCCAATCACCAGCCTCAGTTATGCTAGCACAATCGACTAATGACTGAGATGATTTGTTGCATTGGTCACATTGGCCTTGCCGACATTTTGTCACAAATTGGCAATGCAGAGTGGCACAGGATTTACCAGCCGAGTTATTTTGGTAGTGTTAGGCAACCCCTATAAAAGGCCACTATATCTTGATTTTAACACGTGTGTTGAAGACATGATTTTGTAGCACTTAATGGATTATACTGTCAGTATTACAGGTTCTCCTCCTGCACTTGTTAGTGCCTGACTACACCGCACTACCGTCCTCAAAATAAAAGATGGACATGCCACCAGATCTGTCCATCAATGTCCTCCAATTGCAGGAGAGCCTAAAATACTGATATTAGCAAAGTGCCACAAAACCGCATCCCATTGCTTTGACCGTATACTCAGCAATGTATTGTGATGGATGCCATTGGGTACAGTTCGATGTTCTAGACATCTGATTTTGGTATTCTACATAACATGAGTTGTAACCAGACAGAAGACTATTAAAACTGGGCTGGGATTGTAGTGAGCCTGTTACCAATAATTATACCCGTGGCAATATGGAGGAAATGCTGAGTGCTACTGTTCCCCTGGCTAGCGCACGGACAATGGAGATGGTCCAAAGCTCTCTTTTGATTTCAACAGGACTCTTGCCCCACACAAACGTGTAACAGTTAGCCATGTTATACGGCAGTAACGTCTGGTAGAGAAGCCTAAAACCTGAACAGGAGCCTTAAGGTACTGCACACTAACAATCCGCTAGCGATCTCGTTAGCGTTGCATACTATGAGATCGCTAGCGGGATCGTTTCTATATCGCTAAATGCGGCACATTAGCGTATAGTTAACGACGCTATCGCCGTTAGCGATCTTCTTAACGACTTTAGCGGTACAAAGTACGCTAATCGCTAGAAAAGGTGCCACACAGCGATTAAGATACTTACCAGCGGGAGCGCCAGCGATGAATAGGGTCCGGAACGATTCAGCGACGAGCGAGATCACAGCAGGAAGCTCGTCGCTGGAAGCTGCGCACTGAACAATATCGCTACGGATCGCTAATAGTGACGTTTTAGCGATCTCGTTAGCGATATTGTTTAGTGTGGCATACCCTATAGTCTTAATTCAGCTAGAATAAACTTTATTACTATAGAAGTTCTTCTGAAAATCACAATGTGGTCTTACAATATTGTACACACTCATTGTGCCAGTGTCACCATTTCTCATATCGCCCCCCTAAGCATGACCCTCTGGCTGTATTTATCCCACAGTGCCATTGGCACCATGCTGGACCTGGTTAATCAGGCGCAGTGAATCTCACTCCGCTGTCTTCCTGTGCTGTGGGATGTGTCTAGAACGCTTCGTTCTACTGGGAGGGTGGATGTCATTAAAAGGGCGACGTCTCATTCATTACAGTGCAGCGTTCATGCCAGGAAGCAACAGTGCATGTTCACTGGTTCCTGAGAGGAGCAATGTACTGCAAAATGGGGCTATATACAGGGGCTAAGAGGAGAAATATAATGTAGGAGGGGGCTGTATATAGGTAGCTGAGAGAAGAAATATATACTGCAGGAGGGGGGTTGTATATAGAGGGGCTGAGAGGAGCTACCGTATATACAGCAGGATGGGTTGTGTTCAGGGGGCTGTGAAGAGATCTTTGCTGAATAAAGAAGTTCTGTACAGTTGGCCCAGAGGAAAGATATACTACAAGATGGTCCTGTATATAGAGGGGCAGAGAGGAAATATATATAGCAGGAGGGTGCTCTGTATAGAGAGGCTAAGAGGAAATATATACGGCAGGATGGGTTGTATTCATGGGAAGAGAGTAGCGCTATATTGCATAAGTAAGTTATGTGCAGAGGGTCTGGAGAGGAAAGATATACTGCAGGATGGTGCTGTTTACAGGGCGGCTGAGAGGAATGATATACTGCAGGAAATGGCTCTAGGTTGTATTCAGGGGGCTGAGAAGAGTGCTATACTGCATAAGGAATTATGTACAAGAGCAGAGAGGAAAGGTATACTGCAGGATAGCGATGTACATAGACAGGCTGAGAGGAGAGATATACTGTAGAATGGGGCTGTAGACATGTGCTGAGATTAGTTGAGCTTTGTTTGTTTCCTGCTGCTGAGGGACCAGTGATGTCAAACAACAAATACTGACCATATGCATCAACAGAGCGGCATTTGTGGTTTGAGATCACTGATCTGTCTGCATCAGGCGACAATCACAGCTCTGCACAGACATTGTGGTGGCGGGCAGGAGAGTTGGGCTCTGCTATAGCTAGCTATTGATGAAGGTCAATTCTACACTTAGGCCGGTGTCACACTTGCTTGTGTGATGCGAGAAACTATCATGAGTTTCTCACATCAACACCCGGCACTGCCGCAGGGACTCGGACCGGAGCGTGCGGCTGCATGTATTTCTATGCAGCCGCACGCTCCGGTCCGCGTGACGGCGGCAGTGCCGGGTGTTGATGTAAGAAACTTGTGTGAGTTTCTTGCATCACACTCGCAAGTGTGACCTCGGCCTTAGTGTGATGATTTCTCAGAAATGTGGGGCCTGACAAAAGCATAGCAGAGGAGGTAGGGGGCTTCAGCACTGAGGAGAAGCAAGGCCTGCTGGGAAAAATATAGTTTTAGCAGATAGTAAATGAACCTTTTATTTACTATGTACTATTCCTATGTAAAACTGGATTCAGTGAGGAGCAGATAGATGAAAAAAGTCTGTATGTGAACAATATACATTTACTGGTGAGAAATAATACGAGTCTGGGAGTAATCTTTAAAGCCATCTTGCAAGGTTTACAAAGGGTCAGGTCACAGAATCCTGTTTATGTGAATAGTAGGCCGGTGTGGTTTGGCTTATCTGACAAATTGGCCGTCTGTGTTGCTGAATTACCTACGTCAGACTTTACTCCTCCTTACACGCGTGTCTAAAACGTGAAGGGAGGACTAAAAAGCCTCCTACTGCCAGAAAGAGTGCACAGTCCACGTGATGAAACGCCAGCCTGCGACTACATACAGCCAGAGCGGCAGGGCAGAACAGATGGAAGGAGGGCACGGCCGTGTGACACTGTATGTATGCTTGGTTGGCACCCTGCATGTATCTACCTGCGGCCTGGAGCTGCGCTGTGTGCCTTGTGCTTCCTGTAGCCGGGGTGATGCAGGGTGACTTGGCAGAGTAGGCGAGACTGGCATCATGTCTGCACATGGGATGAGATGTTTGCAGCTCTCCTGTCACTTCTGAACACTCTGATAACATTATTGCCATGTAGACCAAAATGTGAATAATGTTACTGATCACCCAGAACATTAAAACCATGAAGTGAATAGTATTTATCGGCCAATGTCACTTCTCAAAGCGTAGAATATAATTCGGCACAAGAATAGTCAGTTCTTAAAGGGAATTTGTCATGAGGTTTTTGCCACCTAATCTGAAAGCAGCAGAATATAGTGACAGAGACCCTGATTCCAGCGTTGTTACATGTATGGTTTGGGCTGTGGAGCAGATACCAGCTGTGTCACACAGAAGCACCTGCCTGGCGAGGGACTATTCAGAAGCTGCTGTCAGTCACTGATCGCAGGATCAAACGCCAGATTTGCGTATTTTAAGTCATCGCACTTGGGCTACGTTCCCACCATGAGCTTTTGATATTGCAGATTTTCTGCACCATTTCAGGGCTCATTAAGTAAAATAGGTTACATGCATTTTTTATTTTTAAACATGCAGCATAAAAAGCTCACCAAAAGTTAATCGTGGGAACGTCGCTTTACCCAAAAAATAGCAATAAAAAGCGTTCAATGTTGTATGTAATTAAATAAAACAAGCCCTCATACTGCTCCAACAACGAAAAATAAAAATGTGACTGTTCTCAGGAAAAGGCCAAGACTTGTAAGTCTTCTAATGTGAAGTCTTCTTTGGCTTTTGGTAGTAAATTATAGTCCCTTGTGACCAGTTTCCAGCTAGCCACTCACTGGCGATGGGGTTTTCATTTTTTCGCCATGCCAAACCCCGACTGTGCCAGTAAGATGCCCCAATCATACTTCACTCCCATTCCTAAGGCCTCATTCACACATCAGGATTTTTTTATCAAAAGCAGGAGTATCTCCAGAATCTGTATTTTTCAATTCTAAGTTTTCGCTCTTCCACTCCTGGTTTTGTTTGGCCTACAAACAAGGAGGAAAAATACTGATGTATGAATGAGGCTTGGAATAATCCCATAAGCCAGGTAGGTAGCCCAAGAGTTCATAACTGGACAGAAGTCTGAAATCCGTCCCCCGAGGCTCCAGGTCTACCACGATTAGTCCACCATTAACCAAATCTCATCAGCATCTGATTCTGCGTGATACCCAGGATCATTTTCCGTACATCCTTGTACCGGTGGAAAAGATCAGTGACCCTAAGGAGTTGGTAACATAATGTAATTCTTGGTGGGCACAAGTCTATGCCCCTAATAACACCATATTAAAGGGGTTGTCCACTCCCTTATTAATGTGCCCAGGGAGATGAGGAAAATAAAAGATGACACTGACCTCCTGGACCACACTTGCTCTCCTGAAGTCAGTGCTGGATCCCCCGCGAGTCAGACTGCAGCACTCACGGGACACCCCCACGAGATGCTAACACCAGCAGTCAGTCAGGGCCATGGCAGTGCTCGCAGTTTATCGAAGCCAAGCAGAAGACATAGCGTTGACACTCCCGACCGATATATCAACAGGTGCCCAACATGCAGACAGTCGTATGGCAACTTGGCCACTTACTGCACTCAGTACAAGGGATTACATGACATAGATATTATTCTGTATCTTCATCCTTGGGTGAATCTGGTGAGCACTGCAGTCAATCAGCGGCTATTGATTGGCTGCATTGTTCGCATTTTGTTCCAGCTGAAGAAACGGTTTTCTTCTGGCTCGGATGAATTTTGACAGTAGTGGACAACCCGTTCAAGAAAGATGGAGCAGTCTCCCGGGGCTTGCGTGATGTTGTTGCGCCACGTGAACCCTGCAGCCAATTAGTGGCTTCAGAAGACTGAAATCCGCTGTGCCAATCTGCCACGTAACTCGTCATGCTGATAATACTGTGCATTTAGCTCTGCAGATTTGCTGTTATTGTAATGTGCTGCGGATATTATTCTGCAGAGAATCTGCCACGTATGGTCATGTTCTACAAGCATGATGTGAAAATAGGTTTTCTTTGGTCCTTGGGTGACATAGATCGTCTGGTATAGAAGATGCACCATTTTGATCATTGTTGCCTGGAGTGTCTCCAGTAGTTCGGGGGTCAGACAAGCGTATGAAGAATCAGACGATTTTTATACTCTGTGTCCATATTTTACATTTGTGTGACTTCCTTTTTTATACATTAAGTTTAAAATGTACGCGATCAAATATGGCCCCTGAGGAGAAAGTATTGTATAAGGGCAAAATATCTGTATTTTTTTCAGCAGACTACTTTTTGAAAATCTCCAGTTTCTCAAAATTCCTACAAAAACATCCAGTATTGTATGTGAGCCCGTCAGCATGTGATTGGGATGGCTAAATGGGCGAGAGCATCTCCAAAACGGCAGCTCCCCTGGGGTGCTCGCAGTATGAAATGGTCACTACATGGGGAGTGAAGACTAGGTGGTCTGCTAATAACACAAACGGTACAATACAAAATGATGAAGACTTTAAAGGGAGTGTCCATCATGTCTCCTGTCCGACCGTTCCATTGTATGGTAGATCACCATGGCTCCTCACCAACTGGTACATCATATGGTAATGGCTCCACAGACTGCTCCATCATGCTGTGATGTCCAGGGCTCTTCACCGACCAGTCCCTTGTACTGTAGATGATCATGGCTCCTCACCCACCGATCCATTGTACTGTAGATGACCATAGCTCCTCATCAACCAGTTCATTGTACTGTAGATGACCATAGCTCCTGATTAACTGCTCCACAGACATCTCCATCAAACTGTAGGTGTCTGTGGCCACTGGCTGACTATTCCATCGTACTGTAGATAGCCTCTATACTGTAGATGACCATGGCTTCTCACCAACTGTTCCACTGTACTGTAGATTATCATGGCTCCTCATCAAGCTGTTCATCGTAATGAAGCTGACTTTGGCTTCAATAATATACAGTAAGATGGGGCAGACCTGTAGTAGATACCAGTGCTCCTGATCTACTGGAACTGGATCATCATACTACCAAAATTAGTCCATATAAATAGGCATACTGGCACTTCAAAGCATAATCAGAAAAACAACAAATTTCGGACATATATCTGTTGTGAGTGGGCTTGGGATGAGTTCTGAGCAGAGGCTCCCTCTGGTGGTTACAAGCGGTGCTGGTCTGTCCAGTGAAGATTGTGAGGAGTGGGAATCAGGTGTTACTGACTGGTCTTATATAAGGGAGTCACCTTCCCATCAGGGTTGCCGGTGATCAATTGTTCTGGTCTCTATCCTTGATTCCTGTTTCCCTTGTAGCCTGCTGTGTCGTGTCTGCATCTCCTGCTAACAGATAAGACATTTTCTTCTTTTTGTTTTTGTGCTTGATTTTTGCATTTTGTCCTGCACTTCTGTGGGGACCTTCAGGGTCCCCTCCGGGGGCTTTTGCCCTCTCAGTTTAGTTCAGCCACTGATGTTTGTACTTTTGCTTTTTCCAGTTTTTTCAGTGGCTGCTGTTTTGATTTTGTTACACCAGAGAACTAATTTAGGTGGTAGAGGTCGTGTGATCTCAGGTGTTTTTGAAATTAGTAGAGTTGGTGCTTTTCAGGGTTTTCTGGGATTGCAGTAAGTACCCTTCCTATCCTTTTCTATTTAGTTAGTTTGGGCCCCAACGTTTGCTCATACTATTTTCTGTCTGTGTAAGTATTTCTTCTTGTCTAACCGCCATTACATGTTTGGGGGCTTTCTATTATCTTTGGGGTTCTGCTCCGGGCAGATAGCTTTCCTATATCTATCTTTAGGTGTAGTTAGTTTCTCAGGCTGTGACGAGGCGTCTAGGACCAACGTAGGAACGCTCCACGGCTGCCTCTACTTGTTGTGGTTAGTCAGGGAACTGCAATCTCATAGATTCCAACTGCTCTGGTGTATTGCCTTTTTTGCCTGCACTCCTCAGCTACCGAAACATAACAGTATCACCGGCCAAAAATTTAAAATTGTATGGTACTCACAGAAGGGAAAAAATTTGTGAAAGAAAAAACGGTTGTCAGAGTTGTCAGAGATATTTTTCTGTTTGTTGCATTTTTTTTTTTTTTCCCTCTGTATCTCTGGGTGCTGGGGAGGATTTTTTCTCTCAATGGAGTTTGCACAGTTGTCTGGCCGTGTGGATCAGCTTGCCACTGAAGTTCGGAGTATTGCTACCTATCTTGCTAGGTTGCCTGTTGTGGAACCTAGGATTCCCATGCCAGATTTGTTTTTAGGGGATCGAGCTAAGTTTCAGAATTTCAAAAATAATTGTAAATTGTTTTTTGCCTTAAAATCTAAGTCCTCAGGGAACGCAGCGCAGCAGGTTCAAATTGTCATCTCTCTCCTGCGCGGCGATCCTCAGGATTGGGCTTTTTCCCTGACACCTGGGGATCCTGTTTTGAGTGATGTTGATGCATTTTTTCAGGCTTTGGGGTTATTGTACGATGAGCCTAATGTCACTGATCAAGCTGAAAAAGCCTTGTTGGCATTAAATCAGGGGCTTGATGACGCTGAGTTATACTGTCAGAGATTCCGTAGGTGGGCAGTCCTGACCAAGTGGAATGACGACGCTTTGGCGGCCCTTTTTCGGAAGGGTCTGTCTGATAATGTAAAGGATGTTATGGTGGGATTCCCTGTCCCCTCTGGTCTCAATGATTCTATGTCATTAGCGATTCAAATTGACAGACGTTTGCGTGAGCGGAGAAGTATGCGTGGAATAGTGTTGCCTTGTAAACCTGCTTCTGAATCCATGCAGTGTGATAGAGTGGTGTCTGGGGCACAGCGTCATGAGTTTCGATAGCGCAATGGGTTATGTTTCTACTGTGGTGATGCCTCTCATGCTATTTCAGTCTGCCCTAAGCGGGGAAGACGTTTTGCACGCTCAGTTGTCTTGGGTAGTGTTCAGACTAAGTTTTTATTAACTGTCACTCTGATATGCTCTCTGTCCTCATTTTCTGCTCAGGCTTTCGTTGATTCTGGAGCAGCTATTAACCTGATGGATTATGATTTTGCTAAACGTTGTGGGTTTCCCTTGATACCCCTACAGAAGTCTATTCCCCTACTGGGGATCGATTCTACCCCTTTGGCTGAGAATAAACCTCAGTTCTCTACTCAGGTGATAATGAGGGTTGAACCTGATCATCAAGAGTGCTGCAAATTTTTGGTTCTGTATAATCTGCATGATATTATCGTACTGGGTTTCCCTTGGTTACAGTCTCATAATCCTGTTTTGGATTGGAAATCTGTGTCTGTAACCAGTTGGGGCTGCCAATGTGTTAATACCAACACTCCTGTTTTTTCTGCCTCCCCCCAGGCTCAGGATGTTCCTGACTTTTTGATTGATTTTTCTGATGTGTTTAGCGAAAGTAAATCTGCATCCTTGCCTCCCCATAGGAGCTATGACTGCGCTACTGAATTAGTGCCTGGTAGTAAATTCCCTAAAGGTCGCCTTTTTAACTTGTCTGTACCTGAACATGACGCTATGCGGTCTTATATCAAGGAGTCATTGGAGAAGGGTCATATCAGACCATCCTCTTCACCCTTAGGTGCCGGTTTTTTCTTTGTGGCCAAAAAGGATGGTTCATTAAGGCCGTGTATTGATTATCGTCTTTTGAACAATATTACTGTGAAATATCAATACCCGTTACCCTTGATTTCTGACCTGTTTTTCAGGGTGAAAAACGCTACTTGGTTTACCAAGCTTGACCTCAGGGGGGCATATAACCTTATTCGCATTAAGCACGGGGATGAATGGAAGATGGCATTCAATACCCCGGAGGGGCATTTTGAGTACCTTGTGATGCCCTTTGGGCTCACTAATGCTCCTTCTGTCTTCCAGTCCTTCATGAATGACATTTTCAGGGATTTTGTGGATAAATTTCTGATTGTTTATTTGGATGATATCTTGATTTTTTCTAATGACTGGGACTCTCATGTGAAACATGTTCGAACTGTATTCCAGATTTTGAGAGAGAATGCTCTGTATGTGAAGGGATCAAAGTGTCTTTTTGGCGTACAGAGGATCTCATTTCTGGGATTCATTTTGTCCCCATCTGTTATTGAAATGGACCCGGTCAAGGTTCAGGCCATCTGTGATTGGTTCCAACCTACTTCATTAAAGGCTCTTCAAAGATTTTTGGGTTTTGCCAATTTTTATCGTAAATTTATTGGTAATTTCTCGGTTATTGTTAAACCATTAACTGATTTGACCAAAAAGGGTTCTGATGTGGTGAATTGGCCTCCTGAGGCAGTCTCTGCATTTCAGGAACTTAAGCAGAGATTCACTTCTGCTCCTGTTCTACGGCAGCCTGATGTTTCTCTGCCATTTCAGGTGGAGGTTGATGCTTCTGAAATTGGGGCAGGTGCCGTTTTGTCCCAAAAAGATCCAGAGACCTCTAAAAATAACCCTTGTGCCTTTTTCTCTCGAAAATTTTCTCCTACTGAACGTAATTATGACGTGGGTAATCGGGAGTTATTGGCCATGAAGTGGGCTTTTGAAGAGTGGAGACATTGGCTGGAGGGAGCCAAACATCAGGTGGTGGTCCTTACTGACCATAAGAATCTGGTTTATCTGGAATCTGCCAAGCGACTCAATCCTAGACAGGCCAGGTGGGCCTTGTTTTTCACACGTTTTAATTTTGTGGTTTCCTTTCTTCCTGGCACTAAGAATGTTAAGGCGGATGCCCTCTCGAGGAGCTTCCTTGCGGACTCTCCTGAGTTATCTGATCCTTCTGTTATTTTGAAAGAGGGTGTAGTTCTTTCCGCCATCTCACCTAATTTGAGTCTTGCTCTGGAGGGGTGTCAGGAGGATAGGCCCGAGCGCTGCCCTGTTGGAAAATTGTTTGTCCCGGACCAGTGGAAAAAGAGTGTGATGTCTGAGATTCATTGTTCCGCGTTGGCTGGGCATCCCGGAATTTTGGTACCAGAGACTTGGTTAGTCGGTCCTTTTGGTGGCCTACCTTGTCTCGTGATGTCAGGGAATTTGTGCAGTCCTGCGGGACTTGCTCTCGCTCCAGCCTTGCCTCGCTTAGTGGTTTGTTGATGCCATTGCCTGTGCCCAAGAGACCATGGACCCATATCTCTATGGATTTCATTTCCGACCTTCCTGTTTCTCAGAGAATGACCGCCATCTGGGTGATTTGTGATAGGTTTTCCAAGATGATACATCTTGTGCCATTACCTAAGTTGCCTTCCTCCTCTGAATTGGTGCCGTTGTTCCTTCAGCACGTGGTTCGTTTACACGGCATTCCTGAGAACATAGTGTCTGACAGAGGAGTCCAGTTTGTTTCCAGATTTTGGAGGACTTTTTGTTCTAAACTGGGTGTTCAATTGTCTTTCTCCTCGGCATTTCATCCTCAGACCAATGGTCAAACTGAGAGAACAAACCAGACATTGGAGACTTATCTAAGATGCTTTGTGTCTGCTGATCAGGATGACTGGGTCTCTTTTTTGCCTTTGGCTGAGTTTGCTCTTAATAATAGGGCTAGCTCTGCCACTTTGATGTCTCCGTTTTTCTGTAATTCTGGGTTTCACCCTCGATTTTCTTCAGGACAGACGGAGGCTTCTGTCTGTCCAGGTGTTGACTCTGTTGTGGAGCGTATGCAACAGATTTGGGACCAGGTAGTGGAGAGGTTGTCCCTCTCTCAGGAGAGGGCCCAGCGGTTTGCTAACCGGCATAGGACTGATGGTCCTCGGTTTAAAGTAGGGGACTTGGTCTGGTTGTCCTCAAAAAATATTCCTATGAGAGTAGCATCTCCTAAATTTAAGCCTAGGTTCATTGGACCTTATAAGATCATGGAGATTCTTAATCCTGTTTCTTTTCGTTTGCTTCTTCCAGGGACATTTAAGATCCATAACGTGTTCCACAAGTCCTTGTTGAAGAGGTTTGTTGAGCCAGTGGTTCCTGCTGCTGTGCCTCCTGACCCTGTTTTGGTTGAGGGCAATCTGGAGTATGTGGTTGAGAAAATATTAGATTCTCGTTTTTCTAGACGGAAACTCCAGTATTTGGTTAAGTGGAGAGGTTATGGTCAGGAGGACAATTCTTGGGTGTTTGCTTCGGACATCCATGCTAGGAGACTCATCCGTGCGTACCATAGAACTCATCCTGACCGACCTGGTTGCTCAAATGAGGGTTCGGTGACCCCTCCTCAAGGGGGGGGTACTGTTGTGAGTGGGCTTGGGATGAGTTCTGAGCAGAGGCTCCCTCTGGTGGTTACAAGCGGTGCTGGTCTGTCCAGTGAAGATTGTGAGGAGTGGGAATCAGGTGTTACTGACTGGTCTTATATAAGGGAGTCACCTTCCCATCAGGGTTGCCGGTGATCAATTGTTCTGGTCTCTATCCTTGATTCCTGTTTCCCTTGTAGCCTGCTGTGTCGTGTCTGCATCTCCTGCTAACAGATAAGACATTTTCTTCTATTTGTTTTTGTGCTTGATTTTTGCATTTTGTCCTGCACTTCTGTGGGGGCCTTCAGGGTCCCCTCCGGGGGCTTTTGCCCTCTCAGTTTAGTTCAGCCACTGATGTTTGTACTTTTGCTTTTTCCAGTTTTTTCAGTGGCTGCTGTTTTGATTTTGTTACACCAGAGAACTAATTTAGGTGGTAGAGGTCGTGTGATCTCAGGTGTTTTTGAGATTAGTAGAGTTGGTGCTTTTCAGGGTTTTCTGGGATTGCAGTAAGTACCCTTCCTATCCTTTTCTATTTAGTTAGTTTGGGCCCCAACGTTTGCTCATACTATTTTCTGTCTGTGTCAGTATTTCTTCTTGTCTAACCGCCATTACATGTTTGGGGGCTTTCTATTATCTTTGGGATTCTGCTCCGGGGCAGATAGCTTTCCTATATCTATCTTTAGGTGTAGTTAGTTTCTCAGGCTGTGACGAGGCGTCTAGGACCAACGTAGGAACGCTCCACGGCTGCCTCTAGTTGTTGTGGTTAGTCAGGGTACTGCAGTCTCATAGATTCCAACTGCTCTGGTGTATTGCCTTTTTTGCCTGCACTCCTCAGCTACCGAAACATAACATATATCATATTATAGCCGAAAGAAGAGACCCAGCATTAAAACAATATATTTTATTCATATATATATAAAAATATAAATAAAATAACAAAAATGTCCAGTAGGAGGCTATTAGAACACCATACAATTTCAATGTCAACAATAAATATAACGATGTCCTTACAATCAATTAATTAGGCATTAGCAGAGTCCTACAAAGCTAAACCCTAAAAAAAAGCAGCTATAGACACATATAATCACCATCCCAATATAAATATTTATATAGTCAGTCAATATCATAATAACAAAAGGGGATTCAAATAATGTGATGGCTATGACCTCAATATCACCATATAAATAATGTCTAATTCAACATGGATAACAATCCTAAGAAACCGCAGAGGTAGCCAAGTAGCCTGCAAAGTATAATGAACCCAGTGTTTAGTTACCTAATACAATCGGGCATCTGTGACACTGAATGGCGTGAGCTCCTCCACCCCAACGCGCGTTTCGCACTAGCTTCTTCCGGGGTAGTCTTTAGTAGTAGATACCAGTGCTCCTGATCTACTGGAACTGGATCATCATACTGTTAGATGACCATGGCTCCTGACCAACTGCTCCATTGCACTGCAGATGACCACAACAGCTCCTGACCGAATTGTTATTTTTATGCCCTGTATCAGCTAAAGAACAAGAAGGTTTGTCTGATGATTGTAGCACAATGATGGGGAACTGGATACTTCTGCTCATTTGGCTGATTACTGGCCCATCTATAAGCCTCTAGCTGAGGGTTGTAGTCCCCCGTACACTGAGAGCCTGTAGCTGGGAGTTGTAGTTCCTCGCACACTATGTGAGCCTGTAGCTGGGGTTGTAGTCCCCCAAACGCTATGTGAGCCTGTAGCTGGGAGTTATAGTACCCCGCACGCTATGTGAGCCTGTAGCTGGGGGGTTGTAGTCCCCCGTACGCTATGTGAGCCTGTAGCTGGGGGTTGTAGTCCCCCGTACGCTATGTGAGCCTGTAGCTGGGGGTTGTCGTCCCCCCGTACACTATGTCAGCCTGTAGCTGGGGGTTATAGTCCCCCGCACGCTATGTGAGCCTGCAGCTGGGGGTTGTAGTCCACCGCACGCTATGTGAGCCTGCAGCTGGGGGTTGTAGTCCACCGCACGCTGTGAGCCTTTAGCTGGGGGTTGTAGTCCGCCGCACGCTATGTGAGCCTGTAGCTGGGGGTTATAGTCCCCGGCACGCTATGTGAGCCTGTAGCTGGGGGTTATAGTTCCCCGCACGCTATGTGAGCCTGTAGCTGGGGGTTATAGTTCCCCGCACGCTATGTGAGCCTGTAGCTGTGGGTTGTAGTCCCCCGTGCGCTATGTGAGCCTGTAGCTGGGGGTTGTAGTTCCCCACGCGCTATGTGAGCCTGTAGCTGGGGGTTATAGTCCCTGCACGCTATGTGAGCCTATAGCTGGGGGTTGTAGTCCCCTGTGCACTACGTGAGCCTGTAGCTGGGAGTTGTAGTACCCCGCGCGCTACGTGAGCCTGTAGCTGGGGGTTATAGTCACCGCACGCTATGTGAGCCTGTAGCTGGGAGTTGTAGTACCCCGCACGCTATGTGAGCCTGTAGCTGAGGGTTGTAGTCCACCGCACACTATGTGAGCCTGTAGCTGGGGGTTGTAGTCCCCTGTGCGCTACGTGAGCCTGTAGCTGGGAGTTTGTACCCCGCGCGCTACGTGAGCCTGTAGCTGGGGGTTGTAGTCACCGCACGCTATGTGAGCCTGTAGCTGGAGTTGTAGTACCCCGCACGCTATGTGAGCCTGTAGCTGAGGGTTGTAGTCCACCGCACACTATGTGAGCCTGTAGCTGGGGGTTGTAGTCTCCCGCACGCTACGTGAGCCTGTAGCTGAGGGTTGTAGTCCACCGCACGCTATGTGAGCCTGTAGCTGGGAGTTGTAGTACCGCAGCACGCTATGTGAGCCTGTAGCTGAGGGTTGTAGTCCACCGCACACTATGTGAGCCTGTAGGTGAGGGTTGTAGTCCCCCTGTACACTATGTGAGCTTAAGGGTTGTAGTCCCATAGACATGCCTGTATGTATGGGGCAGTCTTGTGCCCCTATCCCTGCACCCAGCGCACACTTCGGCTCGTCTCCCCCCAATAAGCTGCAGGAGGCGCCAGAGTCGCTCTCTACCTCCAATTCCCCCCCCCCAGGAATTTTGGATTTCACAAATTCACGTCAATTAGTCGCGCTCGGCCGGCTCCCTTTGTACGAGTCCTCTCCCCGCACCTCCCGCCCTCTGCATTCCCTTCCCTGGGGCCACCTCACACTCCAGCTCCATGTGCGTGCTCACCGCAAACAAAGCCCTCCCTCTCGCCCGCCTCCAAAGGAGGGCGGCCGGCCAGGGAAATCCGCTCTCACGGGGAGCAGCTGCAGCCACGGCCATGTGCTCTCTCGCCCTGGGCGGGAGGCGGGGAGGACGCGGCACATGGCAAGACACGACACAGCTCGGCGGCCGCAGCAGCAGAGTACCGCGCTGCTCCAGGAGGGGGCGCTCGCCCTCCGCAGCGCGCGATTGGTGCTCTCTGTTATGCACGCGGCAGTCACCCGACCTGATCGTATCGCCCGCGGCTCGTCGGCTGTGCCTGCCTGACCAGACGAGGCGGTGCTCGACCTCACAGTGGTCACACGCTGCGGGGACCGCATCTAGGGTAGGGACACTAGTCAGCTGCTCTAAGCCAAAGTGAATGCAGTGTTCAGCTTTCCCAGTTCTCGTGACTCTAGGGCGAGGTGTTTTCCAGTCCCGTAAATATGGCGTCCCCAGGCCTGCCGGCAGTGTATGGTATCGCAGTCGCCATAGATGGCAGCATTTGGGGTACACGTGTTCATACTTGGATTCTGGGGTACTTGGCTTGTTAATAGTGGGGGTCCTCCCTGACGGGTCACAAGAGCAAGCAGCAGGGTGTGTCCGATCCCCCATCATCAGAGCAGGACCTTCCACTATGCTGATTGACAGCCGGCTCCCCGCAGTTAGGCAACAAGGAGCCGTCTGTCAATGAACGGTAGCCACGCCCTGTTGGCAGAGCAGAAATGAAGCTGCTCCATCAAAGTGACATCAGTGGAAGCAGGAGAATCTCCAGCAACAGACCCCCGGGTAGAACAGGACAGGCAGAAAAAGTAACCAAAGTCCCTCAGAAGCCCTTAAACCAAGGAAACAAGAACATTTTTAAATTCTGCTCTATCCGTGCCGATGCCATTCAGCCTTAAAAAGGCGCATGACATTTAGAGGATTTTTCATGCTCTTGTCTGATTTTGTGCTTTTTTTGTTTTGCCACTATTTTACAGCAAAAAATGCTCTGCAGTAGCAATGTGTGAATTCTGCCAAATAGCCATAGTATATAGCAGGTATACGTCTATAAAGGAGAGCCGAGACCACCATCGTGCTTCAGGGAGCATTATTGCCATGGTCCTCGTGTCTGACCAGAGCGGCCGCTCTTCTCGCCCCGCCGTCAGAGATATATTGCTTTACATTGGAGTCGGTCTTCTAGCCAAAGCCACGTTCTGAAAGACGGGGGTGCAGATATTTCATCCAGAATACAAGGCCTGACTCATCAGTGCATTGTCTCCAGTTTTGGGGATGTGATCACATGAATTGTGCTTTTTCTAGTTCGTTTTTTTTCTTTTTTGGCCTATGTCGTTTTTCTAAGTGTTTGGACTGATCAAATGCAACTTGTAAGTGTTGCAAATCTATTCCAGTCCCCCCTAGAGTGATGATATGGACGCCTGATGTTTTTGCATCATTTTGCGAATTGTGCAACTTTTTGCACTAAAAAATTGTCAAAACAGGTCAAAGACGAGCATTTTTGATTTTACACAAAATTCAAGACGCACGTGCACCATTTTGAAGAATTTTGGGCAACAAATATTACAAGACATAAAAGGAAAGTGAAGTTAAAAAAAAAAAAGATGATGAATGGGAGCCAAAACCTGAAATATTAATACCAATGACCATGGACACACAGTAAATGGAAGAATATTTCTAATCGATTGTGAAGCTGCTTTATTTTATGTGAGTTGAATATATATAAAAGTGTAAATGGCCTATAAAACTCACCTGGCGGTAAGTTCTCCCATCAGGACCCCCTTTATGAGCCAGAGAGGAGCGTTCTTCTGATTAACTACAAGAAAGGCCACTGCTCTGAATACGACAATGTTGGGGGTTGTCCCTAATCAGGATTTAGTATAGTCGTTTATTATGGTTGATTAAAGCCCAAACAGACCTGGATTGTGCCGTGTCATGTTGTGAAGCACGCCCTGTGTACTTCTGGCACAGAATACGGCGAGGACCAAGAAAGGAATGTCCTTGGTGTATGGGTGTGTGGATTTACTGGAAGCAGCATAATGTACAGTAAGCTCCGTTGCGGCTCATCCTTGTGTGTGCCTGAGCCCGTGCACAGCGATGGTTTCCTCCTACACACGTGCGTCCCCATGTCTCCCAGTAATGTGAGGGCGCTCCAGCTGTTCCTCTGCATGCCGTAGGTTTGCTAATCTCTAAAGAGGTTGGATTGGAACGTGCAGGACATAAGCTGCCTCTGCAAACCCATGCTACGCAAATGTATTTATAAGAGGGGCCTCTTATGTGCACAGAGAAAAGGTTACCCGTCCGAAAATTACCCTCTGATGTCTGCGAAGACCAAGCATGGATTCATCTACAACATCTGCAAGGAGTTTGTGTGTTCTTCCCATGTTTGCCTGGTTTTCCTCCGCGCTCTCCGGTTTCTTCTTACACTCCAAAGACATACTGATAGGGAATCTAGATTGTGAGCCCAATGGGGACAGTGATGACAATGCGAAATATCTTGACGTTACATAAGTATAAAAAATCACTAGGAAGGAACATGCGGAAAGCTCCTAGGTAAAAAGAGTGACCTGGTGGCAAAAGCCTCTTGGAAAGCAGACCTGCCCCAAGGTTCACTTTGACATGGCATCCACAGGCACATTCAGGAGTACATTTGTGAATAAATGGTGTATAATTTCTTTGCAATGAAAAGTGCTTTGTAATTTTAACTTTTTTATACAGAAGATATTAACATACCCTTGGGATTTCTGTAGTTTTGGAGAACCTTTTTGAGATGTGTGCACGATTAATGGACATTTGTATCAATGCCGATAAGGAATAAACATAGTGGGTAGAATTGAGGTTAATTTAGAATTCTGTGGATCCATGAGCTGCCAGATTCAGATGGCATGCTTTAAGGGCAAATTCATGGGAGGTATGCCCTGTACTCGAGGGTCTCCTGACCGAACCGGACAGCCTCAGGTCTATATAAGACTGCTGGCTCGGCATGCAGAAGATGCATGGTCAGGGCTTGCAATCACTATACATGCACTGTGTTTCACAGACATCGGATCTCGCCATTAGCAGGATTGAAGCTAATTTGTATCAATCGAACACTCATAGGTTTGTCAATAATTTCCTTTTGCTAATCCCGTGTCCCAAAACTGAGGTACAGAGTGCATTTGGTACAGCTGCTCCAGTGTAAAGTAAAATTTAGATCGGGTCCCAGGAAACATAATATTTTGGAAGATTTTCTGTTTTTCTTATGGGAAATAAAAATGGAACAAGATGTGGACTGGGTTAAGGTGACTAGAAATGGCGTACAAATCTAGCCTGTGTGGGGGTTGTGTGAATTGTATAGGTCTTCTCAGGCGGAGAGATTGTGGAAGCTATTGCGCTAAGCTCTGTGATTTCTAAAGTGCAGCCCTGTACCCTCATCAACTCCTTCGTATTGTTGGCGTGGGAGTTACTGCTTCAAGCAGAAGATGATGGGAATAAAAATAGACATGTCTTCCATTTTACGGGCTTTATCTGAATTATGTACACTTGAATTAGTCGCAGAGCTGCAGTAGAGCTGAGCGTGGAGCGTTTGCTGCATAGTCCGCCTGCATGGCACAGATGTGTGCCCGCCATCCAAGGGATTTGTTCCACCTTAACAAATACTCCCTTTTACAGTTCACTTGCAGTGTTCCTGCTGATATACACAAGCCTCTGCTTCCATGTAGAACCATGTGTGCAATTGTCTTTATTGCATGGTTCGGATACAGTGATGATACAAAAAATGAATTAAATAGTAGCTGTCTATGAAAGTCCCTTTTATCCATGGGGTTGTAGCATTTTTCTACTAGCTTCCATCCTTGTCAGGTTTTTGCAGCAACTCTTCTGCATTAGGAGGTGAGAAGTGACATGGCTCGTGTTGGCCGCTTGCTGGAGATCTTGACCTGCCGGCAGGTACTTGCACACCTATCCTTTGCACAATACCAGACAGGCGGCTAATGGACACCACGTCAGCAGTGCCCATCACCCTACAATGTGGAAGTGAGAGCTTCTGAATGCTTCTATGGGTTATGGCACACCTAGTAGGTGTTTAGGAGAGCTAAACTGGTAATTTACATGAGACTTGCAAAGTCAGCACAGTGCATGAATGTGGAGCAGTCTGTAGAAATAGTTGTAGGATGTTCAATTAGTCAACGGATATCTCAAGTCTGTGGCTGGCTTTAAGCCTAACAGGCGTAGGTATTGGTTAACGTGTACCCCACTATCAGTTTAATAATATTGAGAGCCCCGCTTTGGATGCCATATTGCCTTGCTCCCTAAAAGTCACAGTAATATGTGTCCACATACAGATCAGCTGCCCCAGATTTAAGACTTGCTTTAAAGTAAACCTGATTATTGCTATCCAAACTACAGGAGAATAAATCGGAGTCTGGTTGATATTGCAGCCATCAATATTTTACTCTGGAACTCTGTGGCATTATAGAGATCACATGCCTAGAAGAACTGGCCGGGCATTAGTCCCTGACTGGAGATCCCATTCCTAGATGAACTGGCCGGGCACTAGTCCCTGACTGGAGATCACATGCCTAGATGAACTGGCCGGGCACTAGTCCCTGACTGGAGATCACATGCCTAGATGAACTGGCCGGGCAGTTGTCCCTGACCAGAGATCACATAACTATAACTGGCCGGGCAGTAGTCCCTGACTGATGAAGTGGTTAGGCACTAGTCCCTGACCGGAGATCACATACCTAGAAGAACTGGCTGGGCCCGATCTGGTTTTCTAAGTATGTTATCTCTGAAATGATGCAGCGTTCCAGAGTAAAATATTCATAGATGCAATAATGTAGCATAACATTTTTTTTTTGCTGCCTATGGTTTTGTGCAGCATAAATTAGGTGACAAGTTCCATGTAAATTATGAAATGCTATGATCTTAGCATTTAGCACTTCGCTGGACGGGTAAATGAAAGAGATACGAAGCAGTTGGAAAATTATTTGTAACGAGATCAGTAAGGCGAAAACATGGAGTTACCAAGTAGTGTTTGATCCATAGTGAAGATTGCTAAATTCTCAGTTTGGTAGCTTTGAACATGCATCACAGCGTACATTTCCCTACAGGTGGGTGTCAGGAAAAAGTTATTTCCTGATATCCCAGGTACACATCCAGGGTCTCCTGTTGCTTTTTTCTCCTTGGTTTGTGATAGACAAGCTCACAAGCATCCCCCCCCCGCACAGCTGCACCCCCCCCCATCCTCTCTGCCTCTGTGAAATTCTATCCTCTTTCACCCTCCCTTCAGCAGCATGGTCACATTATTACCCTGGCCAGTTAAATGCAGTATTTCCCTCCAAAATGTTCCTTTGTCTATTCCACGTTGAATTTAATAAACCACGATAATCCTAGAGACAGGAAAAATAGATTTCCTGAATCGGTATAACTAGAGCTACGCCTGACAGCATTTTGCAGTGGATACGACCAACAGAAACCGAGAAAACAGTTCCTGCCACCCAGTAACACGCAGACATGCCATGTACGGTATCAAACAAAAAGTAAATATGCAGGGGAAAATAAAATGCCCCTACCGTCACCCTGTGTGCTTCCCAGTCGAAGATAGGGCAAGGAGAAGCTTTTACTAACTTCTCAAAATAGGAGGTCCTACCGGGAACAGCCCAAACGTGAGGTCAACAAAGGTGGGAGTTCCTAAGTTTATGGCCAAAACCATAAAACAGGTACTACCATTTTTGAGAGGGTTCAGAACCTGGGGGAAGACAGCTAACTAACATCCATGCTCTGGACTGAATCTATTCTTGGGCACCCCCCCTCTGCTCATCGACACGTCATACCAGTGACTGAGATGTAGTAAGTTTCTTATTTTAATCCCTTTTATTTGTAACTGTCTGTACGTACTGTATTTTGTCTCCTTTTGTTATATCGTCTGTGTTTTTGTAAACACTGCCTATGTTTTCTGGAGTAAACCTATAAATTTACTAGTTTCGTTCTTTTGGCTCTATGATCGAACCGACACGTACTCCGCACCAAAGTACTCTACCTGTGGGGTGGTTCCTG
Source organism: Oophaga sylvatica (assembly GCA_033576555.1). NCBI lineage: Eukaryota > Metazoa > Chordata > Amphibia > Anura > Dendrobatidae > Oophaga > Oophaga sylvatica. The sequence continues at coordinate 301,359,369 of JARQOD010000003.1, read as the reverse complement.
CCCCGATACAGGCTTTAGTATCAAATGAGGAACTGGTGGCAGCATAGCGTCCTGGTGGTATTGGGAAACCCTGGCAGTGACGGCTTGGAGGTTTATGTGTATATTCCTTGCAAGGGGCTTGTGATTTACATACTGCCCTCACTGCAGAGTGCTCGATAACCAGTACATGACAAGGCAGCCTTTCCGGTAACTACTTATCCTTGATGCAGTTCCCTGACTGACCTGAGGGTAAGGGGGGCGCTAGAGAGCTGTAAGTTCCTTATCAAAACTGAAAGTGGAAACAAAAGTTGGGTTATACCTCCTTAACCCTGACAGCGGGTGATGGGTTTTATAGTGTTCCTGATGATCCCTTGTATAAAGGAATGGCAGGGGATAATGATATATCTGGTGTTCTGACTGTTTGATGACATTACCTGTTGTACATTTTCTGTCAATGATAAGGAAGGTCTTCTAACATGAAATACTTTGCTTTATAGGCAAGATAACTCCTTCATCCAGAGAAAGCCCAAGTCCTGTTGACCCAGAGTCAGTGGAAGTAATGATGAACTTTGACCCTGATCCTGCTGACCTTGCCTTGTCCAGTGTGCCAGGACATGAAACATTTGACCCTAGGAAGCATAGATTTTCTGAAGAAGAACTGAAACCTCAGCCGATTATGAAAAAAGCAAGAAAAATCCAGGTGCCAGATGAACAGAAGGTAAAAATAAACCACAAAACTTTTTTGTTTTCTAGAAAACAATTTCAGAGGGCCCATTAAGGGAGTGTTCACATCTTGCTTGCCAGTGGCGGTGCGCTTCTTAGGATTGATAGTGTGGACCAGCAGCATAGCCATGCCGCATCCTGCCAAGTAGATCCAGCGATGCGGCCAGCTTCAGCGCCAAAGCTTAAATTGACAACTAGATGTTACCTTTTCCCTTTATCAGATTAGATAGGACACACCCAATAGGACAAAAAGTAGTGCCCAGTTGTAAGTTTATTCATACATTTCCAGGAGGAATAATTTGGAAGCAGGACAACTTACAAAACTTTAGGAAAGATGCACCAAAATAGTTGTTTCTTGGGAACACACATAGTAGTTAGTCAGGTCTACAGGTCTGTGACAGGCCAGGACAACACTTTTCCATAACTTTAGGAACATAAAATACCATCGTGTTATAAGGTCCTGCAAAACGTTTGAGACGTATTGGGAATTCATAAAATAGCAGTTCCTAAATATGATACTATGATGGATGCCGCTCTACCAACTGCACAGCTGTGCCAGAAATCACCTGCAATAAACCTAAAAGAAGTGATTTTTCATTTTAGGTCTGCAGGTATCCTAGCTTTCATGCTCTTTGCTGTACAGCTTGTAAGCCCTGCTCTTGGATTCTTCAATATGGCCAGATGCAAAATCCCTGCTGCTTCTCCAATATTTTGCTAGCAGTATTAGGGTCCAGTCACACTCTTCAATGTCCCAGCGATCCCTCCAACGATCTGACGTGGATGGGATCGCTGGGACATCGTTAGCTGATCGCTGGTGAGCTGTCACATGGGCAGACTCACCAGCGATCAGGACCAGCGAGCATTCTGGTATCTAGGGTACATATCGGGTAACTAAGCGCTGCGCCAAACTTAGTTACACGATATGTACAGTCATGGCCAAAAGTTTTGAGAATGACACAAATATTAATTTTTACAAAGTCTACTGCTTCACTTTTTCTAATGGCAATTTGCATATACTCCAGAATGTTATAAAGAGTGATCAGCTTAACAGCAATTACTTGCAAAGTCAATATTTGGCTAGAGAATGAACTTTATCCCCAAAAACACATTTCAACATCATTGCAGCCCTGCCTTAAAAGGACCAGCTAACCTCTTTTCAGTGATTGCTCCATTAACACAGGTGTGGGTGTTGATGAGGACATGGCTGGAGATCAATCTGTCATGATTAAGTAAGAATGACACCACTGGACACTTTAAAAGGAGGCTGGTGCTAGGCATCATTGTTTCTCTTCTGTTAACCACGGTTATCTCTAAAGAAACACGTGCAGTCATCATTGCAATGCACAAAAATGGCCTAACAGGGAAGAGTATCGCAGCTAGAAAGATTGCACCTCAGTCAACAATCTATCGCATCATCAAGAACTTCAAGGAGAGAGGTTCCATTGTTGCCAAAAAGGCTTCAGGGCGCCCAAGAAAGACCAGCAAGCGCCAGGACCGTCTCTTAAAAGTGTTTCAGCTGCGGGATCGGGCTACCAGCAGTGCAGCGCTTGCTCAGGAATGGCAGCAGGCAGGTGTGAGTGCATCTGCACACACTGTGAGGCGGAGACTCTTGGAGCAAGGCCTGGTCTCAAGGAGGGCAGCAAAGAAGCCACTTCTCTCCAGAAAAAACATCATGGACAGACTGATATTCTGCAAAAGGTACAGGCAGTGGACTGCTGAGGACTGGGGTAAAGTTATTTTCTCTGATGAATCCCCTTTTCGATTGTTTGGGACATCAGGAAAACGCCTCATTCGGAGAAGACAAGGTGAGCGCTACCACCAGTCTTGTCTCATGCCAACTGTTAAGCATCCTGAAACCATTCATGTGTGGGGTTGCTTCTCAGCCAAGGGAATCAGCTCTCTCACAGTCTTGCCTAAAAACACAGCCATGAATAAAGAATGGTACCAGAATGTCCTCCAAGAGCAACTTCTCCCAACCCTCCAAGAGCAGTTTGGCGATCAGCAATGCCTTTTCCAGCATGATGGAGCACCTTGCCATAAAGCAAAGGTGATAACTAAATGGCTCAGGGAACAAAACATAGAGATTTTGGGTCCATGGCCTGGAAACTCCCCAGATCTTAATCCCATTGAGAACTTGTGGTCAATCATCAAGAGATGGGTGGACAAACAAAAACCTAAAAATTCTGACAAAATGAAAGCATTGATTGTGCAAGAATGGACTGCTATCAGTCAGGATTTAGTCCAGAAGTTGATTGAGAGCATGCCAGGGAGAATTGCAGAGGTCCTGAAGAAGAAGGGTCAACACTGCAAATATTGACTTGCTGCATTAACTCATTCTGTCAATATAAGCTTTTGTTACTCATATGTTTGAATTTATTATATTTCTGTCTGTGATAAAAACATCTGTCAAACACACATAAAAACCAGAGGGCAGCAGATCATGTGAAAATATAATATTTGTGTCATTCTCAAAACTTTTGGCCATGACTGTACTCTAGATACCGGCTCCCAGCTTCTGCTGTACGCGCTGGGAGCTGGTATCCAATGTACACATCGGGTAACTAAGCGCTGTGCCGCACTTAGTTACCCGATGCATACCCTTAGATACCAGTTCCCAGCTTCTGCTGTACGCGCTGGGAGCTCGCTGATCGTTGGTCTCCCACTGTCACACGCAGCGATGCGCGCTGGCTAGTGGGACACCAACAATGAAAGAATGGCCCAGTCCATTCGACGGTGATCAACGATACCCAGCAGGGGGGCTGGTCGTCACTGCGTGTCACACTAAGCGAGATTGCTGGCTAGGTCGCTGTTGCGTCACAAAATCGGTGACGCTTCAGCGATCTCGCTAGCGATCTCGCTTAGTGTGACTGGGACTTTAGAGAGTCATGTTACCAGCCTGAACTGTGAATCTTCAGGCATGCACTGCCCCCAAGAGCTCAGGAGGCTGGAGAGCAATGCGCTCCTGAAGATCAAACATGAGACAACCCCTTACAGGATCCTGTATTGCCTCCAATTTTTGCCACAATTAAAAAAAAAAAAGTCCCATCCAATCTACCATAAGCACATTTTGAACAATTGAAAATAGCCTAATTTTTGCAAATATCTTGGTAGCGGAAAGTAATGGTGCAGAATCCATTGGCTGAACGATAAGCAGCGTAATTTTCAAGTTCAAGGTTGACTCAGCTGAGACAAGTCCATCTTTTTTGTTATTACAGCAGTAATTATATACTTATTTAGATAGTAAAAAATTTATTTTGCATCTAAATTTTTCAGTTTGGGAGCCAAAGGATCACTGACAGCTAACCCTAAAGTGTAAAAAAAAATAGGTCATAAAACAAACCAGTGAGTCACTTGCAAGTCTACATTTTCATACACTGTGTTCCAAATTATTATGCAAATAATATTTTCTCAGATTTTCCCAAATTACCTATATGAATTGCAGTCATTGTAATTTTCCAGTCAAATACCTATTAGAGTACAATTGAAAGGTTTTTGTACAAACTGCCTAGGATAACAGTATATTTTTTAAAAAATAAAACACTCAAACTGCACTCAAAATGCATGTTCCAAATTATTATGCGCAGCTGAGTTTTCAACCTTTTCATTTTAATAAAGAACAAAAAATGGTCATTTTTGAAATTATAAGCATTAGCAGGTTCTTACAAACTGAAATCAAACAGTTTTCAACTCAAAACTTTATTCTAGGTGATGTTACATTTGCACATAGGACCCCTTGTTCGAAAGGAGCTTCTGAACTCTCTCGTCCATTGAATTTGTCAGGTTTTGGATGGTTTCTGCTTCAATTGTTTTGCATGAGGACAGAATACCCTCCCAGAGCTTTTGCTTAGATGTGAACTGCCTTCCGCCATCATAGACACTCCTTTTGATGATGCTCCAGAGGTTCTCAATGGGGTTGAGGTCAGGGGAGCATGGGGGCCACACCATAAGTTTGTCCCCTTTATGCCCATAGCAGCCAGAGATGCAGATGTGTTATGTGCAGCATGAGACGGTGCATTATCATGCATGAAAATGATCTTGCTGCGGAATGCACGGTTCTTCTTCTTGAACCATGGCAGGAAGTGCTGTTTGAGAAACTCAACATACACTATGGAGTTCATCTTTACCCCTTCAGGGATCCTAAAGTTGCCGACAATCTCTCTCCCCATGATTCCAGCCCAAAACATTACTACTCCTCCTTGTTGGCGCCGTAGCAGTGTTTGCATGGGGTGTCCATCAAGCAGCCATCCTCCACTCCATCCATCTGGACCATCGAGCATTGCACGGCACTCATCGGTGAACCAAACAGTTTTGAAGTCAGTCTTCATGTATTGTTTGGCCCACTGGAGCCGTTTCTGCTTGTGTGCAGTGGATAGAGGAGGTCGACAGGATGGCTTACGCACAGCTGCAAACCTCTGAAGGACCCTGCATCTTGTTATTCGGGGGACGTTGGAGGCACCAGCAGCTTCAAAAACTTGTCTGCTGCTATGACAAGGCTTTTTTGCGGCTGCTCTTTTAACCTGACGTACCGTATTTTTTGGACCATAAGACGCACTTTTTTTCCTCCAAATTTGGGAGGAAAGTGTGGGTGCGTCTTATGGTCGGAATGTAACTGTGGGGAGGGGGGCAGGGGCAGCGGTGGAGTGGGATCAGCAGGAGGCAAGAAAATATCCCCTCTGCTGCAGGAAACAAGCGCTGGGGAAACCCCTGGTCCCTACTTAAGTGCAGTGAATATTAATCAGCCGCTTCCCCGCCCACCTATCAGCTGAGCAGTGAGGGGGGAGCAGCAGATCACAGAGCCACACAGTTTCCCCAGCGCCTGATTCCTGCAGCAGCTGGGCAGATCGGTGTCTGAAGGAGAAGGAGGCAGCAGGAGCAGCTGGCATACCTGACAGCCTGGGGCTGTGCTGATGGGAGGCTGAATGCTCCTGTGAAGGACCTGTGATGAGGTCATGAAGAGGCGGGCTGGAGCATCACATGACCAAAGCCCTGCCTCTTCATGATGTCATCACAGGTCCTTCAGACACACTGTACAACAGAGAATTAATTAAAAGGTTAGGCTACTTTCACACTTGCGTTTTTTTGTGCAGCGCATCATGCGCACATGAAACGCATACGTGTCACATTTCTATCAACTCTGTCTCTATCAACTCTGTCTCTATCATCTCTGTCTCTATCATCTGTCTCTACATCTGTCTCTACATCTCTGTCTCTATCATCTCTGTCTCTATCATCTCTGTCTCTATCATCTGTCTCTATCATCTGTCTCTATCATCTGTCTCTATCATCTGTCTCTATCATCTCTGTCTTATCATCTATATCATCTCTGTCTCTATCATCTGTCTCTATCATCTCTGTCTCTATCATCTCTGTCTCTATCATCTGTCTCTATCATCTGTCTCTATCATCTCTGCTCTATCATCTGTCTCTATCATCTGTCTCTATCATCTCTGTCTCTATCATCTCTGTCTCTATCATCTGTCTCTATCATCTCTGTCTCTATCATCTCTGTCTCTATCATCTGTCTCTATCATCTCTGTCTCTATCATCTCTGTCTCTATCATCTGTCTCTATCATCTCTGTCTCTATCATCTCTGTCTCTATCATCTCTGTCTCTATCATCTGTCTCTACATCTCTCTCTATCATCTGTCTCTATCATCTCTGTCTCTATCATCTGTCTCTATCATCTCTGTCTCTATCATCTGTCTCTATCATCTCTGTCTCTATCATTCTGTCTCTATCATCTCTATCTCCTGTCTCTATCATCTCTGTCTCTATCATCGTGTCTCTATCATCTGTCTCTATCATCTGTCTCTATCATCTCTGTCTCTATCATCTGTCTCTATCATCTCTGTCTCTATCATCTCTGTCTCTATCATCTCTCTCTCTATCATCTCTGTCTCTATCATCTCTGTCTCTATCATCTCGTCTCTATCATCTCTGTCTCTATCATCTCGGTCTCTATCATCTCGGTCTCTATCATCTCTGTCTCTATCATCTCTATCATCTCTGTCTCTATCATCTGTCTCTATCATCTCTGTCTCTATCATCTGATTCTCCTTATCATCTCTGTCTCTATCATCTGTCTCTATCATCTCTGTCTCTATCATCTGTCTCTATCATCTGTCTCTATCATCTTTTCTCTATCACTCTGTCTCTATCATCTGTCTCTATCTATCACTGTATCTATCAGCCGTCGTCTATCCATGCCTGTTCATCACTGAATCATCTATCTCTGTGTCCTATATCACTCCTGTCTCTTCATCTCTAGTCTCTACACCTACATCTCTGTCTCTATCATCTGTCTCTATCATCTCTGTCTCTATCATCTCTGTCTCTATCATCTCTGTCTCTATCATCTGTCTCTATCATCTCTGTCATCTCTGTCTCTATCATCTCTGTCTCTATCATCTGTGTCTCTATCATCTGTCTCTATCATATGTCTCTATCATCTGTCTCTATCATCTCTGTCTCTATCATCTGTCTCTATCATCTCTGTCTCTATCATCTCTGTCTCTATCATCTCTCTCTCTATCATCTCTGTCTCTATCATCTCTGTCTCTATCATCTCGGTCTCTATCATCTCGGTCTCTATCATCTCGGTCTCTATCATCTCGGTCTCTATCATCTCTGTCTCTATCATCTCTATCATCTCTGTCTCTATCATCTGTCTCTATCATGTCTGTCTCTATCATCTGTCTCTATCATCTCTGTCTCTATCATCTGTCTCTATCATCTCTGTCTCTATCATCTCTGTCTCTATCATCTCTGTCTCTATCATCTGTCTCTATCATCTATCTCTATCAACTCTGTCTCTATCATCTGTCTCTATTTCTATGCAGCATGTATTTCTATGCAGCCGCACGCTCCAGTCTGAGTGCCGGCGGCAGTGCCGGGTGTTCATGCAAGAGACTCACACGAAATCATGCGAGTTTCTCGCATGTGTGACCCCGGCCTTATACTCACCCTCCAGCGTCTTCACATAGTAGTTTACAGACACCACACTGGTCCCGCAGCACCACCTCCTACCCGTAGCTTCCAACATAATAACATACTATTATATATAATAACACCACATATAATAGTATGTTATTAAATATTTTACCACATTTTTTGCTTCAAATATATTTTTCCCTATTTTCCACCTCTAAAACCTGGGTGCGTCTTATAGTCCGGTGCGTCTTATAGTCCGAAAAATACGGTAATTGCCTGTAGGAAAGAGTCCTCAATTTTCCCTTATCAGCACGCACACGTGTGTACTGTGAATCTGCTACATACTTCTTGATTGTGCGATGATCACGATGAAGTGTCTTGGCAATGTTGATTGTAGTCATGCCTTGACCTAAACACTCCACAATTTGTTGCTTCTCAGCAGCCGACACATCCTTTTTCTTTCCCATTTTGGCAGAAAATGTAGGCTGCTTAATAATGTGGGACAGCCTTCTTAAGTAGTCTTGCCTTTCATTGGACACACCTGCCAAACTAATTAGCACAGGTGTCTGCAATTGCTTACAGTGATATAAAGAGCCCTGACACACATCAACATCAATGAGTTTTTTAACTGACAAACAAAAAAATTCTTACCTTATCACTCCTAAACAATTTTTGCATAATAATTTGGATCACAGTGTAGACACAGTAATAATCTGCAGGTAGCATAATCTAATAACTGATATGATGCCTTTAAGGACCATATAGCTTTCACTAAGGGGTCCCATCCATTGTAGATAGCTGTGTACTGAAAGGTCGACCAGATAGTGCGGCCTGCAGCTGCCTCTCCCGACTCCTCAATACTCAGCCAATCGCACTTGTGTTCTCAACGAGCGAACCGCTGCTAAACCTCATTGGGGGCTCATTTCTCCGGGAACATAAGGATCAGCACTCTGAAATCCGACATGTCTGATCATTATCTCCCCCAACCTAATCTGTTGAAGGAGAGTTGGGAGGACCCCACTAGAATGTCGGCAGTTTCTATTGTGTATGGGCCACTTGGGAATCAGTTTTTCTTACTATTTACATTTCTGGTCTCTAAATCAAAGCAATACCCAATGTCATTTCAGAAACGAGGTGTAAGACCATTGAATCGATTTCCTTTGTCAAATCTTGTAATCCATTAACCAGCATTGGATATTTTGCATTTCTTATTGTTTTCGGCTGTTTACAATTGAAATGATATAATCTATAGCAGGGGTCTCAAACTCAATTTACCCGGGGGCCGCTGGAGGTAGAATCTGGGTGAGGCTGGGCCGCATCAGGTTTTCCAGAAGAAAAGCTCTTACAAAACAGGTGGAAATAGGCTATCCGACTAAATGAATTATTCTTAATATGTTACAATACCAGGATCTGAGGATTTTCTGTTTCGAGGTCAAGAGCTCTCTGATGCGATGTTGCTGCCTGTCTCGCTTCCTTCCTCTTTGACACTGCAGTGTAGTGGACAAGAAAACATTAACTGGTTAACAGCAAGAAGTCATCCCCCCATTGCTTTT
>JARQOD010000003.1:301109320-301350083 GCA_033576555.1 Oophaga sylvatica | reverse complement strand
CCGGACCCGGATAAGGTTATATGCCCCCCGCAGATCCAATTTCGAAAACCACTTAGCCCCAGACAACTGGTTGTACAAATCAGGAATAAGTGGGAGGGGGTAAGTATTTCTCACAGTTATCTTATTTAACTCTCGAAAATCGAGGCATGGGCGCAAACCACCGTCTTTTTTCTTAACGAAAAAGAACCCCGCCGCCATGGGGGAAACAGAAGGACGAATGTGTCCCTTACGAAGGCTCTCGGAAATGTATTCTTTCATAGCAGCCCGCTCGGGACCCGAGAGGTTATACAAGCGGGCCTTGGGCAATTTAGTACCTGGAACCAGGTCAATGGCACAATCAAATGGGCGGTGTGGTGGTAAAACTTCAGCCTCTTTTTCAGAGAAAACGTCTGCATAGTCCTTCAGGTACTCCGGAATACCTTCCAGACCAACGGACGACACAGACACAGTAGCAAGACATCTTTAAGAACAATTAGATCCCCATTTAACAATATCACGGGAATCCCAGTCAATAATCGGGTTATGCCGTTGCAACCAGGGAAACCCTAACACCAGGCCAGCAGAGAGGTTATCCAAAACAAAACATGACATACGCTCCTGGTGAAGGGCCCCACCCTGAGGGTGCATTTTTTCAGAGACAAAATGGACACCGTCCTTGGTGAGAGGTGTAGAATCAATGGCCATTATTTTTATAGGAGTCTCCAACCTAACTGTCCCTAATCTACAGCTGGCCACCAGCTTAGAGTCAATCAGGTTCAAGGATGACCCACAGTCCACAAAAGCTGAAGTAAGGAAAAAGCAGTTCTTCACACCAAGTTCCACCTTTAACAGTATCTTAGAAAATGAAGGAAAGGGTACCTGAGAGTCTGAGTGACCTCCACGATGATCACCCAGACTCAGTCGCTTGTTAGTCGGTGGGCAGGAGGGACAGTTCTTTTTCCAATGTCCAGGATCACCGCAGTAAAAACACAGCTTTTCTAAACGCCTCCGTCTCCTTTCTTTCTTTGAGGTCGATGGCTCCCATCTCCATGGACTCCAATACAGGACTGGCTCCCCTTCCACTGGAGAAAAATGGTGTCTCAACCTGCATCACACCTCTCGCCCGCAGCCTGCGATCCATTCGGACGGCCTGCGTCATGGCGTCCTCCAGAGAATCAGGCGGAGGGTGAAGTGCCAAGGCATCTTTCAGACGTTCAGACAGGCCTCTACGGAACAAGCCCCGGAGGGCGGCATCATCCCAACAGACCTCAGCAGCCCAGCGTCTGAACTCTGAGCAAAACCACTCGGCTGAGTGCTTCCCCTGACATACACTCATCACCATGTCCTCAGCCATCAGCACTCGATCAGGCTCATCATAAATATGCCCCAGGGCCTCAAAAAATGCATCCACAGTCATTCTTTCAGGGGCAGTGGTAGGAAGGGAAAAAGCCCAAGCCTGGGGGGCTCCCCTTAACAGAGACATAATGACCCCCACCCTCTGACTTTCATCCACAGAAGAGTGCGGTCTTAAAGAGAAAAAAAGCTTACAGCCCTCTTTGAAAACTTTAAATTCCTTTCTATCTCCGGAAAAGGTATCTGGTAATTTAACCGGGGGCTCTGGGGAAACTAATGTAACATCTTGAACCCCTGTCCCGTGAGCACCATGATATAAAGCCCCCTGGACAGTGTCAGCCATCAGCTGCTGAGACTGAGACAGAGCTCGTTGTTCCTCATTCAGTTTCTGAGACATCTGAGTCAGGTGCTTTACCTGCTCAGAAAGGGCATACATAGGATCCATAACACACACAGGAAGAAAAAAAAAAAAAAGGTAGCGGTCAGTTATAATATCACGAACACCGCACTGCACTTGCTCACTGAGCCAGTGCGCGTGTCCTGAATAATACAGACTGCACTCAAAGATACCTGTGGAGCGGGGCAGCAGCGGTGAAGATGCGTGCTTCAGACTAACAGGACCCTAAGCACGTGACTGCCAAGGGGCGGCGCCGGCCACAGGTCTCTCAGAGAAGGCAGTAACAGACAGAGATTGTTTCAGGCCAGAGGACCTTAAGCACGTGACTGCTGGTGGGCGTGGCCTAAGCTCCAGAGAGCTATGAGCAGAAGGAAAACTCCTAGAAGGGTAACTACGGGACAGAGTTACGAAGGGGCATAGACAAAACGGATAGTCAGGATAGCCAGGTCATACACAGAGGGAGCAACGCAGTACAAGTGGAGCAGGCAGAGAATAACCAGAACGTAGCCAAGGGATCAGAAAACCAGAACGGGCAAATACACAGTACCAAGACAGTAGACAAACTCACAACGAAGAGACGGACCGGGTCAAAACCAAACAAGCAACAAGATCAGGCACAAGGCACAGGCACACAGGAGGTCAACTAACTCAGCCGAGGGCAGGAGTATAACTGACACCATGTACAAGAAAATTCCGGCACTCAACTTAATGCTGATAATGTGAAATTTATTGTGGACAGCAATAAATGTCAAACGTTTCGGTCATACAAGACCTTCATCAGTTGCTGTATTAACAAGAAAAATAAACAAGAAATAAGGAAAATGTCTTGTGCATAACAAATATATACATATCATAATCTTAATTATGATTGACTATATACATGGTAGTAAATGAGTATTCAGTTATAATCGTTTTTAGAAGGACAAATTTTGGCACAATCATATTGCAGGTGTTTATAGAATCAGGTGAACATACCATTAGTAACGCTGTAGATAAGTCCAAGTAGTGAATTTAGATAAAGTATAGACAAAATGAGCCTGTAGTGATCAAAAGAAAAGAAATATGCCCGTAATATAAACAATCCTCCTAGCACGTGCTTATAGAGTCATATGGTGTAGAAATTACCCAAAATGTGGTGATGGCTCCGTAAGGTAAGTGGACACTTGAGCACCTATGGGAGTTATGCATAACATTATGTGCTAATGATCATTACCAGGTAAGTGTAATGCAATGGTTTCAGGCTATTGCTCAGGTTCACCTACAGCACGATCACTCCCAGTGCAAGAGGGTAACGCTATTATACCTTTTTTTAACCATTGCATTACACTTACCTGGTAATGATCATTAGCACATAATGTTATGCATAACTCCCATAGGTGCTCAAGTGTCCACAGAAATAGTATATTACATTATTCTAGTTTTCATCCGCCCTCAGTGAAAAAATCCATTCCAATTTCTCAATTTACAAGAGTAAGACGGATTGTTACGGACCAACCTACCTGTGAGACTAGACTACAAGATATGTCTTCCAAATTTTCCAAAAGAGGTTATCCCCATGATCTACTTAGTAGATCTAAAACAATCACAACAGATAATAAAGCACGTGCTAGGAGGATTGTTTATATTACGGGCATATTTCTTTTCTTTTGATCACTACAGGCTCATTTTGTCTATACTTTATCTAAATTCACTACTTGGACTTATCTACAGCGTTACTAACGGAATGTTCACCTGATTCTATAAACACCTGCAATATGATTGTGCCAAAATTAGTCCTTCTAAAAACGATTATAACTGAATACTCATTTACTACCATGTATATAGTCAATCATAATTAACATTATATGTATATATTTGTTATGCACACGACATTTTCCTTATTTCTTGTTTATTTTTCTTGTTAATACAGCAACTGATGAAGGTCTTGTATGACCGAAACGTTTGACATTTATTGCTGTCCACAATAAATTTCACATTATCAGCATTAAGTTGAGTGCCGGAATTTTCTTGTACATTATCACGGTTTGGGAACCTATTTTTTGGCACCATCCCTTACAGTAGTGCACACGGTTTATATCATATATTACTCACCCATACGTGTAGCACACTTTTGTGGTTATGACTTCTGTTACTTTTTCATACAACCCTGAAGAAACCACAGCAATTTTGGCACAATCTAGATTCTCTAGTGATTTTCTAAAAACACCTCCACGTGAAACACGTGGACGAGACTTAGAGCGGGCACTTAGACACCAGGTTAATTTGCGACTTCATAGCGCAACTCTTTCAGAATACCTTCGGGTTAAAAGGATACCAAGAGGCCTTCGTGTCCCACTCCGCCCCACGTTGTTTCATGATGTACCAGATTTTTGTTCTCGCTATGAACAAATATTAAACAAGTGTTCTTTTGACCTAATGACACTTACCCTAGAGCACCTGCATAAGGACATCGAGGTGAACAATACCGCTATACAGAATATTGAGACACAGCTTTCTACCACTGGGTCCACGGAAGAACTACAAACACTCCGAGGTCAAATCCAGGGAAGGATCGATCAGCATACCAGAGATACCGAGAGCCGTAAACGCAACAAATTTGCGAGAGACACTACAGACTACGAAACCAACAAGGTATACAGATGGCGGGACAATTCCTCCTTCAGAAGACAACCTTCTCGCAATCAACGATCCTCTACCGAATATTCAACGTCAGGTTCGGAACCAGAACGCAGCTCCTTCACTCCACAATCAGCTCTTTTTTAGGACAGAGACGCCGATTCACCCGAAGAAGACAAGACGGGGCCACGGACGGAAGAACCAATACAGATCAGATGCGGATAACTCGTTCTCAGGTACTGAGTCATTAGTTATTAACATTTCCTCAAAATCTCTGGGCATTGCAGAATACCAAGTCCTACAGAAAGGACTTTCTTTCTGCCCTGCATACAAATACAGAACTTTTGACTTGGACATGGACCTTCAACGATTTTTTCGCTCTTTAAGACTAAAAGTCAATTTTTCTAATTTTCCAGCTGACCCGAGTGTATCCCAGACTCCATACAATAGATTGTCCATATCTAACTTAGGACTCCGAAACAAAAGCACATATCGCCCACCACATGGCTCGCATGCTGTCGAAACTTTCATCGACTTCATTAGTACTTCCTTCCAAACACTACGGAAGGATATCGAACAAGGTAAATTGTTCTATCCTCCAAATCTATCACAAATTGAGGTACAAGCCTTGAGGTCCCTTCATGAGGACACATACACTCATTATCAAGCCAGCAGATAAAGGCGGAGCCTTAGTAGTGATGGACAAATCACAGTATATTACTGAAATACACAGACAATTGACTGATACCACAGTCTACCATATCCTTCCTAGAGACCCCACTATCATGATTCAATCCAAGATCGAGGAGATTATACACAAATATTCTAATCTTGACATCCTAGATGCCAAAACAAGTGAGTTCCTACGTAAAAGAAATCCAATCACACCAGTCTTTTATACGTTACCAAAGGTTCACAAAAATCTGGAGAACCCCCGGGTAGACCGATAGTGGCCTCAACAGAGTCCATTCTCTCACCTATTTCCAAGTATTTAGAGAGAATTCTCACGCCCTTTACACAGAAGGCATCATCTTTCCTTCTAGACACAGGGGATTTTCTTAGGGTGATTCATACTTTAGACACTATACCTATGAATACAATCCTTGTCACCCTAGACGTCAAAGATTTATACACCTCGATTCCTCACATAGAGGGTATAAATTCAGTCCATCGCCTTCTTACTTCTCAAAATATGGAAACCGATCAAATCAATTTAATTATTGATTTATTGACCGTTGTTTTGTATAACAACTTCTTTTTGTTTCAGGACTGTTACTACCTACAGGTCCGTGGTACTGCGATGGGCTCCAATGTGGCGCCCCCATATGCTAACACCTATATGGCCAATTTTGAATCCTCCCTAATATATAAACATCCACTCTATATGCAAAATGCTATTATCTGGAAACGATACATTGATGACATTTTTTGTCTCTGGGGCGGCACATTGGAGTCCCTACAGGAATTCTTCACATTCCTTAATGGTTCCTGGCCAGGAATCAGTTTCACTATGACATACGATCTCCATCAAATTAACTTCCTTGATACCATGATATCCAAAAATCAACATGGCAAAATTATGACCGATTTATACACAAAACCCACCGACAGAAATAGTATATTACATTATTCTAGTTTTCATCCGCCCTCAGTGAAAAAATCCATTCCAATTTCTCAATTTACAAGAGTAAGACGGATTGTTACGGACCAACCTACCTGTGAGACTAGACTACAAGATATGTCTTCCAAATTTTCCAAAAGAGGTTATCCCCATGATCTACTTAGTAGATCTAAAACAATCACAACAGATAATGTCACTACACGGAAGAATAATAAACGGATTCCATTTGTCCACTTATATCATCCTTTTGCCTTCATATTACACAAGACCATAAGACGCCATTGGCATCTTCTCACTACAGCATATCCAAATATTCCTGAGTTCAGAGAACCTTTCTTACCATGTTTCAAAAGATCGCCAAATTTAAAAGACAAACTTATACGTGCAGATATTGGCCCAAAATCACCTACTAGTAAACAATTGTTTCTTTCACAACCTAAAAAGGGAACCTTTCCGTGCCTACATTGTGCACAGTGCAGCAATATCTTGAGAGGGGATTCTTTCCACCATCCACATAATGGGAAATCGTACCCTATAAAAGGTTTTTATACATGCGATACATCGTTCGTTATCTATTTGATCAAGTGTCCATGCGGACTACTTTACATTGGTGAAACTACATTACCCATAAGAGAAAGAATATCCAAACACAAATCCACGATACGCTGCAAAAATCTTCTACTTCCCATTCCACAACATTTTCATACACGGGGTCATACCGTGTCACAATTAAGGTTCCAAGTGATTGACCATGTACCCCTCTTAGACGTGGGGGAGATCGTATCTCATTACTCAAAAAACGTGAATCATTTTGGATTCATACTCTGGAAACTCTAGCTCCCAAAGGATTGAACAAAGATTATGATGTACTGTCATTTGTTTTATAATAATGCCGACGTCTAATAACTTATGTGTCTCTTTCTTCTAGAGCCGCCTATATTGATCACGGAACACCTTTTGCCTTCTGAGCACTTGCCTGCCGTTTATTAAACCACTGCACGATTCATCCCACCATACTATGATAAGCTAATCCTGCAAATATCTCACCAGCACGTTATACTCGGCTTAGAGATCACTGGGCATGCGCAACTTTAATCACGCCTCCGCAATCGTCACCACAGTGGAACGCAGCCGGAACGCACAGGTCACTTCCGGCTGCGTCACATCCGGGAGCACGTTTCATAACGAACGCTATCTAAACCAGGAAGTACACGTACATGGCAGCAGCACGCCATTACTACCGCCGCGGGTCTAGCGGTGGAAGCCGCGACTCCAAGGCTGAACGCGACATAGATACAAGCAGGGTAAGCCCTCCTGTCCCATATTTAATGAGCACTGAAATGTTCTATATAGTATATGCATATAGATGTATGTGTACTCTTCAGGCTATTGCTCAGGTTCTGATCAAAAGAATGTACAAGTCATCCCGCCACGTCAAGGCAACCCTTTGTGGGACAGTCCTACTCTAATATTAAAAACCTTTCCACTTGTCAAGTGACGTAAATGTGAACAAGGCAGAGGGACTGAACCCACCAGTTGAAGCATAGGCCAGATAATAATATAATAATAATATTATTATTATAACTTCATGCATGTTTTGCAATATATTTTTTATTTTGTTTTATTTTAGGATATTTGTTTCTTGTTTTTTGTTTTCTCTGTTTAATGGTCATGTTTGATATGCATTTACATTTTGCATACACATCAACTTACTTTTTCAGTTTAGTCCCAGTTTTTCATTTAGTTCTTAGTGCATTTTGTGCATATAAGGGTGTGACCGCCCTGCTTTTGAGCTGAAAAATCCATCCTGTCTGGCCTATGCTTCAACTGGTGGGTTCAGTCCCTCTGCCTTGTTCACATTTACGTCACTTGACAAGTGGAAAGGTTTTTAATATTAGAGTAGGACTGTCCCACAAAGGGTTGCCTTGACGTGGCGGGATGGCTTGTACATTCTTTTGATCAAAATTATGTTTACCAAATACCCTTATTATTATTATTATAACTTCATGCATGTTTTGCAATATATATTTTTTATTTTGTTTTATTTTAGGATATTTGTTTCTTGTTTTTTGTTTTCTCTGTTTAATGGTCATGTGTTTGATATGCATTTACATTTTGCATACACATCAACTTACTTTTTCAGTTCAGACCCAGTTTTTCATATTGCTCAGGTTCACCTACAGCACGATCACTCCCAGTGCAAGAGGGTAACGCTATTATACCTTTTTTTAACCATTGCATTACACTTACCTGGTAATGATCATTAGCACATAATGTTATGCATAACTCCCATAGGTGCTCAAGTGTCCACTTACCTTACGGAGCCATCACCACATTTTGGGTAATTTCTACACCATATGACTCTATAAGCACGTGCTAGGAGGATTGTTTATATTACGGGCATATTTCTTTTCTTTTGATCACTACAGGCTCATTTTGTCTATACTTTATCTAAATTCACTACTTGGACTTATCTACAGCGTTACTAACGGTATGTTCACCTGATTCTATAAACACCTGCAATATGATTGTGCCAAAATTCGTCCTTCTAAAAACGATTATAACTGAATACTCATTTACTACCATGTATATAGTCAATCATAATTAACATTATGATATGTATATATTTGTTATGCACAAGACATTTTCCTTATTTCTGGTTTATTTTTCTTGTTAATACAGCAACTGATGAAGGTCTTGTATGACCGAAACGTTTGACATTTATTGCTGTCCACAATAAATTTCACATTATCAGCATTAAGTTGAGTGCCGGAATTTTCTTGTACATTATCACGGTTTGGGAACCTATTTTTTGGCACCATCCCTTACAGTAGTGCACACGGTTTATATCATATATAACTGACACCAGACCTAGGTCAATTGGCAACTAAATAGCCGCCCTCTGCCAGAGAGAGGCTGAAACCATTAACCCCAGTCTGACCAGGACGGGGCAAAGACAAAACCCAGTCCTGGGTCATGACAACTAGTGGGACAGTTTTATACGGCGGGTTGTTACGGACGCGGCAATACTAAATAGGTGTACTAATAAATTCATTTCTTTATGTAAAGAAAAAAAGGTATTAGGGAATATTTTTTTTTCTCTATTTAGGAATTTTTTTTAATTATTTTTACACGTTAATTTTTTTTTTTTTATACTTTTTTACTTTGTCCCAGGGTGGGACATCTATAATATAACGCTGGGAGCGTCACTCTGTCCGAAGCCTTTTTAGACTGCGCAAGTGCGAGACGCCTACGCAGTCTGGCTCCAGACAGAAGACGGCATCCAGCGGTGAGGATTGTGTATGGCGCCGGAGATCATGGTACGCGTAGACATTGGATGCATACCGCGATCTCCAGCGCCATACTTACCTAACTGGGAGGAGCGTTGCCGCGGAGCTTCTCTTCTCACCGGGGCAGGAGACCAGGAGTGCGAATCGGATTTGCGCATAGCGCTATCCGGCGCCATTTTACTGAAAACACATTTGAAGTGTGTCTTCAGCAATATGGCGCCGGACAGCATGGTATGGGCATGCACGTACTCTGGCGCCACTCTCCTCCCTCGGCCTCCGGCAGAACGGGACAGTGCTGGAGTATAGGGAAGAAAGGTGAGTATAAATGGTTTTTTTTTGGTATGTGTGCAGTTTAATAGGGGTGCGGGGGACCATACATATCAGGATAGGGGGTGAAAGGTAGCTTGTATACCAGGATGGGGGGGTGAGGGGACCATGCCTATCAGGATTGGGGGGTGAAGGGACCATGCATACAAGCAGGGCCGGCTCCAGGTTTTTATAGGCCCCGGGCGAAAGAGTCTCAGTGGGCCCCTTTAACACAGACCACGATTCATGATGCTCCGATATTGCTGAGAAATATGGGTATAGTACAATGCCAAACACTTCTCTTCTTCCATTACATGAGTGATATCTATTGTAAATTCTACAATAGCTCAGAAACCGCCAAATCCTCACAGTGCACAGTACAGACCGGACAGTACAGTCTTCCATACAATATTATGGGCACCACATAGTCCTCCATACTGTATTATGGGCCAAATATAATGCTCCATAAAGAATATTGGAGCCCAAATAATGCTCCATACAGGATACTGGTCCCCATATAATGCTCCATACAAAATATGGAGCTCCCCTCTGCACTGTGCGGCGTTCTACGCTGTTACGGCTCAGGAAAGGGCGCTGTGGAAAGATTCTCCATTATCATCATCATTGTCTCCCCATCATCATCATCGCCTCCCCATCATCATCATCGCCTCCCATCATCATCATCGCTCCCATCATCATCACTGCCTCCCCCACCACCATCACACATACAGCACCACAGCACTCTCTCACATACACACACACAAAGCACCGCACTACATACACACACACTGATACACACATATACACACACACACACACACACAGACACCTTACATCTCACCTGTCCGGCGTCCGCGCTCTCTCTGCCACAGCCGGCTGCTGAATGATGACGTCATTCAGCGGCGCTGCTGTGAGAGGAAGCGCAGGCGCCCCCTGGAGCCCGGAGCTGCGGGAGAGGTAAGCATTGTGCTGGCTGCTGCCGGGGCCCTGAGCAAGCGCGGGGGGGGGGGGGGGGGGGGCCCAGTGGCAGCGCTAGCATCGCTCTCCTCCGCTGATGGGGGACAGCCCTGCATACCAGGATAGGGGGGTGAGAGAGGGCATACAGAGTAGTAATTCAATATTTGCAGATGACACTAAACTCTGCAGGGTAATAAATACAGAGGAGGACAATTTTATATTACAGGAGGATTTATGTAAACTAGAAGCTTGGGCTGATAAATGGCAAATGAGCTTTAATGGGGATAAATGTAAGGTCATGCACTTGAGTAGAACAAACAATATGTATAATTATGTGCTTAATTGTAAAACACTGGGCAAAACTGTCACTGAAAAAGACCTGGGTGGACGACAAACTCACATTTAGTGGCCAGTGTCAGGCAGCTGCTGCAAAGGCACATAAAATAATGGGATGCATTAAAAGAGGCATGGATGCTCATGAGGAGAACATAATTTTACCTCTATACAAGTCACTGGTGCGACCACACTTAGAATACTGTGTACAGTTCTGGTCTCCGGTGTATAAGAAAGACATAGCTGAACTGGAGCGGGTGCAGAGAAGAGCGACCAAGGTTATTAGAGAACTGGGGGGTCTACAATACCAGGACAGGTTATTACACTTGGAGTTATTTAGTTTGGAAAAACAAAGGCTTAGGGGTGATCTTATTACAATGTATAAATATATGAGGGGACAGTACAAAGACCTTTCTAATGATCTTTTTACTCTTAGACCTGTGACGGGGACAAGGGGGCATCCTCTAAGTCTGGAGGAAAGGTTTAGTCATAATCACAGACGCAGATTCTTTACTATAAGAGCAGTGAGACTATGGAACTCTACCGTCTAATGTTGTAATGAGCGATTCCCTACTAAAATTTAAGAAGGGTCTGGATGCCTTTCTTGAAAAGTATAATATTACAGGCTATATTCACTAGTTTCCTAGATATTGCGTTGATCCAGGGAGCTAGTCTGATTGCTGTATGTGGAGTCGGGAAGGAATATTTTTCTCCAATGTGAAGCTTACTGTTTGCCACTTGGGATTTTTTTTTTGCCTTCCTCTGGATCAACATGTTAGGGCAGGTTAGGATAGGACATGGGTTGAACTAGCAGGTTGGGGTGTGAGGGGACCATGCATATCAGGATAGGGTGGTGAAGGGACCATGCATATCAAGATTGGGGGTGAGGGGACGATGCATATCAGGATTGGGGGTGAGGGGACCATGCATACCACGATGAGGGGTGAGAGGACCATGCATACCTGAATTGGGAGGTAAGGGGTGCCATGTATACCAGGATTGTGGATGAGGGGACCATGCATACCAGGATTGGGGGGTGAGGGGGTACCATACATCCTATTATAGGTGTGAGGGGGGACCATGCATATCAGGATTGGGTGTGAGGGGGACCATGCATTCCAGGATTGGGGGGAGGGGACCATGCATACCAGGATTGGGGGTGAGGGAACCATGAATACCAGGATATGGATGAGCAGGTAACATGCATACCAGGATAGGGATGAGGGGGTACCATGCATACCAGGATTGGGGGGGGTGAGGGGGACTATGCATACCAGGATGAGGAATGGGGTGCCATGCATACCAGGATTGGGTGAGGGGACCATAAATAACAGGAAAGGGATGAGGGGTACCATGCATACCAGGATTGGGGGTGAGGGGACCATACATACCAGGATAGTGATGAGGGGTGCTATGCATACCAGGATAGGAGGGGGGCAGCACATACCAGGATGGGAGACCATATACCTAGAAAAATGCTTGCCACTCAGGCGTAGAACGGGTTCATAGCTAGTCACTAAATAGTGTCAGATCGATGATCTGACAGTTTCCACAGCACTCTATGTCAGATCATCAATGTGACAGGCAGTGCAGAAGGCTTCTCAGTGCCTGCTCTCAGCAGGCGCTGAGAAGCCACCTCCCTGCAGGACCTGGAAGGACCCAGCGACTATCTTGGATCCAGGGGCCTGCAGCGAGGAGGCCCTAGTAACAGCGCGATCACATTGCGCTGCTCTGAGGGTCTCAGGGAAGCATGCAGGGAGCCCCCTCCCTAAGCGATGCTTCCATGTGCTGCAGGAACACTGTGATCATGTATGATCGCAGTGTGTCGGGGGTTAATGTGGCGGGAGAGGTCAGTGACCGGTCCTGGCACATAATGCCTGGTGTCAGCTGTTATAATCAGCTGACACCTGGCCGCGATCAGCTGCGCTCCCCCCGTGAGCGCGGCTGATGGCGTATGACATACTATCCCGTCCAGGGTCAATAAGGCCCAGGTCACCTGGACGGGACAGTACGTCTAGGGTCAGAAAGGGGTTAAAGTCACTTTGAGGGGTGTAAATAACAGAAAATCTGCACCCCTCAAGGTGCTCAAAACCACATTCAAGAAGTTTATTAACCCTTTACGTGCTTCACAGGAACTGAAGCAATGTGGAAAAAGAGAAAATATATCACAAAATTTGTTGTGAAATTTCTCCTGAATGCGCCGATACCCCATATGTGGGTGTAAACCACTGTTTAGGCGCATGGCAGAGCTTGGAAGAGGAGTGCCATTTGACTTTTTCAATGCAGAATTGGCTGGAATTGAGATCGGACGCCATGTCGCGTTTGGAGATCCCTTGATGTGCCTAAACAGTGGAAACCCCTCACAAGTGACAGCATTTTGGAAACTAGACCCTTCAAGTAACGGGTGTGTGGTGAGTACTTTGAACCCACAAGTGCTTCACAAAAGTTTGTAACAGAGCCATGAAAATAAAAAGTCATTTTTTTTCCATAAAAATTATTTTTTAGCCCCCAATTTTTTTTTATTTTCCCAAGGGTAACAGGAGAAATTACACCACAAAAATAGTTGTGCAATTTGTCCTGAATATGCTGATACCCCAAAAACGGGGGGGGGAAACACTGCTTGGGCGTACGGCAGAGCTCAGAAGAGAGGGACACAGTTTGACTTTTTGAATGCAAAATTGGCTGGAATCAATGGTGGTGCAATGTCGCATTTGGAGACCCCCTGATGTAACTAAACAGTGGAAACCACCCAATTCTAACTCCAACCCTAACCCCAACATACCCCTAACCCTAATCCCAATACACCCCTAACACTAATCGAATCCCTAACCAACACACCCCTAACCATAACCCTAACCACAAACCTAACCCCAACATACCCCTAATCCTAATCCCAATCATAATCCCAACCCTAACCCAAACCCTAAAACTTTAGCCCTACTCACTTTAGCCTAACCCGAACGGGAAAATGGAAATAAATATATTTTCTTTATTTTATTATTTTTCCCTAACTAAGTGGGGAACAGGGGGGGGTTATTTACTATTTTTTTTTATTTTAAATCACTGTGATTTTCCTATTGTTGCCGGCCGGCAGATCGTGGCGGGCGCACTGGCAGTCCCGCCATTTTCTGACAGGAAGAAAATGGCGGCGCCCACCGGAGGAGGCAGGATGGCCCGAGGACCACGAGGGGTGTACAAGGGGGGTTTCGGGGATCTCATTTCTCTTTCCTTGATGTGTGATCACATTAGAGGAGAAAGAAATTAAATGGCACATCGGATATCGGATTTTTTTTTTTTTTTTTGCGGTCGCCGTTATACAGTTACTAATGGCGATCGCAACCATGGGGTAGGTAAAAACCGAACCGAATCATGTTCTCTGGGGTCTCGGCTACCCCCGGCAGCTGAGACCCCGGAGAAAATGCAAGTCTGGGGGGCACTATACACTTTTTCCGCAGTGCCATTAATTAACGGCGCTGTGGTTTAAGTACCCTTAACTACAGCCGTTAAAAGGCGTATCAGCGTCGTTAAGGGGTTCAATGTCATTACTGTTTATGAAAAGTATCTGGCAACTCACCTCAAAGAGAAGTCCATCTCCAGAGATGACCACTATACCATCCCACTCTTCCAAACTAATGCTCTGCACCAGCTCTCGGGCATGATTTTGTCTTTCTAAAAAGGAAACAAGCATCAAAAAAGTAAAATGCTACAGAGGCAACTAGAACCGTCCTATAGTAATGATCGTAAAGGAAAGGTCTACCTGTCTGGATAAGGTTATAGCTGATGTCTGCTTCTGTAATGATGGGCAGGATGTGTGTGTGACACTGCTGCAAGGCGTTGCCCCGTCCTCCACATGGATTCAGTAAAAGCATTAAACGTCGGGGCTTGGGCTGTAGAATTAGAGAAATCTCTGGAGGAAAAAAAAAAATACATGAAAATGTAGAGAGAAAAGTGGCAGAAATGCAAACCAGAAAGCAAAGTTGCCAAAGGGAAGGATCAGCTTAAATAGGTCTTCTACTACAGTGATATAGGGATAGGTCACGGATATCAGATCAATGGGAGTCCGGCACCTGTAACCCCGACCAACTAGCTGTTGTCAGCTCCAGCAGGAGCCAGGTGTAATCACAACAGAACACCATTTTTTGATCGTTTTTATTACGATTTTTGGGAGGAAGAATGAACAAAAACCAGCAATTCATGAGTTTCTTTTGGGGGAGGGGCGTTTATAGCGTTCCGCGTGTGGTAAAATTGATAATGCAGTTTTATTCTTCGGGTCAGTACAATTACAGTGATACCTCATTTATATCATTTTTTTATGTTTTGGCGCTTTTATACAATAAAAACGATTATATATAAAAAATAATTATTTTTGAATCGCTTTATTCTGCAAGCTATAACTGTTTATTGTTTCGCTGATGATGCTGTATGGCGGCTTTTTTTTTTGCGGGACAAGATGACGTTTACAGCGATACCATGTTTATTTATATGCGTCTTTTTGATCGCGTTATTCCACTTTTTGTTCGGCGGTATGATAAATCATTGTGTTTTAGCCTTTTTTTTTTTTTAAGGGGTTCACTAATGGCCGCAGGGTGGATTTGATTTAAATCAAACTGATTTAAATCACGATTTAAATCACTATCGTCAGTAAGGCTTGATTTAAATCAGTGATTTAAATCAAAGTTTCTACCAGACCGGTATATCTAATTTCATCATGTGCGATACTCCCCAGACCGGTGTATCTAATTTCATCATGCGCGATATGCCCCAGACCGGTGTATCTAATCCCATAATGCGATACACTACACTCAGCCCTGTATCTAGATACATGCAGTGTGTCATGTGCTGTGAATAATCCCAGTGTGTGATACTCTCCACGTATCTGTGCTCAGTTTATAATACAGCGAGCAGCATGAACTAACAGAATAGATGCTGCCGGTCGTCCTCAGTGACAGCCTACTTGTCAGTATCACTGGCAGTCCCCAACAAAATGGCTCCGCAATGGCTCCGCTCTGTGAGCCTAAACTACATCCTCTGTTATTACAAACACCTAGTAACGGAGGAGAGAAGTCACACGTGATCAGACCCCGCCTGCATTTACTACTGTCGCAATACGAGCTAGCAGTTTATATTTCAGCAGCTGCTCTGCCTAGTGCTTAAAAGTGGAAATACCAAACATTTTACAATTATTTTTCAGATTTTATTTCTCGATCACCGGCAGTAGTTCTTGCTACTTTAACATGCAAGTAGATGAAGATTTTTAGAATCACTTTTTATATTACTTTTTTCTCCCCAGTTTAATGGGTTAATCATTCATATTTGGACACCACTGTTCTGTTGTACTTAGGAAGGAGAAAAATAATCCTGACCTTAATAACAATTTAAATAGATTTATTCAACTGAAACAATAACAACATTACAGCATAAGTTATTTGCTTAAACAAACATCCATGTTTGTTAACTAATTTGGCTAAACAAAATATATATATATTTTAAGAAACTTAACTGTCAGCCCAGCCGACACATGAAAAACTTAAATACTACTGTCCCTGCTGTCCTCTGTAGCTCACTCGTCGTCATCTTCATCATCAATGTGATAATATAGGAGAGAAACTGCCCACTAATCCTACAGAAACCTCTGGAAGAGCATGGCATTGTGAATGTTACACATATACAGCCTTTATTCTACTGAGTTAAACAACTCAGCTTTATCTCATGATGGAAGAACCTTTGGATGGTAAAATATTTTCCTCAAAAAGCAGTTTATTGAAAAAAATCCGATTTAAATCAAAAAAATCTGATTTAAATCAAAAAAATCCGATTTAAATCAAAAAAATCCGATTTTTTTGATTTTTTTAAAAAATCATTGATTTTTATCCACCCTGCTAATGGGACAGTTTTATAGTACGGGTCGTTACGGAAGCGGCGATACTAAATATGTGTACTTTTATTGTTGTTTTTTTTTTTATATAAAGAAATGAATTTATTAAGGAATATTTCTTTTTTTTTCATTATTTAGGATTTTTTTTTACAAATGTTTATTTTTATTTTTTTTTTACATTTTTTACTTTGTCCCAGGGTGGGACATTACAGTGTAGAGTCAGATCGCTGGTGTGACAGTGTGCACAGCACTCTGTCACACCAGCGATCGCACAGGCACTGCTGCAGGCTTCCTGCAGGATCCGGCGGCCATCTTGGTACCGGGGTCCTGCAGTGAGGAGAGTCCCTCGGAACAGCGCGACACATCACGCTGTTCTGAGGGTCTCAGGGGAGCGCGCAGGAAGCCCCCTCCCTGCACGATGTTCCCCTGTGCCCTCGGTACACCGCGATCATGTTTGATTGCGGTGTGCCAGGGGTTAATGTGCCGGGAGCGGTCCGTGACAGCTCCTGGCACATAGTGCCGGGTGTCAGCTGTGATAATCAGCTGACACCCGGCCGCGATCAGCATTGCATGGGACGTACTATTCCGTCCCTGGGAATTAAGTACCAGGTCACATGGACGGAATAGTACGTCCCATGGGATTAAGGGAGGAATACTATATTGGAGTATCTGAAGAAAAATAACCTCATGACCCAGTATCAGCATGGGTTTACGAGGGACCGTTCTTGTCAGACTAATCTGATAAGCTTTTATGAAGGGGTAAGTTCCGGACTGGACCAAGGGAACGCAGTGGACTTGGTGTACATGGACTTTTCAAAAGCTTTTGATACGGTGCCACACAAAAGGTTGATATATAAAATGAGAACAATGGGGATAGCGGAAAATATATGTAAGTGGGTTAAGAACTGGCTCAGGGATAGGAAACAAAGGGTGGTTATTAACCCTGCTGTTCTGTTCGGGTCAAAAATGACCCGTTTTGGAAATTAGATATTATTTTATTCATTCATTTTTTGATTTTGAAACTTGTGGTTCCCTCTATTTTCTTAATTTACGGGGTTCATACTAAGGGTACTTTATTTTTTTTTCGGTGCTTTACTTTTTGCGCTACAGTTTTTTATACACTTGTTATGTTCGGGTCAAAAATGACCCGTTAGCCTTTTATACTAATCTACAGCCATTTTTTGAGTAAAACAAAGGATTTTTAGTTTATTTTGAGACTACTTATTGCATCTACTATTGTTTATCAAGTTATCTAGTTGCTTTAGGTGCACAGATGGACATAAATGGATGGATACATGTATACAAATGATTTCAGTACAAACCATACGCATTGTCTTTCAGTACAATTTTTATTGCTGTATCTAAAGGCCTGCTGTTCCTTTAGATAATAAAAATAAACTACATAAAAGACGACTGTTTCTGGAGGAATTAGGACAATCCCTTATTAGGCCTTATGTGACAGAGAGAAAAATACATCCAAGAAGTGAAGGATCAATTAAAATTGTTGAAAGAATCCAGAACCAAGCTCAAAACACACCCTCCACCAGCTCTGCTACCGAAACATCCTTCACAAGCACACCTTCAAGCAAAAAAAGAAAAAGATGTAGCTTTTGTCCTCCTGCCAGTGACCGCAAAACAAATATGATTGTTTTAATTGTGAAAAATATATATGCAACAGACATGTTTATTATTGTTGTGCTAATTGCAAAAAATAAATTAGTAGAAACCTTTTTTTGAAAAAAACTGAAATTTTTATTTTTTTCTGATTATTTTTTACTATTTTTTTTCAAAATGCTTTTATACTGTTAAAATTTATTTTAGTTTTAAGTTAGTTGTACTAATAGTTACCTAAAGTTGTTGTTGATGTTGTTGTAAAAGATATAGTTGATTATTTAAGCACAAGTTTGTTACTTTGGTGTAAAATGCAATTAGGCTGTTTTATATTAATCAACACAAAATTTAAAAAAATTAAGTTTTTTTATTCAATTTTTCTTTGATAATGAACAACTATGATCACACACAGTATAATAATGCAACAGGTATTCAAAAATAACTTTTCAGTGGCTCAAAACAACATTTTAATAGGTTCGGGTCAAAAATGACCCGAACATAACAAGTGTATAGTAAACCCGAACAGAACAGCAGGGTTAATGGAGCACATTCAGACTGGTTCACGGTTAGCAGTGGGCTACCACAGGGGTCAGTATTGGGGCCACTTCTCTTTAACATATTTATTAATGACCTTGTAGGGGGCATACAGAGTGGTATTTCAATATCTGCAGATGACACTAAACTCTGAAGGCTAATCAATACAGAAGAGGACAATTTTATATTACAGGAGGATTTATGTAAACTAGATGCTTGGACTGATAAATGGCAAATGAGCTTTAATGGGGATAAAAGTAAGGTCATGCACTTGGGTAGAACAAACAAGATGTATAATTATGTGCTAATTGTAAATCACTGGGCAAAACTGTCACTGAAAAAGACCTGGGTGTATGGGTGGACGACAAACTCACATTGAGTGGCCAGTGTCAGGCAGCTGCTGCAAAGGCAAATAAAATAATGGGATGTATTAATAGAGGCATAGATGCTCATGAGGAGAACATAATTTCAGCTGCAGAGGGAAGGAAGAGAGCCACAGTATTCATTACTGATGGGTAGGCGGAGCCCAGATAGGATTGACACCTCAGATTAAAAAGAGTGTTGACCGGCCCCTCCAGCTCGGGCTCCTCCTACTCAGCTTTCTTCAGTCTTAAATTTGAGGTCCCAGAGGATGGTCGCTGCTGGAAGCAGCTCCTCAGAAAACTTTATTATTTTAATTCGGACAAGAGACTTGGATCACCAAATGTGGTCTAGAGGTCTCAGCGCTGCTGGACCCCCACCTGTCCCTTGGCAATCTGCAATTACCCTGATGGTGGTCCCTGCAGAACCTGCCGGCCCTGGGGGATGAGGAATGGCTTCCCTGGCGGGGACGCAAACCACGCACAGGGGTCACTGCGTTCCCCACCCGGGGGGGGGGGGGAGCATGGGCATAGCGCCAGAAACCCCCGGGGGTCCCTGTGGCGCTTCGGCTGGTGAGTACTCACATTTTTATTAAAGTGTGTGTGAGTGATTTAGCGGCTACTACAGCAGCCGCTGTACAGTATACATGCCGGTGACTAGTTTTTCTATGTCCGCAGGAGGATGCCTGCAGGACGGGGGAAAGGAGAGGAGTACGCGCTCTTTTTATTTTTGAATTTCGCGCGCTCTGAGCGCGCGCGCTTTTCGGCAGTCTCCATTTCCAGCTCCTCTACATGGAGCACATCGGAGACAGAGCGCGGCGGCCATTGCTGATCAGAAGCAGGCTGAAAGCTCTCCGGATCGCTCCCCTCCAATCCCGGCTGTGACCAGCTGGGTGAGTCGCTTCTACCCGCCGGGCAGAAGCTTAACCCCTTCACCCCCACAGCGCAGGCGCCGTCTGGGGCACTACTGAGTGACAGATCTGCGCGGTCCTGCAGCTGTTGTCGCATAAGGGGGCTCGCACACTCTTTCAATAATAATAAAGAGGTTGTGGGGAGTCTGCGACATTAATACTGCCACTAGCGTTCCCGCTAACGATCCCAATAACGACGCATACTATGCGATCGTTTGTGTGATTATTTTTAATGTCGCTAGTAGCTGCCAATCTGGACGATCTCATTAGCATCGCATAAGCGATTAGCGATCTCCTTGACAACTTTGGCGGTCATTGCGCTATACAAAACAGCGCAATTTTTTAGCGATCTTGTGGAACTTGCTCTGTTTAGTGTGGCATGGCTGCTCTGCAGCTGCGACCTTATAAGAGGCGCTTGAGATTCGCACACCCTTTTCATTATCAAGGTTGTGGGGAGTCGGCTACTTTAACCCCTTCTTAGGCGGTTAACTCTTAATGGGGGACAGCTGGGGTAGCTCTCTCTTTTAGAGCTTTAACCCTTCAGCGTTTGTGTTTTCTTTAAGAAACACTGTCCTGGTTACTGACAGGTTTAACCTGCCATATACTGTGCAAGGGCATGTCAGAGATTGTCTCCCAGATCCGCTACGGTTCAGCCTCGCGTATCTGACACGCAAACCTCGACTCATGCGCGGCGGTCGGAGGTTCCAGTGGTGTCACAATGGAGGCCTTCACTAGTATCTATTGATGGCCTGTCTGACCTTTTTAGGTTATGGAGTGTCAGCTAGATTCTCTCAAGGAAGCGACACAAATCGGTGCCTTCCTTCTCGCTTAGCGAAGAAGTCCGATTCGGATAAGGAGGATCGGCAGGGACACTCTGCCTCACTCATGGGCCGTACAAAAATTTCTATTGGAACCATGAGGGCGTTACAGTTACCGGAGGAGGTAACTAGACGTCCTGGTAAGTCGGCCCGGATGTTTCAGGAGTCGCATGGGTCGCGACATTTTACAAACTGTATCCGTTTTTTCTACGGAGTTTGTTTGCTAATTGGACCCCTTCTTCTGAAGTGAATGTCCCTTTATCCCAGCTTAGCAAATCTTCCTGGTAAAGGGAAGGCGAGTCTGCAGGACACGCTGGGCAGAAAAACGGAGATGGCAACAATATTCATCTGCGAGGCCGTGGATCATAGATTCGGTATTAAGGATCTAGGTGTACTTGTTAAGTCCCCCTGAGCCGGTTGGACCGTCTAAGGACGGCGTGGCAAGATGGATCCCCTCTATCGAGGTAGATGGGCTTTTCAAGTTGAAGGTTAATGCGTCACTGCTATCCAGGGCGCAATCCTCGACAGTCACAGTCAAAAGAGCACTGTGACTTGGACGGTGGAACGCGGTTTTCCAACAGGGTTTGCTATCTTTAGCTTACAAAGTGGTCAGCTATTTGAGTCTGACCTCACGGAGCTGATTGCCAAGGTAAAGGCAAAAGAAACAGCTTTACCGCAGCGCAGAGCTGTGACTTCTGCGTCTGGCAGGGCTAGTGCCGATAGTTATCGGCGGTCCTTTCGGTTCAAGGGATGATCCGGCCAACCCTCTGGGGGTTTGGGTCGTCTCTCTCTTTAAAAAAAAAAAAAAAAAAGGGGGAATTCTCAGAAATTCCGCATACCCTGGAAACAGAACTTCTGTTAAGACAGAAGCTGGCAAAAAATCCGCTACGGCGGACTGACATCTGAATCTCACTCGAGCGCTCTCGAGTGGGGGGTCGTTTACTCCCAATTCAAACCGACTTGGGTTTCCCGTGTGTCGGACGCCTGGGTGACACAGGTTGTGTTGGCAGGCTACTTCATAGAGTTTCTTTCTCGACCCCCGGACAGCAGAACTATTTACCTCTCTACTGCGAGAGGTCGATTCCCTTCTGCAGAAGGGTGTGGTGGTACCGGTTCCGCAGAGGACCGGGGAAGAGGATTTTTTATTCAACCTCTTGGTAGTCCCCAAAAAGGAGGACAAATTTCGCCCTATTCTGGAAAGATTGAATCGGCTTGTCCACACCCGAAAATTCCGCATGGAGTCGCTTCGCTCCGTTATGGCAGCCTGTCGCAGAACGACTTTTTGTTCAATCGACATTCGCGACGCTTATTTACATGTTTCCGTCGGAAGAGCTCACCAGCGCTTCCTTCGTTTTTGCCATAGATCAACCATTACCAGGTTGTGGCTCGGCCATTCGGCTTGGCCTTAACGCCCAGAATTTCTACAACGATTCTGGCGTCTAAATCTCATAGCAAGTCTTCAAAGAAGACGGGGACTTATGATTCGTCCCTACCTGGACGACCTTTCGATTGTGGCGTCCTCAAAGGAGGAGGTGACGGCTCGCAATCTATCCCTTCAGCTCCTGGAGGATTTCGGGTGACTGGTCAATTGGGGGAAGTCGTCTCTGGAATCGTCGCAGTCAATCCTGTTTTTGGGGATGCATTTCGATACGGTACGGGCGGTGGTGTCCCTACCTCCAGATAAGCAGGCATGTCTTTTCCGACATGTACAGATTATGAAGTCTGCGACAGCAATGTCCCTTCGGAAGGTATGCGCCTTCTGGTTTTGACCATGGAGGCACTTCCGTTTGCCCAATTTCATTCCAGAGCTCTCCAAAAGCTCATTCTGAGTCGTTGGGATCGATCGCAAGTTTCACTGGATTGCAGCGTCACCATCTCTCACAGGGTGCGAGAATCCCTAGGATGGTGGTTACATCCAGGAGCGTTATCCCTGGGAAAGTCTTTCCTACCTCCGAAGTGGTCGGTCATAACCACCAATGCCAGCCTGACGGGCTGGGGGGGGTGTCTGGAACGATCTTTGGATCCAGGGAGTATGGTCATCGGAAGAGTCGGTTCTACCGATCAACATCCTGGAATTGAGGGCAATTTTTTCTTTGCCTCCAACACTGGACGGTCTCTTTGAGCGGTCTGTCAGTCCGAGTGCAGACAGATAACGCGACGGAGGTCGCGTATATCAACCACCAAGGCGGGACGAGGAGTTCCAGGCTCTTGATGGAGGTGTCTCGGATCCTGATATGGGCCGAGACCAGGGTTCCAGCCATCTCTGCGATTCACATCCCAGGAGTCCAGAATACCACGGCGGACTTCCTCAGTCGCGAGAAGATGGATCCCGGAGAATGGAGTTTTCATCCAAAAATTTTTTGCACTGCTGTGCTCCCGTTGGGGAACTCATCAAGTGGACTTGATGGCGTCCAGGTTCAATACTAAACTACCGACCTTCATGTCCAGGTACAAGGACTCGAAGGCTGTGGCGGTAGACGCTCTGGTGGATCCGTGGGACCATTTCGAGCTAGTCTATGTGTTTCCACCGATATCCTTACTCCCTCTGGTGCTGCGTCGGATCAGACTGGAGAGAATTCCGGCTATTTTGATAGCCCCAGATTGGCCAAGGAGGACGTGGTTCTCAACACTAGAGTCGCTTTTGGCGGCGCCGCCATTCCCACTTCCTCTTCGCCGGACCTGTTAACCCAGGGACCCGTTCGTCATCCGGACTTGAAGTCTCTGCTTTTGACGGCGTGGCTCTTGAGACCGAAATATTGACCCTTAGAGGTTTTTCAGCAAAATCATTGCCACTCTGCGAGCTGCCAGTAGTTCGGCTATTACTAAGATTTATCACAAGACTTGGGAAGTCTTCTTTTCGTGGTGTTCGGGTTCTTCAAGGAACCCAAGGGTTTTTTCCATTCCCAATTTGTCTACAGTATGGGCTGGACAAAGGTTTGGCAGTGAGCACCCTGAAAGGTCAGGTTTCTACTCTGTCCTTACTGTTTCGGAGGGCTATCGCCTCCCGTAGAGACGTGCTTTCCTTTTTTTCGCGGAGTAACCCGTCAGTTTCCGCCGCGGAAGGCGCCTGTGTCTCCATGGCGGCTCAACCTTGTCTTGGAGGCTCTTCAACATGTGCCTTTTGAAGCTATGATTTCTGCTAGCCTTTCTCTACTTTCTTGGAAGGTTGTCTTCTTAGTGGCGGTAACCTCTTTGAGAAGAGTTTTTGAGTTGGCGGCTCTTTTCTGCTCGCCTCCTTTCCTGGAGTTTTACTCTGATCGAGTAGTGCTTCACACACGGGGCGACTTTCTACCTAAGGTGGTGTCGCATTTTCATGTTAACCAGGATATTGTGTTGCCCTCGCTTTGCCCGGGCCCAAGGAAGGCAAAGGAACGGGCCTTGCACACATTGGATTTGGTGAGGGCCTTGAAGTTCTATTTGCCTATGACTCAAGTTTTTCGGAAGTCAGATTTTCTGTTTGTAATTCCTGCAGGTCGCAGGTGTGGTCAACGAGCTTCCAAGGACTCTATAGCTCGTTGGATTCGGTCGGCCATTTTGGAAGCTTACCGA
Organism: Oophaga sylvatica; assembly: GCA_033576555.1. Classification (NCBI taxonomy): domain Eukaryota; kingdom Metazoa; phylum Chordata; class Amphibia; order Anura; family Dendrobatidae; genus Oophaga; species Oophaga sylvatica. The sequence continues at coordinate 301,325,574 of JARQOD010000003.1, read as the reverse complement.
CTTAAAGGCGAACCTTGCCCGATTAAGGTTCGAGCTCACTCCACGAGGGCTGTGGCTTCATCGTGGGCCTTTCATCAAGGGACTTCGGCAGCTCAGCTCTGCCGAGCGGCGACCTGGCGTTCTGTCCACACATTTACAAAGTTTTATAAGGTGGACGTTAGTGCTTCCGCTGATGCGGCCTTAGGTCGTAGGGTTCTGCAAGCAGCGGTAGTTTAAAGTTCTAGTTGTATTTGGCGCCTGTTGCGCTTTTATCTAGGTTGTTGGGTTTCTGCCTTTTGTTGGTTTTTTCCCACCCTTATTTTTGAACTGCTTTGGGACGTCCCATCAGTAATGAATACTGTGGCTCTCTTCCTTCCCTCTGCAGCTGAAAGACGGATTTTGGTAAGACCTGTAAAATCCTTTTCAGCGAAGGAAGGAAGAGAGACACAGCTCCCTCCCATGGCAGAAGTGTGTTGTTGTATTTACAGATGCGGCGTGACCCTTCTCTGATAGCGTTTATCTGGGCTGAGGTCGACGCGCTACGGCTCTGTTCCAGCATTACCAGCTCATCGCAGTGGTCAGGTCCAGTGAGTAGTACCTGGAACTGTGTGATTTTTTGCCAAATGTGTGCATAACCTGTACTATTGTGTTTTTCTCTGAAGTCCTTCAGAAGGGGTTATGTTGCTCCGCTGGTGATCTTGCTCTTCCTTAAGCTTGGGTACGACTGAAGAAAGCTGAGTAGGAGGAGCCCGAGCTGGAGGGGCCGGTCAACACTCTTTTTAATCTGAGGTGTCAATCCTATCTGGGCTCCGCCTACCCATCAGTAATGAATACTGTGTCTCTCTTCCTTCCTTCGCTGAAAAGGATTTTACAGGTAAGTTCTTACCAAAATCCGTCTTTTACCTCTATACAAGTCACTGGTGCGACCACACTTAGAATACTGTGTGCAGTTCTGGTCTCCGGTGTACAAGAAAGACATAGCTGAACTGGAGCGTGTGCAGAGAAGAGCGACCAAGGTTATTAGAGAACTGGGGGGGGGTGGGGTCTGCAATACCAGGACAGGTTATTTCACTTGGGGTTATTTAGTTTGGAAAAAAGAAGGCTTAGGGTGATCTTATTACAATGTATAAATATATGTGGGGGCAGTACAAAGACCTTTCTAATGATCTTTTTACTCTTAGACCTGTGACGGGGACAAGTGGGCATCCTCTACGTCTGGAGGAATGAAGGTTTAGTCAATCACAGATACAGATTCTTTACTGTAAGAGCAGTGAGACTATGGAACTCTCTGCCGTATAATGTTGTAATGAGTGATTCCCTACTAAAATTTAAGAAGGGACTGGACGCCTTTCTTGAAAAGTATAATATTACAGGTTATATACACTAGTTTCCTCGATATTGCGTTGATCCAGGAGCTAGTCTGATTGTCGTATGCAGAGTTGGGAAGTAATTTTTTCCCCCAATGTGAAGCTTACTGTTTGCCACATGGGTTTTTTTTTGCCTTCCTCTGGATCAACATGTTAGGGCAGGTTAGGATAGGATATGGGTTGAACTAGATGGACTTAAAGTCTTCCTTCAACCTTAATAACTATGTTGCAACCTAGGAGATTAACTTCTTAATGACTAACAGCATCAAGAACTACAGTACAGACCAAAAGTTTGGAGACACCTCATTTAAAGATTTTTCTGTATTTTCATGACTATGAAAATTGTAAATTCACACTGAAGGAATCAAAACTATGAATTAACACATGTGGAATTATATACTTAACCCCTCTCTGACATTAGACGTACTATCCCGTCCATAAAACCCGTGCCATTCTGCCCATGGACGGGATAGTACGTCATAGGCGATCAGCTGCGCTCCTGAGGGGAGCGCAGCAAATCGCCGCCGGGTGTCAGCTGATTATCACAGCTGACACCCGTGACTGTGTGTCAGGAGCGGTCACGGACCGCTCCCGGCACATTAACCCCTAGCACACCGCGATCAAACATGATCGCGGTGTACTGGGGGCACAGGGGAGGATCGCGCAGGGTGGGGGCTCCCTGCGCGCCCCCCTGAGACCCTCAGACCAGCGCGATGTGATCGCGCTGTTCTGAGGGCTTCCTCCCTCCCAGGACCCGGATCCAAGATGGCGCCGGGGTCCTGGAGGGAGGCGGCTTCCTCAGTGCCTGCTGAGAGCAGGCACTGAGAAGCCTGCATCTATGCCTGAGCGATCGCTGGTGTGACAGTGTGCTGCGCACACTGTCACACCAGCGATTTGATAAAATACAGTGATGTCCCACCCTGGGACAAAGTAAAAAAGTTAAAAAAAATAAAAATAAACATGTTATAAAAAAAAATCCAAAATAAAAAAAAAAAAAAAATATTCCCCAATAAATTCATTTCTTCCTGTAAATAAAAAAAACAAAACAATAAAAGTACACATATTTGGTATCGCCACGTCCGTAACGACCCCCCCTATAAAACTGTCCCACTAGTTAACCCCTTTAGTGAACCCCTTAAAAAAAAAAAAAAAAAACGAAGCAAAAAATCAATGCTTTATCATCATACCGCCGAACAAAAAGTGGAATAACGCGCGATCAAAAAGACCGATATAAATAAACATGGTACCGCTGAAAACGTCATCTTGTCCCGCAAAAAACGAGCCGCCATACAGCATCATCAGCGAAAAAATAAAAAAGTTATAGCTCGCAGAATAAAGCGATGCAAAAATAATTATTTTTTATATAAAATTGTTTTTATTCTATAAAAGCGCCAAAACATAAAAAATGATATAAATGAGGTATCGCCATAATCGTACTGACCCATAGAATAAAACTGCTTTATCAATTTTACCACACGCGGAACAATAAAAACGCCTCCCCCAAAAGAAATTCATGAATTGCTGATTTTTGTTCATTCTAACCTCCCAAAAATCGAAATAAAAAGCGATCAAAAAATGTCACCTGCTCAAAAATGGTACAAATAAAAACGTCAACTCGTACCGCAAAAAATAAGACCTCACATGACTCTGTGGGCCAAAATATGCAAAAATTATAGCTCTCAAAATGTGGCGATGCAAAAAACTATTTTTGCAATAAAAAGCGTCTTTTAGCGTGACAGCTGCCAATCATAAAAACCCGCTATAAATAGTAAATCAAACCCCCTTTATCACCCCCTTAGTTAGGGAAAAATAATAAAATTAAAAAAATGTATTTATTTCCATTTTCCCATTAGGGTTAGGGTTAGGGTTGCGGCTAAAGTTAGGGTTAGGGTTGGCGCTAAAGTTAGGATTAGGGTTAGGGTTGGGATTAGGGGTGTGTTGGGGTTAGGGTTGGAGTTAGAATTGGGGGGTTTCCGCTGTTTAGGCACATCAGGGGCTCTCCAAATGTGACATGGCGTCTGATCTCAATTCCAGCCAATTCTGCGTTGAAAAAGTCAAACGGTGCTCCTTCACTTCTGAGCTCTGCCATGCGTCCAAACAGTAGTTTATCCCCACATATGGGGTATCAGCGTACTCTGGACCCCAAGAGTTATTGTGCAATTTGTCCTATTTCTTCTGTTACCCTTGGGAAAATAAAAAACTGGGGGCGAAAATATCATTTTTGTACAAAAAAAAAATATTTTTTTGTTTTTAAGGCTGTACATTATAAACTTCTGTGAAGCACTTCGGGGTTCAAAGTGCTCACCACACATCTAGATAAGTTCCTTGTGGGGTCTATTTGCCAAAATGGGGTCACTTGTGGGGGGTTTCCACTGTTTAGGTGCATCAGGGGCTCTCCAAATGTGACATGACGCCCCCAGACCATTCCATCAAAGTCTGCAATCCAAAACGTCACTACTTCCCTTCCGAGCCCCGACGTGTGCCCATACAGTAGTTTTCGCCCACATATTGGGTATCAGTGTACTCAGGACAAATTGGACAACAACTTTTGCGTTCCAATTTCTTCTGTTACCCTTGTGAAAATAAAATATTGGGGGCGAAAAAATCATTTTTGTAAAAAAAAAAAAAAGATTTTTTATTTTACGGCTGTACGTTATAAACTTTAGTGAAACACCTGGGGGTTCAAAGTTCTCACCACACATCTAGATAAGTTCCTTGAGGGGTCTAGTTTCCAAAATGGTGTCATTTATGGGGTTTCCACTGTTTAGGCAGATCAGGAGCTCTCCAAACACGACATGGCGTCCAGCCAATTCTGCGTTGAAAAAGTCAGACGGCGCTCCTTCCCTTCCAAACTCTGCCATGCACCCAAACAGTGGTTTACCCCCACATATGGGGTATCAGCGCACTCAGGACAAATTGCACAATAACTTTTGGAGTCTTGTTACCCTTGGAAAAATAAAAATTGGGGTGAAAAGATCATTTTTGTGGAAAAAATATGATTTTTAAATTTTACGGCTCTACGTTATAAACTTGTGTGAAGCACTTGGGGGTTCAAATTGCTCATCAAAAATCTAGATAAGTTCCTTAGGGGGTCTAGTTTCCCAAATGGGGTCATTTGTGGGGGGTTTCCACTGTTTAGGCACATCAGGGGCTCTCCAAATGCAACATGGCATCCAAACTCAATTCCAGCCAATTTTGGTTGGAAAAAGTCAAATGGTGCTCCTTCCATTCCGAGCTCTGCCGTGCGCCCAAACAGTGGTTCCCCCCCACATATGGGGTATCAGCGTACTCAGGACAAATTGTACAACAACTTATGTGGTCCAATTTCTCCTGTTACCCTTGGGAAAATAAAAAATTAGTGACTAAAAGATAATTTTTGTGGGAAAAAAATAGGATTTTTTATTTTCATGCCCGGGCATTATAAACTTGTGTGAAGCACTTGGGGGTTCAAAGTGCTCACCAAAGATCTAGATAAGTTCCTTAGGGGGTCTAGTTTCCAAAATGGGGTCACTTGTGGGGGTTTCCACTGTTTAGGCACATCAGGGGCTCTCCAAACGCGACATGGCATCCAATCTAAATTCCAGCCAATTTTAGTTTGAAAAAGTCAAACGTCGCTCCTTCCCTTACGAGCTCTGCCGTGTGCCCAAACAGTGGTTTTCCCCCACATATGGGGTACTGGCGTACTCAGGAGAATTGCATAACAACCTTATCTGTCCATTTTCTCCTTTTACCCTTGTGAAAATAAAAAAAAAAGTTTGTAAAAGATCATTTTTGTGGCTAAAAAGTAAAATATTCATTTTTTCCTTCCACGTTGCTTTAGTTACTGTGAAGCACCTGAAGGGTTAATAAACTTCTTGAATGTGGTTTTGAGTACCTTGAGGGGTGCAGTTTTTAGAATGGTGTCACTTTTGGGTATTTTCTGCATATAGACCCCTCAAAGTGACTTCAAATGTGAGGTGGTCCCTAAAAAAAATGGCTTTGTAAATTTTGTTGTAAAAATGAGAAATCGCTGGTCAACTTTTAACCCTTATAACTTCCTAACAAAAAAAAATTTGGGTTCCAAAATTGTGCTGATGTAAAGTAGACATGTGGGAAATGTTATTTCTTAACTATTTTGTGTGATATATTTCTCTGTTTTAAGGGAATAAAAATTCAAAGCTTGAAAATTGCAAAATTTTAAAAATTTTCGCCATATTTGCATTTTTTTCAAAAATAAACGCAAGTTATATCGAAGAAATTTTACCACTAACATGAAGTACAATATGTCACGAGAAAACAATCTCAGAATCGCGAAGATCCGTTGAAGCGTTCCAGAGTTATAACCTCATAAAGAGACAGTGGTCAGAATTGTAAAAATTGGCCCGGTCATTAATGTGCAAACCACCCTTGGGGGTGAAGGGGTTAAAGTGTGTAACAACTGAAATGCCAAGAGTGTGCAAAGCAGTCATCAAAGCAAAAGGTGGCTACTTTGAAGAACCTAGAATATAAGACATAGATATAAATTATACACTGGCGCAAATAAAATTTGAGCAAACAAAATGGTGCATATATAACTGAAAAAGCGGTAGAGTATATGTATATAATATTCCACAGTGTGATAATTGGTTAGTACCCTGTGGACCGACCTGAATATATGCTTGATGGAGGCTGCTGGGAACTGTCAGTTTCTGTGCATGTACTGACTAAAAAGGAAAATAAAATAAAAACAAATAAATAGACCCTGCGCTTCCACAAATGCTCAGATTGTGGTAGTGGCACTGGAATAGGTACAATGCATAAAGAATCTGAAATGATGTTTCAAAAAAAGGGGAAGCTGAAACAGTGTATACTAAATGGAAAAACTTACTCAGATCATATGCATGGCGACACGTGTTGATGTAATGAAAGCCCGATTCCTCCTCTGAATAAGTGAAAAGACGTGGGCAGCGTGGTGGTGTGCGAGGCTGACAGGTCGGCAATCAAGCAGGGGAGCGTCCTCCCTGAGAAGCAAGATGCCGCCTGAACCTCCGCTCGTGCCCGCGTCAGTCTAACACGGCGAGCTGTGGCCGAAGAACGCCGTGGAAGGAACGGATAGGTTGGAGGGGAAGTGAGAGGACGGGTGACGTCACCGCAGGACAGGGGCCGATAGGGCTCAATTCTATCCAACGCGTTTCGAAGGAATACAATCCTTCTTCATCAGGGATGGAGACCCGCTGAATCGGCGATCTTATATATTGATTGGTGTCCACCTCTCCTCCCCCAAAATTAATTAACACATGTCGCCATACCTGAATAAATGTGTGTCTATTAGCTTAAAAGAAAAAGTGATAATTAAACATTAACTGTTCAATTGAATAAAAATATACTTTATTAATAAACATTATAGAGTGTATGAATATTAAAAAATTGGAAAAAACAATTTTGATAGATATAACTGAACACAGCCATTACTGTAATTAAAAAATTTTTTGAATATATGTATGCTAAATTTATAATGTGTAATACACAAAAAAATGATAGTAAGAGATAGCCCCTATAAACAGGACTAATATTAACTAATAACAAAATGACATGAAACATGAAAATTAAACATTCAAAATTAAAAATGAGAAATAATATATAAAAAAAAATATATATACACTATATACTGATTAAAGGCTGTACAGCCTTTGTAAATTGCACATAAACAGTATATAATGTTTATCATAAAATGTATATATATATATAAATACTTATGGAAAAGCAAAAAGTTCTATTTCCTGATTTAACCCTTTGGGTGCTAAACAGTCTAAAGTAAAAATCCAACGGGATTCGGTGCGTGACATCTGTTTAATATAGTCACCCCCCCTAATATTTTTTCCAACTATTTGAATTCCACAGAAGAATGCACCCTTCACGGATTTATTGTGGTGTTCCAAAAAGTGTCTGGATAGTGGATGTCCATTAAAACCTTTTTTGATGTTATTGAAGTGTTCCCTTATTCGGTCCTTCAATCTCCGTATAGTACGACCCACATAGATCTTTTTACAAGGGCATTGTATCAAATAGATTACCCCAGTAGTAAAACATGAAATTGAATCCTTAATGTGGTATTCTTGATTTTTTGTGTCGTGAAACATGGTTTGTTTCACTTTACAGAAGGTGGTATCAATACAACAGGAGCAAGTGCCGCATGGTATAAAACCTTTTGGTGCAGCGCTGGTCGTTTTAATAACCTGGTTACCTACAGTTGGGGCTACCAGGTTCCTTATAGATTTAGCTTTCCTAAATACAAACTTAGGGCATTTAGGTAAAAATTCTCCAATTTTTTTATCACCTTGAAGAATATACCAGTGCTTTCGAATTATATTGGTAAATTGACGATGATTGTGGTGATACTGAGTGATAATAGGTAAATTGTGAATTTGTTCAGTAATAGTGGGTACACTGTCCCGGTTAGGTTGAAGATTATGGATAAGATTGTGTCTGGACATCAATCCCACTTCCCTTCTGGACATTTGAAGGGCAGATTCTGAATACCCTTTTTCCAGGAATTGATTGATCAAATGGTCAGCCTCTTTATTATACTCTTGTATGTTGGTACAATTCCGTCTAACTCGTGTGAATTGACCCTTGGGGACATTGGTCAACCATATGGGAAGATGACAACTGTGGATGTCAATGTAACTGTTAACATCAACATTTTTGTGACGGCACCTAGTATAGATAGCTTCTTTTTCCACATAAATTTCCAAGTCTAGAAAATTAATGCAGTTATGACTTGTAGTAGACGTGAATTCCAATCCGAATGTATTGTTATTAAGAGTTGAAATAAACCTGTCAAGGGCTTCCTGAGGTCCATCCCAAATGAACAAGACGTCGTCGATGAATCTGCGCCATAAAAGTAAGTTGGGGAGCAGACATCCCGATTGAAAAATGCATGACTCCTCCCACTTAGCTACATATAAATTGGCGTAGCTGGGCGCAAAACGAGTACCCATTGCTGTCCCCCAGGTTTGTAAGTAAAATTGACCCTCGTAGGTAAAATAATTGTGTTGAAGAATAAACAAAATACTTTCAATAATAAATGAAACCTGGGGTTCAGCATAATGCCCGAGTTTTCTAAGGAAATATTGTGCCGCTTCACATCCTTTTTGATGATTAATAACAGTGTAAAGTGACTTAATGTCTAGAGTGCCTAGAATGAGTCCCTTTTTCCACTCAATGTCTTCAAGGACTTGGATAGTATGATTTGTGTCCTTTAAATAAGCTGGAATTAGAGTAAGGCATTTCTGAAGATGTACATCGACGTAACGAGATAAATTAGATGTGAGGCAATTGATGCCGGAAATTATAGGTCTACCCGGAGGGCAGGTTTGATCCTTATGTATCTTAGGGATATGGTAAAAAGCCGCTATGCTGGGGGTTTTGTTCAAGAACCAATGAACCAATTAGTCCCACTGATTTTCAAGTTCCATTTGAAACTAGTATTACACCATTAACAGTTTCAACAACCACAATAGGATCACATAGTAGTTTGGCACCATTCCACACCTCCACCACTAATAGATATTTACCATTAACACTTATGGAAATGGAAAGTGAATCCTCCAGTCTTCAAGTAGTTAATCCTCCTGACCAAGAGATAGCCACTACTTCAACCGCTATCTTACCTCCTTTGCGATTGGAATCCATGCCAGCAAGTCGATTAAAGAGTACAATTACTAATCATAATAAAAAGACTGTCATAAAGAAAACCACGAATAACAATACTAATAAACCCTCATTCACTGCTTCTAAAAAAAGCAAAGGTTCTACTTTTCATTCTTCAATCAATAAGAATTTTTTTCAGGCAAGAACAAACCAACCAAGAGGGGCAAAAGAGGGGGAAACTCGCCAAAAAGAAAATAGTCTCTACAAACATTATGGGCCAAAAACTTTTCAATCTAAGCTCCTATACATTATCAGACCATGAATGTTTACTTCTTCAAAAAGGTTTAAAATTTGCACCTACGGTCAGATCTAAACCATTTGACCTATATATCAGTATTAAAAAATTTCTGCGAAATTTGGCCATTAAAAAATACTTTCTGAAAAAAGGTCCCTCTGCATCTTTTCAGGCTCAATCTAATCAGTCTAATTATATCCACACCTCTTTGGCCAACCCGTCGATATTTAACCCATTGCAGGAATATTCGAGTGCATTCGATACATTTGAAACCATGGTAGTGGACGGCATTAGACGTACGAAACAAAATAATTGGAGGTATCTGCCAAACAACCTTACTAACAGTGAACGGAGGGCTATTCAGGATCTTCAATCCAATAATAACATTATTATTCGTCCGGCTGACAAAGGGGGGGGTATTGTCATCTTAAATAAGACTATGTATCATGAAGAATCTCTTAGATTATTGAATGACCAAGTTACATATCAGAAATTGATCAATAACCCCACCTCCAGCTATATTAAATATCTTAATATTTTAGCTACTAAAGGTAAACGTGAAGGTATATTGAATAATAAAGAATTTCATTTAATCTTGAACAAAACCCCCAGCATAGCGGCTTTTTACCATATCCCTAAGATACATAAGGATCAAACCTGCCCTCCGGGTAGACCTATAATTTCCGGCATCAATTGCCTCACATCTAATTTATCTCGTTACGTCGATGTACATCTTCAGAAATGCCTTACTCTAATTCCAGCTTATTTAAAGGACACAAATCATACTATCCAAGTCCTTGAAGACATTGAGTGGAAAAAGGGACTCATTCTAGGCACTCTAGACATTAAGTCACTTTACACTGTTATTAATCATCAAAAAGGATGTGAAGCGGCACAATATTTCCTTAGAAAACTCGGGCATTATGCTGAACCCCAGGTTTCATTTATTATTGAAAGTATTTTGTTTATTCTTCAACACAATTATTTTACCTACGAGGGTCAATTTTACTTACAAACCTGGGGGACAGCAATGGGTACTCGTTTTGCGCCCAGCTACGCCAATTTATATGTAGCTAAGTGGGAGGAGTCATGCATTTTTCAATCGGGATGTCTGCTCCCCAACTTACTTTTATGGCGCAGATTCATCGACGACGTCTTGTTCATTTGGGATGGACCTCAGGAAGCCCTTGACAGGTTTATTTCAACTCTTAATAACAATACATTCGGATTGGAATTCACGTCTACTACAAGTCATAACTGCATTAATTTTCTAGACTTGGAAATTTATGTGGAAAAAGAAGCTATCTATACTAGGTGCCGTCACAAAAATGTTGATGTTAACAGTTACATTGACATCCACAGTTGTCATCTTCCCATATGGTTGACCAATGTCCCCAAGGGTCAATTCACACGAGTTAGACGGAATTGTACCAACATACAAGAGTATAATAAAGAGGCTGACCATTTGATCAATCAATTCCTGGAAAAAGGGTATTCAGAATCTGCCCTTCAAATGTCCAGAAGGGAAGTGGGATTGATGTCCAGACACAATCTTATCCATAATCTTCAACCTAACCGGGACAGTGTACCCACTATTACTGAACAAATTCACAATTTACCTATTATCACTCAGTATCACCACAATCATCGTCAATTTACCAATATAATTCGAAAGCACTGGTATATTCTTCAAGGTGATAAAAAAATTGGAGAATTTTTACCTAAATGCCCTAAGTTTGTATTTAGGAAAGCTAAATCTATAGGGAACCTGGTAGCCCCAACTGTAGGTAACCAGGTTATTAAAACGACCAGCGCTGCACCAAAAGGTTTTATACCATGCGGCACTTGCTCCTGTTGTATTGATACCACCTTCCGTAAAGTGAAACAAACCATGTTTCACGACACAAAAAATCAAGAATACCACATTAAGGATTCAATTTCATGTTTTACTACTGGGGTAATCTATTTGATACAATGCCCTTGTAAAAAGATCTATGTGGGTCGTACTATACGGAGATTGAAGGACCGAATAAGGGAACACTTCAATAACATCAAAAAAGGTTTTAATGGACACCCACTATCCAGACACTTTTTGGAACACCACAATAAATCCGTGAAGGGTGCGTTCTTCTGTGGAATTCAAATAGTTGGAAAAAATATTAGGGGGGGTGACTATATTAAACAGATGTCACGCACCGAATCCCGTTGGATTTTTACTTTAGACTGTTTAGCACCCAAAGGGTTAAATCAGGAAATAGAACTTTTTGCTTTTCCATAAGTATTTATATATATATACATTTTATGATAAACATTATATACTGTTTATGTGCAATTTAAAAAGGCTGTACAGCCTTTAATCAGTATATAGTGTATATATATATTTTTTTTATATATTTCTTATTTCTCATTTTTAATTTTGAATGTTTAATTTTCATGTTTCATGTCATTTTGTTATTAGTTAATATTAGTCCTGTTTATAGGGCTATCTCTTACTATCATTTTTTTGTGTATTACACATTATAAATTTAGCATACATATATTCAAAAAAATTTTTAATTAGAGTAATGGCTGTGTTCAGTTATATCTATCAAAATTGTTTTTCCAATTTTTTAATATTCATACACTCTATAATGTTTATTAATAAAGTATATTTTTATTCAATTGAACAGTTAATGTTTAATTATCACTTTTTCTTTTAAGCTAATAGACACACATTTATTCAGGTATGGCGACATGTGTTAATTAATTTTGGGGGAGGAGAGGTGGACACCAATCACTATATAAGATCGCCGATTCAGCGGGTCTCCATCCCTGATGAAGAAGGATTGTATTCCTTCGAAACGCGTTGGATAGAATTGAGCCCTATCGGCCCCTGTCCTGCGGTGACGTCACCCGTCCTCTCACTTCCCCCTCCAACCTATCCGTTCCTTCCACGGCGTTCTTCGGCCACAGCTCGCCGTGTTAGACTGACGCGGGCACGAGCGGAGGTTCAGGCGGCATCTTGCTTCTCAGGGAGGACGCTCCCCTGCTTGATTGCCGACCTGTCAGCCTCGCACACCACCACGCTGCCCACGTCTTTTCACTTATTCAGAGGAGGAATCGGGCTTTCATTACATCAACACGTGTCGCCATGCATATGATCTGAGTAAGCTTTTCCATTTAGTATACACTGTTTCAGCTTCCCCTTTTTTTGAAACATCATTTCAGATTCTTTATGCATTGTACCTATTCCAGTGCCACTACCACAATCTGAGCATTTGTGGAAGCGCAGGGGTCTATTTATTTGTTTTTAGAATATAAGACATATTTTCAGTTGTTTCACACTTTTTTGTTAAGTATATAATTCCACATGTGTTAATTCATAGTTTGATGCCTTCAGTGTGAATGTACAATTTTCATTGTCATGAAAATACAGAAAAATCTTTAAATGAGAAGGTGTGTCCAAACTTTTGGTCTGTACTGTATGAGGCTACGACACGAGCAGAATATGTTACCTACCCACTGACTGGTACTGTGGTATTATACATGGCAGAAGCAAACAGCAGGCCATCCTACCAATACTGAATGTGGATATGACAACAGCGCTCAATATGGCTCGTTACCATATTTAGTTTTAGCTTAAGTGCCAACAGTGAAGCCATGAGGACCGGCTTCTGCCCGGCATTAGAATAATGCTTTGCATTAAAAGGCTTGTCCAGTCTATGCAAAGTCTGCAGTCCCTCTATGTGACTGCAGACTCCTGAATCATGACAGAGTGTACACTCCCCATGTGAGTGAGGGGTTATGCGACTTTGCATACTTGAGGTTAAGTGCCAACTGGTGTCATGCGGCTTCTCACAACAGAAGAGAATTGAAAGAAGCTGTACGAGACTTGTAGGCTTGTTACCCACCACGTGTACGGGGCATACAGGGAATCGGGACAGTGTGCGAATCAGCAGGCTTCAATCACATAAAGGTACTGCAGACTTCGCTTCTTAAACTGGGAAATCCCTATAAACTGCATGCTGCATCTAAGTGAAAATCAGATCTAGAGCTTCAGCTAAACTAGGTTCTGGTCTCCAACCACAGTGAAAGGCTTATTAGACCCCTTTTATAGCACAGAAGAGATCCAGCTGGACGGAAACCAATTTCAGCCATTACCTGTATCACTTGAGATTGGCACTCCTTGAATAAGACACTTTACTAACGTCGCCCACTTTTCAGCAATGACTTGGTTCTGGTCATAATTTGAAGCCTCGTCCACTCTAAATGTACGCACCATCCTTTGGCGGGTACGTGCTGAGCCCATTGCAACTTTCTTCTTCTTCAATGGATATGAATAGATCGAAAAATAGGCATAAACATCACTAGAGCCACGACTGCGCATGGTATGACATCCCACCATATCGAGGATGGGTAGTACTGTACGCTGGTCATCCTCCGGTTTAGGAACCAGTCTCTGGATGTGGAGGCCTGTAGGTGTCAGACTAAGTGCATAACGAATACCTTTGGATGGGTAGACCCCAAATTCTCCGTGGAGTAGGGTTTCAGATGATTGCTTGAAGTCTTTAGACATTTTACGAGGGCGGTACGTGGTCCAACAGTGCAGATTCAATCATACAGCCATGTAAGGAAAGCAGAACAAATACACAAAACGCAGACCGGGAATGCATAAAGGCAGGGTGGCCGATAGTCACAGCCACGAGCGAGTGGTAGAAATCCTTGTACCCATTATAGTTTCTGCATATTATATCTAGAAATCTTGCCCGTGAAGCTGTCTGTCTATGTAAAAAAAGGACTAAGACAACTGACAAAAATACCACCCTAGGCCTTCAATGTAATCCAGAGCTTTAAAGTCTTGCGAATCCATTCAGGTCAACGGCTGTGGAAAAAAAAAAAAATAATAAGCATGTAAAATACACCGTGACTAACATATCACCTTATCCACAGACTACATGAAGAAAAAAGTGCATACGAAATAAGCAAAATTAAGACCCTTATTAAAGGAGTAAAAGTTATTTAGTAACCCACCATAATTATCTATGTAGTGATGGCTAAATGTATTAAAATACTGACAGATTGTTGTCTTCCCAGTTTACAGAGCAGCAACGATCCGCTACACAGACTAGCAGGATCACACAGGAGTTCAAGTCACTTTCTCATTGTAAATCTATGTAGCCTCGTCCCGAGTCTCAGGGTTGTGCACATGACCGATTATCTCATACAAGTGCTGTCCGTGGCTTTTACAGATCGCACTCGTACTACATATGATATTCTATGGGGCTGTGTCCAATTTTTTCCTCAAACTGAGCGGTCTGCGGGAAAAAATGGAGGCATATCAGATTTTGATCCAAGGGTCTGATAAAAATCAAGTCTGTGGATCTTGCAAAAGATGCAAGTCTGTGGATCTGTGAAAGAAATAGGACCACACTCTGATGACATTAGAGAGGTCCAACTTTCACTGACAGAATAGAGAAGCTGGAGATTTTTTTGTTTGTTTCGCTCCACTTCTGTGAATAACTGTTGCCACCCTGATCAGAATAATCAGACCATTGAGGACATGGCCTGATCGCTGATGGCGCTGGCTGTTCAACAGAATAGCTCCAGGTATAACCTCCTGCACCTCGGCTAGAAGCGGCGTTTACCCAACCCAATCGACCTAGACAATCACGGATATTAGGAAGTGATCAGAAAGATCAAGAAAGATGGCAAAATGTGTCCTTTTTCCTCCAAAACATTAATGGTTATAAATACCATGAATAACAAGTCTTATAAAATTAAGGATTATTTAAATTGCAACTCAGATTTCGTTGTATATATAATGGAATGTACAAAATGTAATGTGAAATATGTAGGATCCACCATACGCAGATTGAAAGAAAGGGCATGAGAGCACCTTCATGATATATTGTTTCCTACTATCAGGAATGTATCTAATGTGTCTATAGGAAAGATGTGTATCTTCGTACCGTGTTAGCCAGTAGATAGAAAAATATTTAGACTTGAGAGTCCTCAGTGGTTGATACCTTTTAATGGCTAACTGAAAAGATGGTAACAAATTGCAAGCTTTCGAGACTACTCAGGTCTCTTCTTCAGGCAAAGACTAATACAAAATCTGAAGAATCACATATTTATGCACAACAGGACACAGGAATAATGAAATGATTTGACAAGTGACGTGAAGCAGAACTATAGATGTGGGATGGAGAGAAAACAGTTGTGGCTGTAAGTATTGAAACAGTTCCTACATAAGGAGTGTGAAAGTTTTATTGCCCTCTGATTGAGGTCTGGTAATGTGTTGTGATGCCCCCAAATGGTCTGAGGAGCACGTTCCTTAGCTGATATAGAAAGACATAAATCCATGGGACACATTCATTCCTGCACCGAATGTGTCAAAGAGTTGTCATAAGTTTATATTCACAAAGTTTTCTGCCTCTCTGAGATTTGAAGTTACCTTTTAATTCTAATATAGGAAAGATGTGTATCTTCGTACCGTGTTAGCCAGTAGATAGAAAAATATTTAGACTTGAGAGTCCTCAGTGGTTATACCTTTTAATGGCTAACTGAAAAGATGGTAACAAATTGCAAGTTTTCGAGACTACTCAGGTCTCTTCTTCAGGCAAAGACTAATACAAAATCTGAAGAATCACATATTTATGCACAACAGGACACAGGAATAATGAAATGATTTGACAAGTGACGTGAAGCAGAACTATAGATGTGGGATGGAGAGAAAACAGTTGTGGCTGTAAGTATTGAAACAGTTCCTACATAAGGAGTGTGAAAGTTTTATTGCCCTCTGATTGAGGTCTGGTAATGTGTTGTGATGCCCCCAAATGGTCTGAGGAGCACATTCCTTAAGGTATGCCACACTAAACAATATCGCTAACGGGATCGCTAAAAAACGTCACTATTTAGCGATCCCGTTAGCGATATTGTTCAGTGCGGCAGCTTCCAGCGACGAGGCCCCTGCTGTGATCTCGCTCGTCGCTGGAATCGTTCCGGACCCTATTTTCTCGTCGGCGCTCCCGCTGGGTAAGTATCTTATCGCTGTGTGGCACCTTTTCTTAGCAATTTAGCGGTACTTTTGTACCGCTAAAGTCGTTAAGAAGATCGCTAACGGCGATAGCGTCAGGAACTATATCGCTAAATGCGGCAGCATTTAGTGATATAGAAACAATCCCGCTAGCGATCGCATTAGTATGCGTCGTTATAGTGATCGCTAGCGGGATTGTTTAGTGTGGCAGTACCTTTAGCTGATATAGAAAGACATAAATCCATGGGACACATTCATTCCTGCACCGAATGTGTCAAAGAGTTGTCATAAGTTTATATTCACAAAGTTTTCTGCCTCTCTGAGATTTGAAGTTACCTTTTAATTCTAATATAGGAAAGATGTGTATCTTCGTACCGTGTTAGCCAGTAGATAGAAAAATATTTAGACTTGAGAGTCCTCAGTGGTTGATACCTTTTAATGGCTAACTGAAAAGATGGTACCATATTTTCAGTTAGCCATTAAAAGGTACCATCTTTTCAGTTAGCCATTAAAAGGTATCAACCACTGAGGACTCTCAAGTCTAAATATTTTTCTATCTACTGGCTAACACGGTACGAAGATACACATCTTTCCTATATTAGAATTAAAAGGTAACTTCAAATCTCAGAGAGGCAGAAAACTTTGTGAATATAAACTTATGACAACTCTTTGACACATTCGGTGCAGGAATGAATGTGTCCCATGGATTTATGTCTTTCTATATCAGCTAAGGAATGTGCTCCTCAGACCCTTTGGGGGCATCACAACACATTACCAGACCTCAATCAGAGGGCAATAAAACTTTCACACTCCTTATGTAAGAACTGTTTCAATACTTACAGCCACAACTGTTTTCTCTCCGCCCCACATCTATAGTTCTGCTTCACGTCACTTGTCTTATCATTTCATTATTCCTGTGTCCTGTTGTGCATAAATATGTGGTTCTTCAGATTTTGTATTAGTCTTTGCCTGAAGAAGAGACCTGAGTAGTCTCGAAAGCTTGCAATTTGTTACCATCTTTTCAGTTAGCCATTAAAAGGTATCAAACACTGAAGACTCTCAAGTCTAAATATTTTTCTAATGTGTCTAAACATTTTGTTTCCACTCATAATAGGGATATTTCATATTTGAAGATTTATGCAATAGAACAGATTAAATCTAAAATCAGAGGTGGAGAAATAGAAAAACTTCTTTGAGATCGAGAGGCTCTATGGATTTATCTTTTGGATACCCGTGCACCTGCGGGTTTAAACCTGAGAAAATAATTCATGCTTCATTATTAATGACATGTGTTTTTAATTGTTTTAACTATTTTAATATGTTTTGTTGATTTCACCTGTGTGTTTTTGTTATATTTCACTTGGTGTGATACTGAAGGTTATTCTGATTCTAAGAGCACTTGGTGCTCGAAGCGCGTCCATACTTCAGTGGGCAGTCACTGTATGTTTCGGTATTTTTATCTATTTACTGCTGAGACTAGTACAGCAGCCATGCTGGATTTTTGTATTTTAATATTTGCCTAAATAAAGGATGATTTTTACATTATTTCCAGAGCTGGATTTTCTTCACTTCATGTATTGCAACGTCTGGCAGTGACGTATCCTTGCTCGGATGGACTTTGGATCCATGGAGGTGAGGTGAACTATTTCCTTACTATGTATGGCACAAACCCGAGTTGCCTTATCCTGTCAATCTCAAGGGACATTGTTTATTCAGATCTATCTGCGGTCACTTTGGCGAGGCGTTGTGAATTTGCCAAACTCACGAAAGTGCATGGGATTCCAACACCTCTTACAAGTCGGGCTTCCCATTCAAGCAGGTGGTGAATAAAGATAGCAAACCGCATGTCTACAACTCTCCGGCCTAAGCAGTGAAGCTGCTGAAAAATTGGGACATGCTACCAGAGTCATTTAATTTGAACAAAACAGGTCCTGATGACCAAAAGAAGATATCCCACGCGCTGGCTACACTGTCCCTGCCTCTCGTCAAACTGAGCATGAAAAAGTCAGAGAATAGCAGCCTGGACTTCCTCTTCATGTTTGATTTTTCTGAAAGCAGAGAGAGTGACGCTGGCGCTGATTGGGCACCAGGGTCACAACAACTGCACGAGAGCTCCGGGACCGCAAGTGCCAATACTGCAGGAACAGGAGGAGAGTATAGGATTTTTATCAGGGTCAAGTGTGGGGTATAAGAGAAGGTTGTCCTAGTAGTGGACAACCCTTTAATACACTTACACACCTTTACATTAAGAGGGACTGTGAAAGTAGCAACTCACTTCATCAATCCCATTTCTCTATACTTCCTGCTGTAATAATGTCATTGCGACGTAGGGACATGTGAGGCTGCAGCCAATCACTGGCTTAGGCAGATCGTCACTTCGACCACTGTTCAACTAAACAGCATTTGTTACATGACAAAACAATTTGCAAAATGTAGAGGGTGTGGCGCATGGTAAGCATTTGACGAAAACAGTTTTGAAAAATAATGTGTATCGGCAGGAAAAACTTCTTTTTTGATGATTTATATGCGTTTTTTTGTCAGTCATTAGAATGGGTGAAAAATACTGCAAAACCGCATACCTGACATGCTGTAGATGCATGTGATTTCAGATATCTCAATCACTTGGCTGAGACAGTAAAATGCTACGTTTTTCAATGCTAAACCGCGCAGACAAAAGCAGCATGTGAACATACCACACTACTTTTTTTCTTGCTTCTTTAGGCTAAGCCTTCATTAAAAAAAAATAAAGTGAGGAAATGAACACCCTTTAATATACCGTAATTGGTATACAACCAAGGTGGCGGCTCAAGCCCCAGGGGACATTTCTTCTGAGATCAAGTGTGGACAACTTATTGGCTAAATAATCCTGAAAATGCCAAGTCCATTCTGTGGAATTAACCTTCAGACTTCTTTTTATGGCGTTGGCGCTCTGGTAACATGACACAGGATAAACAGGTAATTGCAAGATAACCAAGGAATTCATGATGAGGGTCATTAAGACCAAAGTCTAATTACAAACATAACATGCTGTACTGAAAAGGTGGCTCAGGGCAAAACACAATGTAATAGGTCTCCCTGATCAGTCAAGACTAACAAAGTATTCTCAAGGGCGGAAGTTAGGGATACCCTCCTGATCCAGGGGTTCGACCACTGGGACTCTCACCGATCCCGAGAAACGAAAGAGCTACATGTGAATGGAGCAAGGGTCGATCATGTGCACTGCTGGACAATTTATTCTTATGGGGTGCTGGCGCCAGGACCAAGCCACTCGGGATCAGTGGAGGTCTTGGCGATCAGGAAGTTATCCCCGCATCAAAGACAACTAAGACCCAAGTCATAAAGTGAAAACCAAAGCACACAAGTATTCACTATCATATGTTCATGTCTGTAGCGTCGGCGTCCCTGCCCTCTGCCAGGCAGGGACGCTGTTCCCCTCACCTCTCTGCTCCGAGTCCGGCGTCCTCCTCCCGCTCTGTGGCAGCGCGCGCTCCTTTCCGGCCACTGTGCTTAGGGCGCGCGCGCGCTACCCCCCCTCTTAAAGGGGCCGGGCGCCTCGTCCTAAGGAGTCCCCGGCCAATGGCTGGAGGACTTCACCTTATATAAGGCACTTCCTCCAAAATGGAGGTGCCCGAGCAATGTTGTTGCACTGTTCACTACTCTGCTTCAGTCCTCAGGGTCCATTGCCAGTTACCTGCCAGATTCCTGCCAGTTTGCTGTCTGTTCCTGCCTGTTATTCCGCTTAACTGCTTGCTAGCCAGTGGTTCGACAGTCTGCCTATCATCACCTGCCAGTCTGTCTATAGACCAGCCTGCCCGCTCACCTGGGAGCGCTCATCTGTTACCTGCCTGCTAGCCTACCTGGAGGCTCTACCGTCACGTGCTGAGACCTTCTGCTGTTCCAGTGACTCTCGCCCGCTCACCTGGGAGCGCTCATCTGTTACCTGCCTGCGAGCCTACCTGGAGGCTCTGCCGTCACGTGCCGTGACCTTCTGCTATTCCAGTGACCTTCGCCCGCTCACCTGGGAGCACTCATCTGCTATCTTCCTGCTAGCCTACCGGGAGGCTCAGCCATCACAGGTCGTATATACCTTCATCCAGAGACTGCCCCGGTCACTTGCCGTGATCTCCTGCCCGCTCATCCAGACGACTTGCCCCGGTCACTTACCGTGATCTCCTGCCCGCTCATCCAGAGACTGCCCCGGTCACTTGCCGTGATCTCCTGCCCGCTCATCCAGAGACTGCCCCGGTCACTTGCCGTGATCTCCTGCCCGCTCATCCAGAGACTGCCCCGGTCACTTGCCGTGATCTCCTGCCCGCTCATCCAGAGACTGCCCCGGTCACTTGCCGTGACCTCCTGCCCGTTCATCCAGAGACTACCCCGGTTATCTGCTGTGACTACCTGCCCGTCTACCCTGGTTGCCACCCGCTCTCTTACAAAGACCGCCCCTTTGTATAGTAGCTCAGAGGTTCCGCCTCCCAGACCCGTTACAGTTTGCTCAGGCCATGGAACCCGGTGGCACCCAAGCTCCCTCCATCTCAGACCTGTGTCATGAACTGTCCCGTCAGAGGTCCCAACAGGAATCCATCATGGGTCACCTGCGAAATGTCAATTCTCGCCTGGACACTCTGACAGCTCCACCAGCAACCACCGCTGGTGCCACGACTCGCAATCTGGCAGCTCCCCTGCTCCCCAATTCCATGGTTTCCTGTCACGGACCCCGGCTTTCCGCACCTCCTCGCTTTGGAGGAGACCCCGCTCAGGCTCGGGGCTTCATTAATCAGTGCACCCTCCACTTTGAACTTCTCTCCCACCAGTTTAACTGCGACCGGGCCAAAATTGCCTTCATCATGTCCCATCTCACCGGGGAGGCCCTGGCCTGGCTAAATCCTCTTTGGGAGAGAGGAGACCCCCTGGTGTCCGACCTGTCTGCCTTTCTCGCGGCTTTCCGGAAAGTCTTCGACGAACCCGGACGAAAGATCTCATCCGCATCATCTCTGCTACGTCTCCGTCAGGGAAGTCTCACCGTGGGCCAATATGCCATACGGTTCCGTACCCTTGCCTCGGAGCTGGCCTGGGATAACGACGCTCTGGTATCTGTCTTCTGGGAGGGTCTGTCCGGCCGTATTAAAGATGAACTCGCCGGTCGGGACATTCCTACTACTCTCGATGACCTTATAACTCTTGCCACCCGGATTGACCTACGGTTCCAGGAGCGGGCCAAAGAGGTCACCCGTGAGAGGTTTCCACGTCTAGCTCCTACGTTTCAGAAACCCGTCACTCCCTCCGTTTCTCCCAGTTACACTCTCCTGAGCCTATGCAGGTCGACCAGACCAAGATGGTCAAGACCCGTCAGGACTTACGCCGTACCGAGGGGAGTTGCTTCTACTGTGGCAGTAAGGAGCACCGGATTCGTACCTGTCCGGAGAGGTCGGGAAACGCCTGTGTCTAGGTTCGCTCAGAGAGGTCAACCTAGACAAGGAGAAAGCCTCTCCATCTCTGCTGCTGTCAGTCTCAATTCTCTGCGGGGAGAATCGTTATTTCGAACTAGCCCAACTTGACTCTGGAGCAGCCGGGAATCTTATTTCACAGTCCCTGGTAGAAAAATACCGCATTCCCACCAAACCTCTGGCTGTACCATTATCAGTCGCTGCTGTGGATGGGGGTCTCTTACCACGCCCCATCCAACTCATCACCGAATCCATAACCTACAAGTGGGAATGTTGCATTCTGAGAGCATCTCTTTTCATGTTCTGCCTGGACTCTCTCACGCCCTCTTACTAGGTCTACCTTGGCTCCAGAAACATGCACCCGTGCTCGACTGGCAGACCGGAGAGGTCCTTCGCTGGGGACAGGATTGTCATAAGACGTGTTTGGTTCCTGTTCATCCCGTTTGTCCTTCTCCTACCCCAACTAATCTACCTGGACTTCCGATTCCCTATTGGTCATTTGCTGATGTCTTTAATAAAAAAGAGGCAGAGACATTACCTCCTCACAGACCATACGACTGTCCTATCGACCTGTTACCTGGTACTACGCCTCCCCGTGGGCGTATTTACCCATTGTCCGCTGCTGAGACACGGTCGATGTCTGAATATATCGAGGAGAATTTGGCCAGGGGATTCATCCGGAAATCTACTTCCCCGGCGGGAGCAGGCTTCTTTTTCGTAAAAAAGAAGGACGGCTCTCTCCGTCCCTGTATAGACTATAGAGGACTTAACCAGATCACGGTGAAGAATAAGTATCCCCTTCCGCTTATTCCTGAATTATTTGATCGTCTGCGGGGGGCTAGAATCTTCACCAAACTGGACCTCCGTGGGGCATACAACCTAGTCCGTATCCGTCAAGGGGATGAATGGAAGACTGCATTCAACACCTGGGACGGTCACTATGAATATCTGGTGATGCCCTTTGGTCTCTGTAATGCTCCCGCTGTCTTTCAAGAGTTAGTCAATGACATCTTCCGGGACCTTCTCTATTCCTGCGTAGTGGTGTACCTGGACGACATCTTGGTCTTCTCTCCGGATCTCCAGACTCACCGGAGGGACGTTCGTCAGGTTCTGCTCAGGCAGAATCACCTCTTCGCTAAATACGAGAAGTGCCTCTTTGAGCAGACCTCGCTTCCGTTTTTGGGCTACATTATTTCTCAGACCGGTCTACGAATGGATCCAGAGAAACTGTCTGCCATCGAGAAATGGCCCCGACCGGAGGGATTGAAGGCCATTCAGCGGTTTCTGGGCTTTGCCAACTATTACCGTCTCTTCATACCGCACTTCTCTTCCCGGACTGCCCCAATTTCCGCGCTCACCCGTAAGGGCACTAACCCCAAGGAGTGGACGCCCGAAGCAGAGGAGGCCTTTCTTTCCTTAAAACAGGCTTTCTCTTCCGCCTCGGTGCTGCATCGCCCGGATGGCAACAAGCAGTTCTTCCTGGAGGTTGACGCTTCCTCCTCTGGAGCCGGAGCGGTACTTACTCAGAAATCATCTTCCGGGAGGATGGTAACTTGCGGCTTCTTCTCCAAACTCTTCTCCTCTTCTGAGCGCAATTATTCCATAGGAGACCGAGAGTTATTGGCCATCAAGCTGGCATTGGAGGAGTGGCGTTACCTACTCGAGGGGGCTCTTCATCCGGTGATTATTTACACTGACCACAAAAACTTGGCTTATCTCCAGCATGCCCAGAGGCTTAACCCGTGCCAAACCCGGTGGTCATTGTTTTTTGCTCGCTTTGATTTTGTTCTACATTTTCGCCCGGCTGACAAGAACATCAAGGCGGACGCCTTGTCCCGGTCCTTCCTGGTGTCGGATCTCGAGGAGGAACCTAAACATATCATCGATCCCGCCAGAGTCATGCAGGTGGCTCCCGTGAGCCTGAACCGTCTCCCTCCCGGTAAGACGTTCGTATCGGTAACCGATCGGGAGAGGATCCTACACTGGGGTCATTCGTCCAAACTGGCTGGCCACGCCGGTCAGAGAAAGACCCTCCAACTTATTTCTCGGCATTACTGGTGGCCTACCCTGCACAAGGACGTAATAGATTTTGTTGCTGCCTGTGCCTCCTGTGGCCGCAACAAAGTTCCGAGACACCTGCCTGCCGGTCGCCTTCTTCCGCTTCCTGTACCCACTGCCCCCTGGCAGCATATAGCCATGGACTTCATAACGAATCTCCCTGTCTCTGCTGGTTATACGGTCATTTGGGTGGTCGCTGACCGCTTTTCCAAGATGGCTCACTTTATTCCCCTGCCAGGCCTCCCGTCTGCACCCGAGCTGGCTAAAGACTTTATCCGCCACATTTTCCGACTTCATGGCCTGCCCCGTCACATCGTGTCGGATCGAGGGGTACAATTCACCTCACGTTTCTGGAGAGCCACTTGTAAATTATTAGACGTCACCCTGGACTTCTCCTCCGCTTACCACCCACAGTCCAATGGTCAAGTGGAGCGGATCAACCAGATCCTGACCAGTTACCTCCGGCACTTTGTTAATGCCCACCATTCTGACTGGGTCGATCTCCTGCCATGGGCCGAATTTTCTTACAACAATCACGAGAGCGAATCTTCCTCCAAATCCCCGTTTTTTGTAGTCTTCGGTCAGCATCCTCGGATCCCTTTTCCAGTCTCCACCACAGTGGACAATCCGGCTGCTGAATCTCTTGTTAACAAATTTTCCTCCATATGGGAGAGTACCCGGTCCGCACTTCTTCTGTCATCCGAGCGTATGAAAAGACATGCTGACAAAAAACGTCTGGATCCTCCTCAATTCCGTCCTGGGATAAGGTCTGGCTCTCGTCCAAGTATGTTCGGCTCAAGATTCCTTCCTATAAGTTAGGCCCTCGGTTCATCGGTCCTCTGGAGGTCATCAGTCAGATCAACCCGGTGGCCTATAAATTGAAACTCACGGCCAACTTGCGGATCCCTAACTCCTTCCATGTATCTCTTCTCAAACCGGTGGTACTTAACTCTTTTTCCAAGTCTACAGGCACGCCTCCGGCTCCGGTTTCAGCTTAAAACGAATTTGAGGTAGAGAATATTCTGGCCACCAAAAGGGTATGAGGGAAGACCTATTTTTTGGTTGATTGGAAGGGGTTTGGTCCTGAGGAGAGAACGTGGGAGCCGCGGGAGAACATCCATGCCCCTCTCATCCTAGCTAAATTTCTGTCTGGCCTAAAAAAGGGGGGACCTAAAGGGGGGTACTGTAGCGTCGGCGTCCCTGCCCTCTGCCAGGCAGGGACGCTGTTCCCCTCACCTCTCTGCTCCGAGTCCGGCATCCTCCTCCCGCTCTGCTGGCAGCGCGCGCTCCTTTCCGGCCACTGTGCTTAGGGCGCGCGCGCGCTACCCCCCCCTCTTAAAGGGGCCGTGCGCGTCGTCCTAAGGAGTCCCCGGCCAATGGCCAGAGGACTTCACCTTATATAAGGCACTTCCTCCAAAATGGAGGTGCCCGAGCAATGTTGTTGCACTGTTCACTACTCTGCTTCAGTCCTCAGGGTCCATTGCCAGTTACCTGCCAGTTTGCTGTCTGTTCCTGCCTGTTATTCCACTTAACTGCTTGCTAGCCAGTGGTTCGACAGTCTGCCTATCATCACCTGCCAGTCTGTCTATAGACCAGCCTGCCCGCTCACCTGGGAGCGCTCATCTGTTACCTGCCTGCTAGCCTACCTGGAGGCTCCACCGTCACGTGCTGAGACCTTCTGCTGTTCCAGTGACTCTCGCCCGCTCACCTGGAGCGCTCATCTGTTACCTGCCTGCGAGCCTACCTGGAGGCTCTGCCGTCACGTGCCGTGACCTTCTGCTATTCCAGTGACCTTCGCCCGCTCACCTGGGAGCACTCATCTGCTATCTTCCTGCTAGCCTACCGGGAGGCTCAGCCATCACAGGTCGTATATACCTTCATCCAGAGACTGCCTCGGTCACTTGCCGTGATCTCCTGCCCGCTCATCCAGAGACTGCCCCGGTCACTTACCGTGATCTCCTGCCCGCTCATCCAGAGACTGCCCCGGTCACTTGCCGTGATCTCCTGCCCGCTCATCCAGAGACTGCCCCGGTCACTTGCCGTGATCTCCTGCCCGCTCATCCAGAGACTGCCCCGGTCACTTGCCGTGATCTCCTGCCCGCTCATCCAGAGACTGCCCCGGTTATCTGCTGTGACTACCTGCCCGTCTACCCTGGTTGCCACCCGCTCCCTTACAAGGACCGCCCCTTTGTATAGTAGCTCAGAGGTTCCGCCTCCCAGACCCGTTACAATGTCCAATTACAGAGATGACAGGCCATGTCTACGGATATCTCGCTTTTGTAGGGAGATTATATTCTAAAACACTGTGGCCAGTGGAACATCTCCAGGTAATATCAAACACATATGACACCACGGTACACACTCGGGGAAAAAAAAAGCCTTCTTCAGATTGTTTTTGTCACACAACTGATCACAAGCCTAAATGTACATACATCCCACAGTGGCGGGAAACCGGCGACGGTCAGACGTGTGACTAATGTGCTCATGATGACTCAGTGCTGAAATCACAGTAACCTACTGTCTCACCAGGGTGAAGACAGGACACAAACGCGTCGTTGGTATATGCTAATTGCCAACAAACAATGTGGTTGCAGCACAAGGTGCAGACCCAAACATACTGCAAAGAGGAACCTGAGGACATCCTCATGGACCAGACCGAGAACCACTAAAGGGTATGCCACACTAAACAATATCGCTAACGGGATCGCTAAAAAACGTCACTATTTAGCGATCCCGTTAGCGATATTGTTCAGTGCGGCAGCTTCCAGCGACGAGCTTCCTGCTGTGATCTCGCTCGTCGCTGGAATCGTTCCGGACCCTATTTCATCGCTGGCGCTCCCGCTGGGTAAGTATCTAATCGCTGTGTGGCACCTTTTCTTAGCGATTTAGCGGTACTTTTGTACCGCTAAAGTCGTTAAGAAGATCGCTAACGGCGATAGCGTCGTTAACTATATCGCTAAATGCGGCAGCATTTAGCGATATAGAAACAATCCCGCTAGCGATCTCATTAGTATGCAACGCTAACGAGATCGCTAGCGGGATAGCTTAGTGTGGCAGTACCTTAACTCAGACCTCTGTGCACACTGCAGCACTAGGAACAGGAACTCCATTTCACAAGGAGCAAAAGTTTATTCCTGAACACATTTTGGAAAAACACATTTATCAATCACTCTTAGCATTGTAGGCAGAGGTTCTCCAGCTCCAATGTGATGTCTGCAGAGGATGGAGCCAGTGCTACCAAGATGACATCACTTACTCAACATAAAGCCAATGCAACGGGGCTGCTACGCGCAGCAGCTCCCACCTCTCAGCTTGGTGTTCAGACAGCGGGTCAATGGCAGTCAGTCTGCCTCAGACTACAGCAGTCTCGCTCCAGACGTGAACAAATAGCAGCTGAGTCCAGATATGAGGAAGTTGCATCAACCAGATTGTCGAAAAATAAATGCAGACTGACCAGTCTAACGTGGGGTGAAATGTAAAAACCCTGATAAATGAGCAGATCCCCCCGTACTGGAGCAGTGACGTCATCTACTGTGTACAAAGAACAACTCTAACAATATAGTAGTAAGCTCAAAGACTGGAAACACAAGAATCAGATACATTACCATAACTCCACACACACATATATATATATATATATATATATATATATATATAAATAAGATTCTAAAGTCTATGGGAGTAAAACAGCGCCTCCTCTTTCAGCAGTGATCACTCTCCCTTCACAGATCCCCCAGCACCTAGTCTCTCGCCCACAGTCCTCTGTACGTACTGTCACTCTCACTTCCCCCCAGTTCCCAGTGCCACTCTGCTGTGTACCTAGTATTACTCAACACCTGAAGCACGAGCACAGTATCTTTGTCCCCCACACGGCACCCCGGTCCCCCGCAGCCGCACACGGCACCCCGGTCCCCTGCAGCCCACACCCCTGTCCCCCGCACACGGCACCCCGGTCCCCCGAAGCCCGCACATGGCACCCCGGTCCCCCGCAGCCCACACCCGTCCCCAGCAGCCCGCACACGGCTCCCCTGTCCCCCGCAGCCCGCACCCGGCACCCCGGTCCCCCGCAGCCCGCACACGGCACCCCTGTTCCCCGCAGCCCACACCCCGGTCCCCCGCAGCCCGCACACGGCACCCCTGTCCCCCGCAGCCCACACCCGGTCCCCAGCAGCCCGCACACGGCACCCCTGTCCCCCGCAGCCCGCACACGGCACGCCGGTCCCCCGCAGCCCGCACACGGCACCCCGGTCCCCCGCAGCCCACACCCCTGTCCTCCGCACACGGCACCCCTGTGCCCTGCAGCCCGCGTCTCTCTCACACACAGTACTCACCCACTGCAGAGAATTACACGCCAGTGTGATTGAGCACAGAGCGCTCCGCGTCCTCCGGTTCCCACTACTTTGACTCAGTGCTGGTTGAGCCTAGATTGTATGGGCTCCTTCCTTCTCTTCCTGGCTTTGGCAGAACACGCCCCCTCCTGTATGACACGCCCCCGGAAACGACGTCACACCTGGAAGTAGCCCATACAGGCTAGCATTTACCGTGCTACTTCCCTTTTCCGTACAGCTATAGTCCTCCGACCATCGATAGAAGGGGAGAGACAGGCCGCTCTGCTGGCTCACAACTTCCTGCCTCCTTGATTTCCCATAAGCCTCTGCGGTTTTCGCTCCTCCTTCCTTTCCTCCCCGAGACGCCGCTGGTGTTACATCCTCCATAATGGTAAGAAACCTAGTTTGTTGTTAATCCGCCTCCATCCCGTTGTTTGCAGCTATTTTCTCCCGGTGTTGTGGCGTCATGGGCCTCCTCTTAAGGGCTCTTTTCCACTTGCAAGAAATACGTCCGATTCTCGCATGTGAAATCCCAGCTCTGGGCCGGCATTCGGGAGTGGAGCGAGCAGCTGCATACAAATACATGCAGCCGCACACTCCACTCCCGAGTGTCGGGGCCAGAGCTGGGATTTCACATGCGAGAATCGGACGTATTTCTCGCAAGTGGAAAGGAGCCCTAACAGCGGGTTTCGGTCGGACCAATATCGAACGAGAGGCCGAATCTGACGTTATAGTAATACTGGTTCTGTGGCCGCCGCCTCTCCGCCTGTGCTCCGAGTAGTGATGGGAAATCTAGTTCATTTTGGTGATTAGTTCAAAAGATTAGTTCATTTAGTTCAGTTTTTCTCCACCCTATCCTGTGAGGAGCTGATAGGAAATGCATCATGTGACCTAAATGAACTGCTGAACTAAATGTTCTATTGAGAATGACTCAGGAGAGCCTAGTTCAATCTGATGCCTCTCACTGAGCCCAGCAGCGCCACATAATGATTGTGTATGAGGGAGCTGAGAAGCAGTTCAGCATCCACCATTCTAAGAACAGGAGCCAGTGGTAAAGATTTTAGCAAGCCTGATCTAGGCTACAGGAGGCTGATCCTCTACAGGAGGCTGATCTTATCACACAGACAGGTGAGGGGCATGAGCCACACACAGAAACACTCTCTCTCATACACACATATGAGCTGTGTCTGTCTGTGCAATTTCAGTTTTTATTAATATTATTATTATTACTATTATATTTGTATTTGATGTGTGGTATAGTGTTTTACTACCTTCTTTTCCAGCATCAGGAGCTATAAAGAGCAAGTGTGAGACAGAGCAGGAGCTTCCTGGAGCTGTATGAGGATCACTCTGTCTCCTCCCACTTGCTGTTTAGTTCATAATGAACTATTCTCTGTCAGGATGGTGAACTCTGAAGATTAGTTCATTTTGAACTACTCACGAACTACCCATCACTAGCTACGAGCAGTGTGGCCGCTCTCCCAGGTGATGTGGCCGCTGCTCTCACGCCTGTGCTCCGAGCAGTGTGGCCGCTCTCCCAGGTGATGTGGCCGCTGCTCTCCCGCCTGTGCTCCAAGCAGTGTGGCCGCTCTCCCATGTGATGTGGCCGCTGCTTTCCCGCCTGTGATCCGAGCTGTGTGGCCGCTCTCCCAGGTGATGTGGCCGCTGCTCTCCTGCCTGTGCTCCGAGCAGTGTGGCCGCTCTCCCAGGTGATGTGGCCGCTGCTCTCCCGCCTGTGCTCCGAGCAGTGTGGCCGCTCTCCCATGTGATGTGGCCGCTGTGCTCCAAGCTGTGTGGCCGCTCTCCCAGGTGATGTGGCCGCTGTGCTCCCGCCTGTGCTCCGAGCAGTGTGGCCGCTCTCCCAGGTGATGTGGCCGCTGCTCTCCTGCCTGTGCTCCGAGCAGTGTGGCCACTCTCCCATGTGATGTGGCCGCTGCTCTCCCGCCTGTGCTCCGAGCAGTGTGGCCGCTCTCCCATGTGATGTGGTCGCTGCTCTCCCGCCTGTGCTCCGAGCACTGTGGCCGCTCTCCCATGTGATGTGGCCGCTGCTCTCCCGCCTGTGCTCCGAGCAGTGTGCCCGCTCTCCCATGTGATGTGGCCGCTGCTCTCCCGCCTGTGGTCCGACGTATGGCTGAGCAGATAGCACTGTTGCCCCTGTCCCCGCCGGACCTGTACTAAGCGCACACGAAGCCTCGGATGTGCTGCACCAGTAAGAGGAAGCTCCATCCCAGTAGCGGCAGAACAGAGGCAGTCCTGTACCTGTCACCATGTGTCTTACACAGGGCTGCAGGTGGATCGTGATTGTGTTTCCTCAATGTTCAGACCTGGAGCATGTCCAGTCATTGATCCCTGTAATGTTCCCTTTCATGCTGTCATATTAGTCATTTTTGTTGGTGTCTATAGGGTTAGGAAGCGTTTCAGTATGTCAGTCCATGAGTGAGGGGTACAGTAAGGGGAAGGTATATCTGCGGCCTAGGATTGGGGGTGCAGTAAGAAGAAGCTATACCTACAGCCTAGTATTGGGGGTACGGTAAGGGGAAGCTATACCTACAGCCTAGTATTGGGGGTACGGTAAGGGGAAGCTATACCTACTGCCTAGGATTATGGGTGCTGTAATGGGAAGCTATATGTATGGTTTAGTATTGGGGCTACAGTAAAGGGAAGCTATACCTACAGCCTAGGATTGGGCGTACAGTAAGGGGAAGCTATACATACGGCTTCGTATTGGGGCTACAGTAAGGGAAGCTGTACCTACGACCTAGTATAAGGGCTACAGTAAGGGGAAGCTATACCTACTGCCTAGGATTTGGAGGTGCAGTAAGAGGAAGTTATACATGCGGCCTAGTATTGGGAGTACAGGAAGGGTAAGCAATACCTACAACCTAAAACTGGGGGTACAGTAATGGGATGCTATGCCTACAGCCTAGGATTGAGGGTGCAATAAGTGGACGCTATATACCTACAGCCTAGGTCTGAGAGTACAGTAAGGGGACGCAATGCCTGCTTCCTAGGTCTGGGTGTACAGTAAGGGAAAGCAATACCTACTGCTAAAGTCTGGGGTACAGTAAGGGGACGCTATACCTACGTCTTAGTTCTGAAGTCAGCGCCCCTCTGACCTTTTACTACAGTGCCAGAATGGCAGAACAAGGAAGCCACATAAATGGAGGCGAGGCCTCACTGTCCACAATACTTGCTTGACATAATGTTATTATTATCCATTGTTACACAGGGTATAGATATCCGCCACAACAAGGACCGCAAGGTGCGGCGTAAGGAACCTAAAAGTGAGGATATCTACCTAAGGCTTTTGGTTAAGGTCAGTACTGTGTGTGTTCTGCCCGTCTCCCAATAAATCATACTGCAGAATTACATTGCTTTCTTCTCATTTTTCAGCTCTACCGTTTCTTGGCACGTCGTACCAACTCCAGCTTTAACAGAGTGGTCCTGAGGCGTCTCTTCATGAGCCGTACCAACAGGCCACCCCTGTCTCTGTCCCGCCTGGTAAGTACATGGTTGCTTCATCTGATAGATACCAGTGCTTGTAACCTGCCCTTACTGGGCTAGCAATCAGCCTGTGGGTGGCTCATTATGGCTATCACAGGGGACACACTTGGTGCCAACACATGAAGGGATCGACATTTTCCTACCTGTGGGTGAAAGTTGCCAGAGATGTTTTCCTGCTTGTTTCCCCTCTTATGGCAGTAGCAACTTATGGCAGGTCATAGTGTGGTGTGGGTGTTCATGTAGGGTCGGGGCTTCCTGCATAGGTTGATTTCTGGGTGTAATAAGTTGGTGTTGATGGACTTGTCACTGGACAGCTCCTGTGTTACACTTCCACAGGTGATAATTTGTTGTTACAGTAGGGTCCAGCCGCTGCTACCTGCACCAATCGGTAGAAGGGGACACATTTATGCTTATTACAAAATGGAGCATCAGTTCACATGTTTAACCACTGCTCCATACGTTCCCAAATGGGCTGCCTATTTCTGTGCCTGGCTCATTTTTCAGCCATGTAGAAAATGAATGGAGCATTTGTTGAGCATACGCACTGCTGCTCCATTTTGTAATGGGTATAATAAGTTCACCTCCCAGTGGTTAGGACCCCCACAATCAGCATGATGGCATCTATACTTATGATGGGTGGTAACTTCTTTTCCATGGATAACCCTTAAACCCTTCCTTACCAATGACTGAATAGTACATCATTGGTAAGTATCCCCTGCTTTCAGGTGGGCCCCAGTGGTGAGCCCACCTCAAAGCCACGACATGTCAGCTGTTATAAACAGCTGACATGTTCCTGCAATAGGCGCAAGCGGAATCGCGATCCACTCGTGTCTATTAACTAGTTAAATCCCGCTGTCAAAGCTGACAGCGGGCATTTAACTAGCGCTTCTGGCATTGCTGAACTCGTCACGTGATCGGGGGTCGGTGACGCTTAGCCTTGACAACCAGAGGTCTCAGAGACTTCTATGGTTGTTGCAGGCACATTGCTGTGAGCGCCGCCCGGTTGTCAGCGCTCATAGCATTGCAGTATATCTGCTACATATGGGTGATCTGCTCATCGCCCATATGTAGCAGGGCCGATCAAGTGTATCATGCTTCTAGCCTCCCATGAAGAAAAAGTTTAACCCCTTCCCGACCTGTGACTCCTACATAGGCGTCATGGTATAAATTGCTGGTTGGGTGACCGAGGTCACTGAAAGGTCACCCGACCCCCAGATAGAGGAACACATGTGCTTCACCCCAGGGGGGGTGACTGTGAAGAGCCAAACCCCCCCTTTGCCACTATCGCTCTGATTGGCTGGGTAAAGTGAAACAGCCAATCAGAGCGATTGTAATATTTCACTAATGAGTTAGGGACAAATAATAAAATAAAGAAAATATTTTTATTTTTCCATTTGGGTTAGAATTAGGGTTGGTGTTAAAATTAGGGTTGGTATTGGAGTTAGGATTGGTATTAGGGTTAGGGTTGGTATTAGGGTTATGGTTAGGGTTGGGATTAGGGTTAGGGGTGTGTTGGGGTTAGGGTTGGGATTAGGATTAGGAGTGTGTTAGGGTTAGGGTTGAAGTTAGAATTGAGGGGTTTCCACTATGTAGGCACATCAGGGGATCTACAAACGTGACATGGTGCCTCCATTAAAGGAATCTGTCACCCCATTTTCGCCCTATAAGATAGGGCCACCACCATCAGGGGCTTATCTACAGCATTCTGTAATGCTGTAGATAAGCCCCCGATGTTACCTGAAAGTGAAGAAAAACGAGTTATATTATACTCACCCAGGGGCGTTCCGCCGTCCGTTCGGGTCAGATGGGCGTCGCGGTCAGGTCCGGAGCCTCCCATCTTATGACGAAGCCAGCGTGTTCTTTCTGCCCCGTCACGGTTCCTGCGCTGCTGAGGGCAGGGCAGAGTGCTACAGTGCGCAGGCGCCGGGAAAGGTCAGAGAGGTCAGGCGCCTGCGCACTGTAGTGCTCTGCTCTGCAGAATTCCCCTGGGTGAGTATAATATAACTGTTTTTCTTCACTTTCAGGTAACATCAGGGGCTTATCTACAGCATTGTAGAATGCTGTAGATAAGCCCTGATGGCGGTGGCCCTATCTTATAGGGCGAAAATGGGGTGACAGATTCCCTTTAATTCCAGCCAATTTTGCATTCAAAAAGTCAAACGGTGATCCCTCACATCCAAGCCCCGCAGTGTGCCCAAACAGTGGTTTACCCCAACATATGGGGTATCAGCGTACTCAGGAAAAAAAATTGCACAACAACTTTGGGTGTCTAATTTCTCCTGTTACCCTTGGGAAAATAAAAAAATTGGGGGCTAAAAAATTTGTGGAAAAAAAATTATTTTATTTTCACGGCTCTGTGTTATAAACTTCTGTGAAGCACTTGGGGGTTCAAAGTGCTCACCACAAATCTAGATAAGTTCTTTGGGGGGGTCTACTTTCCAAAATGGGGTCACTTGTTGGGGTGCTCCAATGTTTGTGGCACACGGGCTCTCCAAACGCGACATGGTGTCCGCTAACGATTGGAGCTAATTTTTCCATCATCTCATTGGGGGACAAAGGACTGTGGGTGTATGCTACTGCCTCTTGGAGGCCGACACTAAGATAAAAAAAAAAGTTAGCTCCTCCGACGCATACACCTTGCCACTGGCCACCGATGAAGCCAGTTTATGCTTAGTGTCTCATGGAGGCACACATCTGGTTTCCCTCAGACTTTTTTTTTTCTCTTTCACTTCTATCAAGGTAAGACAGGGGCGACGGACCCTTTTGAAGGGGTCCGATCTCCCCAAACCATCAACGGGCGAGCATGTGGAGTGTCGCCTCCACGTATCCTCTCCTGCAACTAGGGACACATGCCGGACCTGGCCCTGACCACACCCTAAGTAACGAAACTCTGGGCTGTACAGCGGCGATGCATGGTCTGTGCGGCCCCCTCTGCATCACCAATGCCTGACTGCGGTGATGGAAGGGGCGGACGGTCTCTTTCCATGGAAGGTTTGACGGAGTTAGGGTGCCTGCACCTGATGTGATGGGCAACGTGGAGCCTCTTGATTGCTGCTGGCCGCTATGTGCCCCCTGATGGGTACTGCTGCTGCTAGTAGCCTCCTCAGTCCTTGCACAGCCGCCCTCAACTCCGGGACCACGATGATCCTCTGAGGTACCGCAGGTAAACCCTGTAGAGGTAAACCCCGCGGACAGAACGTGCACGGCTACTTCTGATGACCCGGCGCATTGCCGGCATAGTGTAGTGATGGGGTGTTTCTCAGCCCGGCCCTGACGTCAGAGACTCCGGATTCAGGTGGGGTTGCTCTGGCCGCATTTTTTTTCGGCCGGGCAGACCTTCACGCACGCGAGGTCCCAGCTTTTACACATGCTAGGCCGTGGGCGGAAGTACCGCCCCCGGAAGCGCGTGTACTTCCGAGGGGTCCGCCCTCGGCTGTGACTCGCGCCGCTGGGAGGACTCCAGGAGGTGGGCGCTGCTCGGCCGCGCAACTCCGCCCCCGGAAGGAGGAAGAAATCTGGAAACTGGGCCCACACATCCTTTTTAGGGGCATTCCTGTTGCAAAAGGCGCCTCTTTTGAAAACGGGAGAAGCAGAGCAAGTGACGCATCTTCTCTCAAGCAGGGGGCACAGGACTTGGGTAAGTGCTCCCTCCAGCGCTGCACTTTAACCACTGGCAACCAAGTTATTGCCCTGAGGCTACCTCATAAGCTCACCATGTCCAGAAGGATGAAATCCCATATGGTCTTAAGGGTATGCCACACTAAGCGAGATCGCGAACGAGATCGCTACTGCGTCACCATTTATGACGCAGTAGCGATCTCGTTAGCGACTTAGCTGTGTGTGACATGTAGCAGCGATGTGGCCCCTCCTGAGATGTCGCTGATCGCTTATGAACGTTCTGAGCTGTTTTTTGGTCGTTGGTGTCCCGCTGGTGAGTCTGAATCGCTGAGTGTGACACCCTTTATGAACGACTTCACCAGCGTGGCAGGTGGGACTAGGTTTTCCCAACGACTGCAGAGGTTGTTATACAGATTGCTGATGAGTTGTGTTTGGAATCTAACTAGCGATCGTGTCGTTGTCATGATCGCTGGTGCGATCGCAAAGTGTGGCAGTGCCTTTATACACGGCATGCGTGGCCTGTCGGGCACCTTTTCCGCGGGCCCAGAGTGATAAGACCTGTGAATCTGAGAGTGCCCAAGAGCCCCCCCCTACCGACTGAGCCCAGTGCGTCAGAACCCCCGGAGTGGGCCCTGTCTATCTGCATCCATGGTATCGCTCACTAGAGCAATAGAGTCCCTCCGAACCCCTGATAGGGGTCGAGAGGGTGGGTCTCTGGCATCAGAAGGGTTGTCAGTCCCTCAGGAACCCTCGGCCTGCAGGGGCCGTGCTCTCACCAAGCAGACCCGGGGGAAGCAAACCCATACGGCGTCTCCTGAGCCATCAGGAGCTTCGGCTTCCGGCAACTCTGACTCTCGCTCCCCCTCCCCTCCGGGAATGAGTTTCAGGGTTCAGATTATAATTTGGAGGAATCCCTAGATTTCCTTCCAGGAAACTATGGATAGCCTTATCGAGGCGGTTAATCAGACCTTAGTGCCCACTCCGACCACTGGTCATAAGGTATGTTTTAAGCGGGCCAGACAGTCTCACAAGGTATCTGGGCCTCACCCGGAGTTTGAGGACCTAGTGCAGCGTCGCCGTGAGAAGCCAGATAAGTGCTTTGCAGGGCAAAAGGCTCTCCATTCTAGGTATCCTTTTGCTCCTGATCTGCTTACAAAATGGGTGGAATCTCCCACAGTGGACCCCCCCGTTTTCCCGGCTGGCATCAAAAACATTGCTTTCTCTCTCGGATGGATCCTCTATCAGATATCCAACGGACCGCCTCATGGAAAATCTGGCACATTCGGTCTTTGAGGCATCAGGGTCAGCCCTTGCTCCCTCATTTGCGGCAACCTGGGTTGCCAAAGCCGTAGTCTCGTGGTCAGAATCACTTAGTGGGGCTCTCCTTGGCAAGGATGTGCCGCCAGAGGTGTTTGAAATCTCAAACCAGATAGCTGTGCTGGAGACTACCTGGTTAACGCTTCTCTAGACGCAGCTAATTGCGCGGCACTGGCTGCTGCAAACTCGATTGAAATTAGAAGGGCCTTATGGCTGAGGACATGGCGGGCAGACTCGACCACAAAGAAATCTTTGAAGTCCTTGCCCTACCAGAGTGGACGGCTGTTCGGTGAAAAGCTGGATCAGCTTATAGCTGATTCCACTGGAGGGAAGAGCAGTTTGCTTCCACAGCAGAGGTTGAGGCAGCCTTTTTATCGCAGGCCTCCAAACGCAATTCAGGGCCTTTCGCAGCCCTGGGTGGAACACAGCGGCAGTCTCCCCCGCCCCAGGTCATTCTGGCCAGGCCAGAACGCGTCAGGTCTCTTATAGGACCAATCCTTTGGGAAAAATGCTTTCCCAGCAGTCGAAAACCAGGGGATCCAGATCCCAGAGGTTTTCGGCTAAATGACTGGAGGCCGAATCCAGTCAATCCAGCCAGAGTAGGCGGCCGCCTTCTCTGGTTTCATCCCGCCTGGGTTGCAGTTACGACAGGTGGGTCAGAGAGTTGGTCACCTCAGGGTACAAGATAGAGTTTTTATCGTGTCCCCTGAAAAGATTCTTTCCTTCCCGGCTTCCCAGGTCAGAGTCTCGGGCTCAAGCGCTGATCAGAGCTGTCGAGTTCCTGCAACTTGCCGGGGTCATCATTCTAGTACCAGAAAACAAAAGAGGTCAGGGGTTTTTCTCCAACCTGTTCGTGGTACCCAAAAAGGACGGGTCAGTAAGGCCCATTCTGGATCTAAAATGCCTAAACAAGCAGGTAAGAGTGCGACACTTCCGAATGGAGACTCTCCGCTCGGTAATCGCCTCCCTGGAAAGGGGAGAGTTTCTAGCGTCAATAGACATTCAAGACGCCTACCTCCACATTCCCATATTTCCCTCTCATCAGAGGTTCCTACGGTTTGCAGTGAACGATCTGCATTTTAAATTCACAGTCCTGCCCTTTGGACTGGCCACGGCTCCCAGGGTTTTTACCAAGGTTATGACTGTTGTCGTATCCATTCTACACGAACGAGGGATTGTTGTTATGCCCTATCTAGACGACCTTCTCGTCAAGGGTCCATCCCTTCAGGCTTGCAGAGAGAGTGTCAGCATCACGCTTGACACTCTATCACGCCTGGGCTGGCTGGTGAACATCAAGAAGTCATCTCTGATGCCTTCTCGAAGGATCACCTTCTTGGGCATGATCCTCGACACTGCTCGGGGGAAGATGATCCTCCCTCAGGAAAAGGCTTCGACCCTCCAGCAGGAGGTCCGAATCCTTTGCCGGCCTGTCCCTCAGTCCATCCGTTTCTGCATGAGGGTGTTAGGAAGGATGGTGGCGACGATACAAGCCCTGCCCTTTGCTCAACTTCATATCCGTCCCTTACAGCACGCTCTATTGGCAGTTTGGGACAGAAATCCTCGCTCCCTGGATTCCCTGTGCCGGCTATCTGCTCATGTGAGACAGGCATTGACATGGTGGAAGTCGAGTGCCTCTCTTCAACAGGGGAAGATGTTTCCTCCCTTTTACTGGCTGGTGGTCACAACGGACGCCAGTCTTCTGGGATGGGGGGCTGTATTTCTCCACTACACAGCCCAGGGACGTTGGTCTCGGGAAGAGTCAGCCCTCCCTATCAATTTGCTGGAGATTCGAGCCATATGGCTGGCTCTTCGGCATTTCCACTCTTAGCAGGTCTCCCCGTCCGGGTACAATCGGACAACGCTGCGGCAGAAGCATATATAAATCACCAGGGGTACCCGCAGCAGGGCGGCCATGGTCGAGGTGAGACAGGTTTTGAGGTGGGCCGAAAGGAATCACTCGGTTCTTTCAGCAGTCCACATCCCGGGCAAGGAAAACTGGGCAGCAGACTTCCTCAGTCGCCAGGGCCTGGCGTCAGGGGAATAGTCACTCCATCCCGAGGTGTTCCAACAGATTTGTCGGCGTTGGGGCACGCCGGACGTGGACCTGATGGCTTCCAGAGAGAATGCCCAGGTGGCCCGGTTCTTATCCCGCTATCGAGATCCACAGGCACTGGCAGTAGATTCCTTAGTTCTGCCGTGGAATCTGTTTCGCCTTCCGTATATTTTTCCCCCGCTCGCTCTGCTGCCCAGAGTGATCAGAAAGATCAAGATGGAAAGGGTCACAGCGATTTTAATCGCCCCAGATTGGCCCCACCGGTCTTGGTACGCAGACCTGGTGCTGCTTCTCTCCGACGTTCCTTGGAGGCTCCCAGAGCATGCGGATCTTCTCTCCCAGGGCCCGATTTGCCACCGGAACTCGGGCCCTATATTTGACGGCCTGGCCGTTGAATCTTGGGTCCTCTCTAGGGCAGGTTTTTCCCGAAGGTCGCTGCCACAATGACCAGCGCTCGGAAGGCCTCCTCGGCTCGAGTATACCACCATACTTGGAAGATTTTCTTCAAGTGGTGTAGAGAGCACGGTTGCTCGCCTCTTCGTTTTTCTGTTCCCAATATTCTGGCTTTCCTCCAGACCGGTCTAGATGCAGGTCTAGCATCCAGTACTCTGAAAAGACAAATATCTGCATTGACTGTTCTTTTCCAGCGAAAAATTGCTACTATTCTACAGGTGAAAACGTTTATTCAAGGGGTTCTCCATGTAGTGCCCCCCTACAAGGCTCCGTTAGAAACCTGGGATCTCAACCTGGTTCTGGGAGCCTTGCAGGAGTCTCCTTTTGAGCCACTCCAGGAGGTGTCTTTGAGGTATCTCTCCTGGAAGGTCGTTTTGGTCGCAATAACTTCCATTAGACGAGTCTCTGAGCTGGTGGCTCTATCTTGTCGAGCCCCGTATCTGTTGTTTCACCAAGACAAGGTGGTGCTCAGACCAGCACCGCCCTTCTTACCGAAAATCGTATCCTCTTTTTGCCCAGCTCCAACACACAGGGTGGAAAAGGCGCTCCATACGTTGGGTCTTGTGAGAGCACTGAGAAGGTATATCTCTCAGATAGCGCCCTTTCGTCAGACGGACACTTCGTTCGTTCTCCCTGAGGGGCGTAGGAAGGGGCTCACTGCTTCTAGAGCTACTCTGGCCAGATGGATCCGGTCAACCATCCAGGAGGCCTATCGCATTAGGGGTGCGACGGCGCCGTCAGGACTTAAGGCGCACTCCACTCGGGCGGTAGGGGCTTCCTGGGCTCTTCGACATGAGGCCTTGGCGGAGCAGGTTTGTAAGGTGGCAACCTGGAGCAGTTTGCATACTTTCTCAAAACATTATAATGTCCACGCTCAGGCTTCGGCAGAGGCAAGCCTGGGTAGAAGCATTCTTCAGGCATCGGAGGCACACAGATAGGCCATGCCTAACTGCTTGTATGTTGTCTATGCTGTTTCCCTCCCAGGGACTGCTTTGGGACGTCCCACAGTCCTGTGTCCCCCAATGAGACAATGGAGAAATACAGATTTTTGTGTTACTCACCGTATAATCCTTTTCTCCGAGGCACTCATTGGGGGACACAGCACCCACCCTAGTAGCCGGATGGCGTTTGTGTTATTTTATTATTACTTCGGTGGTTTTTTTTGGACAGGTTGTGTCTATGAGGTTAATTTGTGCTTTGTTCTCCTACTGCTTTTGCACCAAACTGGCTTCATCGTGGCAAGGTGTATGCGTCAGAGGAGGAGCTAACTTTTTTTTTGTCTACTTAATGTCGGCCTCCAAGAGGCAGTAGCATACACCCACAGTGCTGTGTCCCCCAATGAGCGTCTTGGATAAAAGGATTTTACTGTGAGTAACACAAAAATCTGTATTTTCCATTCAAAAAGTCAAATGATGCTCCTTCCCTTCCGGGCCCTGCTGTGCGCCCAAACAGTGGTTTATGACCACATATGAGGTATCTGTGTACTCAGGAGAAATTGCCCAACAAATTTTAGGATCCATTTTATCCTGTTGCCGATGTGAAAATGAAAAAACTGAGGCTAAAAGAACATTTTTGTGAAAAAAAAAATAATACTTTTTTTTATTTATTATTTATTACAGATCAATTTGTGAAGCACCTGAGGCTTCAAAGTGCTCACTATGCATCTAGATAAGTTCCTTGGGGTCTAGTTTCCAAAATGGGGGTCACTTGTGGGGAGCAGGGGCTCTCCAAATGCGACATGGCAACCGCTAAATATTCCAGCATATTTTCCATTCAAAAAGTCAAATGGTGCTCCTTTCGTTCTGAGCCCTGCCGTGCACCCAAACAGTGGTTTATGACCACATATAAGGTATCGGTACTCTGGATAAATTGCCCAACAAATTTTAGGATCCATTTTATCCTGTTGCCCATGTGAAAATGAATAAATTGATGCTAAAAGAAAATGTTTGTTGGAAAAATTAAAATGACCATTTTTTTCCTTCCACGTTCCTGTGAAGCACCTGAAGGGTTAATAATCTTTGAGAATGTAGTTTAGAGTAGCTTGAGGGGTGCAGTTTTTAGAATGGTGTTACTTTTGGGTATTTTCTGCCATATAGACCCCTCAAAGTGACTTCAAATGTGAGCTGGTCCCTAAAAATAAAAATGGTTTAACTTTTAACCCTTATAACTTCCTAACAAAAAAAAATTGTTTTCAAAATTGTGCTGATGTAAAGTAGACATGTGAGAAATGTTATTTATTAACTATTTTGTGTCACATAACAATAAATAAAAATTAAAAATTTGAAAATTGCTAAATTTTTACAATTTTCACCAAATTTCCGTTTTTTTTTTCACAAATAAACTCAAAAATTATCGACCTAAATTTACCACTAACATGAAGCCCAATATGTCACGAAAAAACAATCTTAGAATTGCTAGGATCTGTTGAAGCATTCCCAAGTTATTACCTCATAAAGGGACACTGGTCAGAATTGAAAAAAATGGCCAGGTCATTAAGATCAAAATAGGCTGGGTCATGAAGGGGCTAAAAATAAAAAAATATATATAAAAACCTAAAAGTTCAAATCATCCCCCTTTCGCCCCAATCAAAATAAAACACTAAAGGAAAAATCAAACATACACGTATCGGGTATCGCTGCGTTCAGAATCGTCCGATCTATCAATAAAAAAAAGGATTAACCTGATAGCTAAATTCAAAACGTCACAATTACGTTTTTTTTTGTTGCCGCGACATTGCATTAAAATGCAATAACGGGCGATCAAAAGAACATATTTGCACAAAAGTGGTATCATTAAGAACGCCCGGCATGCAAAAGATAAGCCCTCACCCAGCCAGAAATCACGAAAAATGAAGACGCTACGGGTCTTGGAAGATTGCACATTTATTTATTTTTAGCAAACTTTGGAATTTTTTTTCACCACTTAGATAAAAAAGAACCTAGACATTTTGGTGTCTATGAACTCGTAATGACCTGGAGATTCATAATTGCAGGTCAGTTATAGCATTTAGTGAACCTAGCAAAAAAGCCAAATAAAAAACAAGTGTGAGATTGCACTTTTTTTGCAATTTC
Organism: Oophaga sylvatica; assembly: GCA_033576555.1. Taxonomy (NCBI): domain Eukaryota; kingdom Metazoa; phylum Chordata; class Amphibia; order Anura; family Dendrobatidae; genus Oophaga; species Oophaga sylvatica. Next base: position 301,283,458 of record JARQOD010000003.1, on the reverse strand, counting down.
ACCGCACTTGGAATTTTTTTTTCCCGTTTTTGAGTACACGACATGTTAAAACCAATGGTGTCGTTCAAAAGTACAACTCGTCCCGCAAAAAGTACGCCCTCACATGGCCATATTGACGAAAAAATAAAAAAGTTATGGCTCTTAAATTAATGGGAGCGAAAAATCCAAACCGCTCCGGGAGTTAAGGGGTTAAAGCAGGAACATGTTCTAGCCTTCCTGTCCTCACTGCCCAGGTTCCTTGTTGTATTACTTTATACTGGTGTCAATGATATGTCCATAGTGACTGCTCTCGCTGTTGCATTCCCTGACATGATGCTGCTGTAGATAGTGATCATGCACTAGTGAGGATGTTTGCTTTTTAAAGCCCTGAAAACCCATTTTAATTTTATATTTCCAAGCTAGACAGCAAATTTTGTAAGGAGTCTTTTGGCAGTCACTTAAAGGGGTTGTCCAGCACCAGCCTTTATGCAGATTTGTCTCGCCTGCACTTCTAGTGACTGGCTGTCTGTGCATGCTGAGCATTGACGGGTTTGCTTATGATTTAGGCAAAGACTGTGAGCAGTCCACGTAATCTGCTTACTTAAGTACAGGCACGATTGCACCTGTACAGAGGCTCATCATTGTGGATTACAACCCCTGCAACTGGCCTTGGAGTGATTTCTGAACATATGACGCAGGAAGGTATATGTAGAATGAATAGACTGTCCCCTAACCTCATACCTTCAGTCGCCGCTACTCCGATTGGTCTCTGCCGGTTTGTGACTTACTGGCTGCTCCAGTGATTGCTGGAGGTCACTCTTCAATTCAAGTCTATGGGAGAGTCTATGGGAGCCTTGTTCCGGCCCTCATAGTTACATTGAGAGCTTGTGACTGTTACCTCTGACTTCCAGCCAGTCAGAAGATACCGTCACAAGATGGAGCTGACTGGAGCGGCAGAGGAAAAATGGGAAGATTATTATTATTCATTTTTAATAATGATGCCGGAACATTAGTGTAAATCAGGGGGCTTAGGTTTAAAGCACCACTCCAGCAATGAAAACAAACGCTGGAGTGGTGCTTTTTTTTATACGAACCAGTGACAACTGCAGTGTAAGAGGACAGACCAAGGATTGAGCTACTTTTATATCTCAACCATTAATGAATTCTATTTCCTCACAGATTCGCAAAATGAAGCTCACTGGACGTGATGGCAAAACTGCTGTGGTGGTCGGGAGCATCACTGACGATGTCAGGATTCAGAATATCCCCAAACTGAAGGTGCAGTGTTATTTCTGTGCCAGTATGATCTACTGTCTGACAGGTTTCAGCTTGGTCTGCTTACCAGGTGGTCGGCGCTTAACAGGGAACAGAACGTTGGGAAAGGCTCAGTGTGAGCCGAAACGTCACCTGCCGTGTGGGTCTAAATAAAAAATGGGTATTATACCTACCGATAATTCGGTTTCCAGGAGTCCATCCTGACAGCACTATGGAGGACGTCCTCCTCCTTACAGGGACAGGAAGCATACGAGAGGTTAAAAGGTCCCACTCCTCCCCAATACCTCAGTGATTTGACAAGTACCATACCATGGATTAATGCCAGTGATAACACTTTAATTTACTTAAACATATTACATCATATGAATTAGCATATATAACAAGATAGACAAGGGAGGGAACTAACCGTGCTGTCAGGATGGACTCCTGGAAACCGAATTATCGGTAGGTATAATACCCATTTTCCAGGACGTCCCCCTGACAGCACTATGGAGAGTACCAAAGAAACCCTCCTAGGGTGGGACTACGGCCTGTAATACTTTCCTACCATATGCCGTATGTTGTCCTGCTAGCACATCTAGTTTGTAGTGCTTGCAAAAGGTATTTACCCGAGCCCAAGAGGTTGCCTTATAATTTTGTTCTAATAATGCTCCTGCTCTTTCAGCCCATGATGCTGACAATGCTCTGGTAGAATGGGCTCTTATCTTTATAGGACAAACTACACCCTCAGATGTGTAAGTTTTTGAAATTATAGTGGTAATCCATCTTGCAATGGATGCTTTGGAAGCTTTTTTACCCCTATTTTTATCTCCAAACAAAATAAACAAATTAGGGTCTTTCCTCCAGAGCTTAGTGGCTTCTGAGTAATCAATCACTGCCTGTCTAACGTCAAGGGAGTGTAAAGCTTGTTCTTTTACGTATAATGGTTTTTCACAAAAAGACGGGAGTATGATTTCTTGATTGCGATTTTGCCAGGAAGCTACCTTGGGCAAGAAAGCAGTGTCAAGTTTTAATATTATGTGATCCTCTCTGATCTGCAGATATGGGTCTTTAATGGAAAGTGCTTGAATTTCCCCTACTCTCTTGGCTGTGGTGATTGCTACCAAAACGCCGTTTTCATCGATAAGAGTGAAACAGGAAACTCCCTGTTTGGTGTGGAAGGATTTTTACAAAGAGCCGCCAAAACTAGATTTAAGTCCCAGGGGGGAGACAACTGTCTTATAGTGGGCCGCAATCTCTGGATTGCTTTGACAATCTAACTACCCAAGGATGGGAGGCTAATGGATAATCCATGTAAGTACTTAATGCCGAGATTTGAACTTTAAGTTTACTAGGTCTAAGACCCATATTAAATCCTTTCTGGAGGAAATCCAGAACTCGAGGAACATCCGGGACTCCAGCTACGGCATCAGACCTGCCACCTTCCAGACAGAACCTCTTCCAGATCTTATAATATATTGCCGACGTTACAGGTTTTCTGCTGGCCTGAATCGTTGTTATAACTTGATCTGATAGACCACGAGCTTTTAAAATGTCCCGTTCAGGATCCAGGCTGACAGGTGCAATCTTTCTGGGTCCTGGTGAAGAACTGGTCCCTGGTGAACTATGTCCTTCCACCGGGAAAGCTCGATTGGTTTTTTTGTGGTCATGCCGCCTAGAAGTGGAAACCAGCTCCTCCTTGGCCAGAACGGAACTATTAGTACGACTCTCGCTCCGTCTTCTGTTATCTTCCTTAGGACCGCTGGTATCAGTGCTATTGGTGGGAATGCATAATTTAGAGGTTCGTTCCACCTCTGACTCAAGGCATCTACACCTTCTGGATTGTCCACTGGGTTCAGTGAATAAAACCTTGGTAGCTTCAAATTTTTTCTTGTAGCAAAGAGATCTATCTGAGGCATTCCCATCGTTGGCATAGTAAGTGGAAGACCTCCTGGTTCAGCTCCCACTCGGTCAGGTAGATCTTCTTGTCTGCTTAGATAGTCTGCTACTAAGTTCTGCGAACCTTCCAGGTGTACTGCGGTTATAGAAAAGACCGTTTGTTCTGCCCCTATGAGTATCTTCTCTGCTAGATCCTGCAGAGATCTGTATCGAGAGTTTCCCTGATGTTTTATGAAGGCTACTGCTGTCATATTGTCTGACAGGATTTTAACATGTTGTTTTTTTTTTTTTTATAAACGGTTTTGGTTTTCTTAACGACTCCCAAATAGCATACAGCTCTCGATAGTTTGACGACATTCGTCTGATTTTTTTTCTGGCCATTTTCCCTGGAGAATCTTCCCTTCTAAATGGGCCCATGCGCTTGCGTCTGTGGTTATTATTATGACTGGAGATGGAATCCAAAGAACTCCTATTCTGAGATTTCTGCTTTGCATCCACCAACTTAAAGATCTCTTCACTTTTGCAGAAAGATGGATCTTCTTGTCTAGGGATGCCTGATGACGATCCCATAGAATTAGAACTTCTTTTTGTAGGGGTCTTGAATGAGCCTGTGCCCATCTGACGCATGGAATGCAAGATGTCATCACTCCCAGAACCTGCATAGCTCTTATGGTAACTCTGCTCTCTACCATCTCTGCAACCTTCTTTTTTAACGATTGTTGCTTGACTTCTGGTAAGAATGCTGTCCTGGATCTGGAATCCAGTAATACCCCTAGAAATACTTTTCTTGAACTGGGTATTAAATGAGATTTTTCTCGATTCACCACCAAAACGAGACATTCCAGCACCGACACTGTTCGTTCTGTGTGATGATTTAGGACTTCCGCTGTTCGAGCCACTAACAAAAAGTCGTCTAAGTACGGTATTACAATAATTCCTTGGTTTCTCAGATAGACTACGACTTCTGATATTAGCTTCGTAAATACTCTGGGAGCAGAAGCCAGCCTGAACGGAAGGCCTTGGAACTGGAAGTGGCGGGTACAGTCCAGTAGGCTTACCCTGCGAGATTGGATAAATCGTGACCTGATAGTACGCACTTTTTAAGTCTAGGGTACACATTACCGAGTTTTTGTCTATTAGTGGAATTGCCGACCTTATAGACTCCATTCTGAATCTTTTGTACCGAACAACTCGTTCATGGTTTGAGATTCAGAATTCTCCGCGATTCGCCTGATGGTTTCATTATTGGGAAAAGAGAGGAATAATGTCCCATCTTTTCTTCTAATTCTGGAACTGGCACTATAACCTGGGAAGAGATTAGATCCTGAAGATCTTGAAATATCCCTGAATTTGCCTGGACCGCTGTGGTAGATATGTATCTTTGGGGCGGATAGGATGTCAGCTCTATTCTGTAGCCTTCTCTTATGGTTTGTAAGACCCACTCGTTCCTGGTAACCTGTTTCCAGTTCTCTGCAGAGAACAGGAGTCTGCCCCCTATGTGCCTGGCGTCATTGTTTTCTAGATCTTGATGAAGACCCGAACAATGAACTCTTATTTCTTCTGTTTTGGGTGTATGAACCTTTATATGATCCTCTACTAGCTCTTCGTAAAAAGGTTGTCTACGGAAAGCTGGTTTCTTCCGAAAAGACTGAAATTTTTTGGGTTTTTCCTCTGGGAACCCTTTTTTTTGCTATCGACGCCTCTAGGATATCATCTAGCGCCTGGCCAAATACCTTTGAACCTGCAAAGGGTAAGGAACATAGTTTATTTTTAGAGGCATTATCCCCTGACCAGGATTTTAACCAGATAGCTCTACGGACTGCATTAGACAGAGAGCTATTTCTGGCAGAAAACCTAACCGACTCAGCTGAGGTATCTGCCAGAAGGCCGTCGCTGATTTGATAAGAGGAAGCGACTCTAATATTTCAGCTCTAGGGGTCTTGTTGGTTAGTTGTTCCTCCAGCTGACCCATCCAAAAAAACCATAGACCTTGCTACCGAAGTAGCCGCAATATTGGTCCTTGTTAAAGCCGCCGAAGATTCCCAGGCCCGTTTAAGAAGGATGTCCGCTTTCCGGTCCATGGGATCTTTAAGACTTGAAGAGTCCTCAAAAGGAATCGAAGTCTTTTTCGCCACTTTTGCAATTGGCATATCCACTTTTGGAATCTCTCCCAAAGTTTTGAGTCATCAGAATCGAATGGAAGACGACTCTTAAAGTCACGTGACATTACCAACCTCCGCTCTGCGACCTTCCACTCACTCAGAATCATGGTTTTAATATGATCACTTATAGGAAAAACTTTCTGAATCTGAGCTGTGAGACCTCCAAACATCAAATCCTGTCTGGACTGAGGCCATGAAACATCTTCCATATGCATTGTACTTCTTACAGCCTGAACAAGATCTTCCGTATCTTCCACCCTGGCCTTTCCCTGGCTTCATCTTCTTCCTCTTCTGATTCCGGTTTCGGGACCTCTTCCGACTCCCACCTAGGTCTCTTGCGACATGGATCCTGACTAGTGGGCTGCTGTTGTGAACTAGCAGATAAGGACGCTTGCACTTCTCCTTAATCAGGACCTTCAGCTCAGATAATAATGAAGATCTTTCTTGCTCCAAGACCGTTGGTGTACAAGAACAACAGACCGGTTTCTTATACGCATCCGGAAGCCTCTTGTGACATGTGGAACCGCGATTAGATTTCACCAAGGCCTTGCCTGATTTTCTCGCTGCCTGCCGAGGCAAGCTGAGGTTTCCTTGTCCTAAGTAATACAACAATATGTATACTAAGGACTGAGTCTGGATAATGAATCTTACATAGTGAGGGTGCCGTTTTTTTTGCGCTATGCGCACTCACCCCCGCATCCTCCTTCAGACTCCATATCCTGCCGCAGAAAGATTCACCTTGCTGCTTTAGGATTGCTATGGTGGCTACAACTCTTTCCCTGTGATTAAATCACAGAAAGGCGCCCAATAGTTCAAACGCCCCACACATGCGCTCTTAGTATAGCGCTCTTTTTAGTGACGTCATCAGCGCCGCCTTACCTGCGTTCCATCCTGGGACGCACAACGATTGCGACCTAAAACATGACGCTTTTACCTTTTGCGTTCTGTTCAGGAACGCCTGAATCTTAGCGGTGCACCTGCGATTCCAAATGCGACGCTCTTCGGCCTTTCTGCGATCCATTCCAGAACGCACGCTGATTCTTTGCGCCTGCGTCACCGGAAGTGACGTTCCGCTCTCAGACGAGGCCTGTACGGCGTTCCTCCCTGGACCAGGAGGAAGACGCCTGAGCCGAGAGCCTCCCAACGGGAGGAGCGGCTCTTACCCGGGAGCTCGTCCGCCCCCGGTCTTTGGAGCAGAGGGACTCCCAAGGAGGGAGTATCGGCCCTGGACCTCTTGACAGGGGGAAGGATTTGGACGAACCGTACGATCCCCCTGGGCCCGGTAAGCTGCGCAGCAATATCTCGTATGACCCTCCATGCAGGGACAGGAAAAACACTGAGGTATTGGGGAGGAGTGGGACCTTTTAACCTCTCGTGTGCTTCCTGTCCCTGTAAGGAGGAGGACGTCCTCCATAGTGCTGTCAGGGGGACGTCCTGGAACCACATTTTTTCACCGTTTGACATGGAGTGCTGCCTTCCATTTTTCTTTTTTCTGGATATGGGCAATTATTGGATACATTGCTGAGGAGGCCTGGGCACCCGGGAATTAACATTGTGCTGTTCCATTTTTTACTCTCTATATAATATATATATATGTGTGTTGTGTGTGTGTGTTATATATATATATATATATATATATATATATATATATATATATTGTGTGTGTATATATTCAAATCATCCCACTTTCGCCCCGTTCAAAAGAAAACAAAATTAAACATAAAATAGATAAATCTAGACATGTTTGGAGTCTATGAACCCCTAATAACCTGGAGAATCATAATGGCAGGTCAGTTTTAGCATTTAGTGAACATGGTAAAAAAAAGAGCAATTATAGGATTGCACTTTTTTTTTTGTTTTTTGTTGCAATTTCACTGCACTTGGATTTTTTTTTCCCCTGGTTTCCAGTACACAGTATGTTAAAACCAATGATGTCGTTCAAAAGTACAACTTGTTCGCAAAAAATAAGCCCTTTTTTTATGGATATCAATTTTGAGCTGCTGTACATATGACACTTTGATTTTTGTAGTATTTTAAGGAACAAATTAATTCTGGTGGTTCAGTCTGCTGGCATTTAAAGAGGTTGTCCACCTCCTCTTCTTTTTTTTTTTTCTTTTTTTTTTTTTTTTCATTGACTTTTTATGATAGGTTAGCAATGTCTGGTCGGGGTCCAGCACCTCTGCCGATCAGCTGTTCATGGCGGCCGCTGGCCAGAACTTCTCGATTGCGGAGCTGCTTTGTCTTCTGCTATGGCAAGGTACTGCACATCCGCCCCTTTTCAAATCAATAGTAGGTGGATGTGCAGTACACTGTCGCCACAAACAGCTGATCAGTGGGGGCACCAAGAGTAGGACCCCAAACGATCAGACTTTGTTGACCTATCATAAGGATAGGACAATAAAAAAGCAGTGGACAACCTCTTTAGTGTATGGTTTCTATAATTAGAGTATTTTGCGGTTTATAAGACACACTCCAAATTTTGAGGAGAAAAATAGGAAAAGCAAAATTTTTTTTTTAATAAAAAGATGGTACTTGTTACAATACATACGTCTTATCGCTTACTGGGGGTGGTGGCTGCGGTCCCAGAGTCTCTGCTGGTGGAGGCAGGAGTGTGGCGCTGCTGCGAACCCCAGACTGGGAGAAAGGGATGTTCGGATATGCGACACTGCGGGTGTTCAGTGATTCGGAGACTCCGCTGACATTTTGAGAAAGCCCGGAGCCCCCGCACTTACGTGCTTTATGTTGCAGTGGACTCTAGGAAAATTGCCGCTGGGGGCTGTGCATGCGTAGATTAAGATCTTGGTGCCGAGATCTCATCTGTGCATGCGCTGTCCCCAGCAGCCATTCTCCCGGAGTCCACCGCAGTGTAAACCATGAAAGTGTGGGGGTCCCGGGCTTTCACAAAATGTCGGCGGAGTCCCTGCACCACTGAACACCCGCAGTCGCACCTCCAAACACTCCCTCATCCCAGCCTGCAGCAACGTGCCACTCTTGCCTCCTCCAGCAGCGGCTAGTAAGATATATTTGAATTACAAGATGCACCCCCATTTTGTCCCCCAAATTTAGGGGAAAAGTGCATCTTACAATCTGAAAAATACAGTATGTATTTTGATTTGACTTTCTTGAGTTATACCAGATGTTTTTTTTTTCTCCCGTATGTTAAAAGGGGTGGGTGATTTTAAATTTGTGTGTATACTTAAATGTTGTCCCCTTTAACCCTTTCACAACTCAGCGATTTCCACCCCCACCCCCCCGTTAACGTCCCCCCTCCCTTTTCCAAGAGACATTATTTTTCTGTCCCCATAGCCATATGAGGGCTTGTTTTTTTTTTTTTGCGGGACGAGTTGTACTTTTGAACGGCACCATTGATTTTAACATAGCGTACTGGAAAATAGCCAAATATTCCAAGTGCTGTGAAATAAAAAAAAAAATAAACATTGAAAAACCACAATTTGTTTTCTGGGTTTTTTATTTGCAAGGTTCACTATATGGTAAAACTGACCTGGCAAAATAATTTTCCACCTCAGTATGATTATGCAAGGGAAGAAAAAAATCCAGCTTCACAAATCCAGAAAAATCTTTATTCCACAGATTATGACAGTTTCAACTTCATAACAGCATATAGTCACCACCGAGGTGGGATAGAACAGACGTGTTTCAAGCTTATATGCTCTTATTCATTGCTCTACAAATAACATACTTTGCACTTGTTATATACTATTGGCTAATTAAACAGGTGAGCTATTAACCCCCACATTGCTTTCATTAATTAGCTCTAACCTGATGCATGTTCGCAATCTCATAGCCTACACACAGAGATCCAAAAACCAGTATATTCATTGCAAATCAAAAAACAAAATCACCGTAACACCATAAAAAATGTATATAAACTTTGTGTAAAAATGATACATCAAATATAAACATAAATTAATAAATACAAATATATAACGAATCAATATAAAAAACACAAAAAAATACAAAAAACAAGCAACAAAAAACACTCCAGGCTGTGTTGTCTTTCTTTTTTCTCTTTTTTTTCATTTAAATATAATGATAGGATAAATCTTGTCTAATATTCATACCTTTAGGGGATCTAGTTTTTAAATTATAAATCCACCAAGATTCCCTGTTCATTAATTTCCTACGATGATCTCAGATCCTCTCCACAGTTTATATACTTTTTCTATCCCCTTAATTTTAAGTGTATAAATTACCATCATGATATGTAGAAAAATGTCTGGAAGCTGCAGAAAAATATTTAGACTTGAGAGTCCTCAGTGGTTGATACCTTTTAATGGCTAACTGAAAAGAAGCTGCAGAGCATTTCATTACTGTCTTATTAGAAGCATCTGATAAATGTCTCCTAGTTCTAACTTTCAATGCATTAATGGTACAACCTGCATATTGTATATCGCAAGATGTACAAGTTATCAAATAAACTATGTAGTGTTACAATTTATGTAGGAGTTAATTGTATATTTCTTATTCGTAATGCTTGAAAGCAAGGTTTTAGAAACTTGCATATAATCGCAACAAGTACATATTATGGCCACACTTAAAATTACCTTTAATTTGGAGCCATGTTTTATTAACCATTTCAGTTCGATTAGTATATAGACTAGGTGATAAATAATTACTCAAAGTAGGGGCTTTCTTTGCTGTAAATCTCAAATTGCCCTGAATAATCTCTCAATCTCTCATCTTGATACAAAACTGGTATATATTGGAGGATGAGATTTTTAATTTTATTGAACTGTGGACTATACTGGGTCACAAAAGTAATGCAATTCGGATTGCTTGTTTTCAAAGGATTATCTATATTCAACATCTCTCTTTTTCTTAGAATTTACTAATGAAATAGCTCTATTAATCATCCATGGAAAATAACCTCTAGATAACAATCTATTGCTAATTTTTTTAACCTCATTCGCATAGGTAATTTCATGAGAAGTATTCCTTTTCAAACGAAAAAATTCACCCACTGGAATATTTTTAATAGTATTTCTAGCGTGACAAGATGTTGCATATAAAGTTGCATTCGTAGCCATTTCTTTCCTAAAAGGGGTAATAACAATTCCATTGTCAGAAAAATTCAATGTAATGTCCAGAAAATCCATAGAATTTTTTTGAAAACTTTTAGGAAAGAAATGGCTACGAATGCAACTTTATATGCAACATCTTGTCACGCTAGAAATACTATTAAAAATATTCCAGTGGGTGAATTTTTTCGTTTGAAAAGGAATACTTCTCATGAAATTACCTATGCGAATGAGGTTAAAAAAAAATAGCAATAGATTGTTATCTAGAGGTTATTTCCCATGGATGATTAACCCCTTCACCCCCAAGGGTGGTTTGCACGTTAATGACCGGGCCAATTTTTACAATTCTGACCACTGTCTCTTTATGAGGTTATAACTCTGGAACGCTTCAACGGATCTTCGCGATTCTGAGATTGTTTTCTCGTGACATATTGTACTTCACGTTAGAAGTAAAATTTCTTCGATATAACTTGCGTTTATTTTTGAAAAAAAACGCAAATATGGCGAAAATTTTTAAAATTTTGCAATTTTCAAACTTTGAATTTTTATTCCCTTAAAACAGAGAAATATGTCGCACAAAATAGTTAATAAATAACATTTCCCACATGTCTACTTTACATCAGCACAATTTTGGAACCAAAATTTTTTTTGTTAGATAGTTATAAGGGTTAAAAGTTGACCAGCGATTTCTCATTTTTACAACAAAATTTACAAAGCCATTTTTTTTAGGGACCACCTCTCATTTGAAGTCACTTTGAGGGGTCTATATGGCAGAAAATACCCAAAAGTGACACCATTCTAAAAACTGCACCCCTCAAGGTACTCAAAACCACATTCAAGAAGATTATTAACCCTTCAGGTGCTTCACAGGAACTAAAGCAACGTGGAAGGAAAAAATGAATATTTAACTTTTTAGCCACAAAAATGATCCTTTACAAACTTTTTTTTTATTTTCACAAGGGTAAAAGGAGAAAATGGGCAGATAAGGTTGTTATGCAATTTCTCATGAGTACGCCAATACCCAATATGTGGGGGAAAACCACTGTTTGGGCACACGGCAGAGCTCGTAAGGGAAGGAGCGCCGTTTGACTTTTTCAAACTAAAATTGGCTGGAATTGAGATTGGACGCCATGTCGTGTTTGGAGAGCCCCTGATGCGCCTAAACAGTGGAAACCCCCACAAGTGACACCATTTTGGAAACTAGACCCCCTAAGGTACTTATCTAGATCTGTTGTGAGCACTTTGAACTCCCAAGTGTTTCACAAAAGCTTATAATGCCTGGTGTGAAAAAAAAAAAAAAAACAATTTTCCACAAAAATGATTTTTTAGTCCCAAATTTTTGAATTTTCCCAAGGAAATTGGACCCTAAAAGTTGTTGTCCAATTTGTCCTGAGTACGCTGATACCCCATATGTGGGGGGGGGGGGGAACTGTTTGGGTGCACGGCAGGGCTTGGAAAGGAAGTAGTAACGTTTTGGAATGCAGACGTTGATGGGGGTCATGTTCCGTTTGCAGTGCCCCAGATGAGCCTAAACAGTGGAAACCCCCCACAAGTGACCCCATTTTGGAAACTATACCCCCTAAGGAACTTATCTAGATCTTTGGTGAGCACTTTGAACCCCCAAGTGCTTCACACAAGTTTATAATGCCCGGGCATGAAAATAAAAAATCCTATTTTTTTCCCACAAAAATTATATTTTAGTCACTAATTTTTTATTTTCTCAAGGGTAACAGGAGAAATTGGACCACATAAGTTGTTGTCCAATTTGTCCTGAGTACGCTGATACCCCATATGTGGGTGGGAACCACTGTTTGGGCGCACGGCAGAGCTCGGAATGGAAGGAGCACCATTTGACTTTTTCCAACCAAAATTGGCTGGAATTGAGATTGGATGCCATGTTGCATTTGGAGAGCCCCTGATGTGCCTAAACAGTGGAAACCCCCCACAAATGACCCCATTTTGGAAACTAGACCCCCTAAGGAACTTTTCTAGATCTTTGGTGAGCAATTTGAACCCCCAAGTGCTTCACACAAGTTTATAACGTAGAGCCGTAAAATTTAAAAATCATATTTTTTCCACAAAAATGATCTTTTCACCCCAATTTTTATTTTTCCAAGGGTAACAAGACTCCAAAAGTTATTGTGCAATTTGTCCTGAGTGCGCTGATACCCCATATGTGGGGTAAACCACTGTTTGGGTGCATGGCAGAGTTTGGAAGGGAAGGAGCGCCGTCTGACTTTTTCAACGCAGAATTGGCTGGACGCCATGTCGTGTTTGGAGAGCTCCTGATCTGCCTAAACAGTGGAAACCCCATAAATGACGCCATTTTGGAAACTAGACCCCTCAAGGAACTTATCTAGATGTGTGGTGAGAACTTTTAACCCCCAGGTGTTTCACTAAAGTTTATAACGTACAGCCGTAAAATAAAAAATCTTTTTTTTTTTTTTTTACAAAAATGATTTTTTCGTCCCCAATATTTTATTTTCACAAGGGTAACAGAAGAAATTGGAACCCAAAAGTTGTTGTCCAATTTGTCCTGAGTACGCTGATACCCAAAGTGTGGGAGAAAACTACTGTATGGGCGCACGTCAGGGCTCGGAAGGGAAGTAGTGACGTTTTGGATTGCAGACTTTGATGGAATGGTCTGGGGGCGTCATGTCGCATTTGGAGAGCCCCTGATGCGCCTAAACAGTGGAAACCCCCCACAAGTGACCCCATTTTGGAAAATAGACCCCACAAGGAACTTGTCTAGATGTGTGGTGAGCACTTTGAACCCCGAAGTGCTTCACAGAAGTTTATAACGCACAGCCGTAAAAATAAAAAATCCTTTTTTTTTTGCAAAAATGATTTTTTTGCCCCAATATTTTATTTTTACAAGGGTAACAGGAGAAATTGGACCCCAAAAGTTGTTGTCCAATTTGTCCTGAGTACGCTGATATCCAATATGTGGGAGAAAACTACTGTATGGGTACACGTCGGGGCTCGGAAGGGAAGTAGTGACGTTTTGGATTGCAGACTTTGATGGAATGGTCTGGGGGCGTCATGTCGCATTTGGAGAGCCCCTGATGCGCCTAAACAGTGGAAATCCCCAACAAGTGACCCCATTTTGGAAAATAGACCCCACAAGGAACTTATCTAGATGTGTGGTGAGCACTATGAAGCCCCAAGTGCTTCACAGAAGTTTATAATGTACAGCCGTAAAAACAAAAAAATATTTTTTTTGTACAAAAATGATATTTTCGCCCCCAGTTTTTTATTTTCCCAAGGGTAGCAGAAGAAATAGGACAAATTGCACAATAACTCTTGGGGTCCAGAGTACGCTGATACCCCATATGTGGGGATAAACTACTGTTTGGACGCATGGCAGAGCTGAGAAGTGAAGGAGCACCGTTTGACTTTTTCAACGCAGAATTGGCTGGAATTGAGATCAGACGCCATGTCACATTTGGAGAGCCCTTGATGTGCCTAAACAGCGGAAACCCCCCAATTCTAACTCCAACCCTAACCCCAACACACCCCTAACCCTAGTCCCAACCCTAACCACAAACCTAACCCTAACACACCCCTAATCCCAACCCTAACCCTAATCCTAACTTTAGCGCCAACCCTAACCCTAACTTTAGCCGCAACCCTAACCCTAATGGGAAAATGGAAATAAATACTTTTTTTTAATTTTATTATTTTTCCCTTACTAAGGGGGTGATAAAGGGGGGTTTGATTTACTATTTATAGCGGGTTTTTATGATTGGCAGCTGTCACGCTAAAAGACGCTTTTTATTGCAAAAATAGTTTTTGCATCATCACATTTTGAGAGCTATAATTTTTGCATATTTTGGCCCACAGAGTCATGTGAGGTCTTATTTTTTGCGGGACGAGTTGACGTTTTTATTGGTACCATTTTTGAGCACGTGACGTTTTTTGATCGCTTTTTATTTCGATTTTTGGGAGGTTAGAATGAACAAAAATCAGCAATTCATGAATTTCTTTTGGGGGAGGCGTTTATACCGTTCCGCGTGTGGTAAAATTGATAAAGCAGTTTTATTCTTCGGGTCAGTACGATTATGGCGATACCTCATTTATATCATTTTTTCATGTTTTGGCGCTTTTATAGAATAAAAACAATTTTATATAAAAAATAATTATTTTGCATCGCTTTATTCTGCGAGCTATAACTTTTTTATTTTTTCGCTGATGATGCTTTATGACGGCTCGTTTTTTGCGGGACAAGATGACGTTTTCAGCGGTACCATGTTTTTTTATATCGGTCTTTTTGATCGCGCGTTATTCCACTTTTTATTCGGCGGTATGATGATAAAGCATTGATTTTTTTTCCTTCGTTTTTTTTTTTTTTTTTTTTAAGGGTTCACTAAAGGGGTTAACTAGTGGGACAATTTTATAGGGGGGTCGTTACGGACGCGGCGATACCAAATATGTGTACTTTTATTGTTTTGTTTTTTTTTTATTTACAGGAAGAAGTGAATTTATTGGGGAATATTTTTTTTTTTTTTTATCTATTTTGGATTTTTTTTTACACATGTTTATTTTTACTTTTTTAACTTTTTTACTTTGTCACAGGGTGGGACATCACAGTATTTTATCAGATCGCTGGTGTGACAGTGTGCACAGCACTCTGTCACACCAGCGATCGCACAGGCATAGATGCAGGCTTCTCAGTGCCTGCTCTCGGCAGGCACTGAGGTAGCCGCCTCCCTCCAGGACCCCGGCGCCATCTTGGATCCGGGTCCTGGGAGCGAGGAAGCCCTCAGAACAGCGCGATCACATCGCGCTGCTCTGAGGGTCTCAGGGGGGCGCGCAGGGAGCCCCCACCCTGCGCGATCCTCCCCTGTGCCCCCAGTACACCGCGATCATGTTTGATCGCGGTGTGCAAGGGGTTAATGTGCCGGGACGCTCCTGACACAGTCATGGGTGTCAGCTGTGATAATCAGCTGTCGCCTATGACGTACTATCCCGTCCCCGGTCATACGGGCCCAGGTACCATGGACGGGATAGTACGTCCGATGGCAGTAAGGGGTTAATAGAGCTATTTCATTAGTAAATTCTAAAAAAAAAAGAGATGTTGAATATAGATAATCCTTTGAAAACAAGCAATCCGAATTGCATTACTTTTGTGACCCAGTATAGCTCACAGTTCAATAAAATTAAAAATCTCATCCTCCAATATATACCAGTTTTGAATCAAGATGAGAGATTGAGAAGATTATTCAGGGCAATTTGAGATTTACAGCAAAGAAAGCCCCTCCTTTGAGTAATTATTTATCACCTAGTCTATATACTAATCGAACTGAAATGGTTAAAATTACCTTTAAATTGGAGCCATGTTTTATTAAGTGTGACCATAATTTATGTACTTGTTGCGATTATATGTAAGTTTCTAAAACCTTGCTTTCAAGCGTTACGAATAAGAAATATACAATTAAGTCCTACATAAACTACATATGTAGTGTTACAATTTATTTGATAACTTGTACATCTTGCGATATACAATATGTAGGTTGTACTACTAATGCATTGAAAGTTAGAACTAGGAGACATTTATCAGATGCTGCTAATAAGACAGTAATGAAATGCTCTGCAGCTCACGGTACGAAGATACACATCTTTCCTGCAGCTTCCAGACATTTTCTACATATCATGATGGTAATTTATCCACTTTTAAAATTATGGGGATAGAAAAAGTATTTAAACTGTGGAGAGGAGGAGATCATCGTAGGAAATTAATGAACAGGGAATCTTGGTGGATTTATAATTTAAAAACTAGATCCCCTAAAGGTATGAATATTAGACAAGATTTATCCTATCATTATATTTAAATGAAAAAAAAGAAAGACAACACAGCCTGGAGTGTTTTTTTGTCGCTTGTTTTTTGTGTTTTTATATTGATTTGTTATATATATTTTTTTATTCATTAATTTATGTTTATATTTGATGTATCATTTTTACACAAATAGTTTATATACATTTTTTATGGTGTTATGGTGATTTTGTTAATTTGTAATGAATATACTGGTTTTTGGATCTGTGTGTAGGCTATGAGATTGCGAACACGCATCAGGTTAGAGCTAATTAATGAAGGCAATGTGGGGGTTAATAGCTCACCTGTTTAATTAGCCAATAGTATATAACAAGTGCAAAGTATGTTTTCTCCTTCGCCTCATTGGGGGACACACTACCATGGGTGTTATGCTGCTGCCACTAGGAGGACACTAAGCAAAATATGTTAAAAGATTAACTCCTCCGCAGTATACACCCCTTGCTGGCTCTCTCTTGTGAACCAGTTCTTGCTTAGTTTCTGTAGGAGGCAGTAGGGTCTAGTCAGACCCCATCTTTCTTATCTTTTCTTACTTTCATTTTTAACTTTATTTTTTTCTAAATTAACGAATAATGGCGACGGGGCCTTTTATGGTCCCGATCTCCATAAATCTTCAACAGGCGGGAACGCTGAGTGTCGCCTCCCCGTACCCCCTCCTGCAACCCTGGTCTGTGCTCCAGAGGCAACGGATCCTTCAATGGGTCCGCTCTCCCCACAACTGCAACGGAAGGGAACGTGGGGTGTCGCCCCCACGTACCCCCCTTTCCCAAGCCAGACCCGCAGCTTGGCACCATTTGCAAGCCATTCTTCACAGCGGCAAGTTTGTGTTTTTGTCTCTCTATCTCCCTATCAAAGGGATGATAGATTGAGACAGTGGCTGGTGACAGGGACCTCTCCACCCTCCTATTAAAGGAGTTGGTGGATTGAGCAGCGCAGAAGCGGCCTAACAGTGAATACAGATGTCCCCCATACCTGGAAATCCAGCGCTACGCTGTGGCCGCCTGCCTTATAGAGCCAGCTCTCACCGCTGCTGCTCTTCCCCATGTAAACGGATGAGGATGGAGCGAGGCAGCGGCCGCCGGGAGCGCGATCACTATCGGAGCGCTGCAGCGGCCGCCGCCATGTCGCATGGTCCCGGCTTCTAATTTAGGCCCCGGCTTCTGCCGTTCCTAGGACCAGCACCGCCTACCTACCGGCCGGGTCCGCCCCTTTCGGCCAACCACTCCCCCTTTCCCCAGAGCTCCTTGCCTGGCCTGCAGAGCGGGCGGGGACAGATCCCTCTCCCTTCTCTTCCTGCCCTCACTATCTGGCGCTTCTCGCTGCACACGAGAAGCGCCAACTCAGTTATCGGGGCTGTCTTCCTGGCGCGTCCTAGACCGGAAGTCTATGGAGAACGCCATTTTCCTCAGCACGGCAACAACTTCTCTAGGGACACACTAAACCTGGGCAAGCCGCGCTACGGCAGGTACACCGCCGCAGGCTGTAACCCCTCAGCCGCAGGCACTAACCCTCCTCTAGCAGGGATTAGTTCCTCAGCTACAGCCGTTAACCCCTCCGCTGCAGGCACCATCCCCTCAGCTGCGGGCTCGCTCGGCCGACCATACGCTGCAGATAATTCTGAGCAGCAACACGCGGCACATAATTCCAGCAATCCTGGTTGGCTGCCGTACGCAGATTCATTCAGTAATTTGCATTATGTCTCAATCAAAGACAGTTAAAAGGCGGATAAAACGCACACGGTGATATATGCCTCATGCACCACATGCAATGTTTCCCTGCCACGGAAACATCCCAACCCTGTCTGTACGGACTGTGAAGCCTTAAGGCATCAAGAGCCTCCCACTACCGTGGAGCAAAGTGAAGCTAACCCCCCACAGTGGGCTGCTTCGTTAGTGCAATCTGTGACTAACCGACCTGAGTGGGCTGATTCTTTGGCGCAATCCGTGGCTTCCTTCGCAAAGGCTATAGAATCTTTTCATGGTCCCTCTTCCAGCCGGGGCGTCCCCTCTCCCCCCTTAGCGGGTCCTTCAAGCATGCACTCTTCTAGGAAACTTATCCGTGAATCATCTTCACGGAACTCTGAGCCTACTGCATCCGCTAGCTCTGCGTCTCGCTCCTCTTCACCAGGGGGTGCCAATGGGCACGAATCAGAATGTGAGTCTGAGGTGACCCCACACCCTAACTCCCCTGAGTTCCAGGAGTCTATAGATTCGCTCATAGAAGCAGTTAATCATATCCTGGAAATAGACGAGGAACCCGGTACCAATCCGGACCATCTGGTGGCTTTTAAAGAACTAAACGCCCCCATAGGTTTTTCGCTAACCATCCAGAGTTTACAGACATTCTCACAAGGCAGAGGTCGCCCAGACAAGGGTTTCTCGGGCCTAAAACCTCTAGAAGCACGGTATCCCTTTGCATCTACTCTAAGGCAGGAGTGGACTGAGTCCCCTGCAGTAGATCCGCCCATATCAAGGCTCGCTTCAAAAACTCTTCTGTCCTTGACGGATGGATCATCCATCAAGGATCCCACGGATCGGCAGATTGACAATCTGGCCAAATCAGTCTTTGAGGCTGCTGGAGCCGCCTTATTTCCGTCTTTCGCCACCACGTGGGTAGCTAGAGCTATGGTGGCCTGGGCAGAGGCCATAATTAGAACCAGTGGAAACAATAACTTTCCACCCGAAGTCACCAATCTTGCCCATCAGATTGCTCAGGCAGGAGACTATGTAGTTCATGCCTCCCTAGACGCGGCTAATTGTGTCGCACTTGCAGCCGCCAACGCAGTCGCCATAAGGAGAGCCTTGTGGCTTTGAGAATGGCGAGCAGACTCTGCGTCCAAAAAATCCTTGACTTCTCTACCTTACCAGTTTGGCCGTTTGTTCGGAGATAAGCTTGACCAAATTATCTCCGATGCTACCGGGGGAAAAAGCAAATTTCTCCCCCAACGTAGGCTAACTCGACCCTTTCGAAGCCAATTACAAACCCGTTCCCGGCCTTTTCGCAGTTCCACAGGCTGGTCTTCTCCAGTCTCCTCCACTAACCCTTCTCGGCCCCCTCGCAGAGTTGGAAGTTCCAACCCTTCGTTCAGACCTTCTAACTCTTGGAGAAACAGATCTCCTCGGACCAGGACCAAAGGTGTCCCGTCCCGCAAGTTCTCTTCACAATGACTCATTGCTGTGTCTGGAAGACACAGGCAAGGTGGGCGGCCGCCTGTCCTTGTTTCGCCAAGTCTGGCTGACTGTTGTCCACGACCGTTGGGTAAGGGATCTCTTGTCTTCCGGATACAAAATCGATTTCTCATCCCCTCCTCCAACACGATTCTTCCGGTCCTGGCTCCCACAATCCGCAACGCTGGCGGTCTCCTTTCATCAGGCCATATCCGCCCTCCGCGACAGTGCGGTCATCATTCCGGTTCCTCCCACAGAAAGGTTCAAGGGTTTTTACTCAAACCTTTTCGTGGTTCCAAAAAAGGATGGAACTATGCGTCCAATTCTAGACTTGAAGCTACTAAACAAATTTGTCTCAGTGCGCCACTTCAGGATGGAATCCCTACGCTCTGTCATCGCTTCACTCAAAAAAGAATACCTTGCGTCAATCGACATCAAGGACGCATATCTCCACGTTCCATTCTTCAAGGGTCACCAAAGATTTCTACGGTTTGCCGTGGGAGACGAGCACTTCCAATTCACTGCTCTGCCGTTCGGCCTCTCCACTGCTCCAGAGTGTTCACAAAGGTCATCGCGGCCGTCATGTCCATTTTACACACTCGAGGTGTGGTGATCCTACCCTACCTGGACGACCTCCTTGTCAAAGGTCCGTCCTATCGGACTTGTCTAGAAAGCGTCAGTATTGCCATCGACACCTTGTCTCGTCTAGGTTGGCTGGTAAACCTGGAGAAATCTTCCCTGGTTCCATCTCAGCAAATTCCCTTTCTGGGGATGATCTTAGACACTTCCCGAGGGTTAGTTCTTCTCCCTCCGGACAACATCTCCTCTCACCCGAGGAGCTCGGTCTCTATCTCTGTCCCGGCCTTGCTCCCTGAGGTTCGCCATGCAGGTCCTGGGAAAAATGGTAGCGTCCATTGAGGCAGTACCATTTGCCCAATTTCACCTTCGTCCTCTGCAGCAGGCTCTGATCTCAACCTGGGACAAGAACCCAGACTCCTTGGGTCGCCGCTTTCTCCTATCACCCAGAGTCAGACGCTCTCTCAGATGGTGGACGACAACGTCGTCCCTGATTCAGGGAAAATCCTTTCTCCCTGTACACTGGCTGGTAGTAACCACCGATGCCAGTCTCCTCGGATGGGGCTCTATCTTTCGCCACCATACAGCTCAGGGACGATGGTCTACGAAGGAAGCCAGCCTTCCGATCAAATTCCTCGAGATCCGGGCGATAAGACTGGCTCTTCTACACTTCCATCATCTTCTGTCCGGACGTCCCATCCGGATTCAGTCAGACAACGCCACGGCGGTGGCGTACATCAATCGCCACGGTGGCACGAAGAGCAGAGCTGCAATGATCAAAGTAACGCACATTCTCCAATGGGCAGAGGCAAATCATTCACTCATCTCTGCAGTCCATATTCCAGGAGTAGAAAATTGGGAAGCGGATTTTCTCAGTCGCCAGGCCATAGCCTCAGGAGAGTGGTCTCTTCACCCGGAGGTCTTTCATCAAATTTGCCAACGTTGAGGCGCTCCAGACGTGGATCTTATGGCTTCCAGGCTGAACGCCAAGGTTCCGACATTCGTAGCCCGATCTCGCGATCCGTTAGCCATCGGCTCGGACGCTCTAGTACTTCCATGGGGCCAATTTCGACTCCCTTATGTCTTTCCACCACTTTCACTGATTCCAAGAGTCATCCGGAAGATCAAGGCGGAAGGCATTCCAGTGATCCTCATCGCTCCGAAGTGGCCACGCCGAGCTTGGTATGCGGAGCTGGTACAGCTACTCGCCGACGTCCCCTGGCGGTTACCGGATCGTCCGGATTTGCTTTCTCAGGGGCCCATTTGCCACCAGAACTCCAGAGTGCTGAGTTTAACGGCCTGGCCATTGAATCCTGGATTCTAGCCCGAGCAGGTTTCTCGAATACAGTGGTGTCTACCATGATTACCGCTAGAAAGCCTGGTTCCATGCATATTTATCGAGTCTGGAAAACTTTTTTCTCATGGTGCAAAGGGAAGGGTCGTTCCCCGTTGTTATTTTCCATTCCCTGTATCCTGGAATTTCTCCAAGCGGGATTGGATTCGGGCCTAGCACTGGCCTCTCTTAAAGGCCAAATATCCGCTCTATCTGTTCTTTTCCAGAGAAAGATAGCTTCAAGACTACAGGTCAGGACTTTCATGCAGGGAGTTTCGCATCTTGTTCCCCCTTACAAGATGCCCTTGGGACCTTAATTTGGTCCTTAGCGCTCTTCAGGAGTCCCCCTTCGAGCCGTTACAAGAGATTTCTCTCTCCTTTCTATCTTGGAAAATTGCCTCTAACATCCATCCGAAGGGTCTCGGAATTGGCTGCTTTGTCGTCCAAACCTCCATTTCTTATTTTTCACCAAGATAAAGTGGTGCTTAGAACTTCCCTGTCCTTTTTGCCAAAGGTCGTCTCGGCTTTTCATCTGAATGAAGACCTAGTTCTGCCATCCTTCTGTCCGGCTCGAGTGCACCGTACTGAGAAGGCTGTCCACACCTTGGACTTAGTGAGAGCTCTCAGAAGATACATCTCTAGAACAGCATCTTTTCGCAGATCTGACGCCCTTTTTGTGCTTCCGGAGGGACACAGGAAAGGTTTGCATCTAAGGCCACAATAGCCAGATGGGTTCGCTCTGCAATACACAGATCTTACCGTGTCAAAGGTCAGCCTATCCCGGCTGGGATTAAGGCACACTCCACTCGATCAGTGGGGGCTTCTTGGGCCATCCGGCACCAAGCTTCCGCACAGCAAGTGTGCAAGGCCGCGACTTGGTCCAGCCTTCACACTTTTGTTAAGCACTACAACATTCATACTCAAGCCTCTTCGGATGCGGCCCTCGGCAGACAAATTCTGCAGGCGGCAGTCTCGCATCTTTAGGCTTTTACAATTGCTTTCTAAGCATTGGGTGCGTGAGGTTTTTCCACCTGTTGTGATGTTTTCTCCCACCGAGGGACTGCTTTAGGACGTCCCATGGTAGTGTGTCCCCCAATGAGGCGAAGGAGAAACAGGGATTTATGTGTGTACTCACCGTAAAATCCTTTTCTACAAGCCAATCATTGGGGGACACAGCACCCACCCTGTTAGCCTATGGGCTTGTTGTCTGTTTTGGTTTGACATATTGCAATTCTGTTTGTGAATTCTGTTTGTGAGCTCCTACTGCTTTGGCACTGAACTGGTTCACGAGAGAGCCAGCAAGGGGTGTATACTGTGGAGGAGGAGTTAATCTTTTAACATATTTTGCTTAGTGTCCTCCTAGTGGCAGCAGCATAACACCCATGGTAGTGTGTCCCCCCAATGATTGGCTTGGAGAAAAGGATTTTATGGTGAGTACACACAAAAATCCCTGTATTTGTAGAGCAATGAATGAGTATATAGCTCGAAACGCGTCTGTTCTATCCCACCTCGGTGGTGACTGTATGCTGTTATGAAGTTGGAACTGTCATAATCTGTGGAATAAAGATTTTTCTGGATTTGTGAAGCTGGATTTTCAGCTGCAGAATGGAAGGGAGGGAGACACAGGAATTCATTACTGATGGGTAGGCGGAGCCCCAGACCAGGATGTCACCTCAGATCAAAAGCGTGCTGACTGGCTGGCCCCTCCAGCTCGGGCTCCTCCTACTCAGCTCCAGTCTAAGATTTGAGGTCCAGAGGATGGTCGCTGCTAATGCAGCTCCTCAGAAGATTTTATTATTTTATATTCGGACAGGAGACTTGGATCACTAGTTGGTCTAGAGGTCTCAGGGGTACCAGCGCTGCTGTACCCCAACCTCTCCCTTGGCGGATCTGTATTTACTCAATAGTCCCTGCAGAATCCTTGCCGGCCCTGGGGGATGAGGAGAGCTTCCCTGGCGGGACGCAAACCACACGTGCGGTCACTGCGTTCCTCGCCCTGGGGGGAAGCATGGGCACAGCGCCAGAAACCCCTGAGGGTCCCTGTGGCGCTTTGGCTGGTGAGTACTCCACACAAAATTTTATTATTAATGTGTGAGTGCTTTAGCGTCTGATGGCAGCGCTATTACATGTATATCAGTATGCTTCAGCGCTGCGGTGACAGCGCTATTACATGTTTATCAGTGTATTTCACCAGCCTCTCCCTTGGCGGATCTGTAACTACATAATGGTCCCTGCAGAATCTTGCCGGCCCTGGGGGATGAGGAGAGTTTTCCCTGGTGGGGGCACAAACCACACACTGGGGTCACTGCGCTTCCCGCCCTGGGGGAAGCATGGGCATAGCGCCAGAAACCCCTGGGGGTCCCTGTGGCGTTTCGGCTGGTGAGTACTCCACATTTTGGTAAAATGTGTGTGAGTGTTTTAGCGACTGCTGCGGCAGCCGCTGTACATATATATGCCGGTGACTAGTTTTTCTATGTCCGCAGGAGGATGCCTGCAGGACGAGGGAAAGGAGGGGAGTACGCGCTCTTTTTATTTTTTGAATTTCGCGCCGCTTCTGAGCGCGCGCTTTACTGCAGCCTCCATTTCCGGCTCCTCTACATGGAGCACACGGAGGCAGAGCGCGGCGGCCATTGCTGATAAAGCGCTGCAGGTTGAAAGCTCCCCGGATCGTTCCCCTCCCCTCCCGGCAAGAATACGTGACCAGCTTGGTGAGTCGCTTCTAGCCCGCCGGGCAGAAGCTTAACCCCTTCACCTCCACAGCGCGGGCGCCGTCTGGGGCACTTTTGAATGACAGATTGAGCTGTCCTGCGGCTGTTCTCGCATAAGGGGCTCGCACACTCTTTTAATATTAATAAAGAGGCTGTGGGGAGTCTGCGACATTAATGCTGCCACTATACGTTTCCGCTGACGATCCTGATGGCGTCGCATAATATTGCGATCGTTTGTGTGTCATTTTTAGTGTCGCTGGTGACTGCCAATCTGGGCAATCGCATAGGCGATTAGCGATCTCTTTGACAACTTTGGCGGTCATTGCGTTATAAAAAACAGCGCAATTTTTTAGCGATCTTGTGGAACGTTTTCTGTTTAGTGTGGCATGGCTGTCCTGCAGCTGCGACCTTATAAGAGGCGCCTGAGATTCGCACACCCTTTTTCATTATCAAGGTTGTGGGGAGTCAGCTACTTTAACCCCTTCTTAGGAGGTTAACTCTTAATGGGAGACAGCTGGGGTAGCTCTTTCTTTAGAGCTTTAACCCTTCAGCGTTTGTTTTTTATTTAAGTACTGCTCTGGTTACTGACAGGTTTATCCTGCCATATACTATGCAAGGGCATGTCAGAGACCCTCTCCCAGATCCGCTATGGATCAGCCTCGCGTATCTGACACGCAGACCTCGACTCATACTCGGTCAGAGGTTCCAATGGTGTCAAAAATGGAGGCCTTCACTGGTTTCTATTGATGACCTTTTAGGTTATGGAGTGTCAACTAGATCCTCTGAAGGGAGCGACACAAATCGGTGTTTTCCTTCTCGCTTAGCGAAGAAGTCCGATTCGGTCAAGGAGGATCGGCAGGGACACCCTGCCTCTCTCAGGGGCCGTACTAAAATTTCTGTGAAAGCCATGTGGACGTTACAGTTACCGGAGGAGGTAACTAGTCGTCCTGGTAAGTCGGCCCGGATGTTGCAAGGGTCGCATGGGTCGCGATGACCTTACAAACTGTATCCGTTTTTTCTACGGAGTTATTTGTTAATTGGACCCCTTCTCCTGAAGTGAATGTCCCTTTATTCCAGCTTAGCAAATCTTCCTGGTAAAAGGGAAGACGAGTCTGCATGACACGCTGGACAGAAGAACGGAGATGGCAACAATTTCCATCTGTGTAGCCGTGGATCATAGATTCGGTATTAAGGATCTAGGTGTACTTGTTAAGTTCCCCTGAGCCGGTTGGACCGTCTAAGGACGGCGTGGCAAGTTTCCCTCTATCAAGGTAGATGGGCTTTTCTAGTTGAAGGATAATGCGTCACTGCTATCCAGGGAGCAATCCTCGGCAGTTACAGTCAGAAGAGCACTGTGACTTGGATGGAACGCAGTTTTCCAACAGGGTTTACTATCTTTAGCTTAGAAAGTGGTCAGCTATTTGACTGACCTCACGGAGCTGATGCCAAGGCAAAGGCAAAAGAAGCAGCTTTACCGCAGCTCAGAGCTGTGACTTCTGCGTCTGGCAGGACTAGTGCCGATAGTTATCGGCAGTCCTTTTCGGTTCAAGGGATGATCTGACCAACCCTCTGGGGGTTTGTGTCGTCTCTCTCTTTTTAAAAAAAAAAAAGGGGGAATTCTCAGAAATTCCGCATACCCTGGAAACAGAACTTCTGTTAAAGCAGAAGCTGGCAAAAAAAAAAAAAAAAAAATTCGCTAAGGCGGACTGACTTCTGACATTCCGTCAGAGCCGAGCATGAAGTCGCTTCGCTCAGTTATGGCAGCCCTGTCGCAGAACGATCAATCGATTTTCGCGACGCTTTTTGGCATGTTCCCAGAATTTTTACAACGATTCTGACGCCAAAATCTCATGGCAATCCTTCAAAGACTGGGACTTACGATTCGTCCCTATTTGGACGGCCTTTTCGGTTGTGGCTTCAAAGGAGAAGTCGTCTCTGGAATAGTCGCAGGCAATCCTGTT
Organism: Oophaga sylvatica; assembly: GCA_033576555.1. Lineage (NCBI taxonomy): Eukaryota > Metazoa > Chordata > Amphibia > Anura > Dendrobatidae > Oophaga > Oophaga sylvatica. Next base: position 301,257,550 of record JARQOD010000003.1, on the reverse strand, counting down.
TTTGAGGATGCATTTCGACACGGTACGGGCGGTGTTGTCCCTACCTCCAGACAAGCAGGCATGTCTGCTCCAGCATGTACAGACTATGAAGTCTGCGACAGCAGTGTCCCTTCGGAAGGTATGCGCCTTCTGGGTCTGACGGTGGCGTCCATGAGGTTTTTTCCGTTTGTCCAATTTCATTCCAGAGCTCTCCATAGGCCCATTCTGAGTCGTTGGGATCAATCGCAAGGTTCGCTGGATTGCAGCGTCACCATTTCTCGCGCGGTGCGGGATTCTCTAGAATGGTGGTTACGTCCAGGGGCATTCTCCCTGGGGAAGTCTTTCCTCCCTCCGAAGTGGTCAGTCATAACCACCAATGCCAGCCTGACGGGCTGGGGGGTGTTTGGAACAATCTCTGGATTCAGGGGTATAGTCATCGGAAGAGTCTGTTCTTCCGATCAACATCCTGGAATTGAGGGCGATTTTCCTTTGCCTCCAACATTGGACGGTCCCTTTGAGCGGTCTGCCAGTCCGAGTTCAGACAGACAATGCGACGGCTGTCGCGTATATCAATCACCAAGGTGGGACAAGGAGTTCCAGTCTCATGGTAGAGGTGTCCCGAATTCTGATTTGGGCAGAGGCCAGTGTACCAGCCATTTCGGCGATTCACATTCCAAGGGTTCAGAATATTACAGCGGACTTTCTCAGTCGCAGAAGGATGGATCCCGGGGAATGGAGCCTCCACCCGGAAGTTTTTGCACTACTGTGCTCTCGCTGGGGAACCCCCCAAGTGGATTTGATGGCATCCAGGTCCAATGCCAAGTTACCGACGTTCATGTCCAGGTACAAGGACCCGAAGGCTGTGGCGGTGGATGCTCTAGTGGCTCAGTGGGATCAGTTCGAGCTGATCTATGTATTCCCGCCGATATCCTTACTTCCTCTAGTACTGCGTCGGATCAGACTAGAGAGAATTCCAGCTATTTTGATAGCTCCAGACTGGCCAAGAAGGGTGTGGTTCTCGACAATAATGTCGCTGTTGGCGGCATCTCCTTTTTCACTCCCTCTTCAACCGGACTTGTTGACTCAGGGGCCCGTTGTCATCCGACTTGATTTTTCCTTGCGTTTGACGGCGTGGCTCTTGAGACCGAAATCTTGACCCTAGAGGTTTCTCAGCCGAGGTCATTGCTACCCTTCTGTGCAAGAAGCCGGCTACTATAGGATTTAACAAAATGGAAACCTTTTCTTTTTGGGTGCTCTGAACGGGAATCTTCGAACCCAAGAAATTTTTCCAGCACGGTGCAGGTTTTGGCAGTCAGCACCTGGGCTAGACAGTTTTGCAGTCCAGATCCTGAAAGGTCAGATTTGTGGTCCTTTTGTTCCGGAGAACATCTTCGTAAGTTTCGACCGTTGCCTCCTCTTCTCGCGGTATACCGTAAGTTTTCCGCGCCTCGGAAGGCACCCTTTGTCCTTGGCGCTCAACCTTTTTGAGGCTTCTTGAAAGCCTTTTAGCCTATGGTTCAGGTGGATTTGAATTTAAATCAAACTGATTTTAATCCGTCTTAAATTCACGATTTTTAAATCACTAGTCAGTAGGCTTGTTAATCGGTGATTTAACTCAAAGTTTCTACAACGTTATATCTAACTATACATGTGCGCTTCTCGCCGGGATCAATATTTCAATCATGGAGCTATACCCCTGAATCGCGGCCTAAATCTAACTACTACAACTTCTAGCCCTGTATCTAGATACATTGTGGTTCAGTGTGTGGTGAACATCCCAGTGTTGATACTCCGTGATCGGTTGCTCATTATTAAGTACAGCTATCAGTGAACTAGCATTAGATTCAGCCATTCCGCAGTGACGAGCATTCTGTGTTTTCACCAAGGGTCCCTCCACAAATGGCACCGCAACGGCTACTGCCTGTGGTCCAAACTACACATCTTTATAAAGTGACACAGGCCTTAGTAACGAGAGAGAATCACACGTGACAGACCCTGCCGCATAGCTGTCGCTAAATCTGAGCAAGTTTATTTCAGCTGCGGTTCGCTAGTGCTTAAAAGGTTGGAATATCCCATTTTTAAATTATTTTTCAGATTTTTTTACTCTTTCACCGCAGTATTAATTACTTGTCTACCTCCCATCAATTGAGTAAACACTTTTATATGACTTTTTCCCCCATTTAATGGGTAACATTCATATTTGGGACACCACGTCTGTGTACTTAGGAAGGATGAAAATAATGACTTAAGAACAATGAATAATTTATTCACTGAACAATAACAACAGTTACGCATAAGTTTTTGCTACAACAACATCATGAGTAACTAAGTTCTAAACAAACTATAATCTATTGTTTTAAGAACTTATGCAGTCACAAGCCGACCATGTAATTATATAGCTGTCCTTGTCTTCGATGGTATATGTCGTCACCTTCATCATTGGTATATCTAAAGAACTGCCACTGAATCTACAGAAACCTCGAGAGAGGGCACAGTCAAATGTTTAATCTATACATCCTGTCTTTCCTCCACATTAAAACTCACTGTTATCTCATCTAAGAACTTTATGGATTTAAAATATTTCCTCAAAACAGTTTTTTTAAAAAATCTGATTTTAAACTCAACTTTAAAATCTATTAAATAAATAATCATCGATTTTAAACAAAAAAATTCCGATTTTTTCTGTTTTTTTAAAAAAATCATTGATTTTTATCCACCCTGCTATGGTTTCTGCTAGCCTTTCTTTACTTTCTTGGAAGGTGGCTTTCCTTGTTGCAGTCACTTCCTTGAGGAGAGTTTCTGAGTTGGCAGTTCTTTCTTGTTCGCCTCCTTTTCTGGAATTTTTTTCCGGATCGTGTAGTGCTTCGCACTCGGGGTGATTTTTTTACCTAAAGTGGTGTCACAATTTCATGTCAACCAAGATATTGTGTTGCCTTCATTCTGCCCGGATCCGAAGTATGTGAAAGAGCGAGCTTTACACACATTGGATTTAGTGCGGGCCTTGAAGTTTTATCTATCTATTACTCAAGGTTTTCGTAAGACGGACTCCCTATTTGTGGTTCCAGTCGGTCGTCGGCGTGGTCAACGAGCTTCCAAGGATTCTATAGCTCGTTGGATCCGTCAGCTATATTGGAAGCTTACCGTCTTCAGGGTGAATCTTGCCCGATTAAGATTCAAGCCATTCCACGAGGGCTGTGGCTTCATCGTGGGCTTTTTCACCAAGGTGCTTCGGCAGTGCAGCTCTGCCGGGCGGCAACTTGGCGCTCTGTCCACACGTTTACGAAGTTTTATAAAGTGGACGTCAGTGCTTCCGCTGATGCAGCCCTCGGACGTAGGGTCCTGCAGGCAGCTGTAGTTTAAAGTTCTGGATGAACTTGTGTTTAGCGCTGGTTGCGCTTTGTTGTTAAGGTTGTTGGGTTTCTGCCTCTTGTTGATGTTTTCAGATGCAGCGCGACCCTTGTCTGATTGCGATATCTGGACTGAGGTCAGCGCGCTAAGGCTCTGTTCCAGCATCGCCAGCTCATCGCAGTAGTCAGGTTCAGTGAATAGTACCTGGAACTCTGTGGTTTTTGGCTTACTTTGCATGCATAACCTGTATCCTTGTATTTTTGCTCTGAAGTTTCTTCAGAAGGGGTTATGTTGCTCCGCTGGTGATCTTGGTTCTTCCCTAAAGCTTTGGTACGACTGGAGCTGAGTAGGAGGAGCCCGAGCTGGAGGGGCCAGCCAGTCAGCACGCTTTTGATCTGAGGTGACATCCTGGTCTGGGGCTCCGCCTACCCATCAGTAATGAATTCCTGTGTCTCCATCCCTTCCTTCGCTGAAAAGGATTTTACCGGTAAGTTCTTACCAAAATCCGTGTTTTTTCTTCCCTTGGATACCTTTTACTACCTTTTACCTTTTAGTCTTCATAGGAGATTTGAAGCTGTGATCATCTGATTGCCTGTGTTACAAATAGCAGCGCTTCACGATCTCCTGGAAGGACGAAGGGCACGATCCTGGCTGTCATGACAACCCATTGGTGCCCCGTGATCTTGTGATGGGGCGCTGATGGGTGTTATGGATGACGTGCTTACGTCCAGCGCATGTTAAAAAAACGTTGCTAGGTGCCCGCGGATGTTAGAGGCAGTTAAAGGCTCATTAAATCAGCCATCAATTGCAGGGAAAGATGCGGGCTTGACGTGTGAGCCACCATCAAAGGCAGTGAAGGGGTTAAGGGACTTGAACCTGTGTTCAGTCAAGGAATTGAAATAATGTCTTAGTAGATTAAAGAGCAAATATCTCAGCAGAGCATTGTTTTATTCCACCTAGGTTTGTGCTCTGAGAGTGACCAGCGGGCACGCAGCCGAATCCTTAAAGCAGGAGGACAAATCTTTACTTTCGACCAACTGGCACTAGCTGCCCCTAAAGGCCAGAACACTGTGCTCCTGTCGGGTAAGTAAAGAAATAAGTTATTGTGGTTTAGTAAGAGCTAATCTGTTCTTCATATTGGGAGGCGAGTGCTGACGCTGCGCTTACCCTGTAGGTCATGTGCACAATCCATTGGGTTATGCACCTGCTTCTATTCTTTAGGAGCCCCTTCTAACAAATATGTGTGAATGTTTTAGACATTCTATAAAATGCCGAATGTATTATTTTTTTCTTTTTTTTTTCATCTGTTAAAAAAAAAAATTACATTACAAGCATTTTACCTGTATTGTGAAACGTATGTCTTGATTGGACTTTTACAGACGTGGCAATACCAAATATTTTTTTTTCTACTATTTTTAGTTGATCACTAGTTCTGCATATTGCAGTACACTTGCGCAGTTTAAGTGCCATTACTGATTGGGCATTTAACCGGCCGTGTAACACAGCTGGCATCTGCATTGTGCAGAGCTACAGTTACTACTTTTCGATGATGCAATGGGATATGAAGGGGTTAACAAAGTTGTGCTCAATAACAAAGCAGAGTCGAAAAAAAATTGGTTTATTAGCTGTAAATAGCCGATTGCTGAGCTTCTGCATTCTGGCAATGTGAAACCTTCATACTGATATGATGTGTGACCTCTCTGGAAGGCTCCATAGCTTTTCAACCTGTTTCTTGTGGAGCTTTCCCAGATGGTGCCTGCACCACACCAGACATGACAGGGTGACGCCTGTGCCTCCCCGTACAGAACATACTGCTCTATTCTCATGTCTCCTGATCTCTGATCGCATACAATCATAATATGCAAATTGCCTCTTCAAACAAAGAGGACTTGTACTCTATAGCGCCACCTATTGGAAGTAGCGATCCTACAAGTCACAATCAACCCTTTAACGAGTCTTGTAATATGACTTAGGATAAAAGCAAAATCAGAATCTCCATTTGCAGACACGGTGTTTCGGACTATTGGTCCTCGTCAGAGCTGGTATGTCACTCTCCACAAGGAGAAACCTTACCCCCTAGACTTTAGTCCAGAGCCTCTCATCTAGCCAAATCAGATCTCTCCTACTTTGCACTGACGAGGACCAATAGTCTGAAACACCGTGTCTGCAAATGGAGATTCTGATTTGGCTTTTATCCTAAATCATATTACAAGACTCGTTAAAGGGTTGACTGTGACTTGTAGGATCGCTACTTCCAATAGGTGGCGCTATAGAGTACAAGTCCTCTTTGTTTGAAGGGGCAATTTGCATATAAAATTTCCCAGAGGAGCATTGCACGGCGAATAAGCCTCCTTACCTCGACACGCCAGAGCTGGTATGTCACTCTCCACAAGGAGAAACCTTACCCCCTAGACCACATACAATCAGGCACTTATGTTACTGGAGAATCCTGGATATGTGCAGCTCATAATCACCTCTATGACCAGTCTCCATCTAAGGCTCCCCACCATTGAGGGGGCACTCACTGGTGAGACCAGACTTGTACCTTCTGACATATATTGGTGCATGTACCTCTATAAGGGTATGTTTCCACGGGCCATATTACATCCGGATTTGCTGCGGATTGAACGCTGCGTACAGCTGCAGCGTTTAATCTGCAGTGCCCAGATGTTACAGCATAGTGGAGGGGATTTTATAACATCGTGTCTCCACAATGCGTCCTAATACGTGGGTGACACACCCACGAATCTGGACATGCGGCGCGTCTTTTTAGAACGCAGTATGTCTGTTTACCTTGCAGAGAAAAGGAAAAACACTATGCACAACTTCAGAAGGTGCTCAAGTAGGGCCCCACACTATAATAAAGAAAACTTGGCACTCAACTTCTAGAATATTTTTGGGATTTTTTTAATGCAGCCAGAAAATAATATAGACGTTTCGGCCTCACTGGCCTTCATCAGTAACTATAAATGAAAAAATATATACAAAATATAATTGATAATGAAAATATATCAATAAAAAATTACAACAAAAACCTAAATAAAGTATATACAGGATTAGGCAATCTAGAATGACAAGGAATAATCTAGACATAGGGTCATGTCAGAATTGAACAATCAGATCCGCTTAATGTGGCATGAAACTACCATTAAATTGCACAAAATAATAATGTTATAAACAAATCAGTATAATAGCTGGTAGAAAAAATGAGGAGATATACCAGCCTGCAGTATAGTAGTTAATCGCGTTCAGTGCGATAATAGGAGTGACACCATAGTCTATAAAGGTAAATAAGCGGAGGTAAGAACACCAGGTTATATATGGATAAATAGAAGGTCATAGTGAAAACGATGGCCTACCACTTTATATGTGACTGGTCATGCACTAGGCGCTGGGCATGTGGAGCCTGTATCAAATAGTACCTAGTAAAGGAAATAACTAGCCATAAAACTCGGTCCAAATCAATGCAAGTAAAAATTGCGATATGGAAGGGGTTAAAGGCTCACCTGGGTGGGTGGTGGTGCTGGCGTGCGGTCATCAGCGACGCAGTATCCACCACTGCTCAGCTGTGAGTGAACCTGTGGGGGGCACTGTATAAGTGAGGAAAGGGCGGGACTATTAGCAAGGACCAATGGCAGTCAGTGGGAAGTGAGGGCAGTGAAAGCTTGTGTTCCACATGTGTTCCAGCGACCAAATTGGAGCCCAGCAATGAATAAGAGGATTCCCTGTGTTGAGAGTGAGGTCTGAATGGCAGAATGCATTCCAGCGGTCATCTGGGGCTAGTGTATGGCTGCGTTGCGGAGGGCTGCGGACTCCTGTGAAGCTCCGCCCACCGCACCTCCTCCGTGTGGCTCTGCCTATGTCTGCAAGCGGCCTGAGTACCTATTAAGTACGCAGGTCGTGCAGATGTATGCGGATGTCGCCGCATGCGTCGTTTTGACGGTGCGGCGACTGCAACAAAATGCAACATGTTTCGTTCGACGCAGGTCACCGCACCGTCAAAACGATGCATGCGGCGGCATCCGCATACATCTGCACGGCCTGCGTACCTAGTGTTAAATATAGGTACTCAGGCCGCTTGCAGACATAGGCGGAGCTGACCGGAGGAGGTGCGGTGGTGGGCGGAGCTTCATAAAGGAAGTCCGCAGCGCAGCCATACGCTAGTGTGAAACTAGCCTTAGAAGTGCAGAAGTATTCTGAAGCTCATTACGGCGATCCAAGAGAGTAGGAAAAGTGGTGGCTATTATTCACTATTCAGTTTGGAGAAGGTGATAAATGAAGAGAGTCAGAAGACAGGATCCAGACAGAACATGTAGTCAATATAGGCGGAACGCATAGGTCTGCCATTCAGACCTCACTCTGAACACAGGAAATCCTCCTTATTCATTGCTGGGCTCCAATATGGCCGCTAGAACGTATGTGGAACACAAGCTTTCACTGCCCTCACTTCCTACTGACTAATTGCTTCCTACTGACCTTGCTAATAGTTAGTCCCGCCCCTTCCTCACTTATACAGTGCTCCCCACAGGTTCACTCACAGCTGACCAGTGGTGGATACTGATGATTGCAGGACACCCCCACCCACCCAGGTGAGCCTTTAACCCCTTCCATACCACAATTTTTACTTGCATTGATTTGGACCGAGTTTTATAGCTAGTTATTTCCTTTACTAGGTACTATTTGATACAGGCTCCATGCCCAGTGCCTAGTGCATGACCAGTCATATTTAAAGTGGTAGGCCATCTTTTTCACTATGACCTTCTATTTATCTATATATAGCCTGGTGTTCTTACCTCCGCTTATTTACCTTTATAGACTATGGTGTCACTCCTATTATCGCACTGAACGCGATTAACTACTATACTGCAGTCTGGTATGTGTCCTCATTTTTTTCTACCAGCTATTATACTCTCATTTGTTCATAACATTATTATTTTGTGCAATTTAATGGTAGTTTCATGCCACATTAAGCGGATCTGATTGTTCAATTCTGACATAACCCTATGTCTAGATTATTCCTTGTCCTTCTAGATTGCCCAATCCTGTATATACTATATTTGTTTTTGTTGTAATTTTTTATTGATATATTTTCATTATCAATTATATTTTGTATAAGTTTTTTCATTAATAGTTACTGATGAAGGCCAGTGAGGCCGAAACGTCTATATTATTTTCTGGCTGCATTAAAAAAATCCCAAAAATATTCTAGAAGTTGAGTGCCATGTTTACCTTGCGGAGTCGCTCAGGGTATGTGCTCACGTTGCGGAATCGCTTGCAGATTTTTCTAAATCCGCAAGTAAAATGACCTGCGGATTTCCCCTGCGGATTTCTATAATGGAGCAGGTGTAAAACCGCTGCGGATTCTGCACAAAGAAGTGACATGCTGCGGATTCAAATCCGCAGCATGTGCACTGCTTTTTTTTTTACATTGATTTTAATGCAGGATACATACAATACAATACAATGCAGGAGAAATTTCTGCGGATCCGCAGGGCCAAGTCCACTGCGGATCTGCAGCAAAATCCGCAACGTGTGCACACAGCCCCGGTCTATGCGATACGGTGAAACCGCATGTGTTCAATGAACACATCCGGAATCACCGTGTGTACAAAAGGGGGCGGGGCTTTGGGCAGAGCGGGGTTTCCGCTCCGTCCAAAGCGCATGCAATGTGGTTAGTGGAAACTTATCCTAATAGGTACATTGGCCAGTGGTGGAAGCTTACAATGAATAGTTTCCCGCTACTGCTGAGTTCCTGATGGTGAGACATGAGCGTCTAAGTGGTCTCATTGTATTAATGCCACCTTGTGATGCTATCCAGCCCATGATTTCTGTAACCAATGCTAAGGGCTACGATGTGTACAGCAGCTAAACGAAGACTGCTGCCTGTGTCTATACCTGAACTTTATTACAAAGCAGAAATGATTCTTCTGTCACAACAACCATAAAATGTATATTATTGTTCATTTTTTTTAGGCCCCCGTAAGGCACGGGAGGTGTACAGACACTTTGGAAAGGCTCCTGGTACCCCACACAGTCACACCAAGTAAGTGAACCTACCCCACTATTGTTACCTGAAGGGATTGCATGTTCCCTCTTCCACCTCTCATAGCCCCCTACATAAGGCTGGACAGCCACTGGGGCTTATGTTCTGGACATGTTATAGACTCATTTATAGGCCATCCTCAATACTTTATAGGGCTAATTGAGGCAATTATAAAACCCAAATAGTAATGTCTCCACCCTCAAGGTCAGATCAGGCAGGTGTGGAAGTGGCCACATACTGACTGCTGTCAACAATGATATTAAGAGTATCGGGCCATTAGTTCTAGAGATCTTGGTCCTCGGGTAACTTACCAGTCCCTCTTACACTTGGAGTTGAAACATTGGGTGCTCTGCATACATGGCTGTTTTTACAATCAGGCACAATCCGTCAAAGTTGAAAAAAGACTGATCCAGCGCAGATTGTAAAAAACTGACGTGATGGATCAGTTGTTTAGACTGATCCGTCCTGAACTTTTGAACCTTGAGAAGTGCAGTGAGAGAGAGACAATAGAAATAGCTAAAGGCATGCTCAGAGTGAAAAAATGGAAACCGGTGACCGGATCAGTCTTTTTCCTGATCTGGTGGCCATAGACTTCCATTGTAGCCTGAAGCGCTGCATCCGTTTTTTTGCCGCATACAAAAACCGTTGCTAGAGACGTTTTTTTTCAAGACGTCAGCAAAAAACTGAAGAAACGGGAGGTTATGTGGCACGATCCAGCACCAATACAAGTCAGTGAGAAAAAACGGATCCGGCGGTAGATTTCACCTGATCCGTTTTTTTTTTTAAAAAAAATAGACGGATCCTGCCTGACAGAAAAAAACTGATGTGTGAAAGTAGCCTTAGTGGGTGGTATACGCAGTGGTATCGGTTTGTGTGCTTATTTCTTCTTTTTCCTTTCAGGCCCTATGTTCGCTCTAAGGGTAGAAAGTTTGAACGTGCCAGAGGACGCAGAGCCAGTAGAGGTTACAAGAACTGAGCTCGCTCACTATGCTTTGTGCACAATAAAGATGATGTCTTTACAAACCAATTTTTATTTGTGGTCACGAACTGGTAAAAGCGTAACATAACCTAATAAAATGTCACTGATCCATAATGGCTTAGAGAAGATCTCTCACTGGGTTTAACAGTATAAACTACAAATGAGAGGCTGAAGCTGGGGTACTTAAGGGGGGTTGTTCCACAAGCAAAGTACATTTTAGTTAAGGTTTTAGAATAAAAATAAGTTACACAATTGGATGTGTTTACTTCCTGTCCCAAGATAATCTTGTATATGTTCCCCTGTGTAATGGCCGTGTCAGACCTTACAGGGACATGGTCTGATCATATCACAGGTCCTGGGCAGGGGAGGAAGCAAAATAGAGTATACAGACAGGACAGCATAGGATCACAGCTGATTTTCTGTGATGTTAAACAAGTGTTTAACGAGGTAGGGAAACATTCCTCCACGGTCATTACACAGTACACACCAGCGGCACATTTATAAGATTCTCAGAACAGGAACTTTTTTTTTTTTTTAACACATCCAATTATGAAATGTAGTTTTATTCCAGGATATATTGATTAAAATGTACTTTAATGGGAAAAAAACCTTTTAATTTGAAAAATTGCAGAATAGGCAGCAGCACCCTACATACAAACGGCTATCCAGCCTATATTACTGGAAGAGACACAAGAAAAAATTAACAACGCACTGGGGACAGTTTACATGCTACAAAGGACATGACAGATTCCCTTTTAATGTTTGTCACCTCTATGGTATAGCCACTCTGTAAATTAGCTTCTGAAAATATCATATATTGTTCCCTGTGCCTATGCAGACCTGGGAGCCGACAATGAATGAACACTAATGAATTTCGCTTTTTAAAAATGGTTTGGCATATTGCTATACTGCTAATGTGCGTTTAAATTAACAATTACCAATCAGCGGAAGGGACTTTCATGGTCTTCATTACTGGTCTATTTGGTACTGCGGCTAGGTTATTCAAGCTAACAGGACAAAGCCGCAGGACCAGGCAAACCCATGTATGGTGTTGTCTGCGTAAACAATGAAAGGGATTTCATCCTCTTTGTTTTTTAGCTGACCGGTGGAGAAGCCTCGAGTGGGACTCAACACCAATCATACTGATGGCCTATCCTAATGAAAAATGTGTTTAAAAGGCCGGGGTCACACTTGCGAGTGTGATGCGAGAAACTCGCGCATCAATACCAGGCACTGCTGCCGGCACTCGTACTGGAGTGTGCGTCTGCATGTATTTCTATGCAGCTGACCGCTCCGGTCCGAGTGCCGGCGTCAGTGATGGGTATTGATGCGAGAGACTCGCGCATCAATACCAGGCACTGCAGCCGGCACTCGTACTGGAGTGTGCGTCTGCATGTATTTCTATGCAGCTGACCGCTCCGGTCCGAGTGCCTGCGTCAGTGATGGGTATTGATGCGAGATGAGTTTCTCGTGTCACACTCGCAAGTGTGACCCCTGCCTAAAGGGGTGCTGTCAGCACAAAACGACTGATCAAATTAAGTACTGCCGCCTGGTGTTTCATGCCGCAGCCAAATTATTTCCCTCATTCTCCACCCCCCAATGCAACCAGTTTTTCACACATAGGTACGAGTTCTATTTGTTCATGTCCAAATGGTCTGTGCAGAATTGTGGAGACATGTCTGATATTGAAAAGAAAAGTGCTCCAGCTTAGGATAGAGTTTTCAGCCTTTTATTGGGATACATATTTAAAAATCCATGACAAATATTCACTGCTCAAAAAAATAAAGGGAACACTCAAATAATACATCCTAGATCTAAATGAATGAAATATTCTCATTAAATACTTTGTTGTGTACAAAGTTGAATGTGCTGTCAACATAATCATACAAAAATAATCAATGTGATATGCATCCTTCAGCATGACCAGTTTGGCAGTGGGTCAGTAATGGTGTGGGGTGGCATTTCTTTGGAGGGCCACACAGCCCTCCATGTGCTCGCCAGAGGTAGCCTGACTGCCATTAGGTACCGAGATGAGATCCTCAGACCCCTTGTGAGACCATATGCTGGTGCAGTTGGCCCAGGGTTCCACCTAATGTCATCTTTGGACGGAAAAGTATGCACACCTAATGAAGGACAATGCCAGACCTCCTGTGGCTGGAGTGTGTCAGCAGTTCCTGCAAGATGAAGGCATTGAAGCTATGGACTGGCCTGCCCGTTCCCCAGACCTGAATCCGATTGAGCACATCTGGGACAGCATGTCTCGCTCTATCCACCAACGTCACGTTGCATCACAGACTGTCCAGGAGTTGACGGATGCTTTAGTCCAGGTCTGGGAGGAGATTCCTCAGGAGAACATCCGCAACCACATCAGGAGCATGCCCAGGCGTTGTAGGGAGGTCATACAGCAGGGGTCTCAAACTCCATATACCCGCGGGCCGCTGGAGGTAGAATCTGGGTGAGGCTGGGCCGCATCAGGTTTTCCACAAGAAAAGCTCTTAGAAAAACATTACAATGTTATCAAATGTCCCAATGGGGACAGTGTTGATGATGTATGTATAGTGCTGTGGAGTTAATAGCGCAATATCAATGAATAAATATTATCCTTAATATTATGTTACAATACCAGGATCTGAGGATTTTCTGTTTCGAGGTCAAGAGCTCTCTGATGTGATGTTGCTGCCTGTCTCGCTGTCTACCTCTTTTGACACTGCAGTGTGGTGGACAAGTAAACATTAACTGGTTAACAGCAAGAAGTCTTCTCCCCCAGCGCTCATCTCCCCAGCGCTCATCTCCCCAGCGCTCATTCTCCCCAGCGCTCATTCTCCCCAGCGCTCATTCCCCCAGCGCTCATTCTCCCACGCTATTTCCCACTCATCTCTCCCATCATTGCTTTTCCCTCATACTCCCATCATTGCTTTTGCCCTCATCACCCATTGCTTTTCCCCATTACTCACATCATTGCTTTTCCACATTGCTTTTCCCCATTACTCCTCATACTTTCCCATACACCCCATGCTCACCTTCACACACACAACACCACCCACTGTCCACACACACACACCCACTCACACCACACCTCTCACCTGTCCACACACTCACACCACCTCTCACCTGTCCGCAGCATCACCGCCGGTGCCTGCGCTTCCTCGCTCTGACAGAGCAGGCCGCTGAATGATGACATTCAGCGGCGCTGCTCAATGTGTCAGAGACAGGAAGCGCGGGCAGGAGATGAGGTGAGTATGCCCGGCGCCGCCATCTTTCTGTAGTACCGCTCATTAAGCTTATGAATATGGGCGGCACGCCTATGAGAGGAGTGGCGTCCATATTCATGACCTTAATGACCGGTACTACGAGTGACTGGGATTTCACATGCGGTGTTTCGCATGTGAGATCCCAGCCGAGGGCCGCAAAGTATATACCGAGGGCCCATGAGGTGGGGGCCGCAAACTCGTGTCCTGAGGGCCGCGCAGTTGGCCCGCGGGCCGCAAGTTTGAGACCCCTGTCATACAGGCACGTGGAGGCCACACACAATACTGAGCATCATTTCAGCTGCAGATGGAAGGAAGAGAGCCACAGTATTCATTACTGATGGGTAGGCGGAGCCCCAGATCAGGATGTCACCTCAGATCAAAAGAGTGCTGACTGGCTGGCCCCTCCAGCTCGGGCTCCTCCTACTCAGCTCCAGTCTAAGATTTGAGGTCCAGAGGATGGTCGCTGCTAATGCAGCTCCTCAGAAGATTTTATTATTTTACATTCGGACAAGAGACTTGGATCACTAGTTGGTCTAGAGGTCTCAGGGGTACCAGCGCTGCTGTACCCCAACCTCTCCCTTGGCGGATCTGTATTTACTCAAAGTCCCTGCAGAATCCTTGCCGGCCCTGGGGGATGAGGAGAGCTTCCCTGGCGGGGACGCAAACCACACCTGCGGTCACTGCGTCCCTCGCCCTGGGGGGAAGCATGGGCACAGCGCCAGAAACCCCTGAGGGTCCCTGTGGCGTTTTGGCTGGTGAGTACTCCACACAAAATTTTATTATTAATGTGTGAGTGCTTTAGCGTCTGATGGCAGCGCTATTACATGTATATCAGTATGCTTCAGCGCTGCGGTGACAGCGCTGTTACATGTTTATCAATGTATTTCACCAGCCCCTTGGCGGATCTGTAACTACATAATGGTCCCTGCAGAATCTTGCCGGCCCTGGGGGATGAGGAGAGTTTCCCTGGCGGGGGCGCAAACCACACACTGGGGTCACTGCGCTTCCCGCCCTGGGGGGAAGCATGGGCATAGCGCCAGAAACCCTGGGGGTCCCTGTGGCGTTTCGGCTGATGAGTACTCCACATTTTGGTAAAATGTGTGTGAGTGTTTTAGCGACTGCTGCGGCAGCCGCTGTACATATATATGCCGATGACTAGTTTTTCTATGTCCGCAGGAGGATGCCTGCAGGACGAGGGAAAGGAGGGGAGTACGCGCTCTTTTTATTTTTTGAATTTCGCGCCGCTTCTGAGCGCGCGCTTTACTGCAGCCTCCATTTCCGGCTCCTCTACATGGAGCACACGGAGGCAGAGCGCGGCGGCCATTGCTGACAAGCGAGCCCGCCGGGCAGAAGCTTAACCCCTTCACCTCCACAGCGTGGCTATTGCTGATAAAGCGCTGTAGGTTGAAAGCTCCCCGGATCGTTCTCCTCCCCTCCCGGCTAGAATACGTGTCCAGCTTGGTGAGTCGCTTCTAGCCCGCCGGGCAGAAGCTTAACCCCTTCACCTCCACAGCGCGGGCGCCGTCTGGGGCACTTCTGAGTGACAGATTGCGCTGTCCTGCGGCTGTTCTCGCATAAGGGGCTCGCACACTCTTTTAATATTAATAAAGAGGCTGTGGGGAGTCTGCGACATTAATGCTGCCACTATACGTTTCCGCTGACGATCCTGATGGCGTCGCATAATATTGCGATCGTTTGTGTGTCATTTTTAATGTCGCTATTAGCTGCCAATCTGGGCGATCTCATTAGCATCGCATAGGCGATTAGCGATCTCCTTGACAACTTTGGCGGTCATTGCGTTATAAAAAACAGCGCAATTTTTTAGCGATCTTGTGGAACGTTTTCTGTTTAGTGTGGCATGGCTGTCCTGCAGCTGCGACCTTATAAGAGGCGCCTGAGATTCGCACACCCTTTTTCATTATCAAGGTTGTGGGGAGTCAGCTACTTTAACCCCTTCTTAGGAGGTTAACTCTTAATGGGAGACAGCTGGGGTAGCTCTTTCTTTAGAGCTTTAACCCTTCAGCGTTTGTTTTTTATTTAAGTACTGCTCTGGTTACTGACAGGTTTATCCTGCCATATACTATGCAAGGGTATGTCAGAGACCCTCTCCCAGATCCGTTACGGATCAGCCTCGCGTATCTGACACGCAGACCTCGACTCATACACGGTCAGAGGTTCCAATGGTGTCAAAATGAAGGCCTTCACTGGTTTCTATTGATGACCTTTTAGGTTATGGAGTGTCAACTAGATCCTCTCAAGGGAGCGACACAAATCGGTGTTTTCCTTCTCGCTTAGCGAAGAAGTCCGATTCGGTCAAGGAGGATCGGCAGGGACACCCTGCCTCTCTCAGGGGCCGTACTAAAATTTCTGTGGAAGCCATGTGGACGTTACAGTTACCAGAGGAGGTAACTAGTCGTCCTGGTAAGTCGGCCCGGATGTTGCAAGGGTCGCATGGGTCGCGATGACCTTACAAACTGTATCCGTTTTTCTACGGAGTTATTTGTTAATTGGACCTCTTCTCCTGAAGTGAATGTCCCTTTATTCCAGCTTAGCAAATCTTCCTGGTAAAAGGGAAGACGAGTCTGCAGGACACGCTGGACAGAAGAACGGAGATGGCAACAATTTCCACCTGTGTAGCCGTGGATCATAGATTCGGTATTAAGGATCTAGGTGTACTTGTTAAGTTCCCCTGAGCCGGTTGGACCGTCTAAGGACGGCGTGGCAAGTTTCCCTCTATCAAGGTAGATGGGCTTTTCTAGTTGAAGGATAATGCGTCACTGCTATCCAGGGCGCAATCCTCGGCAGTTACAGTCAGAAGAGCACTGTGACTTGGATGGAACGCAGTTTTCCAACAGGGTTTGCTATCTTTAGCTTAGAAAGTGGTCAGCTATTTGACTGACCTCACGGAGCTGATGCCAAGGCAAAGGCAAAAGAAGCAGCTTTACCGCAGCGCAGAGCTGTGACTTCTGCGTCTGGCAGGACTAGTGCCGATAGTTATCGGCAGTCCTTTTCGGTTCAAGGGATGATCTGACCAACCCTCTGGGGGTTTGTGTCGTCTCTCTCTTTTTAAAAAAAAAAAAAAAAGGGGGAATTCTCAGAAATTCCGCATACCCTGGAAACAGAACTTCTGTTAAGGCAGAAGCTGGCAAAAAAAAAAAAAAATTCGCTAAGGCGGACTGACTTCTGACATTCCGTCAGAGCCGAGCATGAAGTCGCTTCGCTCAGTTATGGCAGCCCTGTCGCAGAACGATCAATCGACATTGCGACGCTTTTTGGCATGTTCCCATCGGAAGACCTCACCCAGGTTGTGGCTCGACCATTCGGCTTGGCCTTAACGCCCAGAATTTTTACAACGATTCTGACGCCAAAATCTCATGGCAATCCTTCAAAGACGGGGACTTACGATTCGTCCCTATTTGGACGGCCTTTTCGGTTGTGGCTTCAAAGGAGAAGTCGTCTCTGGAATCGTCGCAGGCAATCCTGTTTTTGAGGATGCATTTCGACATGGTACGGGCGGTGTTGTCCCTACCTCCAGACAAGCAGGCATGTCTGCTCCAGCATGTACAGACTATGAAGTCTGCGACAGCAGTGTCCCTTCGGAAGGTATGCGCCTTCTGGGTCTGACGGTGGCGTCCATGAGGTTTTTTTCCGTTTGTCCAATTTCATTCCAGAGCTCTCCATAGGCTCATTCTGAGTCGTTGGGATCAATCGCAAGGTTCGCTGGATTGCAGCGTCACCATTTCTCGCGCGGTGCGGGATTCTCTAGAATGGTGGTTACGTACAGGGGCATTCTCCCTGGGGAAGTCTTTCCTCCCTCCGAAGTGGTCAGTCATAACCACCGATGCCAGCCTGACGGGCTGGGGGGGGTGTTTGGAACAATCTCTGGATTCAGGGGGTATGGTCATCGGAAGAGTCTGTTCTTTCGATCAACATCCTGGAATTGAGGGCGATTTTCCTTTGCCTCCAACATTGGACGGTCCCTTTGAGCGGTCTGCCAGTCCGAGTGCAGACAGACAATGCGACGGCTGTCGCGTATATCAATCACCAAGGTGGGACAAGGAGTTCCAGACTCTGGTAGAGGTGTCCCGAATTCTGATTTGGGCAGATGCCAGTGTGCCAGCCATTTCGGCGATTCACATTCCAGGGTTCAGAATATTACAGCGGACTTTCTCAGTCGCAGAAGGATGGATCCCGGGGAATGGAGCCTCCACCCGGAAGTTTTTGCACTACTGTGCTCTCGCTGGGGAACCCCCCAAGTGGATTTGATGGCATCCAGGTCCAATGCCAAGTTACCGACGTTCATGTCCAGGTACAAGGACCCGAAGGCTGTGGCGGTGGATGCTCTAGTGGCTCAGTGGGATCAGTTCGAGCTGATCTATGTATTCCCGCCGATATCCTTACTTCCTCTAGTACTGCGTCGGATCAGACTAGAGAGAATTCCAGCTATTTTGATAGCTCCAGACTGGCCAAGAAGGGTGTGGTTCTCGACAATAATGTCGCTGTTGGCGGCACCTCCTTTTCCACTCCCTCTTCAACCGGACTTGTTGACTCAGGGGCCCGTTTGTCATCCGAACTTGATGTCCCTGCGTTTGACGGCGTGGCTCTTGAGACCGAAATCTTGACCCGTAGAGGTTTCTCAGCCGAGGTCATTGCTACCCTTCGTGCTGCAAGAAGTCCGGCTACTACTAGGATTTACCACAAAATTTGGGAAACCTTCTTTTCGTGGTGTTTGGGGTCCTCTCGGAACCCGAGAATTTTTCCATTCCCAACCTGTTGGCTTTTCTGCAGCATGGGCTAGACAAGGGTTTGGCAGTCAGCACCCTGAAAGGTCAGATTTCTGCTCTGTCCTTATTGTTCCGGAGAACCATTGCTTCAAATAGAGACGTGCTCTCCTTTTTCCGAGGTATATCTCGTAAGTTTCCGCCGCGGAAGGCGCCCGTGTCTCCTTGGCGGCTCAACCTTGTTTTTGGAGGCTCTTCAACATAAACCTTTTGAGCCTATGGTTTCTGCTAGCCTTTCTTTACTTTCTTGGAAGGTGGCTTTCCTTGTTGCAGTCACTTCCTTGAGGAGAGTTTCTGAGTTGGCAGCTCTTTCTTGTTCGCCTCCTTTTCTGGAGTTTTTTCCGGATCGTGTAGTGCTTCGCACTCGGGGTGATTTTTTGCCTAAAGTGGTATCACAATTTCATGTTAACCAGGATATTGTGTTGCCTTCACTCTGTCCGGATCCGAAGAATGCGAAAGAGCGAGATTTACACACATTGGATTTAGTGCGGGCCTTGAAGTTTTATCTATCTATTACTCAAGGTTTTCGTAAGACGGACTTCCTGTTTGTGGTTTCAGCAGGTCGTCGGCGTGGTCAACGAGCTTTCAAGGATTCTATAGCTCGTTGGATCCGGTCAGCTATTTTGGAAGCTTACCGCCTTCGGGGTGAATCTTGCCCGATTAAGATTCGAGCCCATTCCACGTGAGCTGTGGCCTCATCGTGGGCTTTTCATCAATGTGCCTCAGCAGTGCAGCTCTGCCGGGCGGCAACTTGGCGCTCTGTCCACACGTTTACAAAGTTTTATAAAGTGGACGTCAGTGCTTCCGCTGATGCAGCCCTCGGACGTAGGGTCCTGCAGGCAGCTGTAGTTTAAAGTTCTGGATGAACTTGTGTTTAGCGCTGGTTGCGCTTTGTTGTTAAGGTTGTTGGGTTTCTGCCTTTTGTTGGTTTTTTCCCACCCTTATTTTTGAACTGCTTTGGGACGTCCCATCAGTAATGAATACTGTGGCTCTCTTCCTTCCATCTGCAGCTGAAACACGGATTTTGGTAAGAACTTACCTGTAAAATCCTTTTCAGCGAAGAGGAAGAGAGACACAGCACCCTCCCAAGGCAGAAGTGTGTTGATGTTTTCAGATGCAGCGCGACCCTTATCTGATAGCGATTATCTGGGCTGAGGTCAGCGCGCTAAGGCTCTGTTCCAGCATCGCCAGCTCATCGCAGTAGTCAGGTTCCGTGAGTAGTACCTGGAACTCTGTGGTTTTTGGCTTTCTTTGCATGCATAACCTGTATCCTTGTGTTTTTTCTCTGAAGTTCCTTCAGAAGGGGTTATGTTGCTCCGCTGGTGATCTTGGCTCTTTTCCTAAAAGCTTTGGTACGACTGGAGCTGAGTAGGAGGAGCCCGAGCTGGAGGGGCCAGCCAGTCAGCACTCTTTTGATCTGAGGTGACATCCTGATCTGGGGCTCCGCCTACCCATCAGTAATGAATACTGTGTCTCTCTTCCTTCCTTCGCTGAAAAGGATTTTACAGGTAAGTTCTTACCAAAATCCGTGTTTTGACTTGTTTCCACTTTAATTTTGGCTTGCTTTGATTTTCATTTTGACTTGTTTCCACTTTCATTTTGGGGGTCTCTCCAAATCCAGGCCTCCATTGGTTCAAAAATTCGATTTCCATTGAGGATTTTTGTGTGATTACATTGACAGCACATTCAACTTTGTACACAACAAAGTATTCAATGAGAATATTTCATTCATTTAGATCTAGGATGTGTTATTTGAGTGTTCCCTTTATTTTTTGAGCAGTGTAGCATGACCCTACAGGTCAGATCTTAATTCAAGTGTTGGAAGGTAGAAGGTAGAAAAAAAACAAAAATGATAACTTGCATCGCACTGAACAAAATCACAGAAACTTGGATGTTTTTTTTTTTCTCTCATGTGAAATAAAACGGATGACTGAGTCCTAAGCATGTTAAAGAGAATGGTAACTCATCAAGTTACTCTAAAATCAGTATTTAACAAAATAATGTAATGGGAGTACTGTGTATTAAAGGTGTTCTCTAACATCTAACAAGGCATGGCCTATTATTAGGATAAACCAATATGTGGGAGTCTGATAATCGTGTGATCGCTGCAGCCTCTGCAATCAGATTGCAGGCTGGTCTATAAGAAAGGCTTTGCATTGTATTGCCATTCACTTGTAAGGGCATCACCAGACTGGTGCCATGTATGGGTTATGTGTCCCAACTCAGATATTGGAGAGGGAATTCAGAGCGAAAGAGCGCTGTGCCCCTTCCCACAGTTGATCGATGAAACCCCACTAAGCAAAGCACACGTGTCTCAGAGATCTGTTGCAATGCAGAACTTGTGCCCATTCATTTATTCTGAGCCTTTTAGGATTGATTTATGATAGCCCCATTGGATCATGAAGCAGACAAGCCAAGTAGCAGCAGATGACCCAGGCTCTATCTACTTGTGCTTCCATATTCTGGGGATATACACACTTTAAAAAGCGAAAGTTTAGAGCTTTGTCTATGAGACTCAAGATACTTAAAACCTGTCTGCTCATCTCCTTCTGCTGAGCTGATAGCAGGGTGGGAAAGTTTTGCATAAAATCTGGTAATTGTAATTCTAGACGTATCCTTTCGTACAGCTCTTCTTGAGGTTGGCCATCCATTACTTTAGTAGCTATTCCAAAGGGTAAGCTTGATGAAAAAGTGAGGAAGCCATTGGAAGAAGCAATAGCATAGCCACGTCTTAGATAATGATTCCTGGAGGGATGGCTGGGAGAAGGCTTAGTACGGTCTTTGGCTTGTACTTCAAAGAATAGGTCTGTACAGTCCATTATCGTACAAGTGAGGCCTTGGCACTGCACTGTTCTCTTTGGTTCAAAGAGTTCCAGATAGTGGGAACTGTACAATATGGGTATCTGGAAAGAAGAATACACTGTTACAACAACTCTACTAGACCGACCGGTCACTGAGGAACATTTACAGATTCTAGCACTTTGTATAAGTGGTGACAAGGACTTTTAAAGGGGATGTCTAGGATTAAAACAAAATGGTGGTGGCATATGTAAAAGTTAGTAAAATCAGTCCTGCTCCATCCACTCTTCCTACCATTCATATGCCTGTGCTGGGGCTTCACAAAATGGCAACCTTTCATGTAGTTATTCCAGAAAACTGGAGTATGTACATTGTACGATCTGTGTCACTGCCGTCAGTTTGGGACTTGGATTTCATCACTTGCCTCAGCGCCTCTTCTCATCACAGTACCCTGTCTCTGTACAGGGCAGGAGAGTTATACACAGCGGTTCTCTAGATTATATACACACATGGCTATGCCAAATTTATAGGCAGTTGCAGAAAAAAAATGCAGCAACATAAGAAGCTTTAAAAAATAGAAGTGTCAATAGTTTAATTTTTATCATTGAACAAAAAAAATGTCTGTGCTATGGAAGAGAGCACAGTGATTACTTTTTTATGTGTTAGGAGTACAAGCAAGGAGTCACAGATCAATGTGCACTCTCAGCCATAGTACAGACAGGTACACAGAACACCACTCTGCTTGTAAGTCCTCACACAAGTGTACATCCTACAGGCAGACAGCTATACAGTCATCAGTGCTTGTAAGGCCTCGCTCACACCACTACATCCTACAGGCAGACAGCTATACAGTCATCAGTGCTTGTAAGGCCCCGCTCACACCACTGTACATCCTAACAGGCACGACAGCGTAAGCTTAACAGTACATCAGGCAGACAGGTCCGTCTTGCTCGCTCACACCACTGTACATCCTACAGGCAGACAGCTATACAGTCATCAGTGCTTGTAAGGCCTCGCTCACACCACTGTACATCCTACAGGCAGACAGCTATACAGTCATCAGTGCTTGTAAGCCGCCACACCGCTACACGACACACTGTAACATCTCAACAGTACAGACAGCTATACAGTCATCAGTGCTGTAAGGCCTCGCTCACACCACTGTACATCCTACAGGCAGACAGCTATACAGTCATCAGTGCTTGTAAGGCCTCGCTCACACCAGTGAATATCCTACAGGCAGAGTTATAGTCATCAGTGCTTGTAAGGCCTTTCTCACACCAGCGGAGATTCTACAGATTATCACTGTGCCTGCATCATACAGTCATCAGTGCTTGTAAGGACTCGCTCACACCAGTGAATATCCTACAGGCAGAGTTATAGTCATCAGTGCTTGTAAGGCCTTGCTCACACCAGCGGAGATTCTACAGATTATCACTGCTGCCTGCATCATACAGTCATCAGTGCTTGTAATGCAAGGATGAGGAACATTTTTTCTGCCAAGAGCAGTTTGGATATTTACACCATCATTCAGCAGTCGTACCAAATTATCTACTTGAAAATTACACAGCTATATTTGGCAAACATTTAATTAAATGCAGCAATTCAAAGAAAAATATTTTTTGTTTCCCAAAGTATTGATTTAAGGATAGCAGCAAAAAGGGAAAATTTAAAACTTAACATTTATTTCATAAAAAAAAACGTTAAAAAACGGACACATATATAACATCCTCAACCAAAAAATACTGTAAATGAGGGTATTTGATATACCCTGAGAGATAGGTATAATCAATTATAGGGAGAATTAAATATGCATTAAATGTGCTAACCCTGTACCACTAGAGTTATGCACATTTTTCAAAAAATATTTAGATACCTCTATATTTATCCAAATAGAAAGAACAATGTATGGGGAGAGAGTATATATGAACAGCCATACAAATAGACATAATGTCAATTCTGCACCGCTAGAACTGCAAATAAACAATTGTATCTCAACCCTGCACCGCTAGAGTTGGCCTTTCATTGTATGGAACATATAGCATATTAAGAAAAGTGGAACGCTCTCACCCATTTAAAGAGGCATTTTCAATTCATCTCCTATAACAAGTAATTCTCTGGATATGACCAGACTGTGTGAAGCCCTTTCCCAACGCGTTTCTTCCATCAGGATTCATCAGGGGATATGGCACAAACGAATCATACTTGCACAGCATGTATCTCTCATAGGGGAGTTTTTTCACAACTGCCCCCTTATATCAAATAAATGAACACACCCATCAACAAATCACCACAATGATAAATACAAACCCACCAATAAAAAACTAAAAACATTTTATGTCCGTGAATAGGGAGCACAGTTATGCTGAACCGCATGCCGCACGCCCAGGAGCAGTCACGTTAATTTGCGATAGTATCGCTTGCAAGAAAGTGACTTCCGGTGCCGCCATGAATTGGCGCATGCGCAGACACAATTAGGGAGAGACTTCCTGTCTGTCGCATACGAAGACTTCCTGTTTAGTCACGTATAAAAGAAAGTGACTTCCGGTAACACCATAGATGAGCGCATGCGCAGAATCAACCAGCAAAAGACTTTCTATCTATAGTGTATGAAAGCATCCTATGTAAGTCCAGCGCCAAAGCGCTGTTGTGACTCGGCGTCTGCGCAGTGTGCTGCCGGCTACATACCCAGCACTCATAAAGTGTATCCAAATCATGCTCATGAGTGCCGCACATCAATCCAAATCTCACAAAAGCATAAATTAGCCAAATATATTATAATTACTGCTTGAGAATCACGGACATATAAAATAAAACACATATTAATTGATACTAGTCAACCACTGGAAATTATTATGGGTATCATAGAAAAACCTTTTTTAGAAAAACAGCACATTGCACTTAGCGGTACTGATATACATATACCCACAATTAATTTAAAGAATGGCATCTTAATGCCTAGGACATAGCACATTAACATAGTGTGATGAACGGGACTGATATAAATATACCCACAAATAACTTTAAAGATTGGTATATTACTGCCTAGTATATAGCTTAAATAATTGAATCAATCCTCATCATTTCAATAAAACTATGTCCAAAAAAAATTTTTTTGGCTAGTATTTAACATCATTGATGATGGTACATTCAATTAGATGTGTCCCAAATCTCAATCCGTTATGGAAGAGAGATATATATGATTATGGAAACGTACATTCCAAAAAATTAATTTCATAGAGCTTAGGCTGGCCCCTTAATAATAAGGGAAAAAGAAGGAGGTAGCATTTAAACGGAAAAAAATATTAGAAGAATGGCTAGAGGGTAAGTAATATTAACCAAAAAGGGGGAATTGTTAATGAAAAAAAGCGGATTAGAAACCCTATCAGCATCCATAAGACCCCTTAGCCTAAGTTCACACGTTGCGGAATTGCCGCGGAAATTTCCGTGGCAATCCCGCACTTCTCCCGCGGGAAATACGCATTTTTTTTGTATGCGTATTCCCGCCAGAAACTAGCGTTTTGCAAGCGTGATTAGCTTGCAGAATGCTAGCGTTTTCCTAGCGATCTGTAGCATCGCTTGGAAAACTGATTGACAGGTTGGTCACACGAGGCAAACATAGTGTTTGACACGTGTGACCAACTTTTTACTATTGATGCCGCCTATGCCGCATCAATAGTAAAAAGATCTAATGTAAAAATAATAAAAAAAATAATAAATAATGATATTCTCACCTTCCGGCGGCCCCCGCAGCTTTCCCGCCTTCAGCGACGCTCCCGGCAACTCCCGGTCCCAGGAGTCCTTTGCGACAAATCACCCCGATGACGTAGCATCACACGAGACCGCTACGCCATCTGGGTGATTCTCGCAATGCATTACTGGGACCGGGAGTTGCCGGGAGCGTCGCTGAAGGCGGGAAAGCTGCGGGGGCCGCCGGAAGGTGAGAATATCATTATTTTTTATTTTAATTATTGTTTTACCAGGGATATGGTACCCAGGGCCTGGAGGAGAGTCTCCTCTCCTCCAGACCCTGGGTACCATCGCACATGAACCGCTTACATTCCGCAAAATTAATGAACATGTTGCTATTTTTTCCGCGAAGCGTTTTTTTCGCGGAAAAAAACGCAACACGTGGCCAAAACATGCGGAATCAATTAACATGTATAGGATGCTTAATGCTTGCGTTTTTTTCGCGTTTTTACCGCGGAAAATCGCAGAAAAAACGTGAAAAAAACGCAAATATTCCTGAACGTGTGCACTTAGCCTTAGAAAGCAAGAAAGGAAAAATAGGCAGTACTTAAAAAGCCTCAAAAATCCCTACATTAACCCTCACTAAATTTCACCCTTCCTAGCAGCGGAGGTTGGAGCCCTAAAATCCTATGCCAGTGGCCCCCCGGTCCACGACGGCTGTCCCTAAATTCATCACCCTGCTAAACCCTAAACATATTATAGGAAGCAGGAATAAGAAAGCTGTTCATTTAGACCTCTGTGGGAGACCGACTTCAGTCGAAAGATCCATTTGGTTTCTCGTTGTAATATTCTTTATCCCAATCACCGCCACGTATCGGTTTCGGGATCTTTTCAATTCCCATGAATTTAATTGTATCTGTGTTACCTCCATGGCTTGAGTTAATATGTCTAGCAACTGGTGTATCCCTTTTTCTCACAATATCTCGCACGTGTTCACCAACTCGTCTTCTCAATTCTCTGGTGGTCTTGCCGACATAGATCATGCCGCATGTACAAATAGCTCTATAGATTAC
Organism: Oophaga sylvatica; assembly: GCA_033576555.1. Lineage (NCBI taxonomy): Eukaryota > Metazoa > Chordata > Amphibia > Anura > Dendrobatidae > Oophaga > Oophaga sylvatica. The sequence goes on along the minus strand of JARQOD010000003.1, from coordinate 301,231,607 downwards.
ACCTTCACTACGACAATTAATGAAAGACTTGATCTCAAACTTTTCTGATTTGTCCGATGAAAAAAAGAATTTACCCACTTCTATGTTCTTACATGCTATGCAGCCGCTACATTTGTAACACCCGATAACATTAGGTCTTAACCAAGTGCTTTTTTCAACATCCACAAAAGACGGATTTTGGTAAGAACTTACCTGTAAAATCCTTTTCAGCGAAGGAAGGAAGAGAGACACACTAGTCATTACTAGTGGGTAGGCGGAGCCCAGATAGGATTGACACCTCAGATTAAAAAGAGTGTTGACCGGCCCCTCCAGCTCGGGCTCCTCCTACTCCAGCTTCTCCAGTCGTACACAAGCTAAGGAAGAGCAAATATCACCAGCGGAGCAACATAACCCCTTCTGAAGGACTTCAGAGAAAAGACAAGAATACAGGTTATGCATGCAACAGGAAGAAACCACACAGTTCCAGGTACTACTCACTGGACCTGACCACTGCGATGAGCTGGCGATGCTGGAACAGAGCCTTAGCGCGCCAACCTCAGCTCAGATAATCGCTATCAGAGAAGGGTCACGCCGCATCTGAAAACAACAACACACTTCTGCCATGAGAGGGAGCTGTGTCTCCCTTCGCTGAAAAGGATTTTACAGGTAAGTTCTTACCAAAATCCGTCTTTCAGCAGCAGATGGAAGGAAGAGAGACACACTAGTCATTACTAGTGGGACGTCCCAAAGCAGTCCAAAATTTAAGGGTGGGAAAAAAACCAAAAGAGGCAGAATCCCAACAACCTAAATAAATGCGCAACCAGCGCTAAACACAAGTTAACGAGAACTTTAAACTACAGCCGCCTGCAGGACCCTACGTCCTAAGGCCGCATCAGCGGAAGCACTAACGTCCACCTTATAAAATTTTGTAAACGTGTGGACAGAGCGCCAGGTCGCCGCCCGGCAGAGCTGAGCTGCTGAGGCCCCTTGATGAAAGGCCCACGATGAACCCACAACCCTCGTGGAGTGAGCTCGAAACTTAATTGGGCGAGGTTCGCCCTTAAGTCGGTAAGCCTCTAAAATGGCCGACCGAATCCAACGAGCTATAGAGTCCTTGGAAGCTCGTTGACCACGCTGACGACCTGCTGGAATCACAAACAGAGAACAGAGAGTTCCGACTTCCGAAAATTTTGAGTAATAAACAAATAGAACTTCAAAACCCGCACCAAATCCAATTTGTGCAAGGCCCGTTCCTTCGCATTCCTCGGCTCCGGACAGAGCGAGGGCACCTTAGGTAGGAAGTCGCCCCGTGTGCGAAGTACTACGCGATCCGGGTGAAACTCCAGGAAAGGAGGCGAGCAAGAAAGAGCCGCCAACTCAGAAAACCTTTCTCAAAAGGTGACCGCCACTAGAAAGGCAACCTTCCAAGATAGCAAAGAAAAGCTAGCAGAGTCCATAGGCTCAAAAAAACCCATGTTGAAGAGCCTCCAATACAAGATTGAGCCGCCAAGGAGACACAGGTGCCTTCCGCGGCGGAAACTGACGGGTTACTCCGCGAAAAAAGGAACGTACGTCCCTACGCGAGGCGATAGCCTTCCGAACAGCAAAAACAGGGCAGAAGCCTGACCCTTCAGAGTGCCAACTGCCAAACCCTTGTCCAGCCCGTACTGCAAAAGGCCAACAAATTGGGAATGGAAAGAATCCTCGGGTTCCTTGAAGAACCCGAACACCACAAAAAAAAGCTTCCCAAGACTTGTGATAAATCCTAGTAGTAGCCGGACCTCTGGCAGCCCGCAAAGTGGCAATGACTTTGGCTTGAAAAACCTTGACGGTCAATATTTCGGTCTCAAGAGCCATGCCGTCAAACGCAGAGACTTCAGGTCCGGATGACGAACGGGCCCTTGGGTTAACAGGTCCGGGCGAAGAGAAAGTGGAAAAAAGGAGGCGCTGCCAGAAGCGACACCAGTGTCGAGAACCACGTCCTCCTTGGCCAATCTGGGGCTATCAACATAGCCGGGATTCTCTCCAGTCTGATCCGACGCAACCCCAGAGGAAGTAAGGGTATCGGCGAGAACACATAGATTAGCTCGAATTGGTCCAACGGAACCACCAGAGCATCCACCGTCACAGTCTTCGGGTCCTTGTACCTGGACATGAAGGTCGGTAACTTGGCATTGAACCTGGATGCCATCAAATCCACTTGGGGAGTTCCCCAACGGGAGCACAGCAGTGCAAAAATCTCCGGATGAAAACTCCATTCTCCGGGATCCATCTTCTTGCGACTGAGAAAGTCTGCCGTGATTCTGAACTCCTGGAATGTGGATCGCAGAGATGGCTGGCACTCTGGTCTCGGCCCATACCAGGATCCGAGATACCTCCACCATGAGCCTGGAACTCCTTGTCCAGCCTAGATGGTCATATATACGAGACCGCCGTCGCATTATCTGTCTGCACTCGGACTGGCAGACCGCTTAAAGGGACCGTCCAGTGTTGGAGGCAAAGGAAAATTGCCCTCAATTCCAGGATGTTGATCGGCAGGACAGACTCCTCCGACGACCATACCCCCTGAATCCAGAGATTGTTCCAGACAACTCCCCAGCCCGTCAGGCTGGCATCGGTGGTTATGACCGACCACCTCGGAGGGAGGAAAGACTTCCCCAGGGATAACGCTTCCGGACGCAACCACCATCCTAGAGACTCTCGCACCCTGTGGGAGATGATGACACTGCAATCCAGCGAAGTCTGCGATCGCCAACGGCTCAGAATAAGCCTTTGGAGGGCCCTGGAATGAAACTGAGCAAACGGAAGTGCCTCCATGGACCAGCATCAAACCCAGAAGGCGCATACACCTTCGAAGGGACATCGCTGTCGAAGACTTCATAACCAGTACATGTCGAAGGAGACATGCTTGCTTGTCTGGAAGCAGAGACACCACTGCTCGTACCGTGTCGAAATGCATCCCCAAAAACAGGATTGACTGCGACGGTTCCAGAGACGGCTTATCCCAACTGACCAGCCACCCGAAGTCCTCCAGGAGCTGAAGGGATAGAATGCAAGCCGTCACTGCCTCCTCCTTTGAGGACGCCACAATCAAAAGGTCGTCCAGGTAGGGAAGAATCGAAACCCCCTGTCTTCGAAGAATTGCCATGAGAGGCGCCAGAATTTTTGTAAAAACTCTGGGCGCTGAGGCCAACCCGAATGGCAGAGCCACAAACTGGTAATGGTCCTGACCTATGGCAAAACGAAGGAAGCGTTGGTGGGCCCTTCCGATTGGGAAGTGCAAATAAGCGTCGCGAATGTCGATTGACACCAAAAAAGCGTTCTGCGACAGGGCCGCCAAAACGGAGCGAAGCGACTCCATGCGGAATTTCCTGGCGTGGACATGCCGATTCAATCTTTTGAGATCCAGAATGGGCCGAAATTTGTCCTCTTTTTTGGGGACCACAAAGAGGTTAGAATGAAACCCTCTTCCCCGGTCCTCCGCGGAACCGGCACCACCACACCTTTCTGCAGAAGGGAATCTACCTTCCGCAGTAGAGCGGCAAAAAGCTGTGCCCATCGCTTCCCCCCAGGGCGGGGAACGCAGTGACCCCCGATGTGCGGTTTGCGTCCCCGCCAGGGAAGCCATCCTCATCCCCCAGGGCCGGCATGATTCTGCAGGGACCACCATACAGGGTAATTACAGATCCGCCAAGGGAGAGGTGGGAGTCCAGCAGCGCTGAGACCTCTAGACCACTTCTGCTGATCCAAGTCTCTTGTCCGTTGAAAATAAAAAAATCTTCTGAGGAGCTGCTTCCAGCAGCGACTATCCTCTGAGACCTCAAATTTTAGACTGGAGAAGCTGGAGTAGGAGGAGCCCGAGCTGGAGGGGCCGGTCAACACTCTTTTTAATCTGAGGTGTCAATCCTATCTGGGCTCCGCCTACCCACTAGTAATGACTAGTGTGTCTCTCTTCCTTCCATCTGCTGCTGAAATGACTCTTAACTAGTCTGTCCTTTAAGGATCTCCCTTTTCGGAATGTGATTTGAGGATAAGGGGTAAAAGATCACCAATGTCCTGATCCATTTTCAGGATAGGCCAGTGATCCTTGAGGATCTTACGCAATCCATTCGCACCATTATTAAAGGTGGTAATAAAACGTAGACCAGAGAATTCATCTTTCTTTGGGGATGGAGATAGCAAATCCATCCTATTTTTGATCTTAATATCATTATAGGCCCCTTTTAAGATATGATCAGGATACCCCCAATCCAGAAATCTATTACGCAGATCATTTGCCTGATATTTGAAATTGGCCTCATTAGAGCAGTTTCTGCATACTCTAGTATATTGGCCCTTGGGTATACCTTTTTTTTGGGCCAGGGGATGACTGCTCTCCCATCTCAAGAGGGAATTAGTAGCAGTCGATTTCCTATGGATGCTGGTGCTTAGAGATCCATTCTCCATTTTTTCAATCAAAACATCAAGAAATGATAGTCTTAAGGGAATCCATTCAAAAGTAAAACTTAAGCCAATGTCATTCGTGTTCAGTTTTGTAACAAATTCAGCAAGAGATTCTCCAGTGCCTCTCCAAATGATGAAAACGTCGTCTATATATCTTAGCCAGAGAAGAGCATTTTCAGCTCCAACAACGTTACTATCACCAAAGACTACAGTTTCCTCCCACCAGCCCAGGAGCAAATTTGCATAGGAGGGGGCACATGGGCTCCCCATTGCAGTGCCCTTGAGCTGGTGGTAGAAATTATGATCGAAGACAAATTGTGGGTCAGCAGGTAACGTAAACAATTACCTATGAACTCATTGTGTTCCCTCAGTTGTAAACCCCTGCTTTTCTAAAAGTACTCAGTGGCTTCTAGTACCTTCTCATGGGGGATTGATGAATAAAGCGCTTCAACATCAATGCTCGCGAGAATAGTGTCAGGTTCCATCATTACCCCTTCTATTTTACTCAATAAATCTGTTGTATCCCTTGTATAAGAACTAAGGGCTAGAACAAATGGATTTAGAATTTTATCAAGATAGGTACCAAGATTTTTGGTTAAACTCTCGACTCCTGACACTATTGGTCTTCCCTTCAAGGGAGTCAATCCTTTATGTACCTTAGGAAAGCAATAGAATGTAGCCATTACTGTAAATTTTGGTACAATAAATTCATATTCATTTTTATCTTTGACTCCCTTTGCAAGACCATTCATTGCAATATCTTTTAATTCCTGAGTAGAACCTATTGTAGGGTCAGAGGGTAAAATACAATAACTCTCTCTGTCGTTTAGAATGTTCAGACACATTTGTTTGTAATCACAGGTGTTCATAATCACAACATTTCCACCTTTGTCGGAACTCTTAATGGTGATGTCACGATCTTTCTCCAAACTTTGTATCGCTGTCATTTCAGAACGAGTCAAATTATATCGAGTATATGAAGGATTCTCACCAAATTTTTGTAGGTCATGTGATACTAGATTTAAAAAAATATCAATAGATGTCAAATCTGACTGAGGAGGTGGCATTTTCTTATTTTTACATCTCAAATCAGTAAAAGGACCTTCAGCTCTAGTGTTGGGGTCAACCTCAGATAAATGATACAGAGTTCTGATATCTTCCAGCAAAGAATCAGGAACACCCAGTTCCTCTCATGTCTTTTTTTCGGTCTGAATGTGGAATTTCTTCCATCTTAATTTTCGAATGAATAAGTGAAGATCCTTCATTCCTTCAAAGGTGTCAAAATTACTAGAGGGGACAAATGATAATCCCTTACTTAACACACACATTTCAGTCTCTGTTAGTACTCTATTTGACAAATTCAAGACCTGTGGTTTTCCCCTTGGAATGGTGTGCTTCTGGGGTTCAATCTGTTGCGTAGAGGATAACTCTGTTCTAAAAAAAAAAGAAGAAGAGGTGGAGGGATTTTGTGCAGAAGAGTAATTAGGTCTACGATCAAAATCTCCATCCCCAAAGAAAGAAGATGAATTCTCTGGTCTACGTTTTATTACCACCTTTAATAATGGTGCGAATGGATTGCGTAAGATCCTCAAGGATCACTGGCCATTCTTCTAATATACCAATCTTTAAAGTTATTTGTGGGTATATTTATATCAGTCCCGTTCATCACACTATGTTAATGTGCTATGTCCTAGGCATTAAGATGCCATTCTTTAAATTAATTGTGGGTATATGTATATCAGTACCGCTTAGTGCAATGTGCTTTGTTTTTCTAAAAAAGGTTTTTCTATGATACCATAATAATTTCCAGTGGTTGACTAGTATCAATTAATATGTGTTTTATTTTATATGTCCGTGATTCTCAAGCAGTAATTATAATATATTTGGCTCTAATTTATGCTTTTGTGAGATTTGGATTGATGTGCGGCACTCATGAGCATGATTTGGTGGATACACTTTATGAGTGCTGGGTATGTAGCCGGCAGCACACTGCGCAGACGCCGAGTCACAACAGCGCTTTGGCGCTGGACTTACATAGGATGCTTTCATACACTATAGATAGAAAGTCTTTTGCTGGTTGATTCTGCGCATGCGCTCATCTATGGTGTTACCGGAAGTCACTTTCTTTTATACGTGACTAAACAGGAAGTCTTCGTATGCGACAGACAGGAAGTCTCTCCCTGATTGTGTCTGCGCATGCGCCAATTCATGGCGGCACCGGAAGTCACTTTCTTGCAAGCGATACTATCGCAAATTAACGTGACTATGCTCCTGGGCGTGCGGTTCAGCATAACTGTGCTCCCTATTCACGGACATAAAATGTTTTTAGTTTCTTATTGGTGGGTTTGTATTTATCATGTGGTGATTTGTTGATTTGGTGATGGGTGTGTTCATTTATTTGATATAAGGGGGCATTTGTGAAAAAACTCCCCTATGAGAGATACATGCTGTGCAAGTATGATTCGTTTGTGCCATATCCCCTGATGAATCCTGATGGAAGAAACGCGTTGAGAAAGGGCTTCACACAGTCTGGTCATATACAGAGAATTACTTGTTATAGGAGATGAATTGAAAATGCCTCTTTAAATGGGTGAGAGCGTTCCATTTTTCTTAATATGCTATATGTTCCATACAATGAAAGGCCAACTCTAGCGGTGCAGGGTTGAGATACAATTGTTTATTTGCAGTTCTAGCGGTGCAGAATTGATATTACGTCTATTTGTATGGCTGTTCATATATACTCTCTCCCCATACATTGTTCTTTCTATTTGGATAAATATAGAGGTATCTAAATATTTTTTGAAAAATGTGCATAACTCTAGTGGTACAGGGTTAGCACATTTAATGCATATTTAATTCTCCCTATAATTGATTATACCTATCTCTCAAGGTATATCAAATATCCTCATTTACACTATTTTTTGGTTGAGGATGTGTCCGTTTTTTAACTTTTTTTTTATGAAATAAATGTTAAGTTTTAAATTTTCCCTTTTTGCTGCTATCCTTCAAACATTTAATTAACTCGCCCTTAAAGTGTAGGCTGGTCAGCTTCACCTTGGTATGGCTGTGAGGTTAGGTGGTAGTGTGGGTGAAGGGGAAAAGGAAAATAGTCAGCTCACCAGTCTTCTGCTGATTTCTCTGATTGAACACGCACGGAGGAGCCTTGATCAGAGGCGTGGTTCACAATGGAAAATGGAAGAGGAAAAATATCTCCAGCGTGTAATCCAATAAAATCATTTTTGCATTCAAGACATTTTAAAATGTATGTATCAAAAATACAAATGAACAAAGCAAAGGTCAGGATGGGGTCCCCATAACAACCAACGCGTTTCAACCTCTTGCGGTCTTAGTCATGGTATGAAATGAGATCCCTTGTCCAAACCTTAAATGATTAACTGCACATGACAAAACGGGTGCAGTATTTAAAAATTCTAAGAACAAACAATCAAATCACTTGGACAAGAGATTGACAAAAGTACAAATATACATATAATAGAAAACCTATAACTTATACTGAAATACATTCATTAGAATCATATTATGACAACTTAGGAAAGTGCACTAGAAAAAGAGAATAAAAAAGGGGCCTTTACAAGTGTGGGTTAATGAATAGCTCCTGAAAAAGGAAAAAAAAAATTTTGTTTATTCAATCATATTGCAAAATAAGGTCTTGTCGTTTATTTAAACCAAAGGGCACTCTTGTATTTAATTTAAAAATCCAAAAGGATTCACGATTGAGGACTCTGCATCCATAATCACCTCCTCTCGTGGGCTTATTAGCCTTTTCAGTACCCATTGCCACAATAGTGCTAGTACTGCCTGCATGAACCATTTTACAATGGTAAGATACTGCTGAAATATTATGGGCAATGGAGCTTGTGGCTCCCGAAAGATGTTTTCTAAATCTATTTTTAAAAGGGCCGATTGTACATCCTACATATTGTAATTTGCAGGTCACACATTCCATTAAATAAATTAAACCTTCTGTGTTACAATTCATGTGTGTGGTAATTGGATAAGAAAGACCTGTTGCTGTGGAAGTAAATCTTTTATTTTTTCGTACATAGTTGCAAGTTTTGCATGGGTGATGTCCACACTTGTAAAAGCCCTTATAATTTAACCACGTGTTACTCCCAATCTTTTGGGTGCTTGTAAACAAACTAGGAGCAAGTATACGTCCTAATGATTGCGCTTTTTTTGCAACTAAACGCAAATGAGAATTATTCAGAATTTGAGACAACCTATCATCACCATGTAAAAGACGGATTTTGGTAAGAACTTACCTGTAAAATCCTTTTCAGCGAAGAAGGAAGGGAGACACACTCATTACTAGTGGGTAGGCGGAGCCCCAGATAGGATCAATACCTCAGATTAGAAAGCGTGTTGACCGGCCCCTCCAGCTCGGGCTCCTCCTACTCAGGTCTTCAGTCGTACCAAAGCTTAAGGAAGAACAATATCACCAGCGAAGCAACATAACCCCTTCTGAAGGACTTCAGAGAAAAATACAAAAGTACAGGTTATGCATGCATTTGCAACGAAAAACCACACAGTCCCAGGTACAACTCACTGAACCTGACTACTGCGATAAGCTGGCAATGCTGGAACAGAGCCGTAGCGCGTCGACCTCAGCTCAGAAAATCGCTATCAGAGAAGGGCCACGCTGCTTCTGTAAATACAACAACACACTTCTGCCATGGGAGGGATGTGTGTCTCCCTTCCTTCTTCGCTGAAAAGGATTTTACAGGTAAAATCTGTCTTTCAGCTGCAGATGAAGGAAGGGAGACACACTCATTACTAGTGGGACGTCCCAAAGCAGTCCAAAAAATAGGGTGGGAAAAAAAAAACTAAAAGAGGCAGAAACCCAACAACCTAGATAAATGCGCAACAGGCGCCAAATACAAGTTAACTAAAACTTAGATTACCGCTGCCTGCAGGACCCTACGTCCTAAGGCCGCATCAGCGGAAGCACTGACGTCCACCTTATAAAACTTTGTAAATGCGTGGACGAAACGCCAGGTCGCCGCTCGGCAGATCTGGGCTGCCGAAGCCCCTTGATGAAAGGCCCACGATGAAGCCACAGCCCTCGTGGAGTGAGCTCGAACCTTAATCGGGCAAGGTTCGCCTTTAAGACGGTAAGCCTCAAAAAAGGCTGACCGAATCCAACGAGCTATAGAGTCCCTGGAAGCTCAGTGATCACGTCTACGACCTGCTGGAATCCCAAAAAGAGAATCTGACTTCCTAAAACCTTGAGTAACAGACAGATAGAACTTCAAGGCCCACACTAAATACAATTTGTGCAAATCTCGTTCCTTTGCATTCCTCGGGCCCGGGCAAAGCGAGGGCAACACAATATCCTGGTTGACATGAAATTGCGACACCACCTTAGGTAGAAAGTCGCCCCGTGTGCGAAGCACTACTCGATCCAGGTAAAACTCCAGGAAAGGCGGCGAGCAAGAAATAGCTGCCAACTCAGAAACCCTTCTTAAAGAGGTTACCGCCACTAAGAATGCAACTTTCCAAGAAAGTAACGAAAGGCTAGTAAAACCCATAGGCTCAAAGGGCACATGCTGAAGAGCCTCCAAGACAAGGTTGAGCCGCCAAGGAGACACAGATGCCTTCCGCGGTGGAAACTGACGAGATACTCCTTGAATAAAAGGAACGCACTTCTCTACGCGAGGCGATAGCCTTCCGAAAAAGCACGGACAGGGCAGAAACCTGACCCTTCAGAGTGCTAACTGCTAAACCTTTGTCCAACCCGTACTGTAGAAAAGCCAACAGATTGGGAATGGAAAAAATCCTCAGATTCCTTGAAGAACCCGAACACCACGAAAAGAAGGCTACCCAAGTTCTGTGATAAATCTTAGTAGTGACCGGACCTCTAGCAGCTCGCAGAGTGGCAATGACTGCAGCTGAGAAACCTCTACGGTTCAATATTTTGGTCTCAAGAGCTACGTCGTCAAACGCAGAGACTTCAAGTCCGGATGACGAAAGGGCCCCTGGTTAACAGGTCCGGCCGAGGAAGAAAGTGGGAATGGCGGTGCCGCCAAAAGCGACACCAGTGTCGCGAACCACGTCCTCCTTGGCCAATCCGGGGCTATCAGAATAGCCGGAATTCTCTCCAGTCTGATCCGACGCAGCACCAGAGGAAGTAAAGATATTGGCGGAAACACATAGACTAGCTCGAAATGGTCCCACGGAGCCACCAGAGCAACCACCGCCACAGCCTTCGGGTCCTTGTACCTGGACATGAAGGTCGGTAATTTGGCATTGAACCTTGATGCCATCAAATCCACTTGGGGAGTTCCCCAACGGGAACACAGCAGTGCAAAAATTTTCGGATGAAAACTCCATTCTCCAGGATCCTCTCTCGCGACTGAGGAAGTCCGCTTTGGTATTCTGGACTCCTGGAAAGTGAATCGCAGAGATGTCTGGAATCTTGGTCTCGGCCCATAGCAGGATCCGAGACACCTCCATCATGAGCCTGGAGCTCCTTGTCCCGCCTTGGTGGTTGATATACGCAATCGCCGTCGCGTTGTCTGTCTGCACTCGGACTGGTAGACCGCTTAAAGGGACCGTCCAGTGTTGGAGGCAAAGGAAAATTGTCCTCAATTCCAGGATGTTGATCGGTAGAACAGACTCTCCCGATGACCATACTCCCTGGATCCAAAAGATCGTTCCAGGCATCCCCCCCAGCCCATCAGGCTGGCATCTGTGGTTATGACCGACAACCTCGGAGGGAGGAAAGATTTCCCCAGGGATAACGCTCCTGGACGTAACCACCATCCTAGGGATTCTCGCACCCTGTGAGAAATTATGACGCTGCAATACAGAGAAGCTTGCGATCGATCCCAAAGACTCAGAATGAGCCTTTGGAATGAAACTGGACAAACGGAAGTGTCTCCATGAACGCCACCATTAAACCCACAAAGAGCATACACTTCCGAAGAGACATTACTGTCGAAGACTTTATAATCCGTACATGTCGAGGGGAACATGCCCGCTCGCCTGGAGGTAGAGGCACCACTGCCCGTACCGTGTCGAAATGCATTCCTAAAAATAGGATAGACTGCGACGGTTCCAGAGACGACTTCTCCCAATTGACCAGTCACCCGAAGTCCTCCAGGAGCTGAAGGAATAGATTGCGAGCCGTCACTGTCTCCTACTTTGAGGACGCCACAATCGAAAGGTCGTCCAGGTAGAGAAGAATCGTAAGTCCCTGTCTTCGAAGAATTGCCATGAGAGGCGCCAGAATCGTTGTAAAAACTCTGGGCGTTAAGGTCAAGCCGAATGGCCGAGCCACATAATGGTCCTGACCTATGGCAAAACGAAGGAAGCTCTGGTGAGCCCTTCCGACGGGAACATGCAAATAAGCGCCGCGAATGTCGATTGACCAAAAAGACGTTCTGCGACAAGGCTGCCACAACGGAGCGAAGCGACTCCATGCGGAATGTTCGGGTGTGGACAAGCCGATTCAATCTTCCAAAATAGGGCGAAATTTGTCCTCCTTTTTGGGGACCACCAAGAGGTTGGATAAAAAATCCTCTTTCCCGGTCCTCTGCAGAAACGGTATCACCACACTCTTCTGCAGAAGAGAATCGACCACTCGCAGTAGAGCGGCAAATAGTTTGGCTCTGATGGAATGCGAGATTGGTAAAAAACTGTTCGGGGGTCGAAAAAGAAACTCTATGAAGTAGCCTGCCAACACAACCTGTGTCACCCAGGCGTCCGACACACGGGAAACCCAAGTCGGTTTGAATTGGAGTAAACGACCCCCCACTCGAGAGCGCTCGAGTGAGACCCAGACGTCAGTTCGCCTTAGCAGGTTTTTTGCCAGCTTTTGTGTGAACAGAAGTTCTGTTTCCAGGGTATGCGGAATTTCTGAGAAATCCCCTTTTTTTTTTTTTTTTTTTTAAAAGAGAGAGACGACCCAAACCCCCAGAGGGTTGGCTGGATCATCCCCTGAACCGAAAAGATCGCCGACAACTACCGTGCCAGATGCAGAAGTCACAGCTCTGTGTTGCGGTAAAGCTGTTTCTTCTACCTTTGCCTTGGCAATCAGCTTCGTAAGGTCAGATTCAAGTAGCTGACCACTTTCTAAGCTAAAGATAGCAAACCCTGCTTGAAAACCACGTTCCACTGTCTAAGCCACAGTGCTCTTCTGACTGTGACTGTCGAGGATTACGCCCTGGATAGCAGTGACGCAGTATCCTTCAACTTGAAAAGCCCATCTACCTCGATAGAGGGGATCCATCTTGCCACGCCGTCTTTAGACGGTACAACCGGCTCAGGGAAACTTTACAAGTACACATAGATCCTTAATACTGAATCCATGACTCGCGGCTTCGCAGATGGATATTGTTGCCATCTCCGCTTTTCTGTCCAGCAGTTCCTGCAGACTCGCCTTCCCTTTACCAGGAAGATTTGCTAAGCTGGGATAAAGGAGCATTCAGTAGAAGGGGTCCTATTAACAAACAACTCCGTAGAAACGGATACAGTTTGTAAAGCCAACGCGACCTAACTCCTGAAACATCCGGGCCGACTTACCAGGACGTCTAGCTACCTCCTCCGGTAACTGTAACGCCCTCATGGCTCCATTAGTACGGCCCATGAGAGAGGCAGAGTGTCCCTGCCGATCCTCCTTGTCCGAATCGGACATCTTCGCTATGCGAGAAGGAAGGCACCGATTTGTGTCGCTTCCTTGAGAGGATCTAGCTGACACCCAATAACCTAGAAGGTCAGACAGGCCATCAATAGAAACTAGTGAGGACCTCCATTTTGACACCACTGGAACCTCCAACCGCTGCTCATGAATCGAGGTCTGCGTGTGCGAGACTGATCCTGTAGCGGATCTGGGAGATGGACTCTGACATGCCCTTGCACAGTATACGGCAGGTTAAACCTGTCAGTAACTAGAACAGTGTGTTTCTTAAAGAAGAAACAAACGCTGAAGGGTTAAAGCTCCTAAAGAGAGAGCTACCCCAGCAGTCCCCCATTAAGAGTTAACCGCCTAAGAAGGGGTTAAAGTAGCAGACTCCCCACAACCTTGATAATGAAAAGGGTGTGCGAGCCCCAAGCGCCTCTTATAAGGCCGCAGCTGCAGGACAGCTATGCCACACTATACAGAAAAACGTTCCACAAGATCGCTAAAAAATTGCGCTGTTTTGTATAACGCAATGACCGCCAAAGTCATGATCGCTAACCGCTTATGCGATGTTAATGAGATCGCTCAGATTGGCAGCTACTAGCGACATTAAAAAAGGTCACACAAACGATCGCATTAGTATGCGTCGTTATCAGGATCGTTAGCGGAAACGTATAGTGGCAATAATAATAATATTACTAATAATATTAATATCGCAGGCTCCACACAACCTCTTTATTAATATTGAAAAGAGTGTGTGAGCCCCATATGCGATAACAGCCGCAGGACCGCGCTATCTGCCACTCATTAGTGCCCCAGACGGCGTCCGCGCTGTGGGAGTGAAGGGGTTAAGCTTCTGCCCGTGGGCTAGAAGCGACTCACCCAGCTGGTAACGGTTCTTGCCGGGAGGGGAGCGACGTCCGGAGAGCTTTTCAGTCAGCGTTCCTGTCAGCAATGGCCGCCGCGCTCTGTCTCCGATGTGCTCCATGTACAGGAGCCAGAAAAGGAGACTGCCATAAAGCGCGCTCAGCGGCGGGAAATTCAAAAATAAAAAAGTGCGCACTCCTCTCTCCCTTCTCCTCAGAGTCACCGGCATGTATAATGTACAGCGGCTGCCGCAGCAGCCGTTAAATCACTCACACACATTAATAAAAATGTGGAGTACTCACCAGCCGAGCGCCACAGGGACCCCCAGGGGTTTCTGGCGCTTGCCCATGCTTCCCCTCAGGGTGGGGGACGCAGTGACCCCTATGCGCGGTTTGCGCCCCCGCCAGGGAAGCCATCCTCATCCCCCCGGGCCGGCAGGGTTCTGCAGGGACCACCATTAGGGTAATTACAGATCCGCCAAGGGAGAGGTTGGGGTCCAGCAGCGCTGAGACCCTGAGACCTCTAGACCACTCTGGTGATCCAAGTCTCTTGTCCGATAAAAAATAATAAAATCTTCTGAGGAGCTGCTTCCAGCAGCGACCGTCCTCTGAGACCTCAAATTTTAGACTGAAGACCTGAGTAGGAGGAGCCCGAGCTGGAGGGGCCGGTCAACACGCTTTCTAATCTGAGGTATTGATCCTATCTGGGGCTCTGCCTACCCACTAGTAATGAGTGTGTCTCCCTTCCTTCATCTGCAGCTGAAATGGGAACATATTTTTTGATAATATCAATGATAGAATCAAATTGTGGGCTAAATTCAGTAACAAAGTTGATACTAGTAGAAATTTTTCCTTTTTTAGCCGACCTATTAGACCTCGAGATCAGTGTATTCCTGTCAATTTTATTGACAACATTTTGTGCCTTGTAGAGAGTACAATTTGGATAACCTCTCCTTCGGAGTCTATTGATGGTTTTTTAGATTCCACTTCATATGTAGCAAGAGAGGTACAGTTTCTTTTTAATCTTATCAATTCTCCCTTGGGTATGTCGTTAATTACATGTTTGGGGTGAGATGAGGGAGCTTCTAGAATAGAATTGGTATCAGTAATTTTTCTGTATGGGGAGATAAGGATTGAGTTTGTATGAGAATCAACAGACAATAAAATATTCAAAAAATTAATTGAAGATTTTGAAGTACAGTAAGTGAAGGAAAAATTAAATTAATTCATATTGATATTGTTGATGAAATCAACGATTTCTTCTTGTTCCCCTTTCCATATTAACAACAGGTCATCTATATAACGGCCAAAAAAATGTACTTTATTAATAAAAGGATTATTTTCGTGAAAAATATATTTTTCTGGACTTCCGGGAGGCGGAGCCAAGGAATGGCTGCTTTTTAGCAGAGCTCCCCGCTGGCCTTCTCTCATATGTGGCCATCCCTCAGTTTGTGAGAGGAGAAACAGCTTTAATCAGCGGGGGGAATACCTGGACAGGGGGCTCGTCTGTCGGGTCTGCCTCTCCAGGCGCAGGAGACGCCATGCAGAGTGGTACAGGCCGCAGGCCAGCTGTGAAGAGGGACTTGCACAGATAAGAGGTCCCAAGATAACAAGCGACCACCCGTTGGGAGAGAAAAAACAAACAGTGAAGCCCAGAAGATCTGGCTGTTATCCCATCTAGGGCCAGAGGAGGTGAGTGCAGTGGCAATAGGGGGAGGGTTAACTACAACAGAAGCAATCTCCCTGCCACAGCCCTCAGCAGTTTCCCTGCACTACAGGCTTGTTGTGAGCTGCATTGTTTTAAGTTGCTGACTGTAAGGAAAGGGACGCCGCCATTTTGTATAGGGCCTATACCAGCCTCCATTTTGTCGGTTCACAGAGCCACAGACTGCTAACTACACAGGGCCTGTTAGCATATCCAGTACGACCGGTTTTGATGTCCACTATGAATCAAAAGGGCTTTAACATGCTAATTAGTTTAGGCCAGTGTCTGAATAAGATGGTCAGTCGTATGCTAAATAGCTCAAACTCAAGCCAGTATTTCCTGCTCCATATGAATTGCAGGCCAGTTAATATGCGTGCTTCAAAGCAAAGGGGAAGGGCCTAGCAGGTTTAAGAACTGTAGCCATGAACAGGCTGTTCTCAATCCATTTTCTCACAGCAGCAATAAGCACAAGGGACAGATTTGATTTGCCTTGCCAAGGGTGCAGCCACACATGCTTTGGGGACTATCCAGCAACTGAAGACTGTTACCTGGGGACGGCAGAGCCCCTGCCTTCCCATGACCATACTACCCGGTAATATTGATCTATAGCTTATACCTTTAAGCCTTGTACATTATCGTTGTATTTTTACTCTGACTGCAATTCCATTGTAATTACGTTGTATATCTTTACTGTATATTTGTGTAATTATCTAGTGCGCCCTTAAGGCAATTAAACCATAAAATTAATCTTGGGCTGATGCTTTTACTCTGATCACGGATCTTAGAATACCCATTGGGTAACAGGACACCCCCCCCGGCGGCCATTTGCTCTAGGTGCAGTTCCCTTACTGACCTGAGAGACAAAGGGGGCGCCGGAGAGCTGTACCTGTGGAGTTACGTCCCATTGGTGACGTGGGAGGAAGGGGGTCGTCCCTCACATTTGGTAGCGGCGGTGGGATCAGAAGCTGTGATACCCGGGTTACCGTGTGGCGGTCGACTTAGTTATTCACAATTGGTGGCAGCGGTGGGATCAGAGTAATAGTGTGCATGGGACCCCTACTCCCAGACACTAGAGACTACCAGCGGTACTTTCACTGGTTGGGTCTTAAGATCAGCCCAGCACTAGACGGTCAGAGTGTAAATATAATAAGTTGTGTGCAAGGTCAGGGTTGCGGCTGTGTCAGTAACCAAAGGTTCCCAAAATGGCGGAAGGCACCAGGAGTAGGGCAAAGGGGGAGGCCAATGCTGTGGTCTATGAGGGGTTCGATACCGATGAGGGGGAGCTCAGCCAGGGCTCCCCAAGGAGCCCGACTCCCGTGCTCAGTCTCACAGTGGACTGTCCACCCCCTGCCCGTCCCAGCCTGTCCAGATCGGAGGCCCTTTTCCAAGCGGCTATGGCACAGCTCGAGGCTGGTAATGACGCCGCCTGTTGTGAATAGGCTGGAGACGAGTTCTGAGCAGTAGCTCCCTCTGGTGGTTACAAACGGTACTGGAGGGCAATCTGGAGTATGTGGTTGAGAAAATATTGAATTCTCGTTTTTCTAGACGGAAACTCCAGTATTTGGTTAAATGGAGAGGTTATGGTCAGGAAGACAATTTTGGGTGTTTGCTTCGGACATCCATGCTAGGAGACTCATCCGTGCGTATCATAGAACTCATCCTGACCTACCTGGTTGCTCAAATGAGGGTTCGGTGACCCCTCCTCAAGGGGGGGGTACTGTTGTGAATAGGCTGGAGATGAGTTCTGAGCAGAAGCTCCCTCTGGTGGTTACAAACGGTACTGGACTGTCCAGTGAAGATTGTGAGGATTGGGAATCAGGTGTTACTGACTGGTCTTATATAAGGGAGTCGCCTTCCCATCAGGGTTGCCGGTGATCAATTGTTCTGGTCTCAATCCTTGATTCCTGTTTCCTTGGTAGCCTGCTGTGTCGTGTCTGAATCTCCTGCTTACAGATAAGACATTTTCTTCTTTTTGTTTTTGTGCTTGATTTTTGCATTTTGTCCTGCACTTCGGTGGGGGCCTTCAGGGTTCAGCCACTGATGTTTGTACATTTGCTTTTTCCAGTTTTTTCAGTGGCTGCTGTTTTGTTTTTGGTTACACCAGAGAACTAATTTAGGTGGTAGAGGTCGTGTGATCTCAGGTGTTTTTGAAATTAGTAGAGTTGGTGCTTTTCAGAGTTTTTTGAGATTGTAGTAAGTGCCCTTCCTATCCTTTTCTATTTAGTAAGTTTGGGCCCCAACGTTTGCTCATACTATTTTCTGTCTGTGTCAGTATTTCTTCTTGTCTAACCGCCATTACATGTTTGGGGGCTTTCTATGTTCTTTGGGGATCTGCTCCGGGGCAGATAGCTTTCCTCTTTCTATCTTTAGGTGTAGTTAGTTTCTCAGGCTGTGACAAGGCGTCTAGGACCAACGTAGGAACGCTCCACGGCTGCCTCTAGTTGTGGTGGTTAGTCAGGGTACTGCAATCTCATAGTTTCCAACTGCTCTGGTGTATTTCCTTTTTTGCCTGCTCTCCTCAGCTACCAAATCATAACAGTATCACCGGCCTAAAACTAAAAATTATATGGTACTCACAGAAGGGAAAAATATTGTGGAAAGAAAAAAGTTGTCAGAGTTGTCAGAGATTTTTTTTTTCTGTTTGGTGCATTTTTTTTTTCCCTCTGTATCTCTGGGTGCTGAGGAGGATTTTTTTTTTCTCTCTCAATGGAGTTTGCACAGTTGTCTGGCCGTGTGGATCAGCTTGCCACTGAGGTTCGGAGTATTGCTACCTATCTTGCTGGGTTGCCTGTTGTGGAACCTAGGATTCCCATGCCAGATTTGTTTATAGGGGATCGAGCTAAGTTTCTGAATTTCAAAAATAACTGTAAATTGTTTTTTGCCTTAAAATCTAAGTCCTCAGGGAACGCAGCGCAGCAGGTTCAAATTGTCATCTCTCTCCTGCGCGGCGACCCTCAGGATTGGGCTTTTTCCCTGACACCTGGGGATCCTGTTTTGAGTGATGTTGATGCGTTTTTTCAGGCTTTGGGGTTATTGTACGATGAGCCTAATGTCACTGATCAAGCTGAAAAAACTTTGTTGGCATTAAGTCAGGGGCTTGAGGACGCTGAGTTATACTGTCAGAGATTCCGTAGGTGGGCAGTCCTGACCAAATGGAATGACGACGCTTTGGCAGCTCTTTTTCGGAAGGGACTGTCAGATAATGTAAAGGATGTTATGGTGGGATTCCCTGTTCCCTCTGGTCTCAATGATTCTATGTCATTAGCGATTCAAATTGACAGACGTTTGCGTGAGCGGAAAGGTATGCGTGGAATAATGTTGCCTTGTGAGCCTGCTTCTGAATCCATGCAGTGTGATAGAGTGGTTTCTGGGACACAGCGTCATGAATTTCGAAAGCGCAATGGGTTATGTTTCTACTGTGGTGATGCCTCTCATGCTATTTCAGTCTGCCCTAAACGGGGAAGACGTTTTGCACGCTCAGTTGTCTTGGGTAGTGTTCAGACTAAGTTTTTATTAACTGTTACCTTGATATGCTCTCTGTCCTCATTTTCTGCTCAGGCTTTTGTTGATTCTGGAGCAGCTATTAACCTGATGGATTTTGATTTTGCTAAACGTTGTGGGTTTCCCTTGATACCCCTACGGAAGTCTATTCCCCTACTGGGGATCGATTCTACCCCTTTGGCTGAGAATAAACCTCAGTTCTCTACTCAGGTGATAATGAGGGTAGAACCTGATCATCAGGAGAGTTGCAAATTTTTGGTTCTGTATAATCTGCATGACATTATCGTACTGGGTTTCCCTTGGTTACAGTCTCATAATCCTGTTTTGGATTGGAAATCTGTGTCTGTTATCAGTTGGGGCTGCCAATGTGTTAATACCAACACTCCTGTTTTTTCTGCCTCCCCCCAGGCTCAGGATGTTCCTGACTTTTTGATTGATTTTTCTGATGTGTTTAGCGAAAGTAAATCTGCATCCTTGCCCCCCCATAGGAGCTATGACTGCGCTATTGAATTAGTGCCTGGTAGTAAATTCCCTAAAGGTCGCCTTTTTAACTTGTCTGTACCTGAACATGACGCTATGCGGTCTTATATCAAGGAGTCATTGGAGAAGGGTCATATCAGACCATCCTCTTCACCTTAGGTGCCGGTTTTTTCTTTGTGGCCAAAAAGGATGGTTCATTAAGGCCGTGTATTGATTATCGTCTCTTGAACAATATTACTGTGAAATATCAATATCCTTTACCCTTGATCTCTGATCTGTTTTCAAGGGTGAAAAACGCTACTTGGTTTACCAAGCTTGACCTCAGGGGGGCATATAACCTTATTCGCATTAAGTACGGGGATGAATGGAAGACGGCATTTAATACCCCTGAAGGGCATTTGAGTACCTTGTGATGCCCTTTGGGCTCACTAATGCTCCTTCTGTCTTCCAGTCCTTCATGAATGACATTTTCAGGGATTTTGTGGATAAATTTCTGATTGTTTATTTGGATGATATCTTGATTTTTTCCAATGACTGGGACTCTCATGTAAAACATGTTCGGACTGTGTTCCAGATTTTGAGAGAGAATGCTCTGTATGTGAAGGGATCAAAGTGTCTTTTTGGCGTTCAGAGGATCTCATTTCTGGGATTCATTTTGTCCCCATCTGTTATTGAAATGGACCCGGTCAAAGTTCAGGCCATCTGTGATTGGGTCCAACCTACTTCATTAAAGGCTCTTCAAAGATTCTTGGGTTTTGCCAATTTTTATCGTAAATTTATTGGTAATTTCTCTGTTATTGTTAAACCATTAACTGATTTGACCAAGAAGGGTTCTGATGTGGTGAATTGGCCTCCTGAGGCAGTCTCTGCATTTCAGGAACTTAAGCAGAGATTCACTTCTGCTCCTGTTCTACGGCAGCCTGATGTTTCTCTACCATTTCAGGTGGAGGTTGATGCCTCTGAAATTGGGGCAGGTGCCGTTTTGTCCCAAAGAGATCCAGAGACCTCTAAAAGTAACCCTTGTGCCTTTTTCTCTCGAAAATTTTCTCCCACTGAACGTAATTATGACGTGGGTAATCGGGAGTTATTAGCCATGAAGTGGGCTTTTGAAGAGTGGAGACATTGGCTGGAGGGAGCCAAACATCAGGTGGTGGTCCTTACGGACCATAACAATCTAGTTTATCTGGAATCTGCCAAGGACTTAATCCTAGACAGGCCAGGTGGGCCTTGTTTTTCACACGTTTTAATTTTGTGGTTTCATTTCTTCCTGGCACTAAAAATGTTAAGGCGGATGCCCTCTCGAGGAGTTTCCTGGCGGACTCTCCTGAGTTATCTGATCCTTCTGTTATTTTGAAAGAGGGTGTAGTTCTTTCCGCCATCTCGCCCAATTTGAGACTGGCTCTGGAGGGGTGTCAGGAGGATAAGCCCGAGCGCTGCCCTGTTGGGAAACTGTTTGTCCCGGACCAGTGGAAAAAGAGTGTAATGTCTGAGATTCATTGTTCCGCATTGGCCGGTCATCCCGGAATTTTTGGTACCAGAGACTTGGTTAGTCGGTCCTTTTGGTGGTCTACCTTGTCTCGTGATGTCAGGGAGTTTGTGCAGTCCTGCGGGACTTGCTCTCGCTCCAAGCCTTGCTCTCGTTCTAGTGGTTTGTTGATGCCATTACCTGTGCCCAAGAGACCATGGACCCATATCTCTATGGATTTCATTTCCGACCTCCCTGTTTCTCAGAGAATGACCGTCATCTGGGTGATTTGCGATAGGTTTTCCAAGATGATACATCTTGTGCCATTACCTAAGTTGCCTTCCTCCTCTGAATTGGTGCCTTTGTTCCTTCAGCACGTGGTTCGTTTACACGGCATTCCTGAGAACATTGTGTCTGACAGAGGAGTCCAGTTTGTTTCCAGATTTTGGAGGACCTTTTGTTCTAAAATTGGTGTTCAATTGTCTTTCTCCTCGGCGTTTCATCCTCAGACCAATGGTCAAACTGAGAGAACAAACCAGACATTGGAGACTTATCTAAGATGCTTTGTGTCTGCTGATCAGGATGACTGGGTCTCTTTTTTGCCTTTGGCTGAGTTTGCTCTTAATAATAGGGCTAGCTCTGCCACTTTGATGTCTACATTTTTCTGTAATTCTGGGTTTCACCCTCGATTTTCTTCAGGTCAGACGGAGGCTTCTGTCTGTCCAGGTATTGACTCTGTTGTGGAGCGTATGCAACAGATTTGGGACCAGGTAGTGGAGAGGTTGTCCCTCTCTCAGGAGAGGGCCCAGCGGTTTACTAACCGGCATAGGACTGATGGTCCTCGGTTTAAAGTGGGGGACTTGGTCTGGTTGTCCTCAAGAAATATTCCTATGAGAGTTGCATCTCCTAAGTTTAAGCCTAGGTTCATTGGACCTTATAAGATCATGGAGATTCTTAATCCTGTTTCTTTTCGTTTGCTTCTTCCAGGGACATTTAAGATCCATAACGTGTTCCACAAGTCCTTGTTGAAGAGGTTTGTTGAGCCAGTGGTTCCTACTACTGTGCCTCCTGACCCTGTTTTGGTTGAGGGCAATCTGGAGTATGTGGTTGAGAAAATATTGAATTCTCGTTTTTCTAGACGGAAACTCCAGTATTTGGTTAAATGGAGAGGTTATGGTCAGGAAGACAATTCTTGGGTGTTTGCTTCGGACATCCATGCTAGGAGACTCATCCGTGCGTATCATAGAACTCATCCTGACCTACCTGGTTGCTCAAATGAGGGTTCGGTGACCCCTCCTCAAGGGGGGGGTACTGTTGTGAATAGGCTGGAGATGAGTTCTGAGCAGAAGCTCCCTCTGGTGGTTACAAACGGTACTGGACTGTCCAGTGAAGATTGTGAGGATTGGGAATCAGGTGTTACTGACTGGTCTTATATAAGGGAGTCGCGTTCCCATCAGGGTTGCTGGTGATCAATTGTTCTGGTCTCAATCCTTGATTCCTGTTTCCTTGGTAGCCTGCTGTGTCGTGTCTGAATCTCCTGCTTACAGATAAGACATTTTCTTCTTTTTGTTTTTGTGCTTGATTTTTGCATTTTGTCCTGCACTTCGGTGGGGGCCTTCAGGGTCCCCTCTGGGGGCTTTTGCCTCTCAGTTCAGTTCAGCCACTGATGTTTGTACATTTGCTTTTTCCAGTTTTTTCAGTGGCTGCTGTTTTGTTTTTGGTTACACCAGAGAACTAATTTAGGTGGTAGAGGTCGTGTGATCTCAGGTGTTTTTGAAATTAGTAGAGTTGGTGCTTTTCAGGGTTTTTTGAGATTGCAGTAAGTGCCCTTCCTATCCTTTTCTATTTAGTAAGTTTGGGCCCCAACGTTTGCTCATACTATTTTCTGTCTGTGTCAGTATTTCTTCTTGTCTAACCGCCATTACATGTTTGGGGGCTTTCTATGTTCTTTGGGGATCTGCTCCGGGGCAGATAGCTTTCCTCTTTCTATCTTTAGGTGTAGTTAGTTTCTCAGGCTGTGACGAGGCGTCTAGGACCAACGTAGGAACGCTCCACGGCTGCCTCTAGTTGTGGTGGTTAGTCAGGGTACTGCAATCTCATAGTTTCCAACTGCTCTGGTGTATTTCCTTTTTTGCCTGCTCTCCTCAGCTACCAAATCATAACAGCCGCCTATGACAGACTCCTGGTGGCGGCAGAGAAAGCAGCAGAGCGTGAGCATACAGAACGCCGTGAAGCAGCGGAGCGGGAGCATACAGAACGTGTGTTGCAGGCTACAGAACACCGTGAAGCTGCGGAGTGCCGGCACCGACTGGAGATGGCTCAGCACGGGCCCCCGCTGGACGCACCAGGCCCACCGGAGACAAGGGCTTCCAAGGTACGGGCGGAGGACTTTCCCTTACTTGAAAAGGATGGAGACCTGGATTCCTTTCTGCTTGCTTTTGAGAGGACCTGCCTCCAACATCATCTGTCCCTGGATCAGTGGGCAAGGTACCTGACCCCCATTTGAGGGGTAAGTCCCTGGAAGTTTTGGGAGACTTACCTGCCGGGGAGGAGCAGGACTACAACAGCATCAAGCGGGCCCTGATCCAGCACTACAACCTCACCCCGGAGTCGTACCGCAGGAAGTTCAGGAGCCTGCAGCGGGGTTCAAAGGACACCTGGACCGACCACATGCGGGCCCTGCTGAGAGCTGCGGAGCACTGGACCTCGGGTCTAGAGCTCACTACCCGCCAGGAGGTCCAGGAACTGTTTGTCGTGGAGCAATTCTTGTGGAACTGCCCAGAGGACCTCCAGCAGTTCCTCCGTGACCGGAAACCAAAGGGGGCTTCTGCTACAGCCGCCCTGGCAGACGAGTATGCCAACAACAGGGCGCCGGAGCCAAAGAAGCCTGCCAGCAGCACCTGGAGAGGGGGTAAGCCCAATCCTGCCCCAGCCCCATATCCAGCCCCCAGAGTGCAAGGGGTGTGCCCCCGGCTGCCTTCTCCAGGCCAGGAACAGAACCCAGACGTTGTCATAATTGCAATCAGCCAGGACACTTTAAGGCTGCGTGTCCCCAGTGCCAGAAGGCCCCATCCCTGTCCCAGAAACCGACCACTGTTTTGTGTGTGGGAGGGGGTGGTGGGAGGTCCCTAGACAATTACCAACCCGTCACCATCGGCCGCTCAGCGGTCATGGGACTGCGGGACACAGGCGCTGAACGAACCCTGGTACGCCCTGAGGTGGTGTCCCCTCAAGACTTGGTACCTGGGAAAACTCTTTCCGTCTCCGGAATTGGAGGCGTTGAACCGGCGCTGCCCGTTGCCAAGGTGTATTTGGACTGGGGCGCCGGGAGGGGGATGCGGGAGGTGGGAGTAACGCCGAATATTCCTGCAAATGTGTTGCTCGGGACCGATTTGGGGCGGCTAGTGTCCCAGTATGTGGCCACTGAACCCCCAAGTTCGGCTCCCCAAGAATGTCATGACTCTACTGTGAATGCTAATGTTAATGTATTGAATGTGCCTCCAACAGTGGAGGAGGGAGTGAAACCTGATGGTAAGCCATGCACTGACACTACACACACAGGGCTCACAGTGAGGACAGGTGAGGAGGCTGCACGGGAGAGCTCAGAGGTGGGGGGAGGGGCTGCTATGGGCAGTGTAGGGCCCCTAAGTGAACCCAGCCTGCTGAGTCTAGGGCCCCTGCAGGAAGAGGAACAGGCCATGGGGGGAGGGGGTGTCCCAGGAGAGGAGCCACCAGGTAGGACCCCAGGTCAGGAGTTCCCCACATCCGGGATGTCAGGAAGTCAGGGAAGTCTGCCTGACCCGGCGACTTGGTCAGGGGATGAGGGAAAGCAGGCGCTACCCGTGGTCTCGGTGGTCGTGGCCGCTGTTACCAGGAGTGGGAGCGCTGAAGCCCAAGGAGCCTCGCGGAGGTCCGACGGTTTCCCCCTCTCCGACCAAGTGGCTGCCGAGTCAGACAGTAGCCAGGAGACAGATCCCGGGGAACTGACAGAGGACATGGCAGTTTCATCAATTCTTGCCACATCAAGTCAGGGATTTCAGGCAGCGTTGGAAGCTGACCCTAGCCTGAAGACTCTCAAGGAACAGGTGGCACAGCCTCCCCTGGAGTCCGACCGCGAGCGAGTGGTCTGGGACCAGGGACGGCTGTACCGGGTAACGGTCCAGCAGGGTTCACCGGAGGCGTGGCCCAGGGACCGACAGTTAGTGGTACCCCATCCGTTCAGGGTGGAATTGTTGCGGATCGCACACGAGATTCCAATGGCCGGACACCTAGGGATCACTAAAACCAGGGCCAGGCTAGCTCAGCATTTCTACTGGCCTGGAATGAGGACCGAGGTGATAGCCTACTGCCGTTCGTGTGACACCTGTCAGAGGGTGGGGAAGGCGGGGCCGTGCCCCAAAGCCCCACTGGTAACTCTGCCCATCATCGAAGAGCCTTTCTTGAGGGTGGCTGTGGATCTCATTGGACCTCTGTCCACTCCCAGCCGCTCCGGGAAATGCTTCATACTAACGGTAGTGGACTATGCCACCCTGTACCCGGAGGCGGTAGCTTTGTCGTCCATTCGGGCCAACAAAGTGGCCACTGCCTTACTGGAGATTTTCTCCAGAGTGGGGTTTCCCAAGGAAATGCTCACCGACCGAGGGACCCAGTTCATGTCGCAGCTGATGGAGTCTCTCTGTAAGCAGGTACAGGTGCAACATCTGGTGGCCAGCCCGTATCACCCACAGACCAATGGCTTGTGTGAGCGGTTCAATGGCACCTTAAAGCAGATGCTAAAGATGTTGGTCGACTCCCACGGGAGAGACTGGGAACGGTATCTCCCACACCTGCTGTTTGCCTACCGGGAGGTCCCACAGGCCTCAACGGGGTTCTCCCCTTTGAGCTCCTGTACGGGCGACGTGTACGGGGGCCCCTTGCTCTGGTGAAGGAAGCATGGGAAGGGGATTTAGCCACCCCTGGATTGTCGGTCATTGAGTATGTCGTGCGCTTCCGGGACCGAATGGTGGCCTTGACGCGGCTGGTGCATGACAATATGGCCCAAGCTCAGGCTGACCAGAAGCGATGGTACGACCAGAATGCTTGTGAGCGGACCTACCAGGTGGGTCAAAAGGTGTGGGTACTGGTCCCCGTACCCCAAAACAAGCTTCAGGCGGCCTGGGAGGGTCCATACCTCGTGCACAAGCAGCTCAACGCCGTCACCTACCTGGTCACCCTGGACCACGCCCGTGGAAGGAGGAAGGCCTTCCATG
Organism: Oophaga sylvatica; assembly: GCA_033576555.1. Lineage (NCBI taxonomy): Eukaryota > Metazoa > Chordata > Amphibia > Anura > Dendrobatidae > Oophaga > Oophaga sylvatica. Next base: position 301,205,278 of record JARQOD010000003.1, on the reverse strand, counting down.
TTAACATGATGAAGGCCCACCATGAGCGGGAGGCTTATGCCCAACCAGTGTGCAACCTTTCAGAGGACAGAGAGTCAGAAATTCTCCTGGATCTGCCACCCTAGCCAAAGAGAGGGTGTGGTAGGGCGCACGGGGGAACACAGGAATGTGATACCCCTAGCACCCTCAAAAGCAGGGAGGTGTAAGGAAAGGGACGCCGTCATTTTGTATAGGGCCTATACCAGCCTCCATTTTGTCGGTTCACAGAGCCACAGACTGCTAACTACACAGGGCCTGTTAGCATATCCAGTACGACCGGTTTTGATGTCCACTATGAATCAAAAGAGCTTTAACATGCTAATTAGTTTAGGCCAGTGTCTGAATAAGATGGTCAGTCGTATGCTAAATAGCTCAAACTCAAGCCAGTATTTCCTGCTCCATATGAATTGCAGGCCAGTTAATATGCGTGCTTCAAAGCAAAGGGGAAGGGCCTAGCAGGTTTAAGAACTGTAGCCATGAACAGGCTGTTCTCAATCCATTTTCTCACAGCAGCAATAAGCACAAGGGACAGATTTGATTTGCCTTGCCAAGGGTGCAGCCACACATGCTTTGGGGACTATCCAGCAACTGAAGACTGTTACCTGGGGACGGCAGAGCCCCCTGCCTTCCCATGACCATACTACCCGGTAATATTGATCTATAGCTTATACCTTTAAGCCTTGTACATGATCGTTGTATTTTTACTCTGACTGCAATTCCATTGTAATTACGTTGTATAGCTTTACTGTATATTTCTGTAATTATCTAGTGCGCCCTTAAGGCAATTAAACCATAAAATTAATCTTGGGCTGATGCTTTTACTCTGATCACGAATCTTAGAATACCCAGTGGGTAACAGGACACCCTCCCCGGCGGCCATTTGCTCTAGGTGCAGTTCCCTTACTGACCTGAGAGACAAAGGGGGCACGGAGAGCTGTACCTGTGGAGTTACGTCCCATTGGTGACGTGGGAGGAAAGGGGTCGTCCTTCACATTTGGTAGCGGCGGTGGGATCAGAAGCTGTGATACCCGGGCTACCGTGTGGCGGTCGGCTTAGTTCCTCACACTGACCATCCTGTAAGAGGTGACAGAAACAATAAAGTACTCAAGGTCTGTCTGATAGAGGATTAACCCCTGAGGCCCTGCTACAGAGCTCAAATAAATCAGCCTAAGAAATCACAAGGGGATTACCTCAGAGACTACACACAATACAGGAACTAGAGGACAGTTAATATTGTCTTTATTAACCCTTTGGCAGCAGTGTAATGTAACGTTTCTTAACTGAGACATCACCGCCTTCTATCTTCTCACCATTGTCGCTGAGTATGGATAAATTTGTGGGCAAACAAACTAAAGGAGGCCGTGCCTCTTCTCGAAACCAACAAGGCTCATCCTCGCCTAAATCTACCTCTGATACCAGTAGCGAGACTTCTCATTCAATAGTGGATGCCATCACGGAACGCCTTATGACCGAAATAGACTCTAGATTTGCCACTCTTCAAACCTCAATAGACTCTATAATATCACAAGTTAATAGTCAGGGCACTCGCCTGGATGAGGCTGAACAACGTATCTCTGATCTGGAGGATGTTACCAAGGAAATGGCAGAACGTCTAGAGGGAAAAGAGAAGTCGTCACAGAGCTTCAATCCAAAGTGGACGACTTAGAAAACCGATCTAGACGCAATAACTTGAAACTGATAGGACTACTTGAGTCCATACATCCCTCTGAATTGCTAAAATTAACATCTAAGTGGCTGCTGGGAGCCTTGGATATTCAACTAACATCCGGTTCAATGGCAGTTGAGAGAGCACACAGAATAGGCCCGCAGAGAGGAAAAGACAATGACAGACACAGACCGGTGATATTCAAGGTCCTTGACTTTCAAGGCAAAATTCGTCTACTTACTGCTTACAGGAAGAAAGCGCACCTATCCTACGATGGGCACAAAGTTCTGATGTTTCAGGACTATTCGGCCATGGTGGCGACCAGACGCAGGGCCTTCAACCTGGTGTGTAAGTTGCTGGCTGACAAAAACATTAGGTTCGGCCTACAATATCCAGCGATACTGCGCTTCAATCTATCTGGGAAAAACTGGGCTTTCGATGACCCGGTGAAGGCTCTGGAGGTTGTCCGGGATACTTCCCAGCCACCATGAGCAAGATCCAGAGTGGCTTACTCAGTGACAATACCATGAATCACATAAGGTGATGTCAACTGACATCTGTTTGTTATGTTGTTTTTTGCTGTATTTTTACCTCTGCGTCTAACGTTGGGATGCAGGTTTAAGGGAAATGTTGAATATGGCACACAGTTACAAATTTTGTGGGAGGGGGAGGTTTTTTGGGGAGAGGGTCTCTGCATTCGACTTCAGGTAATCAATAATCCAGGAATTCTAATGCCTACTCGCTGGGATGGGCAGGGATCCCATTATTATGTAACGGTTACATCTAATCGCATTTCCCGCACTGGAGTGGGTTAATGGTAGAAATCAATAGGCAAAAAATGTCCGCTATGACATCTCTCCTTTGGTGTTCCTGGAATGTCAATGGCCTAAATTCCCCGGTCAAGAGGAAAAAAATTTTAAATTATCTGCATCGAGAAAATATTCATATTGTACTTTTGCAGGAGACACACTGGGTGAAGGGCAACCATCCGGTGTTTTCTAGCAAAAAATTTATGTTATGTGCAGAAGCTTCTTTTACTAAAAAACAGAGGGGTGTCGCTATTATGATAAACAGGAATATTGACCATGAGATAGTGGATGTGTTAGAAGATCCTTCAGGGAGGTTTGTCTGCGTTAAGCTGGTTATAGAGGGGACAACCTACAGTGTAATTAATATTTATGCGCCAAATTCGTCGGATCCATTCTTTCGGGCTAATGTGCTAAAACAAATCGCAGGATGGGACACCTCCCATATGATTGTGGGTGGCGATTTTAATGAGGTGCATGACATCGAGATGGATAGATCTAATTCTCAATCTCCTCATATACCTACGCAATGGAGACTAATACAATCTTTTTTAGATCACTTGGGATTGTTGGATGTCTGGAGAGTGCAACACCCTGTTGAGATTACTCTCACTATTCACATGTTCATAATTCCCATGCTAGAATTGACTACTGGTTGTTGGGTCCCTCACTCATGCCAAGAATCACACATACCAAAATTCTGGACGTGCACATCTCAGATCATGCACCGATAACGTTCAGCCTAAAACTAACTAACCCAATCTATTTTCATAGGAAATGGAGGTTCCCGTCATACCTATATCACTCAGATGATTTAAAAAAATTCATACAAATCTCACGGGATACGTAGAAATCTGATAACTAAATACATTGTGAAACACCAATTCTTTTCTGGGATACCTCTAAAGCAGTGTTGAGAGGGCAAATAATTGCGTATATATGTCATAAAAAAAACAGTTGCAGGAGCGGACCCTGGCAGCGCAGAGGGCTTTAACCTTAGCATATAAAAACTTTAAACTTAATAATTCACCCCTCACGAAAAAACAATATATCGAGGCAAAGGAATCGGCGGATACACTAGCTCATGAATGGGCCACTTATAGTATTGATCTTCAAAAGCATAAATTTTTAAATGGGGCAACAAACCTGGCAAATTACTTGCATCTCTTACTAGACCATGCAGAAAGGCCACAAGGATTCACAAAATTCGGACCAAAGAGGTCAGAGTGTTGACAGAGAATGAGGAGATTGTAGAGGAATTTAGATCATTTTTTGGTTCCCTGTACAAAGCGGAGAAGAGGGAGGGGGACGATATTCTAAACTTTATGCAAACGGAGGTGGCACCTTTACTAACAGAGGAACACAGGGAAATCCTTAATGCTCCCATATCCCCTTCAGAAGTCATCCAAACTATCAGCTCCTTGAAGCTCTCTAAATCTCCTGGCCCTGATGGGTATAGTAATGAATTTTACAAAATATTGGGAGGCAGTATAGGGACACATCTTTGTGAAGTCTTTAATCAGTTGGTTCGATCGGGGCAGCTCCCAGACCGTTTCAATGAAGTAGACATAATAGTGCTCCCCAAACCGGGCAAAGGTCCTTTACTAGTGGAAGGATATAGACCAATCTCGCTTTTAAATTCCGACTTTAAAATTTTCACTAAAATACTAGCAAATAGAGTGCAAAAAATAATCCCCAACCTGATATTGCCTCAACAAATTGGGTTTGTCCACGGTAAATCCATAACATACAGTCATGGCCAAAAGTTTTGAGAATGACACAAATATTAATTTTTACAAAGTCTACTGCTTCACTTTTTCTAATGGCAATTTGCATATACTCCAGAATGTTATAAAGAGTGATCAGCTTAACAGCAATTACTTGCAAAGTCAATATTTGTCTAGAAAATGAACTTTATCCCCCAAAACACATTTCAACATCATTGCAGCCCTGCCTTAAAAGGACTAGCTAACCTCTTTTCAGTGATTGCTCCATTAACACAGGTGTGGGTGTTGATGAGGACATGGCTGGAGATCAATCTGTCATGATTAAGTAAGAATGACACCACTGGACACTTTAAAAGGAGGCTGGTGCTTGGCATCATTGTTTCTCTTCTGTTAACCATGGTTATCTCTAAAGAAACACGTGCTGTCATCATTGCAATGCACAAAAATGGCCTAACAGGGAAGAGTAGAAAGATTGCACCTCAGTCAACAATCTATTGCATCATCAAGAACTTCAAGGAGAGAGGTTCCATTGTTGCCAAAAAGGCTCCAGGGCACCCAAGAAAGACCAGCAAGCGCCAGGACCGTCTCTTAAAAGTGTTTCAGCTGCGGGATCGGGCTACCAGCAGTGCAGAGCTTGCTCAGGAATGGCAGCAGGCACGTGTGAGTGCATCTGCACGCACTGTGAGGCAGAGACTCTTGGAGCAAGGCCTGGTCTCAAGGAGGGCAGCAAAGAAGCCACTTCTCTCCAGAAAAAACATCATGGACAGACTGATATTCTGCAAAAGGTACAGGCAGTGGACTGCTGAGGACTGGGGTAAAGTTATTTTCTCTGATGAATCCCCTTTTTGATTGTTTGGGACATCAGGAAAACGCCTCATTCGGAGAAGACAAGGTGAGCGCTACCACCAGTCTTGTCTCATGCCAACTGTTAAGCATCCTGAAACCATTCATGTGTGGGGTTGCTTCTCAGCCAAGGGAGTCGGCTCTCTCACAGTCTTGCCTAAAAACACAGCCATGAATAAAGAATGGTACCAGAATGTCCTCCAAGAGCAACTTCTCCCAACCCTCCAAGAGCAGTTTGGCGATCAACAATGCCTTTTCCAGCATGATGGAGCACCTTGCCATAAAGCAAAGGTGATAACTAAATGGCTCAGGGAACAAAACAGAGATTTTGGGTCCATGGCCTGGAAACTCCCCAGATCTTAATCCCATTGAGAACTTGTGGTGAATCATCAAGAGACGGGTGGACAAACAAAAACCTAAAAATTCTGACAAAATGAAAGCATTGATTGTGCAATAATGGACTGCTATCAGTCAGGATTTGGTCCAGAAGTTGATTGAGAGCATGCCAGGGAGAATTGCAGAGGTCCTGAAGAAGAAGGGTCAACACTGCAAATATTGACTTGCTGCATTAACTCATTCTAACTGTCAATATAAGCTTTTGTTACTCATATGTTTGCAATTATTATATTTCTGTCTGTGATAAAAAACATCTGTCAAACACACATAAAAACCAGAGGGCAGCAGATCATGTGAAAATATAATATTTGTGTCATTCTCAAAACTTTTGGCCATGACTGTACAACATACGGATGGCTTTGGGAGCTATCTCTTATGGAAAATCTCATGGCTGTTTAGAGTCTATTATGGTCAGCCTGGATGCTGACAAAGTGTTTGACAGGGTTGCATGGGATTATCTCCTCGATATCCTGGAGTTTAGAAACTTTGGTCCATGGTTCTGTGAGGCGATAAAGTTGTTATATAAAAACGCGTGTCCAGGCTGGCCATAAATGGTATACTTCTCTTCCACATTTGAAATCCAGAGAGGAATGCGTCAGGGCTGCCCCATGTCGCCCTTACTTTTTAACCTTGCTTTAGATCCTTTACTTAGAACTCTCCAAAATTCTTCAATATACAGGGGCATAGAGGTAGGCTCCACCTCACTCAAAATTGCGGCATTTGCCGACGATATACTCCTATTCATCTCCAATCCCAATGCGGCAATACCAGTTATCATGGAGGCTCTAAATCATTTTGGCAAATGCTCAGGCTTTAAAATAAATTATAATAAATCAGAGGCCCTGGCTCTGTTTGCGCAAGGGAAATTAAATAACTCGACACTTCCTTTCCAATGGAGCACATCATCTATCAAATATTTGGGTGTCCACCTCCCGGCAGATTTGGCGTCCTTATACCACATTAATATTAGACCCCTAATTACGTCCATATTTAACCTTCTAAACTCCTGGAAACACTTTACTTTGTCTTTTTCCGGAAGATGTCATTTAATTAAGATGATAATATTTCCAAAACTATTGTATATTTTCCAAACACTACCTATTTTGTTGACACGTGCTGATGTTAAAACTCTAAACACTGCTTTTAGGAATTTTATTTGGGGAGACAAAAAGCGTACACGTATAGGTCTAATCAAACTACAAGCCCCAAAGGAGGAGGGTGGCATCAATTTCCCAGACATTGCAAAGTACAATCTAGCAGCAAATCTCAGATACACCATTGATTGGTTAAGAGGTAGCTCACATTTCGCAAACGTACTTTTAGACCAACAATTAAGTCCCCATGTCTCCTTACCAGCATTACTACATATGGCCAACGATGACCTTATTGCAGACATAAGAAACCACCCCACCTTATGGCAAACTATACAGACATGGAGGAAATGCAGGAGACTATGTCATTTGAGAAGCGATGTCTCTCCTTTTGTGCCCTTTCTGGGTAACCCGGGCTTTATGGGAGGTAAACCACCCTTATCTTACATTGAGCTAGCTGGGCAGGGTTGCATCTTGGCAGCTGACCTATTAGATGATAGATTCTCCATGCTTGCATTTGACATAGCAGGTTTCCCAACATTTGTAAACAAGCCCTTCCTTTTTCTTCAAGCAAGGAGCATAACTTTGAAAGGCATGGCTGCTGGGGGTGGAGAAAGAGGGAGGAACGCTTTGGATGGCTTCCTTAGGACCGCCAGGGTGCAGATAGCCTCGACAAGCAGTATTTACACACTGTTGCGCAAGCAATGGTCATGGGAGGGCAAAAAGACAGGTCCAGCATGATGGGTTAATGATATACAGAACATCACAGTCGGGGAAATCTTAGATGCCACTTTGATGCAACGGAAGGTGATCCCCTCCAGCAGTTATGCAGACATGTCTTTATTACTCCTTCATAGAGCTTATATTACCCCAAACACTAAGTCTAGGATGTCTCCAGGGGGCACATTCACCTGTTCCAAATGCGGGACAGGAAACACAGACATATTTCATCACATGTGGGGATGCCCCAAAGTGCAAAAATTATGGCAGTCTATCCATGTCGAATTGCAGAATCTTGGTGTGATATTGTTTCCTTCGACGCCGCAATGGGCAATATTTAATATTCTAGACAGCTCTCAACACTAATTCCCCAAACATGTTAAGGCCATGTTGATAATATGGGCCTCAGCTGCCAGTAAAAGTATCTTGCAGCACTGGCTAAATCCATTGCCCACACCAAATCTCTCATATACTCCAAAATAATGTATATTTTTCGAATGGACTGGCTAGATACCCTGACAAATAAAGAGAAATTGACTGGGAAATTTTTAAGTACATGGTCATTGTTCATCCCATCTCTGTCTCAGGACACCAGGGACAAACTAAGGACACATTTTGAAAACACCCAGTGGTATCTTCTTCAGAAAATTAGCGGACATAATCCTATTCCTTGAACTTGTTGATTGTTAATCAAATGCAGGGTCGCTTTAGGGGTTTATATGTTGGGGGGATGGGAGGGTTAAGGGTGGTGGGGGGACATTTATGAGTATTATACCTGTCAAATAAGCGTCAAATAAGCTTGATACCTTCAAACCTGTATGACTTACTTTTTGTCAATGCTCTTTAAATCAATATTTTGAGTTTTACGTCTGTCAAATAAGCTTGTTACTTCAAGACTTGTATGATTATCTTTTATTGTAATACTCTTTAAATCAATAAAACATGTTGGAAAAAAAAATATATATATTTTTCTTTCCAAACAGCTACTGTGATATTTGCAAGGGAGGGCGAACATTTTCCTCCCATGCTCACTCCCTGTGTTTGAAGAAAAAAAGAACCATCAAAGGAAAAATAGTTATGTGTAAGAAGAAAAAAAAAACATCTAAAATGAATAATTGAACTTCCTCTTTATACGGACTGTACTTTTGAAGAAAAAATGTAAGACTCGACATTTTAGTTTGGTGAGGAATGGAAGGATAAAGACCAACAATATCACAAGTTACCCAAGAATATCAGGGAGACCAAATGTATCCATCTAGTGCTGAGATAATAGCTTTAGTATCTTTGATGTAACCAGGTAAATTTACAACCAAGGGTTGCAGGTAAAAACCCACTCACCCAAATTTTCCATAAGAGACCCAATGCCCGACACAATCGCCCTGAAAGGGGGAGGAAAAACATTTTTGTGCAGTTTAGGTAGTGAATGATATATAGGAATTATCGGGTTTTTTACAGATAAATAATCAAAAATTTTTTTGTGTAATAGCACCCATGGATAAACCTTCGTTTAGTAACTTATCCAAATCTTTCTTATATAAATCTGTTGGATCACCCATTAACTTGCAATACGTAGTAGAATCATTTAGAACTTTTAGATTTTCAGAATGGTAAAGACCTGCATTTAGAATGACAACTCCACCCCCCATATCCGCCTGTCTGACCATAATATCCCTATTTGCAATTAGATTTTTCATAGCTTGTTTTTCAGGGAGGGTGAGGTTGTCACCAAAATTGTTGCTGATTTTATCGAGCATAACAAGATCCTTTTCAATTAACTCTTGGAAGGTGTCTAAAATAGATGGTCTAGACTGGATAGGATAAAAAAATGGGTTAGACATATGAAAATTATCATTAAGTGAACAATCTTTGTGGACAGATTGTGATTCTAAGGCCGGGATCACACATGCGAGTAAATCGACCGACACTCGCATCTGAAATCCCAGCTCAGGCGCCGGCACTCGGGAGTGGAGTGAGCGGCTGCATGTATTTCTATGCAGCCGCACACTCCACTCCCGAGTGCCGGCGCCAGAGCTGGGATTTCACATGCGAGTGTCGGACGATTTCCTCGCATGTGTGATCCCGGCCTCAGTCTCTCAATGTATTAAAGTGCAGAAGATCCTGAAAAAGAAAATTGCCAAAAGAGAGATTAGCTGGAAAAAAATCGTTGTTCGCTGACACATTGTAACGATTCCTCCACATCCTGCTGTTGAAAGAAATGGCACTTAAGGGTTACATTTCTTGCAAATCTGTTTATGTCCAACAATGTATTAAAGATATTAAATTTTTTGACCGGACAAAAACCAAGACCCTTGCTCAGCAAAGTCATTTGCGCTTCAGAGAGACTATATGAGGAAAGATTCCACACTGGGCAGGTCAGTATTTCTTCTTGTTCCTGAGTTGGTAGGATTTTGCGTTTATGTTTCCTCCAACCTCTTCTCTGTCGTTTTTTGAAAACGTGCCGGTTCCAGATCTGTTATAATTTGAACCATTGTGCCTGGTGGGGCGGATTGAAGAGTCAGAAAAATTATCAGACATGTTCAGATTAGAACTAGAGGAACCTGCAGATTCCTGGGACATGGTGAAACTGACTCTCCGTTCGCCATGAGAAGGAGTGGAATTCCCCTGTTGAGTCCGTCTTTTGGATTTCCAAGTACGGAAAATTTTCCAGGAATAAACTTGGTTAAGTTCATTATCTTTTTTGTCCCTCTGGAACTTAGTGCGTTTAATATCCGCAATTTTGTTTTCCAGTTTCAATAGATTATTCTCCATTCTTTGTCCAAACTTGTTCATCTCTTCCAAATTATTGTGTTTATTTAAAGAAGTTTGGATGCTAGTAATCTCTTCCTTTATATATGCAGCTTCTTTTTTTTTTCTCTTTTTCTAGTGCACTTTCCTAAGTTGTCATAATATGGTTCTAATGAATGTATTTCAGTATAAGTTATAGGTTTTCTATGATATGTATATTTGTACTTTTGTCATTCTCTTGTCCAAGTGATTTGATTGTTCTTAGAATTTTTAAATACTGCACCTGTTTTGTCATGTGCAGTTAATCATTTAAGGTTTGGACAAGGGATCTCATTTCATACCATGACTAAGACAGCAAGAGGTTGAAACGCGTTGGTTGTTATGGGGACCCCATCCTTCCTTTCCTTTGTTCATTTGTATTTTTGATACATACATTTTAAAATGTCTTGAATAAAAAAATGATTTTATTGGATTACACGCTGGAGAATTTTTCCTCTTCCATTTTCCGTTAGGTGGTAGTGATGATGTTTCAACTCATAACTGCTTTTCCAAATTTGTGTCTGTCTGGAGAGCAGGCGACTGTTTGTGATTAGTCTTGTAAAAAAAAACTCTGAACAGTAAGTTGTACCAAATAAAGATGCATATTACACAGCAGGTCTAATTACAGTGTGAAATCCATCACTGCTCATTTAACATTTATAGAACTCAAGCAGGAAGAGGTCTGCAGTTATTTACACGGATCAAAAAATAAAGGGAACACAAACACCACAACGTAACTCCAAGTCAATCACACTTCTGTGACATCAACCCGTCCAGTTATGAAGCAACACCGATTTATTCACAATTTACCCTGCTGTTGTGCAAAGACAACCCCTATGAGGCCTCATTCACACGTCAGTATTTTTCATCAGTGTTTGTATGCCAAAACCAGGAGTGGACCTTACAGAGAAAAACTATAATTGAAAGACTGACATCTGTTCTGTGTTTTGGAGACAATCCTTGTTTTGACATACAAATACTGATGAAATACTGATAAAAAATACTGATGTGTGAATGAGGCCTAAAGGAGTGGTTCTGCAGGGGGTGACCACAGACCATTTCTCTGTTCTCATCCTTTTTGGTTGTTGTTGTTTTGCTCACTTTTGCATTTTGTAATTTTTCTCACCCCTTAGAGGTACTGTACAATAGCAAGAGGCAGTGTCTACAAACCACAGAAGTTATTCAGGTAGTGCAGCTCATCCAGGATGGTACATCAATGCGAGCTGTGGCAAGAGTAGCTGTGTGTCAGTGCAGTGTCCATAGCATGGAGCAGATAAAAGGTGACAGGCCAGTACACCAGGAAACATGGAAGGGGCTATAGGAGGGCAACAACCCAGAAGCAGGACCGCTACCTCCTCCTTTGTGCAAGGAGTAACAGGAGGAGCAGTGCCAGAGCCCTGCAAAATGACCTCCAGCAGGTCACTGACATCCATATGTCTGCTCAAATTATCAGAAACAGACTCTATGAGGGTGGTATGAGGGCCTTATATCCACAAGTGGGTGTTTGACATCCTCAAACCCATTTGTGAGACCATATGCAGGTGTACTCGGTCCTGGGTTCCTTTTGATGCATGACAATGCTAGGCCTCATGTGGCTGAAGTGTGTCATCAGTTTTTGCAAGATGAAGGCATCGAAGCTATGGACTGACCTGCCTGTTCCTCAGACTTGAATTCCATTGAGCACATTTGGGACATCATGTCTTGTTCCATCCACCAATGCCAAGTTACAACACAGACTGTCCAGGAGTAGACTGATGCTTTAATCCAGGTCTGGGAGGGGATCCCTCATGAGAGCATCAGTCACCTCCCCAGGTCAATACCCAGACATTGTAGGGGGCTCATACAGACACGCAGAGGCCACTTACACCACTGAGCATCATTTCCTTGCCTTGAGGCATTTCCACTGACGTTGGATCGGTCTGTAATTTGATTTTCCACTTTCATTTTGAGTATCATCCAGACCGATAGGATATTAATTTTGATTTACATTGATCATTCTTATGTTTTATTGATCTCAATGCATTCGACTATGTAATGAATACAGATTTGAAACTGGAACATTTCATTCAGTGATATCTAGGATGTGGTATTTTAGTGTTCCCTTTATTTCTGTGAACAGTGTACATGAAGTACAGTTGTGATCAAAAGTTTACATATCCCTGTAGAATTTTTGCTTTCTTGGCCTTTTTTTCAGAGAATATGAATGATAATACCAAAACTTTTTCTCCACACATGCTTAGTGGTTGGGTGTTTTTTGTCAAAACTTCTATGTTTTCTCTTTTTAAATCATAATGACAACCCAAAACATCCAAATGACCCTGATCAAAAGTTCACATAACCTGGTGATTTTTGGCCTGATAACACGCACAGAAGTTGACACAAATGGGTTTGAATGGCTACAAAAGGTAACATCCTCACCAATGTTACATTTGGAGAGAGGTCAACAAGGCCTATGAAGAAAGGAACACCATTCCTACTGTAAAGCACAGAAGATCACTAATGTTTTGGGGATGTGTAAGCTACAAAGGCACAGGAAACTTGGTCAAAGTTGAAGGAAAGGTGAATGCAGCAAGTTATCAGCAAATACTGGTTGCAAATTTGCAATAAGCCCGGAAGCTGCGCCTAGGATGTACTTGGACATTCCAACATGACAACGATCCAAAACACAAGGCCTAGTCGACCTGTCATTAGCTACATCAGAACAAAGAGAAGGTTCTGGAGTAGTCATCTTAGTCTCCTGACCTCAATATCATTGAGCCACTGGGGAGATCTCAAGCGCACAGTCCATGCTTGACAGCTCAGGAATTTACAGGAACTGGAAGCTTTTTGCCAAGGAGAGTGGGCAGGTTTACTATCTGAGAAAATAAAGAACCTCATCCACAACTACCACAAAAGACTTCAAGCTGTCACTGATGCTAGAGGGAGCAATACACAGTATTAAGAAATGAGGTGGATGTGAACTTTTGATCAGGGTAATTTGGATGTTTTGGGTTGTCATTATGATTTAGAAAGAGAAAGCATAGTAGTTTGACAATAAATGACTTCACCCAACCACTAACCAAGAGTGGAGAAAAAGTTTTGGTGTTATTCATATCCTCTGAAAAAAAGCCAAGAAATCAAAAATTCTGCCGGGGTATGTAAACTTTTGAGCACAACTGTAGGAGACACCGAGAATGCTGTATGTAAATCACATAGAATACACACACTGCTGTGTATACACCACATAGGAGACACAGACTGCTGGATACATATCACATAGGAGACACCAAGACTGCTGTAAACATCATATAAGGGACACAGAGACTGCTGTGTATACATCACTGTGCTGAATGTCAGCGGCCAGAGGAGGGTGCGAAGGCGACAGCAGGTGTTCAGCAATGTAAAAAAAAAAAAAATTAAGCACACCCCCTTTGGCAAAGCAGCGCCCTAAGCAGGTGCCTAGCCCTCATCCTGGTCCCGCTTGGCACTATTTTACAATGACATTTAAAACTAACCCAGGTGTTCATATGGGCGCCAATTGCCCACCCTCCATCATAAAATGACTGAAAGAAGCTGACGGACTACCATGTCAGTCGTGGGCCTGTTGGAGGCTTGGTGACCGCTATGTGACTTCCCCTGTGATGCCCAGCCACAGTTCGGTCATTATAGCAGACTGCAATCTTTACTATATCCAAATGCAATACAGTATTGCAGTGTATAGCACAAGCAATCAAATGATCGCAGGTTCAAGTTCCCTATGACGATTAAAGAATAAAATTTTAAAAAATATTAAAGTAAAAATAAAATAAAAATCACCTCCCTTTTTCTCAGAAAAAAATAAAGAAATGTAAAAAAAAACCTATCTAAAACCATCTCTTTTTTTGGTATCACGACATCCAAAATAAGTCAAATATGAAATTCACTTTCTCGGTCGATTAATGCTGCAAGGCCTCGCTCACACCAGCGTATACATCAGATGAGTGCTATCTGATGTTTTATCAGATAGCAATCAAACCAATGTTAATCAATGGGGCAGTGCAGATGGATGATTTTTTTTTCACTTAAAGAATCTGTTAGTGAAAAAATATCACATCATGTAGCGATTTCACTCTGAATTCAGGTGCCACTCACCCATTCAAGTCTATGGGTGTGTGGAAAACATCGGAAGACATCTGAGTGCAGCCCGATATCTGTTGACTCAAAGAATGGAGGAGAAAGCTTGTTCTGCATCTTCTGCACACAGTGTGCTTTGATTATCTCATCTGAGTATATTGCGAATAAAAACAAGTGCTCATACGTCTATGTTAATGGAAAAATAAAGAAGTCATGGCTGTTTGAAAAAGGCGATGAGCAAATAAACGCTCAAAAACAAAAATTGGCTGTTTTTCTGGCTTTGACGCCAAAATACTACACCAGAAACTGTCTAAAATACACTTTTCAACCTGTTCTTACCTGGGTAAGACGTGCATGTAAAAGTTCTGTCCAGTTTAACCAGTACCGAGACACAGTGGACTCCGAGACTCTAAATCGAAAGGCTAGGTCCTGGAGAAGTAACCCTAAGCGCAATCTGGTGAGAACAAGGAGCAGCTGATCTTCTAAACATAAGGCACTCTGAGGTCCCACTTCTGTTTTTTTCCAAATTCTGCCAGTACAAAGTTTTTGGTCAGCTGTAATAAAGCCAAGGAACTCCATGAGATGACTGTAGCTGTCAAAGCCTGTATAAAAGCGCACCCATTTGCTCTCATTTTTAATGCTGTTCATACAGAAGCTGGAATGTTCTCGGTTTTGCTCCTGGTGCTTCACTTGTTGACCCAAGTACAGGACTGTCCCAGAACTTCTCTGCAGCTGCTCCTCTAACTCCTTATTTTTCTTCTTCAGAATCTCCATCTCACAAGTCAAATTCCGAATCTCGGACTCCAGCTCAGTAATCTGTTGGCCCATGTCAGACAGCAACATCCATTTCTCATTCTCCCGTGTCTTCTTTAATGTCAGAACAAAAATAGATAAAAGCAAGTAAAAATGTAGAATAAAAACAGTAATAAAAACAGTAGAAGTCATCACAGCAAAAATCTACAACAAAACTTGTTAAGCTCTGAACTGTCACAGATTGCACCACATACAGGTGCTTCTCACAAAATTAGAATATAATCAAAAAGTGAATTTATTTCAGTTCTTCAATACAAAAAGTGAAACTAATATTATACAGAGTCATTACAAACAGAGTGATCTATTTAAGTGTTTATTTCTATTGATGTTGATGAATATGGCTTACAGCCAATGAAAGGCCAAAAGTCATTATCTTAGTAAATTAGAATACTTTATAACACCAGCTTGAAAAATGATTTTAAAATCCGAAATGTTGGCCTACTGAAATGTATGTTCAATAAATGCACTCAATACTTGGTCAGGGCTCTTTTTGCATCAATTACTGCATCAATGAGGCGTGGCATGGAGGCGATCAGCCTGTGGCACTGCTGAGGTGTTATGGAAGCCCAGGTTGCTTTGATAGCAGCTGTCAGCTCGTCTGTATTGTTGGATCTGGTGTCCCATCTTCCTCTTGACAATAAGGTCAGGCGAGTTTGCTCGCCAATAGGGTTGAGCATTCCGATACTGCAAATATCGGGTATCGGCCGATATTGGCTGTATCGGAATTCCGATTCCGAGTACCGATATTTTCGTCATATCGGATACCGGAATCGGAATTGTCACTGTCACTGTCAGTGTCCGTCGGTCGGGTCTGTCAGGAGTCCGCGGCACTTACCCGGCAGAAGATCTCCGGCGGTCACATCCCGGACTGCTTAATGGCCGCCATCCTCTTCTCCCCGGCGGTCACATGCAGTTTCTCGCGATAACTGCAGTGACTGCTGGGTAATCGCGGCCGTAAAGCAGTCCGATGACGTCACCGCCGGGGAAGCTGGTAAGCAGCTGTGCTGCGCCGGGATGTCAGGCTCTGCCTGTCATTCCGATGTAGCAGAGCTGGATCGTCGTGGGACTATCGTTACTATGGACTGCGTCGGACAGGTGGTATACTGTTGGTTTGTTTTTTTATTTTTTTTACAGGAGATCGATGGCGTCGCAGGAATGAGAGTACAATAAAAGAAATGAAAACTGTGTTGTCTCTTTTATTTCATTAAAAGACTTTTTTCTTGCTGTGTCTTTTTTTTACACATTTAAAAACTTTGGGATTAATAATGGATCGGTGTCTTATTGACGCCTCTCCATTATTAACCGGGCTTATTGTCACCGTGCAATCAACGGTGACATTAACCCCTTATTACCCCGCTTGCCACCGCTACAGGGCAAGTGGGAAGAGCCGGGTAAAGTGCCACAATTGGCACATCTTTTGATGCGCCAAATGTGGGGCTGCTGTAGCCTGGTATTATCAGGCTGTTGAGGGCCAAAATCCATGGGCCTTGACAGTCTTTTAATACCAGGCCGCAGCAGTCTGCATTTTACTTGGCTGGTTAACAAAAATAGGGGGACCCCTACGCCGTTTTTTTTTCGAGGGGATCCCCTATTTTTGTTAACCAGCCAAGCTAAGCAGACTGCTGTGGCCTGGTATTATCAGGCTTGCAAGGTCCATGGATATTGGATCCTTACCAGCCTGAAAAACCAGGCCTCAGCGGTCTGCTTCATCTGGCTGGTTAACAAAAATAGGGGGGACCCCACGCCAATTTTTTTTCGAGGGGATCCCCTATTTTTGTTAATCAGCCAAGATATGCAGACTGCTGTGGCCTGGTATTATCAGGCTGGCAAGGTCCATGGATCTTGGCTCCTTAACAGCCTGAAAATCCAGGCCTCAGCGGTCTGCTTCATCTGGCTGGTTAACAAAAATAGGGGGGACCCCACGCCATTTTTTTTCGAGGGGATCCCCTATTTTTGTTAATCAGCCAAGATATGCAGACTGCTGTGGCCTGGTATTATCAGGCTGGCGAGGTCCATGGATCTTGGCTCCTTAACAGCCTGAAAATCCAGGCCTCAGCGGTCTGCTTCATCTGGCTGGTTAACAAAAATAGGGGGGACCCCACGCCATTTTTTTTCGAGGGGATCCCCTATTTTTGTTAACCAGTTCCCTCTGACGTCACTGATTGTGTCCCTGGCTGACCTGAAGTGAAAGTGGAAAGCAATCAATTAAGCTTTCCACTTCCTCTACTGTCAGCCAGGAGAGGAGCTCATTCATTTGGGGGTTTACTGTGAGGCTGCAGCATTAGCTGCGGTCCCTGCAGTAAACATTTACCCTTTCTGAAGGATTACACCGTGGGACCTGACTGTGCATCGGATTGGTAAGAATAATTTTGCTTTATTATTTTATTTTTATTACAGGAAATGGTTTTAGCAGGTAAATAAAATATGGTCAAAAACTGTATGATTATTTCATTAAACTTCTTTTTTATTAAACTGTGTGTGTTTGATTTTTCTTTCATACAATAGGATTAATAATTGATAGTTGTCTAATTGACAGCTCTCAATTATTAACCTGGCTTAAAGTGACCTTTCAATTGCAAGGTCATTTTAACCCCTTATTAACCCATTCGCCACCGCTACAGGGCAATGGGAATAGACGGGCAAAGTGCCAGAAAGGGCAAATCTAATTAGAGATTTGCCCTTTCTGGGGTGTCTGGGGGCAGATGTTAAGTAGCCGGGGGGGGCCAAAAAAAATGGTCCCTCTCTGGGCTATTATTATCTGCCCCCACTCACTGGCTTTGTCTGTCTGGTTGCGAAAATAGGGCGGGAGCCCACGCATTTTTTTTCAGCAATTTTACACCTCATATATATATATACATGTCATTGAATTTGTGACACAATATATATATATATATATATATATATATATATATATATATTTATAGTTCATACACTTCTACATAGTATAATAGCCGCTAATTCAATTGCCGGCTTTTGTGAAAATGCAGAACCCGACATGAAATGACACTTGGTGTACATAGGGTTAACCATGTCCTTTGCTATCTGATTTGCACAAACAATTAAATCAGTCTATGTGTGCAAAATTTCACACCTGTAGGGGTTAATTAAAGGTGTAAATTCGTAGCAAAAAAGTCCGTTTTTTTTACAACGAATTTACACCTTTAATTAACCCCTACAGGTGTGAAATTTTGCAAACATAGACTGATTTAATTGTTTGTGCAAATCAGATAGCAAAGGACATGAAAAGACATCGTTAACCCTATGTACACCAAGTGTCATTTCATGTCGGGTGCTTCTGTCTTTTCACAGAAGCCGGCTTTACCCGGCAATTGAATCAGAGGATATTTTACTATGTAGAAGTGTATAAACTATACATATATGTATATATATATATGTCACAATGACATGTATATATATATATATATGTATTCTATGTGTGTATATTTAGTGTTTACAAGGAACGAATGGGTTTTTTTTAGTTACGATATTTTGTTCCCATAGACTTACATGGGACTTCCGGTATCGGTATCGGGTATCGCCGATATTTTAATGGTATCGGCGATACCATTCCGATTCCGATACTTTTGGATATCGGAAAGTATCGCTCAACTCTACTCGCCAATCAAGCAATTTTTACAATTCTGACCACTGTCTATTTATGAAGTTATAACTCTGGAACGCTTCAACAGATCTTCGCGATTCTGAGACTGTTTTCTAGTGACATATTGTACTTCATGATAGTGGTAAAATTTCTTCGATATAACTTGCGTTGATTTATGAAAAGATGGAAATATGGAAAACAGAGAAATATATCACACAAAATAGTTACTAAATAACATTTCCCACATGTCTAGTTTACATCAACACAAGTTTGGAACCAAATTTTTTTTTTGTTATGAAGTTATAAGGGTTAAAAGTTGACCAGCGATTTCTCATTTTTACAACAAAATGTACAAAACCATTTTTTTTAGGGACCCCCTCACATTTGAAGTCACTTTGAGGCGTCTACAGTCAGGGCCAGAAATATTTGGACAGTGACACAATTTTCGCGAGTTGGGCTCTGCATGCCACCACATTGGATTTGAAATGAAACCTCTACAACAGAATTCAAGTGCAGATTGTAACGTTTAATTTGAAGGGTTGAACAAAAATATGTGTTAGAAAATGTAGGAATTGTACACATTTCTTTATAAACACTCCACATTTTAAGAGGTCAAAAGTAATTGGACAAATAAACATAACCCAAACAAAACATTTTTATTTTCAAAATTTTGTGGCGAATCCTTTGGAGGCAATCACTGCCTTAAGTCTGGAACCCATGGACATCACCAAACGCTGGGTTTCCTCCTTCTTAATGCTTTGCCAGGCCTTTACAGCCGCAGCCTTCAGGTCTTGCTTGTTTGTGGGTCTTTCCCTCTTAAGTCTGGATTTGAGCAAGTGAAATGCATGCTCAATTGGGTTAAGATCTGGTGATTGACTTGGCCATTGAAGAATGTTCCACTTTTTTGCACTCATGAACTCCTGTGTAGCTTTGGCTGTATGCTTGGGGTCATTATCCATCTGTACTATGAAGCGCCGTCCAATCAAGTTTGCAGCATTTGGCTGAATCTGGGCTGAAAGTATATCCCGGTACACTTCAGAATTCATCCGGCTACTCTTGTCTGCTGTTATGTCATCAATAAACACAAGTGACCCAGTGCCATTGAAAGCCATGCATGGCCATGCCATCACGTTGCCTCCACCATGTTTTACAGAGGATGTGGTGTGCCTTGGATCATGTGCCGTTCCCTTTCTTCTCCAAACTTTTGGCTTCCCATCATTCTGGTACAGGTTGATCTTTGTCTCATCTGTCCATAGAATACTTTTCCAGAACTGAGCTGGCTTCTGGAGGTGTTTTTCAGCAAATTTAACTCTGGCCTGTCTATTTTTGGAATTGATGAATGGTTTGCATCTAGATGTGAACCCTTTGTATTTACTTTCATGGAGTCTTCTCTTTACTGTTGACTTAGAGACAGATACACACTACTTCACTGAGAGTGTTCTGGACTTCAGTTGATGTTGTGAACGGGTTCTTCTTCACCAAAGAAAGTATGCGGCGATCATCCACCACTGTTGTCTTCCGTGGGCTCCCAGGTCTTTTTGGATTGATGAGTTCACCAGTGCTTTCTTTCTTTCTCAGGATGTACCAAATTGTAGATTTTGCCACTTCTAATGTTGTAGCAATTTCTTGGATGGGTTTTTTTCTGTTCTTGCAGCTTAAGGATGGCTTGTTTCACCTGCATGGAGAGCTCCTGTGACCACATGTTTCCTTCACAGCAAAACCTTCCAAATGCAAACACCACACCTCAAATCAACTCCGGCCCTTTCATCTGCTTAATTGAGAATGACATAACAAAGGGATTGCCCACACCTGTCCATGAAATAGCCTTGGAGTCATTTGTCCAATTACTTTTGGTCCCTTTAAAAACAGGGTGGCACATGTTAAGGAGCTGAAACTCCTAAACCCTTCATCCAATTTAATGTGGATACCCTCAAATGAAAGCTGAAAGTCTGAACTTCAACTGCATCTGATTTGTTTTGTTTCAAATTCATTGTGGTAATGTCTAGAACCAAAATTAGATAAATGTTGTCTCTGTCCAAATATTTATGGACCTAACTGTATATGGCAGAAAATACCCAAAAGTGACACCTTTTATAAAAACTGTACCCCTCAAGGTACTCAAAACCACATTCAAGAAGTTTAGGTGCTTCACAAGAGCTGAAGCAACATGGAAGGAAAAATTGAACATTTTTTTTAGTCCTAAAAATGATTTTTACAAACAATTTTTTTTATTTTTACAAGGGTAAAAGGAGAAAATGGACAAATAAAGTTGTTGTGCAATTTCTCCTGAGTATGCCGATACCCGATATGTGGGGGAAAACCACTGTCGAGCCACACGGCAGGGCTCGGAAGGGAAGGAGCGCCGTTTGTCGATTTCAAACCAAAATTGGCTGGAATTGAGATCGGACGACATGTCGCGTTTGGAGACCCACTGATGTGCCTAAACAGTGGAAACCCCCCACAAGTGACACCATTTTGGAAACTAGACCCCCTAAGGAATTTATCTAGATCTGTTGTGAGCACTTTGAACCCCCAAGTGTTTCACTAAAGTTTATAATGCCTGGGTGTGTAAAAAAAGAAAAATAAATTCCCACAAAAATGATTTTTTAGTCACCAATTTTTGATTTTTCCCAAGGAAATTGGACCCCAAAAGTTGTCCAATTTCTCCTGAGTACGCTGGTACCCCATATGTGGGGGGGGGGAAACTGTTTGGGCGCAAGCAGGGCTCGGAAAGGAAGTAATGAAGTTTTGGAATGCAGACTTTGATGGGTGTCATGTTCAGTTTGCAGAGCCCCTGATGTGCCTAAACAGTGGAAACGCCCCACAAGTGACCCCGTTTTGGAAACTAGATCCCCTAAGGAACTTATCTAGATCTGTGGTGAGCACTTTGAACCCGCAAGTGCTTCACACAAGTTTATAATGCCTGGGCAGGAAAATAAAAATCCTATTTTTTTCCCCACAAAAATGATCTTTTAGTCACCAATTTTTTATTTTCCCAAGGGTAACAGGAGAAATTGGACCACAAAATTTCTTGTCCAATTTGTCCTGAGTATGCGGATACCCCATATGTGGGAGAAAACTACTGTGTGGGCACATGAGGCTCGGAATAGAAGTAGTGACGTTTTGTAATGCAGGCTTTGATGGTATTGTCTGTGGGTGTCATGTCACTTTTGGAGAGCCCCTGAAGTGCCTAAACAGTGGAAACCCCCCAAGATGACCGCATTTCGGAAACTAGACCACCAAAGGAACTTATCTAGATGTGTGGTGAGCACTTTGAACCCCCAAGTGCTTAACAGAAGTTTATAATGTAGAACCAACTGCTGCGCTCTGCAAACGACTTTTGACTAACCTCTGCACTAATCCGTACCTCCCACTCCCGACTCCAAGACTTCTCCCGCGCTGCGCCAATCCTCTGGAATGCTCTACCCCAAGAAATTAGGACTATCCACAATTTGCATGGTTTCAGGCGCTCCCTCAAAACACATTTGTTCAGAGTGGCCTATCACATTCACTAATCAAAGTCGTTCTATGTTTAAGTGTGTGTAGCCCATTCACTATCTCCATCCATCCCTCACTCCCCCAAGATGGCTGGACCATCATTGTAAATGCACCATTGTATATACACACCTGTACTTTGTATCTCCCCCACCTCATTGTAGATTGTAAGCTCTCACGAGCAGGGTCGGCTTATTTTGCTTTAATTATTGTATTGTTAACGTTGTTACTTATGACTTATGTTTTGAAACTGTTAAACTGTAAAGCGCTGCGGAATATGTTGGCGCTATATAAATAAAGATTATTATTATTATTATTATTAGCCATAAAAAAATCATATTTTCCACAAAAATGATACTTTCGCCCCCAATTTTTTATTTTCCCAAGGGTAACAGAAGAAATTGGACCCTAAGAGTTATTGTGCAATTTGTCCTGAGTACGATGATACCTCATATGTGGGGGTAAACTACTGTTTGGGTGCATGGCAGAGTTCAGAAGGGAATGAGTGTCGTTTGACTTTTTCAAAGCAGAATTGGCTGGAATTGAGATCAGAAGACATGTCACGTTTAGAGAGCCCCTGATGTGCCTAAACAGTGGAAACCCCCCAATTCTAACTCCAACCCTATCCCCAACACACCCCTAACCCTAGTCCCACCCCTAACCACAAACCTAACCCTAAAACACCCCTAACCCTAATCCCGACCCTAAGTTTAGTCCCAACCCTAACACTAACTTTAGCCCCAACACTAACGGGAAAATCGAAATAAATACATTTTTTAAATTGTATTATTTTTCCCTAACTAAGTGGGTGATAAAGGGGGGTTTGATTTACTATTTATAGCGGGTTTTTATGTTTGGCAGCTGTCACACGCTAAATGACGCTTTTTATTGCTAAAAATAGTTTTTGCATCACCACATTTTGAGACCTATAATTTTTCCATATTTTGGCCCACAGTCATGTGAGGTCTTATTTTTTTGAGAGACGAGTTGACTTTTTACTGGTACCATTTTTGGGCACATGACATTTTTAGATCGCTTCTTATTACGATTTTTGGAAGGCAGAATGAACAAAAACCAGCAATTCATGAATTTCTTTTGGGGGGGGTTTATACCGTTGCGCGTGTGGTAAAATTGATAAAGCAGTTTTATTCTTCGGGTTAGTACGACTACAGCAATACCTCATTTATATCTTTTTTTGTGTTTTGGCGCTTTTATACAATAAAAACAATTATATATAAAAAATAATTATTTTTGCATCGCTTTATTCTTAACTTTTTTAATTTTTTTGCTGATGATGCTGTATGGCGGCTCATTTTTTGCGGGACAAGATGACGTTTTCAGCTGTACCATGTTTATTTATATCCATCTTTTTGATTGCGTGTTATTCCACTTTTTGTTCATCGATATGATGATAAAGCATTGTTTTTTTGCCTTTTTTTTAAGGTGTTCACTAAAGGGGTTAACTAGTGGGACAGTTTCATAGGGTGGGTCGTTACGGACGCGGCAATACTAAATGTGTACTTTTATTGTTTTTTCTTTTTTTTATTTACATAAAGAAAGGAATTTATTGGGGAATATTTTTTTCTTTATTTAGGAATTTTTATTATACGTTAATTTTTATTTTTTTTACCTTTTTACTTTGTCCCAGGGTGGGACATCACTGTATAGTGTTATATCGCACAGCACTGTGTTAGATCTGCGATCTGACAGGCAGTGCAGGAGGCTCTCAGCGCCTGCTCTCAGCAGTCACTGAAAAGCCACCTTCCTGCAGGACCCCGTGGCCATCTTGGATCCGGGGTCCTGCAGGGAGGAGGCCCTCGGAATAGCGCGATCATATCGTGCTGCTGAGGGTCTCAGGTAAGCACGCAGGGAGCTCCCTCCCTGCGCGATGCTTCCCTATACCGCCGGAACACCGCCATCATGTTTGATCGCAGTGTGCCGGGAGCAGTCCATGACCGCTCCTAGCACTTAGTGCCAGGTGTCAGCTGTGAGAGAATCAGCTGACACCCGGCCGCAATCCGCTGCGCTCCCCCCGTGAGCGCAGCTGATCGCATATGACATACTATTCCGTCCTTGGGAATTAAATCCCAGGGCACGTGGACGGAATAGTACGTCAGATGGAAGAAAGGGGTTAAACCAGGTATTGGTACTTTTGGCAGTGTGGACAGGTGCCAAGTCCTGCTGGTGAATTAAATTTCCATCTCTAAAAAGCTTGTTGGCATAAGGAAGCATCAAGTGCTCTAAAATTTCCTGGTAGATGGCTGTGCTGACTTTGGTTTTCATAAAACTCAGTGGACCTAAACCAGCAGATGACATGGCTCCCCAAACCATCACTGATTGTGGAAACTTCACACTAGACTTCAAGCAGCTCGGATTGTGTGCCTATCCACTTTCTTAAGACTCTGGGACCTTGATTTCCAAATGAAATGCAAAATTTACTTTCATCTGAAAACACCTTGGACCACTGAGCAACAGTCCAGTTCTTTTTCTCCTTGGCCCAGGTAAGACGCTTCTGGTATTGTCTATTGGTCATGAGTGGCTTGACACAAGGAATGCGACACTTGTAGCCCATGCCCTGGATACGTCTGTGTGTGGTGGCTCTTGAAGCAAGGACTCCAGCAGCAGTCCCCCAAATTTTTGAAAGGCCTTTTCTTAATCTTTTCAAGGCTGCAATTAACCCGGTTGCTTGTGCACCTTTTTCTACCACATTTTTTCCTTCCACTCAACTTTCCATTAATATGCTTGGGATACAGCACTCTGTGAACAGCCAGCTTATTTAGCAATGATCTTTTGTGGCTTACCCTCCTTGTGGAGTGTGTCAATGACTGCCTTCTGGACATCTGTCAACTCAGCAGTCTTTCCTATGATTGTGGAGCCTATTGAATCAGACTAAAGGTACTGCCACACTAAACAATCCCGCTAGCGATCACGATAACGACGCATACTAATGCGATCGCTAGCGGGATTGTTTCTATATCGCTAAGTGCGGCCACATTTAGCGATATAGTTAACGACGCTATCGCCGTTAGCGATCTTCTTAACGACTTTAGCGGTACAAAAGTACCGCTAAATCGCTAAGAAAAGGTGCCACACTAGCGATAATACTTACCCAGCGGGAGCGCCGACGAGAAAATAGGGTCCGGAACGATTCCAGCGACGAGTGAGATCACAGCAGGAAGCTCGTCGCTGGCAGATGCCGCACTGAACAACATCGCTAACGGGATCGCTAAATAGTGACGTTTTTTAGCGATCCCGTTAGCGATATTGTTCAGTGTGGCATACCCTTAAGGGACCTTTCTAAACTCTTAGGAAGCCTTTGCAGGTGTGCTTTTGTTATTCTAATTTACTGAGATAATGATTTTTGGGTTTTCTTTGGCTGTAAGCCATAATCATCAACATTAACAGAAATGAACACTTGAAATAGATCACTCTGTTTGTAATGACTCTATATATGAGTTTCACTGTTTGTATTGAAGAACGGAAATAAAATTAACTTTTTGATGACATTCTAATTTTGTGAGAAGCACCAGTATATGCATAGGATAAAAGAAAACATGGTGAAAATTTTACAATCCGCAGTGATCATTTTACACTTAGAACGCTTCCACTTTACACTTAGCTGTAACTCTGAGATGTTGCAGATTTATTTCATGCAAATCCAAGCCGAAAATCTGCACCCTGCGCATTCCTCTAATTGAGAGGGCGACACGCATGATCTCTGCCTTTCTGGATTACCAATGGGTGAATAGTGAGATAGACATCTATGGTATATACTTTTATTATGACTTGAACCCTTTGTTGTTATGTTTAGGTAGCTGAGGAGGACAGGAGCAAAACACTGCCAAAGCAGCAAGACACCAGAGAGGCTGGAACCTAATGGGTTGCAGATCCCTAAACTAGCCGCACAAC
Source organism: Oophaga sylvatica (assembly GCA_033576555.1). Classification (NCBI taxonomy): domain Eukaryota; kingdom Metazoa; phylum Chordata; class Amphibia; order Anura; family Dendrobatidae; genus Oophaga; species Oophaga sylvatica. Next base: position 301,179,317 of record JARQOD010000003.1, on the reverse strand, counting down.
TAGAAGTAGCCGTGGAGCGTACCTACGTTGATCCTAGACGCCTCGGCACAGCCGGAGAGTTAGCTACACCTGAAGATAGAAAGAGGAAAGCTAATTGCCCCGGACTAAAGCCCCCAAAGAAATAGGAAGCCCGCAAACATGTAATGGCGGTTAGACAAGAGGAAAACACGAACACAGACAGAAAACAGAATGAGCAAATGCTGGGGCCCAAATCTGTCTAGAAAGTACAGGAGAGAAATTCTGTCTGCAACCCAGAAAAACCCTAATAAAAATACCAGCACTTCTGATTGCAAAAAACCTGAGACCACACGATCTCGACCACCTATATCACATCTCTGGTGTGACACACCGCTACCCAGCAAATAAAAATATCAATGGAACAGAGAACAAGTGCAAATACAAAATGAGAACAGAGGGCAGCACAAGCCCCCAAAGGGGACTCGGCTGAAGTCCAAGGCAAGACTGCAAGAAGCAAAGGAAATCCAACCACAAAAAAAAAACCAAAAAAACAGAAAGTCACTTATCTGAATGACAGCAGGAAAGCAAGCTGAAATTCCAACAAAGACCTGGAAGCAACAATTGATTATCGGTGAGGACCATGGGAGTTCAGCTCACTTATATCAAGCCAGTCATCTCCACCTGACACCCATTCCTTAATTGGTTCAATACCCTCAGCAACCACCGGAGGGAGCCTCAGCTTCGAAGTTGTCTCCAAGACATTCACAACACTTTGTAAAAGGAAGCCATCATCAGAAAATGACCTATTTATTGAATCAGGTTTTGTTTTTAAGTTTTGGCTGAGGTTTGTTTGCACGTTAATGACCGGGCCAATTTTTACAATTCTGACCACTGTCCCTTTATGAGGATATAACTCTGGAACGCTTCAACAGATCTTGGCGATTCTGAGACTGTTTTCTCATGCCATATTGTACTTCATGACAGTGGTAAAATGTATTCGATATAACTTGCATTTATTTATGATGAAAACTTTGAAAATTTTGCAATTTTCAAACTTTGAATTTTTATGCCCTTAAAACAGAGAAATATGTCACACAAAACAGTTAATATTTCCCACATATCTACTTTATATCAGCACAATTTTGGAAACAATTTTTTTTTTCTTAGGAAGTTATAAGGGTTAAAAGTTGACCAGCGATTTCTAATTTTTCCAACAAAATTTACAAAACCATTTTCTAGGGACCACCTCACATTTGAAGACACTTTGAGGGGTTTATGGCAGGAAATATCCAAAAGTGACACCATTATAAAAACTGCACCCCTCAAGGTACTCAAAACCACATTCAAGAAGTTTATTAACCCTTCAGGTGCTTCACATGAATTTTTGGAATGTGGAAGGAAAGAAACTTTTTAGTCACAAAAATGATCTTTTACAATTTTTTTCATTTTCACAAGGGTACAAGGAGAAAATTGACAGATAAAGTTGTGCAATTTCTCCTGAGTACGCCGATACCCCATATGTGGGGGAAAATCACTGTTTGGGCGCAGGCATGGCTTGGAAGGGAAGGAGCGTCGTTTGACTTTTTCAAACCAAAATTGGCTGGAATTGAGATCGAACGCCATGTCGCGTTTGGAGAGCCCCTGATGGGCCTAAACAGTGGAAACCCCCTACAAGTGACACCATTTTGGAAACTAGACCGTTAGGGCTGGCGGAACGCACAAAATAAATAAGTGCGTTCGCAGCCCGGGGTCCACCGTGCAGGCAGAGCCTGCTGCTTGTAGGATGGCGGAATGGCGAACTCAGTTACTTCACAGAGTCGCAACTATGGACACTGTGGCCCAATATGGCGGTATAAGCGAACTGTTACGACACAGAGTCGCTAAGGTAGAAACGCAGAGATATGGACTGTGTCCTGTTAACTCCACAGGTATGCACAGACAACTGCTGTGTGGACAGCAGTCCGTAAACGCAATCAGACAATCTCCTCACCAGAGAAGCCGGTATTCTAGGGGCTTAATTTCAGCCGAGCCCTAAACACGTGCATACAATCTCCTCACCGGAGGTGCCGGTATTCTAGGGGTTTATTTTAGCCGAGCCCTAACACATGCGTGCAAGATCACCCTGGCGCAAAGCACATGTGATTGATACTAGCGCATGGCGGCACGACCATGCCACAATTTTATAGTAGCAACTACAGGACCTGCCAGATAAGGACCAATAGGAAACTGCTCCAGAACACAAGTGGTTTCAGGACCTTCCTGTCGGACCAATAGGAGCTGCTGCAGTACCTGAGCATGTGACCCCTGATCTCCAATGAGAGATCTTACTCTGGGCATGCTCAGAAGGGGAAAGTTAGGACTTTGTCCTAAAGACGTATGCTCTAACGATCTCGTTGGTCGTTGGGACGCTTTCACGCAGCAGCTATTTCAACGATCCACACCTTGATAGGGGCTGTGCTGTGTCACCAATCATCTCCGATTGGTGGACGCTACTGCTTTCTGATTGGGCGGCAGGTTTAAAATAAAGCCACGTTGTAGCAATTCCGTCCCTTTGTTCCTGTTTGCGTTCTGGTTTCGGATCGTAGCAGCGTTCTTCGGCTGTGACTCTGGGTCCATTCATCTGGGCTTTGTTCCTGACAACCGTTTTGGTTTGTGGATTGTAGTGTTCTTCGGCTGTGACTCCACACAGCCCGGAGAATTCTGCTAAGATCTGCAATCCAGCACGAGGTCAGAAACAAAGGATGAAATTGCTATTCTGTTGCTTTCTTTATGCACGGCGGGAAATGAGAATGCTGTAGCGACCACCAATCGGGGACGAGGGGCGCGGAAAAGTCCAATTTATGCACGCCTACGTGTCTCAGTTCTGAATCGCTAAAGAGGTCGTTGGTTAGGTGTCAAATACAGCGATGCACACTGCCCAGCGGGAGCGCAACGACCCAGGAATGGTCCAGGAAGCTTTGTAACGATCAGCGATCTCACAGCAGGGGCCTGATAGTTGCTACCTGTCAGACGTAACGAGATCGCTAGCGAAATCGTTATTGCGTCACAAAACCTGTGACGTATCAACGATCTCGCTAGCGATCTCGTTATGTGTGACGGGGACTTAAGGAGTAGCTGGAGCTACAGATATAGTCAGAGGAGCTGACAGGAACGTTTCCTTAAGAGAAGTGTCACAGCAGGATCAAGAGGGTGGATGTTCAGCATGTGGCAGTACTTAGCGTGGGCAGACACCTTTCTACCTGGGGCGAAACAGTGGAAGGAACTCCCGAAAGAAGCCAAGCTGCACAGTGGACATACCGGTGATGCGTACAGAACGGTACGACCTGTTATAGAACCGTGTGATAGATCAAGCAGGGTAAGAAAGGAAGAGTTGATATGTGATTTGAAGGCTGCTATTAATGCTGTGCTGGATTTGGATGTTCTGAGAAGTTTGTATATAAAAGTGTTTCATTTCAAGTTTTACAGTGACTGTGCATCTGCTCATTCACTGAAGGAGCCTTGCTGTCACTGGTATGAAGAGACAAGTATACTCCACAGAGTGTGGAGTGTGTCTGTGAAGGGAGGTCAGGGTACAGGTGCTGCAGTATCCTTGGGCATGACTACAGTCCTACCTCGCAAGGCGGTGGGACTGCAAGAGATGAAAAAGCTGATGTGTACAGCAAAAAGATGGAGAAAGATGTCGATATTAAACTGGACATGACAAGTTTGACCTGAGGATTGCGGGTTGAAAATGAGCAAACTGTGAGTAAACTACCGAATTTGACAAAAGAGATGTATGTGACTGAACCTGTGAGAGAAAACATGGCGGCCATGATGATGGAGGACATTGGCGCCAAAAAGGACGTGACACCCTTCGTGGGCGTGATGGTGCATAAATGGTGCCAGAAGTCTGCTGTCAACCATCCCAGTCCCGCCCCTGGTGGAACCGCCGACGAAGACAGGAAACACGCCAGTTACATCAAGTCCCAAGGAAAAGGGTGGAGAGCCCAGAAACAACTCTGCCTCAGAAAGGGTATGGCATAGCAGAAAGTCCCAGGTGCAGCTGCCTGAAGTCAGTCCAGAACGAGATGACGGCGGTGATACATCACTGCTGCGTTCTCCACTGCTGGGGAATAAGACGTATGGAATGGAGTTGGCGGAAGGAGAATGAAAGAATCCGACCCATGCGCCTCTGGGACGAATAGCTGGAGGTTGACTTACCAGGAGAACGGGGATTCTAGGCGGCTGTCGAGGTCCGAGCCTCCACGACGCCAGAGTGCGGTGCCTGTTATTCCCCCGCCGGAGCCGTGGACACTCCTGAGGACCGTCCGCCAAGGGAATGTGCCATACTGAAGTCACGGGAAGAAGAGGTGCAGCTTCTGCAGCGTCCGGAGCCACATTGGTAACCCGAATGGTTAGTGGAACCTTCGTCTTCGGTGTCCGTTTCAGGGGAACCGGAAGATACAGCGTCCACCTACGAGGATCCTCGGCCGGAAGAACAGGCCGAAACCGCAACTTCTTCACCCGGAGGCGCAACTACGCCCGCGGAGAGATCTGACGCCGGCGGAGCTGCTCCGGCTTCATCTTCGAGCGATCTGGCGGCTGACGTGCAGCAGCTACTTACAGAGGTCCAGACCAGCCTCAGCGGGACGAGAACTGATGAAGCCACGCAACCTAAAGTGTCAACAAGGTCAGTGAGTGTGTCATCTCTCCATCAGCCAGAGAGTAGGCCCTTAACCACAGGGCCCAAATACACCAACCGTAGGCCTGTGTAACCTGCAGATCCTCCAACTTATGAGTCCCAGTACACTATGGGGAATTCGGGTCCCAGATCATCCCCCGGTCCCTCCGCTTGGATAGTGGATATAATTGCGCAAAAGAAGGCAAGAGAAAAAGAAGTGTGGGCCTGCCTGCACCGATACAGGGAGGGCGCTATGGCCAGTCGCTGCTCCCATGGACAGTTAGTTTTCACAAATATTGATTGTGGATTTGGCTTTATTCGTGAGGCTGGAATGGACGCAAAAGTGTATATAAACGCTGCCTCAGTTAAACACTGTAGACCCCTGGTGGAAGGAGACTGGGTCTCTTACATAAAAGAGGACTATACCAGGGGCTACTATGCTGTCACTGTGACATTGTGCCAAAAGGATGGCAGTCCCTTATTGGGCGTGGACACTCGCGCTGAACCATCGGTCCCACGCGGGACGAATACCTCAGGCTCTACTTCTGCCACGGTAAGGCAGCGCCAGGACTCTGCAGCTACGGAGACCTCATCAGGTTGTACGTGGGCATGGAACCCGGAGGAGAAGGAGGTATGGAGAGCGTGCCAAAAAGATGTTAGTTTATTTGCTAAAGTAACTGAACTTGGTGCCTGTTGAACTAAACTGAACAGGGACTATTCTGTGTCCCACAGGGCAGGAAGCCCTGCTATGCTCTGCACTTGAAGAGCATTACGGCCGTTGCGGCCTAACAAAACGTTCAATCAAAACGTTGTTTTTTCCTCTTTTTGATTGTTGTTTTGTTGCACCTATTGTGCCCCCTCTGCTGACCGGGCCGTTTGTTTACAAAGCACGGGACCGTGTGATCTTCAAAGAAAGGGGGATGACCTCCACTTTAAGGACCTTGTTGAATGTAAATATGTTAAAGTATGGACTAACGGTGCTTAAGTATGGACTACTCCTGCGCACCTGTGTGTACATATCGTTGGTGCTATCCTAAAAGGAAGGGGGGATCTCCCTGAAGAACTGTCGGCCCTGCAAAAAGGGCTATTTATATGTCTTATATATTTTAAATGAACTTGGCTAACATGCAGCTAGTATTAATATATATATATATATTATATATATATATATATATATATATATATACAGGTCCTTCTCAAAAAATTAGCATATAGTGCTAAATTTCATTATTTACCATAATGTAATGATTACAATTAAACTTTCATATATTTTAGATTCATTACACACCAACTGAAATTTGTCAGGTCTTTTATTGTTTTAATAATGATGATTTTGGCATACAACTCCTGATAACCCAAAAAACCTGTCTCAAAAAATTAGCATATCAAGAAAAGGTTCTCTAAACGACCTATTACCCTAATCTTCTGAATCAACTAATTAACTCTAAACACATGCAAAAGATTCCTGAGGCTTTTAAAAACTCCCTGCCTGGTTCATTACTCAAAACCCCCATCATGGGTAAGACTAGCGACCTGACTGATGTCAAGAAGGCCATCATTGACACCCTCAAGCAAGAGGGTAAGACCCAGAAAGAAATTTCTCAACAAATAGGCTGTTCCCAGAGTGCTGTATCAAGGCACCTCAATGGGAAGTCTGTTGGAAGGAAACAATGTGGCAGAAAACGCTGTACAACGAGAAGAGGTGACCAGACCCTGAGGAAGATTGTGGAGAAGGACCGATTCCAGACCTTGGGGGACCTGAGGAAGCAGTGGACTGAGTCTGGTGTAGAAACATCCAGAGCCACCGTACACAGGCGTGTGCAGGAAATGGGCTACAGGTGCCGCATTCCCCAGGTAAAGCCACTTTTGAACCATAAACAGCGGCAGAAGTGCCTGACCTGGGCTACAGAGAAGCAGCACTGGACTGTTGCTAAGTGGTCCCAAGTACTTTTTTCTGATGAAAGCAAATTTTGCATGTCATTCGGAAATCAAGGTGCCAGAGTCTGGAGGAAGACTGGGGAGAAGGAAATGCCAAAATGCCTGAAGTCCAGTGTCAAGTACCCACAGTCAGTGATGGTGTGGGGTGCCATGTCAGCTGCTGGTGTTGGTCCACTTGTTTCATCAAGGGCAGGGTCAATGCAGCTAGCTATCAGGAGATTTTGGAGCACTTCATGTTTCCATCGGCTGAAATGCTTTATGGAGATGAAGATTTCATTTTTCAGCACGACCTGGCACCTGCTCACAGTGCCAAAACCACTGGTAAATGGTTTACTGACCATGGTATTACTGTGCTCAATTGGCCTGCCAACTCTCCTGACCTGAACCCCATAGAGAATCTGTGGGATATTGTGAAGAGAAAGTTGAGAGACGCAAGACCCAACACTCTGGATGAGCTTAAGGCCGCTATCAAAGCATCCTGGGCCTCCATAACACCTCAGCAGTGTCACAGGCTGATTGCCTCCATGCCACGCCAAATTGAAGCAGTCATTTCTGCCAAAGGATTCCCGACCAAGTATTGAGTGCATAACTGAACATTATTATTTGATGGTTTTTTTGTTTGTTTTGAAAAAACACTTATTTTATTGGACGGTTGAAATATGTTAATTTTTTGAGACAGGTTTTTTGGGTTATCAGGAGTTGTATGCCAAAATCATCAGTATTAAAACAATAAAAGACCTGACAAATTTCAGTTGGTGTGTAATGAATCTAAAATATATGAAAGTTTAATTGTAATCATTACATTATGGTAAATAATGAAATTTAGCACTATATGCTAATTTTTTGAGAAGGACCTGTATGTATGTTCTCCCTACGTAGAGTATCATTTGCAAAAATCTTTGAACTTGGTTTTAGGCGTTGTCAGGAGTGACAATGATTTAAGAAAGGGGGAATGTAAGGGGTTGGGGGTTTTAACCCTTTTAAATCCTCTGTCTTGCACATGTATTAATTTCATACTTCATTATGTGTTTTACTTAATGTTCTTGCTACTTGCACAAATTGTACATAGGTTCAGTCTACCTCATTATGCAAGTATAGGGAAAGTGAAGTGGTGTTAGGGGCCACTAAATGGGGGCATTGAGCTCACTAGTATAATTCTGCATGTACAAAGTTAACCCCTTAACGTCCATGGACATGCACAGTTCATCATGGCAGGATGTCAGTTCCCGCACCATGATGAGCTGTGCACGACAGCTGTCTGTGAGAGATGACAGGCACAGCAAGAGGTGCGGGGACCCTTGCTGTCAGTCCCCGCACCCAAAGCACTATGATTGGTCAGTCAATCTGACTGACCAAACACAGCACGATCGGGCAGGTGATGCTGAAATTTCGGAATTGCTGGTTTTTGTTCATTCTGCCTCCATAAAAATCAGAATAGAAAGCGATCAAAAAAGTTATGTGCCCAAAAATGGTACCAGTAAAAACATCAGTTTGTCCCGCAAAAAACAGGCGCGCACATGACTCTGTCGACCGAAATATGGAAAAACTATAGATCTCAAAATATGCAAAAATTTCTTACAAAAAAAGTGTGACAGAAGCTAAACATGAAAAAAGGGTATAAATCTGGTATCGCTGTAATCGCACCAACCCGAAGAATAAAGTCGCCTAATCACTAAGACCCACCTCTTCTGACAAGCCTACAACCTGCAGTGATCATCAGTCTACTGAACCACCGCAAGACCAGCTCTACCCTCTCCTAGTGTATCCTCACCCATCCCTGTAGACTGTGAGCCCTTGCGGGCAGGGTCCTCTCTCCTTCTGTACTTGTGTGTGCCTTGTATTGCTCATGTTTACTGTACTTGTCTATATTTGCCCCTCTTCACCTGTAAAGCACCATGGAATAAATGGCGCTATAAAAATGTAGAATAAATAATAATAATAATCACTAATACTACACGAGGAATGGCGTAAAAAATAAAACCAATTCTTCACCTTTTGTGGATTTGTTCATTCTACCTCCCAAAGATCTCAGGCGATCACAGTGGTTTACCCCCACATATAGGGTATCGGCGTACTCAGTACAAATTGCACAACAACTTTGGGGATCTAATTTCTCCTGCTACCTTTGTGAAAACAAAAATTTTGGGGCAAAAATATCATTTTTGTGGAAAAAAATACAAACTAGACCCACCGGTAGTTTTGTTTCCAGGAGTCCATCATGACAGCACGGTAGGAGGAATGTCCCGTATATCCTCTAGGGACAGGAAGCACACAAGAGATTAAAAGCCCCCCCTTCCAGCTCAACCCCAGTGTCTTTACTAATCACTAGACCAGGATGGATGCAACTCTATTTTATTGAACTCTCAAATATAAATGTTAACTCACATTAGTTTCAGAATTCAGGGGAGGGAATGTAATGGTGCTGCCATGATAGATTACTGGAAACAAAACTACCGGTAGGTCTAGTTTGTATTTTACCCAGGACGTCCCTCATGACAGCACGGTAGGAGAAATGCCAAATAAATAACTTTCTAGGGTGGACCACTGCCTGAAGGACCTTGCGTCCATAGGCCAATTGTTGACCTGACATTACGTCTAATTTATAATCCTTGCAGAAGGTACCGTATATACTTGCGTATAAGCCGAGATTTTCAGCCCATTTTTTAAGGCTGAAAGTCCCCCTTTCGGCTCATACGAGAGTCATATACCGGGGGGGTCGGCGGGGGAGGTGGAGCGGGGGAGTCAGATCATACTTACCCCTCTGCCGGCGCGTCTCTGCAGCCCCCCTGCTTCTCCCACGATCTCAGGCTCCTTCCTGCAGCAGTCACATGGTACCGCTAATTAAAGTCATGAATATGCACATGCACATATTCATGACTTTAATGAGCGGTACCACGTGACTGCTGTTGGAAGGAAGAGCTGCGGGAGATGAGCAGGGGCTGCAGAGATGCGCCGGCGTGGGGGTGAGTATATGCGATATTCACCTGTCCCCGTTCCACCGCTGCTCGCCGCTGTGTCCTCGCGTCCTCTAGCTGTGAATGTTCAGGCAGAGGGCGAGATGACGTAGTTAGTACGCGCCACGCCCTCTGCCTGAGCACTCACTGACAAGAGGACCCGGAAGACAGCGGAACAAAGCGGTGGACCGGGTACAGGTAAATATTTCAGGTGCCGGGGCCCTGAGCGAGTGGTGACATCGGCACCTGTCCCCATAGCGCGCCGGTGTCCCCGCCTGCTCAGGACACCGGCACCTGGCCCAAAGCGACGAGAGGCGAGTATGTCATTTTTTTTTTTAGGTGCAGCAGCAGCATAAGGGACCTAAACTATGGAGCACATGGGGCATAATCTGTGGAGCACATGGGGCATAATCTGTGGAACATATGGGGCATAGTCTGTGGAACATATGGGGCATAATCTGTGGAGCATATGGGGCATAATCTGGAGTATATGGGGCATGATCTGTGGAACCTATGGGGCATAATCTGTGGAGCATTTTATGGGGGCATAATCTATGGAGCACCATATGGGGGCATAATCTATGGAGCATCTTATGGGGCCATTATTAACCTTTGTGCAGCATTATATGGGGCGTATTTTGTATGGAGCATCTTATGGGCCATCATGAACTGTATGGAGCATTATATGGGGCTCTTGATTCAGTATGGATATTCAAAAACATTTAACCTACTAATGTCTCAATTAATTTTACTTTTATTGGTATATATTTTTATTTTTGTAATTTACCAGTAGCTGCTGCATTTTCCACCCTAGGATTATACGCGAGTCAATAAGTTTTCCCAGTTTTTTGTGGCAAAATTAGGGGGGTCGGCTTATAAACGGTTCGGCTCATACATGAGTATATACGGTAGTTATATTAGACCTAGTTGCCGCCCTGCAAATTTGGTCTATGGAAGCCCCTACTTTTTCAGCCCAGGAAGCGGATATTGCTCTTGTGGAGTGGGCTTTAATTCTAAGCAGGGGGTCTTTTTTCTCTGGTTCGTATGCTAGGGCTATTGTCGACTTCATCCATCTAGCCAAAGTTGGTTTTGAAGCTTTTTTTACCCCTATTTTTCCCCCCAAACTGTATGAATAGGTTGGAATCCTGTCTCCAGGGAGCTGAAACCTCTACGTAGTGCATTTCCTTTTTACGTCTAGAGTATGGAACAGCTTCTCTTTCTCATTCTTTGGGGAGAGACAGAAGGATGGAAAAACGATCTCTTGGTTTAAGTTAGATTCTGAGACTACTTTTGGTAAAAAAGGGTCAAGTCTAAGTATTAATCGGTCTTCTACGATTTGCAAGTAGGGATCTCTGACTGATAGTGCTTGTAATTCACCAAGATGCTTCGCCGAGGTGATCACAACCAGGAATGCAGTTTTCATAGAGAGTTAGTTGATGCCGGAGTCTTCCTGGGGTTCATATGGTGGTCTCCCCAATGTTCCTAGTACGAGGTTTAGGTCCCAAGGAGGCACAGTTTCCCTGATTGTAGGTCTTAGCCGGGAGATGGCTCGAGAAAATCTTGCTACCCATGGATGATCAGCCAGGGGGAAGTCCATGAAGGCAGTGAGAGCAGAAATTTGTACCCTCAAGGTACTGGGCTTTAGGCCCATGACGAATTCTTCTTGGAGGTATTCCAGTATTTTGGAGATATCTGGTCGGGCTGTAGTCAAGGTGGATTCTCCGACGTACAAACAGAATTTTCTCCATATTTTGCCATAGATTGCTGATGTTACAGGTTTTCTACTAGCTTGCATAGTAGTAATTACTCTGACAACCCCCTGAAACTTAGAATTTCCCATTCAGGATTCAGGCCGTCAGGCGCAGAAACCCTGGGTATTGATGCCACATCGGGCCCTGGGATAAAAGGTCGGGTCTGTTTGGTAGTGGCACCGGATCTTCTAGGGCCATGCGGTTCAATACCGGGAACCAGGACCTCTTCAGCCAGAGGGGAGCTACTAATACCACTGTGGCCTGGTCTTCTCTGAGTTTTTCAGGACTCTTGGTATGAGGGGAACAGGGGGGAATGCATATAGAAGTCCCCACTTCCAACTTTGAGATAGGCCGTCTATACCCTGTGGTGTGTCAGGTGGATATAAGGAGAAAAACTTTTCTACCTTTGCGTTTTTTCAGGTTGCGAACAGGTCGATCTGTAGTGTTCCCCATCTCCGGGTCAGCTGGTGGAAAACATCAGGATTTAACTCCCACTCCGAGGACCATAGTTTCTCCCTGCTGAGGAAATCTGCTCTTATGTTCTCAGAACCCTTCAGGTGCACAGCGGAGATGGATCGCACATTTCTTTCCGCCCTAAAGAAGATTTTTGCTGCTAGGGTCTGCAGAGCTTGGGCCTCCCTGGCGTCGAAGAAAGGAAACTGCTGTGATATTGTCCGAAAGGACTTTTACGTGTTGACCTTTGACCCTCTGTTGACAATGTTGGAATGTCATCCATACGGTGTTTAGTTCCCTGTAGTTGGAGGATTTTTTCTTCTCTTCCGGGCTCCATGTGTCTTGTAGGAAGTGACCTTCTACCTCTGCACCCCAACCGCTCAAACTTGCATCTGTGGTAACTATAATGCAGGGGAAAGAGTCCATGGTACCCCTTTCCCCAGACTGTCCTTGGACGTCCACCAACTCAGGGAGTGTCTTAAAACGGTCGGAAGTGCCATCTTCTTTTCCAGCCATGAATGACATTTGTTCCAGGACGTAAGAATTGCCCTTTGAAGACCCCTTGAATGGGCTTGGCTCCAACACACGCTTGGGATACAGGATGTCATGAGACCTAGAATTCTCATGGCATTCCTGACCGAAGTTGTATTTTTCTTTTGAAACTTCCTGATTTTGTATCTGATTTCGTGTTTGTACCCTTTTTAAAGGGTCTTTCTTACCTTGTCCAGATGGCCTTGAAAACACCCCCCTATGGATCCGCCATGTGTTCCTGATCGGATCCCACGCAGCACCGTCCGAATCGGGAGTGTCCCTCTAAACCGGAAGTGCGCATCCTCGAATGGAAACCGGCCGGAAACACGTTCCCCGCTGGAACTCCTCTTCCCCATGTGACTGGAAGCAGGGCGGCGGCGTGGCGCCGACTCCCTCCGGAGAGGGACGCGGCAATATCGGGAGCTCCCTGCTCCACCGACTCGCTGAGGGACCCCGGCCCAGCGAGGTTTCAGCGATGGAACGTCTTGACAGGCGGGAAGGGAAAAACTCTAGTCCCCCCGATCTCCCTGAGCTCCGATATGTGCTGCACTGCTGCTCCTGCGTGCGCTGTCCTGCTAGGGACAGGAAAAACACTGGGGTTGAACCGGAAGGGGGGGGGCTTTTAACCTCTTGCGTGCTTCCTGTCCCTAGAGGATATACGGGACGTTCCTCCTACCGTGCTGTCATGAGGGATGTCCTGGGGAAAAAATTATTTTCACGGCTCTACGTTATAAACTTCTGTGAAGCACTTGGGGATTCAAACTGTTCACCACACATCTAGATAAGTTCCTTGGGGGGTCGAGTTTAAAAAATGGGGTCACTTGTGGGGGTTTCTATTGTTTAGGCACATCAAAGGCTCTGCAAACGCAACATGACACCTGCAGACCATTCCATCAAAGTCTGCATTCCAAAAAGGCGCTCCTCGCCTTCCGAGCTCTGCCATGCGCCCAAACAGTGGTTCCACCCCACATATGGGGTATCAGCGTACTCAGGACAAATTGCACAACAACTTTTGGGGTCCTATTTCTCCTGTTACCCTTGTGGAAATAAAAATTTGGGGGCCAAAAAATCAATTTTGTGAAAAAAGAGGATTTTCTGGCACTCACCGTAAAATCTCTTTCTTGAAGCCTTCATTGGAATACAGGTAACCATGGGTGTATGCTGCTGTGACTAGGAGGCTGACACTATGCAAAAAAGGAAAAACGTGGCTCCTCCCCGGCAGTATACACCCACCAAAAGGCACTAAGTACCTCAGTTGGTGCAAAAAACAATAGGTGCAGTAACAAGAACTCAAACATATGCACCAACCCAACAAGAAGCTCTTAGACCCAACATATACAACTAACAAACAGGGAGGAGCTGTGTCCCCCAATGAAGGTTCCAAGAAAGAGATTTTACGATGAGTACCAGAAAATCTCTCTTTATCGCCTCACTGGGGACACAGGTAACCATGGGACGTCCAAAAGCAGTCCCAAGGGTGGGAAAATAACATGGGCAACGCGAAGAAAGGACCAAGGTCAGTCGGTGACCACCGCCGCCTGCAGAACCTTCCTACCTAAGCCTGCATCGGACGAGGCCTGGGTATGAACCCTGTAGAACCTCGCAAAAGTGTGCAAGGACGACCAAGTCGCATCCTTGCAGATCTGTAGTGCAGAAGCTTGGTGACGGACAGCCCAAGAAGCTCCGACAGCCGGGGTGGAGTGGGCTCTCACTCCCGGAGGGGGCCGTTTCTCCTGCACGCGGTACGCCTCCAGTATCGCAGAACGAATCCAACGAGCAATCGTGGACTTGGAGGCCGGGAGACCTTTCCGGCGACCTTCAGAGATGACAAACAGAGAATCGGATTGACGAAGAGGGGCAGTCCTAGAAAGATAGACCCGGATGGCTCTCACCACATCCAACTTATGAAGAGACTTCCCCAGAGGATGAACCGGGGAAGGACAGAATGAAGGAAGAATGATGTCCTCATAGATGTGGAAGGAGGATACCACCTTGGGAAGGAATGAAGGAACGGGTCTGAGAACTACCTTGTCCTGATGAAGAATCAGGAATGGGGAACAACAGGATAAGGCTTCCAACTCAGAGACCCTCCTAATGGACGTGATTGCAATTAGGAAGGCCACTTTCTAAGAAAGGAAGGAAAAGGAGATGTCCTGAAGAGGCTCGAAGGGCGCAGACTGGAGAGCGCTGAGGACCAGACTAAGGTCCCAGGGGTCCAATGGAGAATGGTAAGGAGGAGCCAGATGAGCAACCCCCTGGAGGAAGGTCTTCACTTGAGGAAAAGACAGATCCCTCTGGAAAAGGATGGACAAGGCGGAGACCTGACCCTTTAGGGTACTAAGGGACAGACCCGAATCAAGTGCTGTTATGATTTGGTAGCCGAGGAGGATAGTAGCCAAAACAGCCAAGACAACCAGACACCCAGAGAGGTTGGTAACTAGCGGATTGCAGACCCGTAAACTGACAGCACAACTAGAAGTAGCCTTGGGACGTACCTACGATGACCTAGACGCCCAAACACAGCCGGACAGTTAACTAAGCCTAAAGAGAGAAAGGGGAAAGCTAACTGCCCAGGAGTAGCGCCCCAAAGGAATAGGTAGCCCCCACACATATATTGCCGGTGAGAAAAGATGAAATACAAACACAGGCAGAAAATAGAGCATGCAAACGCTGGGGCCCAAACTGTCTAGATAGAACAGGACAGGAAAGAATACTGTCTGCAATCCAGCAAAAACTCTAAGAAAAATTCCAACACGTCTGAAATCCAAAAATACTGAGATCACACGATCTCTCCCCCGCTAGATCAGAACTCTGGTGTGAACTGGTAGCTAACCAGCAGATACTGAAATAACAGGGACTGAAAATACAAAAACAGTGGTAAATGAGAAACAGAGACCAGCATGGGAACCTGGCTGACCTCACTCCAGAAGGGAAGAAAACAAAAGGGAAAACAAATGCCACAGAAATAACCAGCAAATAACATCTGAAAGTTGCAGGAGAAAGCAGGAAGCAAGCTGACTTCCAAAAGTGACCAGGTAGAAACAACTCATCGGCGAGGATCATGGGAAGATTGCTCACTTATATCTCCCCAGTCAGTGACACCTGATTGCCAATCATTTCCCCCAGCTGATAGACCTCTGTTAGCCAAAGCAGCTTCATTACTATCAGCAGCCACCAGGGGGAGCCCAAACTCAGAAGTCAGATCCAGAGCATTCACAACAAAGTCCTAACTGAAGGAAAGCAAGAAGGAAAGGAAGGGAAAAAGACATAGGAAACACATCATTTTCATCACACCATCTAAAGAAAGCCTTCCAGTACCTGTGGTAAATGCGGGAAGGAGCTGGTTTTCTGGCTCTGATCATGGTCTGAATGACCTGGTGAGAAAATCCCGACTCCCTTAGGACCGCG
Source organism: Oophaga sylvatica (assembly GCA_033576555.1). Taxonomy (NCBI): domain Eukaryota; kingdom Metazoa; phylum Chordata; class Amphibia; order Anura; family Dendrobatidae; genus Oophaga; species Oophaga sylvatica. The sequence goes on along the minus strand of JARQOD010000003.1, from coordinate 301,163,664 downwards.
GCCTCAACGGCCATGCCATTAAAAACTCAGAGACTGAGAACTCTGGTGGAAGAGGGGGCCCTGCGAGAGGAGATCCGGACGGTCTGGAAGCCTCCAGGGAGTGTCCGAAAGCATGTTTACCAGTTCCGCATACCAAGGGCACCTTGGCTAGTCTGGCGCTACCAGGATAACCGGAATCCCTTCCGACTTTATCTTTTTTACGACCCAGTGGGAGCAAGGGAAGTGGAGGGAACAGGTAAGGAAGCTGGAACTGAGACCACGGCATCACCAAGGCATCGTAGTCGATGGCCAGAGGATCCCGGGACCTGGCCATGAACCGAGGAACTTTGTGGTTAATCCGAGACGCCATGAAATCGACGTCCAGAGAGCCCCAACGCTGACATATTTGAGTGAAGACTGAGGGATTGAGGGACCACTCGCCTGATGCTATGCCCTGGCGACTGAGAAAATCAGCTGCCCAATTTTCTACCCCCGGAATATGAACGGCTGATAAGGCCGGCATATGACGTTCCGCCCAATACAGAATTTTTTCTGTTTTCGCCATCACCTGTTTGCTGCGGGTCCCACCCTGATGGTTTATGTTCGCCACGGCCGTGGCGTTGTTAGACTAAATGCGAACGGGTTTGCCTGCCAGAAGAGACTGCCAGCGGAGGAGGGCAAGGAAGATTGCCCTGATCTCCAGAAGATTGATGGGAAGAAGGACTTCCTGGGCGTCCCAGTGACCTTGCGCTGTGTGAAGGAGGAAAACCGCTCCCCACCCAAGGAGACTTGCATCGGTGGTGATGACCTGCCTCGCAGGACTGAAGACAGAGTCCACCAGGTCAGGGACTGCATCACCTGGAGAGGCAGACAAACAGGGCGGTCTAGGGCGGTAGAGGTTTTGTTCCAGGAGGACATGAGGAACAATTGAAGAGGGCGAGTGTGGAACTGGGCAAAGGGCATGGCTTCCATGGAGGCGGCCATTTTCCCCAGGACCCTCATGCAGGATCGAAGGGAAGGGGAACTGGGCGCCTTAGGGATCGGACTCCCTTGCAGAGAGCTGAAAACTTGTCCTTCGGGAGGAACACCTGGGACAAGTATGTGTCGAATGCCCAGAAAGGTCAGATGCTGAGAAGGGGTTTAGAGAGGACTTCTCCCGGTTGATGATCCAGCCAAGATGAGTCAGGGCGTCCAGGGTGACTTGAAGGCTCTGAGCACAATCTCGACGGGATGAACCCTTGATTAGCAAATCGTCCAGGTAAGGGATTATGAGAATCCCCCTGGAACGAAGAATGGCCATGACTGCCGCCATGACCTTCGTGAAGACCATGGGGGCAGAGGCTAGGCAGAAGGGGAGGGCCGTGAATTGGAAGTGATCGTCCTGGATCACAAACCAAAGAAATCGCTGGTGCCGCACGCAGACAGGAATGTGAAGGTACGCATCCTGAATGTCTACTTAGCAGAGAAATTCCCCCGGCTCCATCGCAGCGATCACTGAGCGTAAGGACTCCATCCTGAAGTGGCGAATCCGAACGTGACGATTCAGCAGTTTGAGGTCCAGGATTGGGCGGAGAGAACCGTCTTTCTTCGGGACAGCGAAAAGATACGAGTAGAACCCCAAAAACCGCTCGTTTGAAGGAACGGGAACGACTACTCCGGCGGCTAGAAGGGAAGAGACGGTCTGGAGAAAAACTGAGATCTGGGACGGCTGTCTTGGTGGGCGAGAAAGACAGAAGCGCCTTTCTGGGGGGAAGAAAACTCAATCTTGTAACCGGAGGTAACGATCTCCCTGACCCAGGCATCGCTGACCACCGACAGCCAAGCGTCCCTGAAGAAGTCTGCCTCCCACCCTGGAAAGACCTCCAGGTGGGTTGACCCGTCACTTGGAACGAAACCTGTTAGATCGGAACCCAGAGGGCTTTGAGGAACGGCCTTTTGGTTTTCAGTGAGGAGAGGGTTTCAAAGAAGGTTTCCTCCGTTCTCCTGGAGTGGAGGGGCGCTCCTGCTGTGAAGAGGATTCTTAAGATGTGAAGGGACGAAAGGACCTAAAGGGCCAAGGGCCCTTCCTGTTAAAAGGACGCTTAGGTCTGGATTGAGGGAGAGAGGTGCTGTTGCCTCCAGTAGCGTCCAAAATTATCTGGTCCAGCCTAGCCCCAAAGAGCCTGGAGCCCTGGATGGCTAGGGTTGGTGAGAGATCTTTTGGACGTAGTATCCGCACTCCACGCCTTAAACCAAAGGATGCTGCGAATAGCCACAATGTTGCTGCTTGCTCTAGAGCAGGGGTCTCAAACTCAGCAGAGTAAAGGGGCCGCACATAAAAAAAAATTTAAGCTGGAGGGCCGCATTCCATTCAAACTTAATACAGTACAAAATTATTGTTAAACAATTGTTTATTTGAACTACTATAACAATTCTCTCCCTCCGGACCTCCCCCTCTCTCTGTGGCCGTTCAAATAAGTTGTCAGCTGCAATGTACAGCTTACCGTATATACTCGTGTATAAGCCGACCCGAGTATAAGCCAACCCCCCTAATTTTGCCATAAAAAGACTGGGAAAACTTATTGACTCGCGTATAAGCCTAGGGTGGAAAATGCAGCAACTACTGGTAAATTTTCAAAAATAAAAATAGACACCAATAAATGTAAAATTAATTGAGACATCAGTAGGTTAAATGTTTTTGAATATCCATATTGAATCAGGAGCCCCATATAATGCTCCATACAGTTCATAATGGCCCCATAAGATGCTCCATACAAGATACGCCCCATATAACGCTGCATAAAGGTTAATAATGGCCCCATAAGATGCTCCATAGAATAATATATGCCCCATATAATGCTGCACAAAGGTTATGGCCTCATCAAATGCACCATAGAATAATATGCCCCATATGCTGCTCCATAAAGGTTATGGCCCCATAAAATGCTCCATATATTATACCCCATATGATGCTCCATAGATTATGCCCCCATAAGATGCTCCATATATTTTATGCCCCCATAAGATGCTCCATATATTTTATGACCCCATAAGATGATCCATATATTTTATGCCCCCATGAGATGCTCCATATATTTTATGCCCCCATAAGATGCTCCATATATTTTATGCTCCCATAAGATGATCCATATATTTTATGCCCCCATAAGATGCTCCATATATTTTATGACCCCATAAGATGATCCATATATTTTATTCCCCATAAGATGATCCATATATTTATGCCTCCATAAGATGATCGATATATTTTATGCCCCATAAGATATCATAATTTTATGCCCATAAATGCTCCATATATTTTATTCCCCCATAAGATGATCCATATATTTTATGCCCCCATAAGATGCTCCATAGATTATTCCCCCATATGCTGCTGCAAATAAAAAATTACATACTCACCTCTCGTCGCTGGGGGCCAGGTGCCGGTGTCACCGCTGGCTCAGGGCCCCGGCACCTGCGATATTCACCTGTCCCCGGTCCACCGCTGCGCGCCGCTCCTCTGTCAGTGACTGTTCAGGCAGAGGGCGTGGTGCGCACTAACTACGCCATTGCGCCCTCTGACCTGAACATCACAGCCAGAGGACACAGCGGTGGACCGGGGATAGGTGAACATCGCATATACTTACCCCCTCCTGGAGCGTCTCTGCAGCCCCCCTGCTTCTCCCAGTCTCCGGCAGCTATTCTTCCTTCATCGGTCAGGTAGTACTGCTCATTAAAGTCATGAATATGTGCATATTCATGACTTTAATGAGCGGTACCACGTGACCGCTGAAGGAAGAAGCCTGAGATCGTGGGAGAAGCAGGGGGGCTGCAGAGACGCGCCGGGGGGGTTAGCATGATCTGACACCCCTTCCCCGACGACCCCCTGGCGTATGTCATTACACAGCGCCAGAGGGATGTCATCACGCAGGGACACAACCACTACGGAGCGGAGCATTCCTCCTCTTCAGACGTGGTGCACCACGGGCCGCAGATGCCTGCCTCAGGGGCCGCATGTGGCCCGCGTGTTTGAGACCCTGCTCTAGCGGAACAACCCGCCGAGTCCAAGGAAGCAGCCAGAATGTATTTTCCAGCATCGCCAATTTGGTCTGCCAATTCAGCTAGCTTGTCTGGGGGAGCTGAAGCCAAGATGCAACAGACGCGCCATCCGGCAAGGACAGGACCGTGTTAGAAGATAGACGAGAAACAGGTGGGTCCACTTTAGGGACATTGCCCCCTTGCTGAGAAGATCGGGGTTAAAGTAGGTCTGGTCTGAATCCGAGTCAGACCCGGACTGAGAGTCTAAATCTGACCCAAGGTCTTCCTCCGAAGAGGGGAAATGGGAGGAGGGTAGCAGCTTGGATGCTGCAGAGGGGCCTGGGGAGTGACAAGGAGCCAGACAGAATCCTTTTTCTAGAACCTCTCACAGTTCTGTCCCTTCGAAGGTCGAGGCGAATCGCCATGGGAGACTTTCGGAGCACTGGTGGCTGTGGAGAGCTGTGGAAGGCGTTCAAGGACCTGGACCAAGGACTGAGACAACTTAGACAGGTCTGCGACTGACTGAGACATGGCAACGGCCCACTCGGGGGAGGGGGAGTGCTCTCATCCCGGGAGTCGGAGTGCTCCTGTGGGGCAGACATGGTGGAAGGACTGAAGGATGGACAGAAAGGCGATGACTGGCCTGATGTCCACTTTTTCTTACAACATGCACAGGCGTAATGGGTCACCGTGGGCTTAGGGTAAGAGGTCCCAGCGGGGTTGGACATAGGTAGAGCCTGCTGCACTATGTCAATAGGAGTATCGATGAAGATACTGCGGAGTAAACCTAGATAGGGACGGGTATGGAGGAAGAGAGAGCTGATCCTGCCCAGTAGAGCAAGCTGCAGCCGAAGTTAGCTGTGTCCCCCCGGCTGAGAGTCCGTCCGAGGCAGGGCAGAATGTGGCAGAGATGCTGTGCTGACTTCCAAAATGGAGTAGCGCAGGGACGCTCGTGATATGGGCAGAGGAAGGAGCCCGGCTGCTGAGCGCTTACAGGCTGCTCACCGAAGGGGGCGCGGCCCGGCAGGAGGGCTGAGGGACTAAGGCAATGAGAGCCCCTGCGATAGGCCGGCCGGCGAAGAGGGGCGTGAACGCAAAAAGAAGAGGCGCCTTATTAGCTTGAGAAAAAGGCACCGAGAAAGGAGATGGGGGCGTGACAAGGAGCCCACCGAGAAGAGCAAGAAAATGAAAGTGCGGGGCACCATACCCGGCGAGAGGGAAGACACCCACACACAAGTGCAAAGATGGGGAGTGTGGGGTCGGCAAGAAAGGAGTCCACGAGGGTGAGAAAACCGGGGAGCGAGTCTGAGAGGAGGAGCAGCTGCACAAAAAAGGCGCGAAATTCAAACGTGGGTAGCGCTTTTGAGAGAGACTGGGACTTGGGAAGAGAAGCGCGCCTAAGGAGTGCGAGATTCAAATAGCAGGGAAGGTCCTGCAGCTCCCTCTAGAAAAGAACGCCGGGAAATGCTGAGATGTAGGTCGCGGGGGGAGGGGGGCTGCAGGACCTGGTATCCGTGACTCCACTTGCCGCGAAGGTGAGGATTGCTCAGGGTCCCTTGGTGAAAAGGGGCGCTGGAGACGAAAATCCTCCTTCCCACACTGTGTCCTGGACAGTGTAGAAGACAGCCTCAACCCCTTCAGGGAAAGTGGGAAGGTCAACACCGGTGACCACCGTCTTCCTCTCAGCCCTCTCCGAGGAGAGGGGTGAGGAGGGAAATGGAAGGGACCAGCCACCGGATTCAACCCTGGAGCACCTGTGAGGGTGACAGGGGATAGGGTCCTGCCTGCGGGCCTGAGAGTTGCGATGTGGGTGACACCGCATTGATCGCTCAGCCGCATAATATGGGAAGGCAGGGTGAGAATTTACAACCTGATTCCCTGATAGCTGCATCTGAAAAACAAAAAGAAAAGATTAATAAAACACAACAAAACCTGAAAAGGAAAAAGGATTAGCTGCGGATCTGAGGAGATCGAGGTCCGCCTCCTACAGACACTAAGCACAAACTGAGGTACTGCCGGGGGAGGAGCCACTTTTTTTTCTTTTTTGCATAGTGTCAGCCTTCTAGCTACAGCAGCATACACCCATGGTTACCTGTGTCCCCAATGAGGAGATAAAGAAAATGATTTTTTTATTTTCACGGCTCTACGTTATAAACTTCTGTGAAGCACTTGGGGGTTCAAATTGCTCACCACACATCTAGATAAGCTCCTTGGGGGGTCTAGTTTCCAAAATGGTGTCACTTGTGGGTGGTTTCCACTGTTTAGGCACATCAGGGGCTCTCCAAACAATACATGGAGTCCGATCTCAATTCCAGCCAATTTTGAGTTGAAAAAGTCAAACGGCGGTCCTTCCATTCCGAGCTCTGCCATGCACCAACACTGGTTTACCCCCCACATATGGGGTATCAGTGTACTCAGGACAAATTGCACAATAACTTTTGGGGTCCTGTTACCCTTGGGTAAATAAAAATTGGGGATGAAAAGATCATTTTTGTGGAAAAAATATGATTTCTTACTTTTACAGCTCTATGTTATAAACTTCTCTGAAGCCCATGAGGGTTCAGAGCTCTCACCACACATCTAGATAAGTTCCTTGGGGGGTCTAGTATCCAAAATGGGGTCACTTGTGGGGGCTTTCTACTGTTTAGGCACATCAGGGGCTCTCCAAACGCAATATGGCGTCCAATCTCAATTCCAGCCAAAAAAGTCAAATGGCGCTCGTTCCCTTCCGAGCTCAGCCATGCGCCCAAATAGTGGTTTACCCCGACATATGGGGTATCAGCGTACTCAGGACAAATTGCACAATAAATTTTGGGGTCCTGTTACCCTTGGGGAAATAAAAATTGGGGGTGAAAAGATCTTTTTTGTGGAAAAAATATGACTTTTTAATTTTATGGCTCTATGTAATAACCTTATGTGAAGCCCTTGGGGGTTCAAAGTGCTCACCACACATTTAGATAAGTTCCTTGGGGAGGGTCTAGTTTCCAAAATGGGGTCACTTATGGGGGTTCCACTGTTTAGATACTTCAGGGCCTCTCCAAACGCGACATGGCGTTCGCTCTCGATTCCAGCCAATTTGACATTCAAAATCTCAAATGATGCTCCTTCCCTTCTGAGAACTGCCGTGCGCCCAAAGATTGGTCTTCCTCCACACATGGGGTATCGGTGTACTCAGGAGAAATTGCACAACAAATACTGTGGTTCATTTTCTCCTGATACCCTTGACAAAATAAAAAAAATTGTGTCCGAAGAAAAATTTTGAGAAAAAAAGTTAAATGTTCATTTTTTCCTTCCACGTTGCTTCAATTCTTGTGAAGTACTTAAAGTGTTAATGAACTTATTGAATTTGGTTTTGAACACCTTGAGGGGTGCAGTTTTTAGAATGGTGTCACTTTTGGGTATTTTCTGTCATATTGACCCCTCAAAAACTTCAAATGTGAGGTGATCCCTAAAAAAAAACGGTTTTGTAAATTTTGTTGGAAAAATGAGAAATCGCTGGTCAACTTTTAACCGCTATAACTTCCTAACAAATGAAAATTTTGGTTCCAAAATTGTGCTGATATAAAGCAGACATGTGAGAAATGTTATTTAGTAACTATTTTGTGTGACATATTTCTCTGATTTAAGGACATAAAAATTAAAAGTTTGAAAATTGCAAAATTTTAAAATTTTAGCCGTATTTCCGTTTTTTCATAAATAAACGCAAATCATATCGAAGAAATTTTACCACTAACATGAAGTACAATATGTCACAAGAAAACAGTCTCAGAATCAGAGGGATCCGTTGAAGCTTTCCAGAGTTATAAGCACATAAAATGCATCAAAAATCCTCTTAGAAGGTTGGCGGCTGGAGCTGCGGTGGACTTCATTTTTTTGCTTGTTTCTATTTGCAGTCCTCACAGTGCTTCCTAGTGACCGCTTTCTTTTTCCCTTGATTTCATAAGCACATAAAGTAACAGTGGTCCGATTTCAAAATTAATGCCTGGTCATTAACCTACAAAATGGCTTGGTCCTTAAGGGGTTAATGTAGGAGGGGTCACATAGATAATAGGATCAGGTCTTCCTAGTTGTAGTTAGTGGGGTGAGTACGCCCTGTGTGCTCGGGTGGCCTTTTTCCCAGGCAAGCTAGATACCCCGCAACGTTTGTAAAGAAGACAGTGCCCAGGCATCCAGATAGTGAGGAAAGCAGCATCACCTCCCAAAACAGTAGCAGCAGCAAGGCACACCTCAAGAGTAACCAGGTAGCTGGAGCAACAGATATAGTCAGAGGAGCGGACAAGAACGTTTCCTTAACCCCTTTATCCCATCTGACGTACTATTCCGTCCATGTGACCTGGGACTTAATTCCCAAGGACGGAATAGTACGTCACATGCGATCAGCTGCGCTCCCGGTGGGAGCGCAGCTGATCGCGGCCGGGTGTCAGCTGATTATCACAGCTGACACCCGGCACTATGTGCCAGGAGCGGTCACGGACCATTCCCGGCACATTAACCCCTGGCACACTGCGATCAAAGATGATCGCAGTGTTCCGGCGGTACAGGGAAGCATCGCGCAGGGAGGGGGCTCTCTGCGTGCTTCCCTGGGACCCTCAGAACAGCGCCATGTGTTGCGCTGTTCCGAGGGATCCTCTTCCCTGAAGGACCCCGGATCGAAGATGGCCGCGGGGTCCTCCGGGTCCTGCAGGTAGGCGGCTTCCTCAGTGCCTGCTGAGAGCAGGCGCTGAGAAAGCCTCCAGCAGTGCCTGTCACATCGCCTATCTGACAGAGTGCTGTGCACACTGTCAGACCAGCGATCTGTCCTTAAACAGTTATGTCCCACCCTGGGACAAAGTAAAAAAGTTAAAAAAAATAAAATAAAAATCACATGTGTAAAAAAAAAAAATCAAATAAAGAAAAAAAATATTCCCCAATAATTCCTTTCTTCATGTAAATAAAAAAAAAAAAACAATAAAAAAGTACACATTTTTAGTATCACCGCGTCCGTAACGAACCGCCCTATAAAACTGTCCCATTTGTTTACCCCTTTAGTGAACCCCTTAAAAAAAAAGGCTAAAAGACAATGGTTTATCATCACACCGCCGAACAAAAAGTGGAATAACACACGATCCAAAAGACGGATATAAAACATGGTACCGCTGAAAACGTCATCTTGTCCAACAAAAAACGAGCCGCCATACAGCATCATCAGCAAAAAATAAAGTTATAGCTCGCAGAATAAAGCGATGCAAAAATTATTATTTTTTATATATAATCGTCAAAACATAAAAAAATGATATAAATGAGGTATTGCTGTAATTGTACTGACCCGAAGAATAAAACTGCTTTATCAATTTTACCACACGTGGAAAGGTATAAACGCCCCACCCCAAAAGAAATTCATGAATTGCTGGTTTTTGTTCATTCTGCCTCCCAAAAATTGTAATAAAAAGCGATCAAAAAATGTCATGTGCCCAAAAATGGTACCAATAAAAACGTCAACTCGTCCCGTAAAAAATAAGACCTCACATGACTCTGTGGGCCAAAAGAAGAAAAAATTATAGCTCTCAAAATGTGATGATGCAAAAACTATTTTTTGCAATAAAAAGCGTCTTTTAGCGTGACAGCTGCCAATAATAAAAACTCGATATAAAAAGTAAATCAAACCCCCCTTTATCACCTCCTTAGTTAGGGAAAAATAACAGAATTTAAAAAATGTATTTATTTCCATTTTCTCATTAGGATTAGAGTTGGGGCAAAATTTAGGGTTAGGGTTGTGACTAGGGTTACGGTGAGTTAGGGTTAGGTTTGTGGTTAAGGTTATGATTAGGTTTGAGATTAGGGTTAGGGGTGTGTTGGGGTTAGGGTTGGAGTTAGAATTGGGGGTTTCCACTGTTTAGGCACATCAGGGGCTCTCCAAACGTGGCATGGCGTCTGATCTCAATTCCAGCTAATTCGGCGTTGAAAAAGTCAAACGGTGCTCCTTCGCTTCTGAGCTCTGCCATGCACCCAAACAGTAGTTTACCCCCACATATGGGGTATCAGCGTACTCAGGACAAATTGCACAATAACTCTCGAGGTCCAATTTCTTCTGTTACCCTTGGGAACATAAAAAATTGGGGGCGAAAATATAATTTTTGTGGAAAAAAATATGATTTTTTTTATTTTTATGGCTCTACGTTATAAACTTCTGTGAAGCACTTGGGGGTTAAAAGCTCTCCCCACACATCTAGAAAAGTTCCTTTGGGGGTCTAGTTTCCAAAATGGGGTTACTTGTGGGGGGTTTCCACTGTTTAGGCACATCAGGGGCTCTCCAAACGCAACATTACACCCGCAGACAATTCCATCAAAGTCTGCAATGCAAAACGTCACTACTTCACTTCCGAGTCCTGACGTGTGCCCATACAGTAGTTTTCTCCCACATATAGGGTATCAGAGTACTCAGGACAAATTGGACAACAAAGTTTTGGGTCCAATTTCTCCTGCTACCCTTGGGAACATAAAAAACTGGGGACTAAAAGATCATGTTTGTGGAAAACATATGATTTTTTTATTTTCACGCCCAGGTGTTATAAACTTCTGTGAAGCACTTAGGGGTTCAAAGTGCTCACCACAGATCTAGATAAATTCCTTAGGGGGTCTAGTTTCCAAAATGGGGTCACTTGTGGGGGGTTTCCACTGTTAAGGCACATCAGGGACTCTGCAAACTGAACATGACACCCATCAAAGCGCTCCTTTCCTTCCGAGCCCAGCCGTGCGCCCAGACAGTGGTTTCCCCCACATATGGGGTATCTGCGTACTCAGGAGAAATTGCACAACTTTTTCTGTCCATTTTCTCCTTTTACCCTTGTTAAAATAAAAAACATGTTTGTAAAAGATCATTTTTGTGACTAAAAAGTTACATGTTATTTTTTCATTCCAAGTTGCTTCAGCTCCTGTGAAGCACCTGAAGGGTTAATAAACTTCTTGAATGTGGTTTGAGGGGTACAGTTTTTAGAATGGTGTCACTTTTTGGTATTTTCTGCCATATAGACCCCTCAAAGTGACTTCAAATGTGAGGTGGTCCCTAAAAAATTGGTTTTGTACAATTTGTTGTAAAAATGAAAAATCGCTGGTCAACTTTTAACCCTTATAACTTCGTAACAAAAAAAAAATTGGTTTCAAAATTGTGCTGATGTAAAGTAGACATGTGGGAAATGTTATTTAGCAACTATTTTGTGTGACATATTTCTCTGTTTTAAGGGAATAAAAATTCAAAGTTTAAAAATAGCAAAATTTTCGCCATATTTCCATTTTTTCATAAATAACCGCAAGTTATATCGAAGAAATGTTACCACTATCATGAAGTACAATATGTCATGAGAAAACAATCTCAGAATCGCTAAGATCCGTTGAAGCGTTCCAGAGTTATAACCTCAAAGAGACAGTGGTCAGAATTGTAAAAACTGGCCCGGTCATTAACGTGCAAACCACTCTTGGGGGTTAAGGATCAAGCGGGCGGATGTTCAGCATGTGGCAGTACTTAGCGCGGGCACACGCCTTTCTATCTGGGGCGAAACAGTGGAAGGAACTCCCAAAAGAAGCCAGGCTGCACAGGGGACATAATAGTGATGCGCACAAAGCGGTACGACCCGTTGTGGAACCGTGTGACAGATCAAGCAGGGAAAGAAAGGAAGAGTTGGTATGTGATTTGAAGGCTGCTATTAATGCTGTGCTGGATTTGGATGTTCTGAGAAGTTTGGATATTAACCCCTTAACCCCCAAGGGTCGTTTGCACGTTAATGACCGGGCCAATTTTTTACAATTCTGACCCTTTATGAGGTTACAACTCTGGAACGCTTCAACGTATCACAGCGGTTCTGAGATCGTTTTCTCGTGACATATTGTACTTCGTGTTAGGCCTCTTTCACACATCAGTTTTTTGGCGTCAGTCGAAATCTGTCATTTTTGGAAAAAAACGAATCCTGCGAATGATCCCACTGGATCTGATTCTCTCATAGACTTGTATAAGTGACGGATTGCGAAGGATAGCCTCACGTTTCATCCGTCGTTCGCTGGATCCTTTGGAGTTTGTTTGTCTGTCGTCTGGAGATGACGAACAAAGTAACATTTTTGTGTCTGAATCGAAAAGTCGGACAGCGACGGATCCAGTGCCGTCCTTCGTTGGCTAAAATGGAAGCCTATGGGCGCAGGATCAGTCGCTGTCCGTCAAATGACGGAATCCAGCGACAGATTCTGTTTTTTTAAACTGAGCATGCTCCAAATCTTATTTTGTAGACAATTGGCCAGACAGCCAAAAAACTATATAAACCTGCCAGGTATGGCTTTACTTCTCATGTGCCAGCAAGCATCCAGCCAGCAAGACTACTGCCAGCAATAATTCATCCTGTCTGCCAGCCAGCCAGGGTCCTGCCTTCCTGCCAGCCAGCATGAGTCCTGCCAGCGTGTGTGTGTGAGTGCGTGTCCAGCAATACATTTTTTTTTCATACTGTACTTGTATTTGCAACAAAGTGCTACAGCGAGTGTGTGTGTGAGTGCGTGTCCAGCCATGCTCATGCTTTTTTTTTTTCATACAGTACTTGTATTTGCAACGAAGTGCTGCGGCGAGTGTGTGTGTGTGTGGTGTGAGTGCGTGTCCAGACATGTTTTTTTTTAATTTACTGTACTTGTATTTAAAATAAAGAGCAGTGTAGCTCCTACTTGCTTTCACAAAAAGTAAAAACATAAATAAATAAAAATTGCTCCAAAAACTGTCCGTAGTATCATTTCACCAAGATCACTTTAAAATTGTGGGTTATGTCACACAGGAAAGTACAACATGCAATACAGAGGTGTTTGAGGTTCTATTTTTTTTTTTAAAAAAAAAAGGTGTATACAAATGGGGAATGCACAAATTGGGTATTTAAAATTTTACCAGGGTTTTTAAAACACTGCATCTGGGGTCAATAGATATTCCAATGGGGTTAGAGATTTAGAGTTGGAAGGAGGGTAGTGTTTGCAAGGTATAGGTTTGTTTTTTTTTTTGAGACATACAGGAGGTGTAGGGTTTGCAAGCTTGTGCATCGTGCATATCAAGTTGGAAAAAGGGTATTAGGTGTTTGCAAGGTGCTACTTGGGTGGCTGTGTTAGGTTTGGGTTTTTTGGGGAAATACAAAAGGTGGAGAGTTATGTCTGCTTGCGCATATCAACCTTTAAATTACAGAGGGGGGTGGTTTAGAAACCTACTGAAGTACTTTTCATTTTTGGTTTTGGTGGTTGTAGGCGGATTTTTTTTTGGGGGGAGGGTTTGAAATCAAAATAGCTCTGGAGCTACATTTTTTTTAAAAAAATTCAGTGGACAACACAGAAATATTCAGTATAATAGCATAAAGTGTCTTTATACTTTCAGATACTTAAGGGTATGCCACACTAAGCGAGATCGCTAGCGAGATCGCTAACGAGATCACTATTGCGTGACCATTTATGACGCAGTAGCGATCTCGTTAGCGACTTAGCTGTGAGATTCCAAACACAACTCATTAGCTATCTGTATAACGACCTCTGCGGTCGTTGGGAAAACCTAGTCCCACCTGCGATGCTGGTGAAGTCGTTCATAAAGGGTGTCACACTCAGCGATTCAGGCTCACCAGCAGGACACCAATGACCAAAAAACGGCTCAGAACGTTTATAAGCGATCAGCGACATCTCAGCAGGGGCCACATCGCTGCTACATGTCACACACAGCTAAGTCGCTAACGAGATCGCTACTGTGTCATAAATGGTGACGCAGTAGTGATCTCATTAGCGATCTCGTTAGCGATCTCGCTTAGTGTGGCATACCCTTTAGAGCCACCACTGATCAAGCCAGGCCACCACTGACCACGCCAGACCACGACTGAACAAGCCGTGATGTATTAAAGGCCAGAAAGCTTAATGTATTATTTGTAGTAGCTTACAAGTGTCTTTATACTTGCAGATACTTAGAGCCACCGCTGACCAAGCCAGGCCACCGCTGACCAAGCCGTGATTTAAGTATTAAAGGCCAGAAAGCTTAATATATTATTTGTATAGTAGCTAACAAGTGTCTTTATACTTTGTGAGACAGTGAGAGCATATATATTGAATGGGGTGTATATTTCACCTAGCTACTTTGCTGACTGGTATAAGGGAGGTGTGTGGCTTTGTAGACCTAGTGGTAGAGAAAGGTCACTACACCTTACATTCAGTGCACGCTTGCAGCTCAGGCCTGAAATCACTCAGGTGTTAATTAGGAGACCAGAAGTAGGTGTGTTGGAACACAGTCAGGGAGCTGGCTTAGTCTGGACACAGGAAGGGGTCCAAGCACAAGAAGCAGTCTCCAGGAGTGGGAGTGTGTAGCCCTGGTATGTAAGGCACACATTATCCGGGAGGATGAGTGGAGAGGTAACGGTTAAGGGCTCGACATCACTCATATACACTTCAGACACACCCAGCAGGGGTGCATAGGGGAGTGTCCTGTAGCACAGTGCAGTCTGAAAGTTCTCCTGTGAGCGTGCAGAGAGTGAGGACGTGTGCCTTTTGGAGAGCCGAGATCTCCTGTCAACACAGGGAGATGGTACAAAAGTGGAGGCTAGTACGGATGATCGGATATTATCCTAGTCTAGTCAGTGCTGATATTAAGAGTGCGAGCAGGGCGAAGGGCTCAGTGGAAAGAATCATAGAAGTGCCTTAAGGATTGGACTATCCTGCATTGTTCACCGGTCACTGGGGACCGAAGTGTCGCTACAGCTTCAGGCGTAGTGGTAGAAAAACCAGAGGTTCGCTGGACTTCAAGTCACAGGAACAAGCCCTTTTTGTCAGTAAGAAACCAGAGTCAGGTGGAATAGGGACTTTGAGTCAGTGCACGACAAAAGCAAGAACCTAGTTCCATCACTTGGAAGGCTCCGATCACTATGCTGACCGGGCAGTACAGCTACAGAATTAGCTGGAGTTTTTGAGTGAACTTAGCTTCATGCAAGTTGGACTCGTTACATGGAAAGTTAAGGAGGCCTCTAACCTGCTCAGCCGTTACCTCGAAACGCATCCTCCATCCACCCCAACAGCTTTCCGGGACCTGCCTAAACAACTTGAAAGTAAAAGGTATGGAAAGAAGCTTTATTGTCTGAGACTGTGTCATTTATCCACATCTCCTTACTACAATCACCATAGACTCAGAGGGACAGTCCCACCTGTGGGGGACCCAACACCTAGCTGCTATAACATCCCCTCAGAGTTCTATTCAGCAGCGCTGGTCTCAGTGATCAGACAACTACAGGTGGCGTCACGAACTGTTATATACTAATCCCCTGTAAATAATATTCCCCCAACATACGCCGGACCGCCAGGGCCACAGACCGAGCCACCGCTATCCGTGACAACCCCATAGACTTCCATGGGCTCGGCTCTGGGTACCCCATTGCCCTGGTAACCCACAATTGTGGTGCGTGGTCGCGACAAAAACTTGGCGTCACGAACAGGATCCGAAACTTGCAGCATTGCGAGCCCTGTGTGCCTGTGGAGTGTTTTGTGAAAAAGACTGTTGCTGTTGTTTGGCGCCAAATACCGCCATATTTGCCGCCATATTCGCGCCCTAAGGCGCTGGAGAAGAAGGTGGGCGTACCTGGAAAGAGCGCGCAAAGTCTTGGACACGCCCCCGGCGCTCTGACGTCAGGCGCAGTCCTGGACAGGAGATGCGCTTGACATCAGAGCGCCTGCGACGAAGGTCCTGTCCCCACCGCTGTGCCTGTGGAATAGCAGCTTCTGAAACCGGTAGGCTCCGTTTAACCAAGGGGGCGCTAATATGTCACAACAACCGGCCGACAGTGCGGCCCCAGCCGGAGGCCCCGACCCCGCACTGCGTGGCATTGTAGCGCCAGATGGGGGCGCAGGCCCAGCACCCAGTCCGGTAGTCCCGCTCATGCCACTAACGCTCCCATATATGCCTGGGGCGAAATGGCTTCCCCAGTACAGCGGTGAGCCAGGCACTTTAGCAGGATTCAAGCGGAAGTTATGCAGCATCCTAGAAATGTACTCCATGCCTGAGAGACAAAAAGCTGCTGTGCTGATAGGGCAGCTAACTGGCGCTGCTGAGAGGGAAGTGGAGACTTGGGATACCGTTGATCAGGAGTCGGTACCTGCGATCCTCTTTAAGCTACATGCCATGTTTGAAGACCGCACAGAAACGGATCTCCGGATGGCCTTCTACCACTGTTCACAGCAGCCAGGTGACAGCATCAGGGACTACGCTTGCCGACTACAAGGAGCCCTGAGAGCCCTTAAGCAGATTAATAATATAAATGCTATCGACGAAAATAAGATGCTGAAAGAACAATTTATACAGGGATTGAGATCCCAAGAGGAGCGCAGAACTGTAAACTGGTGGTCCTTAGATCATCCTGATGCTACCTTTGATGCCCTAAAGGACATGGCAATAAAAGGGCTGCGACCCCTGGGCAAACCTGAGGTGGCAATCCAACATCACCAGGGTGAAGTCACTCTGGAACCGGCAGTATCCCCCTTTTCCCCGCTAGTGGCAGAAGCCAAAACGCAGGTGACACCCCCTAGTGAATTGGACTGTCTGCGCTCAGAGGTGCGCCAGCTGACTAAAAATCTGGCTGCTGTGATGAGTGCCCTGCAGCTGCGGAAAGAGGAAGAAGGGAAGATCTTATTAGCTGACTGCCCAGAAGACGTTCCGTGGATGAACCGGAGAAGAAGGAAGACGTCGCCCCCCCGGAGGAGGACAACGCCACCCCCAGGAGCGACCTCTGATCAACACCCTCCTCGTCGGGAGATCACCTGTTACCGTTGCAACCGGAAAGGTCATATGTCTCCACAGTGTCCTTTAAACGGGCAGAACCTGGGTCCGAGGGCCAACACCCAGGAGGAGACCCGTCAGGCCCCCTAGACTGGAACCGCAGGTATGTGGGTGGGCGACCCTACCTGTCTATCATTCTAGATGGTATTGCAGTTCCGGCATTGTTAGACACTGGGTCTCAGGTGACCCTAATACCTGATGCCCTATATACTAAGTTCTGGACAATGGACAGTCTTAAACCCCCGAGCCCTGACTTTACCGTGTATGCTTCTAATGGTCTTCCTGTAGAAGTACTCGGGACAAAATGTGTGGATGTGAAAGTGGGCAGAGAGGAGTTGAAAGACCAGGGGCTTCTAGTAGTAAAGACTGTAAATGAGGAGAACGGTTTAAATATAATTTTGGGTACTAACATTATCAGTAACTGTCTGGGAGAGTTGTGTTCTTACTCCAACAGCTCGCTGAAATTGCCAGACCAAGACAAAAGGGATTAATCCAAAGAGAGATCCGGGCCCTGGTGTGTCAGCAGCAAGCGAAGCTTACAGACGGCGAAATTGGTAATGTACGGGTCACTGACTCGAATCCCATTGTGATACCCCCAATGAGTGAAATGATAATCTGGTGCAGGGCAGCCATAGGTCTGAGAGGACAGAACTACCAAGCTGTAGTAGAACCCCACCATTCAGAACATAGACCTACACTTATGACTGCTAGGGGAGTAGTGGAAGTGGTGAATGGAAGAGTACCGGTACGGCTTCTCAACTGGGGAGATGATGAGGTAAACTTACCCCGTTATGCAACCATTGCTAAACTACATGCTGTCGACAATAATTCTATTCTCCCGGCTGAGTCCTTAGACTCCCGCCAAATAGCGGAGGACAATGACCCGGCAACCCAGGTGGCGGAATGGTGTCAGCAACTCCATGTTGGGACGGACACCACTCCCGCTCACCAGAAGCAAGGGGTATTACGGGTGGTACAAGAGTACGCCCAAGTGTTTAGCAAGCATCCACTTGATTTTGGGATAATTAAGGGAGTACAACATCATATCCCTACAGGCAGTCATCCTCCCATCAAAGAGCGGTACAGGCCTATACCCCCAGCCCATTATCAGAAGGCTAAAGAAATGTTGCGAGATATGAAAGAAGCCGGAGTAATCAGGGATAGTTGTAGTCCCTGGGCAGCACCTCTAGTCCTGGTTAGAAAAAAAGATGGTAGCTTGAGAATGTGTGTGGATTACAGGCAGGTGAACCGCATAACACATAAGGACGCATACCCGTTACCACGTATAGAGGAATCATTAGCTGCTCTGAAAACGGCTAACTACTTTTCTACCCTCGATCTGACTAGTGGGTACTGGCAAGTGACTGTGGCTGAGGAGGATCGTGAGAAAACGGCTTTCACCACCCCAATGGGGCTCTGTGAGTTCGACAGAATGCCGTTTGGGCTCAGCAGTGCCCCAGGAACATTTCAGAGAGTGATGGAGAACTGCCTGGGACATCTCAATTTTGAAACCGTGCTGCTATACCTAGACGACGTCATCGTGTACTCCAAGACATATGAGGACCATCTGAAGCACCTGGCAGAAGTATTTGAGTCCCTGTCCAGGTACGGGATGAAGTTGAAACCCTCAAAATGCCATCTACTCAAACAGAAGGTACAATACTTGGGGCACATCGTCAGTTCGGAAGGAGTAGCACCGGACCCAGAGAAAGTCACTGCCATCCAGAAGTGGCCGGAGCCGAAGAACCTCAAGGAAGTGCGACAGTTCCTGGGACTAACGGGTTACTACAGAAGGTTCGTGAAAGATTACACGAAGAAGGCAGCTCCTTTACAGGACCTCCTAGTAGGACAATCCCTAAAGAGCAGAAACCCTCCCTTTAATTGGGGTAAAGAACAGGCTGAAGCATTCCAAAAGATGAAAGAGATCCTTACAGGTGATGAGATCCTGACCTATCCTGATTACAGCCAACCGTTCCTGCTGTACACCGATGCAAGTAATGAAGGTTTAGGAGCAGTTCTCAGTCAGAAGCAGAATGGCCAAGAAAAAGTCATCGCATATGCCAGCAGAAAACTCAGGCCAACTGAGAGGAATCCGGAAAATTATAGCAGCTTCAAGCTGGAGTTTCTGGCGCTGGTCTGGGCCATTACTGAAAGATTTAAGCACTATCTGGCCTCCAACCAGTTCACTGCGTTTACAGACAACAACCCCTTAACGCACCTGGAAACAGCCAAGCTGGGCGCCATGGAGCAGCGTTGGATGGCTCGGTTGTCCAATTACCAGTTTACCATCAAGTACCGGGCAGGCCGAAAGAATGCTAATGCTGACGCATTGTCCCGAATGCCGCATGAATCTGACACGGAAGAAGAATCGGACGACCTGGAAGAAATTGAGCTACCTGCGTTCCATCGAAATGGGATAGTCCACGAGCAGCGAGTCTACAGAAAGCAGTATGGTGCAACGTTAAATCCCTTACCCCATCATAGCTGGAAAGAGACTCAGGACAGCGATCCAGTGGTCAGCCGTATCAAGGAGTTGTTACGGCAGGAAGGTTCCTCCTTGGAAAAAGATGCACCTATGTCAGCAAAGCTCCTGTGGAACGAGAGAAGCCGGTTGTTCCTATACCGTGAGAAGTTGTGCAGGAGATACGTCAACCCCAGGACCCATGAGATGGTCTGGCAGATAGTGGTCCCCAAGGCAGACGTCCAAATGGTGTTGGAAGCATACCATGATCAAGCAGGACACTTTGGCTGGAGAAAGCTGGAGACCCTGTTGAGGTGCCGGTTCTACTGGGTAGGGATGCGCAGCTCCATCGAGAGGTGGTGTCGGAACTGTGGACCCTGTGGTCTCAGAAGAAAGGACTACGGTAGTCAGAGGGCACCCCTGCAGCCTGTCCGGACGACTCGTCCCTTGGAGATTGTGGCCTTGGACCACGTCAAATTGTCGCCAAGTAGATCTGGATACTCATACGCCTTGACCATGGTGGACCATTACTCTAGATTTCTGGTGGTTGTTCCAGTTAAGGATCAGACAGCAGTGACGGCAGCAAGAACCTTTCAAGCAAGCTTCTGCAGACCGCATGGGTATCCGGAGCAGGTATTAACTGATCAAGGACCTGCTTTTGAGGCTGACCTATTCAAGGAATTCTGTCACATGTATGGGTGTAAGAAAATTAGAACAACACCATACCATCCTCAAACCAACGGCCTTTGCGAGAAAATGAACCACATTGTCCTTGATTTGTTGAAATCCATACCGTTGGAAGACAGAAATCGGTGGCCGGACTTACTACCTGATTTGGTTGACTTGTATAACCATATACCTGTAAGTTCCACTAACTGCACTCCAGCCTATCTTATGAGAGCAAGGCCCGGAAGACTACCAATGGATTTAGAACTTGGAGTGGTAGAACCGGAGGCAGATGACGCCGTTGAAAACTGGGACATCAATCGGCAAGAGCAATACAGACGAGTGCAAGTCTGTGTAGAAGAAAGTCTCAACAAGGCACGGGAAAAACAGGAAGATATTTACAACAGGAATGCTCCTGCCAAGCCTTTGATGCCTGGAGAAGTGGTATTGAAAAGAAAAAGGAAGATGCACAAATTGGACAACCAGTGGGAACACGAACCCTATGTCGTACAAGATTCCAAATATGACAACAGAAAAGTTTGTATCATCAGTAAGGACGGAGGAAGAACAATATCCACTGTGTCCAGAGACCATTTGAAATTGTGCCCAGAACCCTTAAAGCTTTGTGAAGAGAACCCTGTCGTCAATCGAGAAGAAAGAAAAGAAGAGGTCATACACACGGATCTGGGAGATTTCCCTGCGGATTGGCCCAGACTGGGAGATGCTGTAATCATTCCGGTGTTGCAGTTTTATCAGCCACAAGAGGAAGTTCTACCTCCAGTTGTGCCCATGGTGCCAGTTGAGCCAGTTCAGGAGTTACCTATTCCAGTAACACCCCAGCCTACAGAATCTCAAGAAGGACCATCAGAAGCAGCGCCCCATGCTATGGGATCCCCTGGTGAAGCTGACTCACACCGCCCAGCCATCAGTACGCTTGCCAGATCCATAGAAAGATTGAGACAGTTCTATAGTTTGCCGTTACGCAGAGCAGGTAGATCACAGACCAATATACCTGCAGCTACTCCACGTAGATCAGAGCGAACCACGAAAGGGAAGATACCTATTCGATATCAACAGTAATTCTAGCAAAATAATGTAATTTAACCCAGAAAAAGTTTACCATATGTGAATATTGTAAAAAGTATTGTTATGGTATTGTGCATTACTAAATATGTGTAATAATGGACTTCGAGGCTGTGGACTATGTCAGCCCCAGAACTGATAATGTAAATAGTTGCACTTTATGCATTCCCGTGGTTCTATATCAAACTGTAACAATTACCTCTGAACATAAAACCCGTGTGGTGTGGCACTGAGTGAGGTCTGCAGCCAGATGTCCTGCAGCCCACCCAGGACCCACGTTGAAGGTTTGGTGCGGGTCCTTCACAAGAATATTGTTTGATATGACATATTTATTGAAAGTATGTTTTTGTATTTTTCTATGTTCATTATACATAATGCAACGTTTAAGAATTTCTCACCTCCCTGCTGGGAAGAGTTTGATGTTAAATGTTTAAATGCAAAAAAAAAATTCTTTCTTTTTCTATTTCACAGCCCGGGAGTGCTGTATTTTACCAAGGGGGAATGTGTAGCCCTGGTATGTAAGGCACACAATACCAGGAGGATGAGTGGAGAGGTAACGGTTAAGGGCTCGACATCACTCATATACACTTCAGACACACCCAGCAGGGGTGCATAGGGGAGTGTCCTGTAGCACAGTGCAGTCTGAAAGTTCTCCTGTGAGCGTGCAGAGAGTGAGGACGTGTGCCTTTTGGAGAGCCGAGATCTCCTGTCAACACAGGGAGACGGTACAAAAGTGGAGGCTAGTACGGATGATCGGATATTATCCTAGTCTAGTCAGTGCTGATATTAAGAGTGCGAGCAGGGCGAAGGGCTCAGTGGAAAGAATCATAGAAGTGCCTTAAGGATTGGACTATCCTGCATTGTTCACCGGCCACTGGGGACCGAAGTGTCGCTACAGCTTCAGGCGTAGTGGTAGAAAAACCAGAGGTTCGCTGGACTTCAAGTCACAGGAACAAGCCCTTTTTGTCAGTAAGAAACCAGAGTCAGGTGGAATAGGGACTTTGAGTCAGTGCACGACAAAAGCAAGAACCTAGTTCCATCACTTGGAAGGCTCCGATCACTATGCTGACCGGGCAGTACAGCTACAGAATTAGCTGGAGTTTTTGAGTGAACTTAGCTTCATGCAAGTTGGACTCGTTACATGGAAAGTTAAGGAGGCCTCTAACCTGCTCAGCCGTTACCTCGAAACGCATCCTCCATCCACCCCAACAGCTTCCCGGGACCTGCCTAAACAACTTGAAAGTAAAAGGTATGGAAAGAAGCTTTATTGTCTGAGACTGTGTCATTTATCCACATCTCCTTACTACAATCACCATAGACTCAGAGGGACAGTCCCACCTGTGGGGGACCCAACACCTAGCTGCTATAACATCCCCTCAGAGTTCTATTCAGCAGCGCTGGTCTCAGTGATCAGACAACTACAGGTGGCGTCACGAACTGTTATATACTAATCCCCTGTAAATAATATTCCCCCAACATACGCCGGACCGCCAGGGCCACAGACCGAGCCACCGCTATCCGTGACAACCCCATAGACTTCCATGGGCTCGGCTCTGGGTACCCCATTGCCCTGGTAACCCACAATTGTGGTGCGTGGTCGCGACAGGAGCACGCTTAATCTGGACAAGGGGTCCAGGCACAGAAGGTGTCTCCAGGAGTGTGAGCTATCTCAGTCTGGGTGCAGGAAGTACCCTGGACACAGGAGTAGTCGCAGTGAGAATCCGTGCGAATAGCGGCTGAATAGGAGTGGATCTCTCTCAAGTCTGGACATTGAAGGTTCCTTCAGACACAAGGAGGAGTATCTGTGAAACTCCATACTGGTAACATATATCATATGTGTTGTTTTGGGCCAGGCTGGTAGAGCCGGGACCCGGATAGACAGGGCAATCTATCTAAGTGTAATTAGTGGCTAGACAAGCCCAGGTCTTCTGTTTATGATTTGTTTTTATCTGTTTGCTGTGGACTTTAATAAAACTGGTTGCGGCCAGTTTTACACCAGAACTGCTGTCTGAATGAACTGTTTTCGTGCCATTCTGTCTACCCAGACAGCGATCCTAGAGCTATATCCCCTGAAAAGCTTACAATTTGCAGAAACTTCGAAACAACAGGCCATGACTTCTTCTGGCGGAACCCTCCCTCACAGCGTCGGCAAACTGAGGTAATTGAAAATTTATAATTTTTTGGGTGATGGTAACATTTTTTGGAACCCTATATGCATTAAAGGGAATCTGTCACCCTAAATTGGCGGGATATTTAAATGATGGCAGTCAGGTCAGATGGGCGGTGTTTTGGGTACTTGCCTTAACATGTTGTTCGCCGCTGTCTCCATTATTTCTGGGAATTGTAGTCGTTGCCCTCCATATAACGCACCTGCGCATTGCAATCTTGAATTGCGCACGCGCAGTATGCTTTGCCCGCAGATTGCAATGCGCAGGCGCGTTATATGGAGGGCAACGACTACAATTCCCAGAAATAATGAAGACAGCGGCGAACAACATGTTAAGGCAAGTACCCAAAACACCGCCCATCTGACCTGACTGCCACCATTTAAATATCCCGCCAATTTAGGGTGACAGATTCCCTTTAATTCTGGTTTCACAGGAAGCTGAAGCATCAGAGGGGGTCCCAGAAGGAGACGGACGGGGTGGAGAAATGCCAGAAGCGGGCGCGCAGAGTGTAAGTTTCGCATAAACAGATCCTTACAGACATCACAGTCCACCCAACATATAAAACACAGATCATCACAGTACACACAAAACATGGCAACATCCAAGCACATATTTTTTTTTTGTATAGTCTTCACATTCTGGGGCTCGGCATAGAGGCCCTCCAAGCACCTCCCAGGGTCGTCGTGAGCGTCACAGCGGTTACAATAGAGTAAGTACCCTTCTTTTTTTGGTTTTATAATTTTTATAGTTCATGTGGCTGATTTGAGTTTAATGGGTGTTTTTTTCTTTTTTAACAGGCTTCACAGCGTGCTCCCGACTCCGATGGTGAGGATGTTGGCCTTGATATGGACCGCCTCATCAATAAGGTACAGGAACGGGAGCCGCTGTGGAACATAGGGGACTGCCGCCATGCTGACAATGTTGTGACCCGTCGGCTCTGGGAGGAAGGTTGCAATGAAGTTGTGGACGACTGGGAGGACCTCGAAGCTCAGGCCCAGGATCAATCGCGTAAGTATTCACAGTTCAGTAAGTTATGTTGCAGGATGTAATGTGTTGTATACTAACCCATTTGTGCTTTCTCATTAGAGGAGACAGGGTTGTCAGGCGGTGGCGGTCACTCAGGGATCACTTCAAGAGGGAGTTCAACAAGGAGATGCAGGCCCCGAGTGTATCGAGAGGACGCAGGAGCAAGTACAAATATGCTATAGCCCTGTCGTTCCTCCGGTCGACGATGGTGACCAGAAGGTAAATATTCCCCACCCCATTTATTAAGTCAAAATGTTTACATGTCTACCCTTATTTTTTGGTTTCAGCTAGGGCAATGCAATATTAATATATATTTTTTCTTTGACAGCACAGTCTGCAGCACTTGGGAGCCTGTAGCCAAGTTGGACCCTTCTGGAGCGATCCCACAGGAGTCCGACACCGGGGACCACGTAGAGAGACCCGACCCCTGTGCACCTTCCCTCATGTCTGATCCCTCGGCCCCATCCACTAGCGCTGAAGCATCATGGCAGACTTCGTCACATGAAGCTGCTGGTGACGAGGTAGCTTTCCTTTAACCCACCCCTCTGTCACTGCCGCCACCTCTAGAACACCTTTGGGTTCTGGCCGGCAGCACCAGAGAGGTCAGGAAAGGAGCTATGTGCCCGAGTTCTTTCATATAAATGCAGCCTTCCAGAACTCGATCAAGCTTTTGGCTGAGCAAATGACTGCTGGATTCAACCTGTTGCACAAGAGCATGCTTGAATTCAGCAGTCTTCTGGATAGGATGCATTTAGATGCAAGGAATGGTAAGTTAGAGCAGTTTGGGTAAAAGGTACAAAACGTACAATAGTTTGGGTGAAATGTAAAAAACATACAAAACTTTTGGTAAGAAGGTACAAAACTTTGGTTTATAGAAAAAAAACATGGTATAATCACAACTATGACAACAGCAATAATTTTGGTACACTAACATTCATTATATCAAAAGCCACAGATATCAAACCATGTCATCCTGCCATTGTTCTCTTCCTTGAGGTAACAAATAATAATCGCGCAAGGTGGTTTCAATCACATTTTCATCCTTGCGTATGATAAAATTTTGCAGGACCACACAAGCCTTCACCACCTCATCCACAGTCTCAGTCTTCAGTTTTATAGCGGTCAACAGAACTCGCCATTTCAATATTAGAATGCCGAAAGCACACTCCACCACACTTCGGGCTCGTGCTAACCTATAATTGAATACTCTTTTAGTTGGCGTCAAGCCAATACTTCCATATGGCTTCAGAAGGTGTGGTGAAAGTTGGAAGGCTTCAACACCAACACACACAAATGGCATCGGTGGCCCAGAGGTTCCAGGGAGTGGTCTTGGAGGAGGAAATTCAAATGTGTCTCCGTATAAATTACGCCCCATTGCAGACGTTTTAAAAACCTGTAAATCATTGGAGCGGCCATAGGCCACAATATCCATCGCTATATATTTGCATTGTGCGTCTGCAATGGCCATAAGCACAATTGAAAAATATTTTTTATAATTTAAATATTCTGATGCAGGTGGTTTGACAGTACTTATATGCTTACTATCCACTGCACCCAAGCAATTGGGAAACTGGCAAATCTTTTCAAAGTTTTCTGCAATCTCCAGACACCTCTCCGTTGTTGGATGTGGGATATACTCATAATGTAAACCAGGGGTCCTCAAACAACGGCCGGCGAGCCGATGCTGCCCGCAGAGGTCTTTTATCCGGCCCCTGGGCCCGGCCGACATTGAACTTCACTGCTGTTCAATGCCGGCGGGCCCTGTAATCGCGGGCCAAACGAGGCGCTGAGGAAAGGCGATGCGCGTTCCTCTGTATGCAGCGAGCATGCACAGACGACGTCATTGGCATCACGCCGCCTGTGCGGCCTGATGACGTCACGCCGCTTGTGCCGGAAGACGAGCGGGCGCCTCTTCAGAGCAGCGGGGAAATAGGTGATTACTGTTTTTTTTCTTTCAATGCCGGGTCCTATTTGGGACCTGTGCTGCCTATTGGAGACCTATGCTGCCTATTGGGGATCTTTACCTGCTTTTTGGGGACCTGTGCTGCCTATTGGGGTCCTGTGCTGCCTATTGGGGACATTTAACTACCTATTGGGGACCTGTGCTGCCTGTTGGGGACATGTGCTGCCTATTGGGGACATTTATCTGCCTATTGGGGACCTGTGCGGCCTATTGGGAACCTGTGCTGCCTATTGGGGACTGTGCTGCCTATTGGGGACATGTGCTGCCTATTGGGGACATGTGCTGCATATTGAGGACCTGTGCTGCCTATTGGGGACATTTATCTGCCTACTGGTGACCTGTGCTGCATATTGGGGACCTGTGCTGTCTATTGGGAACCTGTGCTGCCTATTAGGGAACCTGTGCTGCCTATTAGGGAACCCGTGCTGCCTATTGGGGACCTGTGCTGCCTATTGGGGACCTGTGCTGCCTACTGGTGACCTGTGCTGCATATTGGGGACCTGTGCTGTCTATTGGGAACCTGTGCTGCCTATTGGGGAACCTGTGCTGCCTATTGGGGAGCTGTGCTGCCTATTGGGGACCTGTGCTGCCTATTGGGGACCTGTGATGCCTATTGGGGACCTGTACTGCCTATTGGGGACATTTACCTGCCTATTGGGGACCTGTGCTGCATATTGGGGAACTGTACTGCATATTGGGGTCCTGTGTTGCCTATTGGGGACATTTAACTACCTATTGGGGACCTGTGCTGAACTATTGGGGACCTGTGCTGCCTATTGGGGACATTTATCTGCGTATTTGGACCTGTGCTGCCTATTGAGGACCTGTGCTGCCTATTGGGGACCTGTGCTGCCTATTGAGGACATTTATCTGCCTATTGGGGACCTGTGCTGCTTATTGGGGACCTGAGCTGCTTATTGAGGACCTGAGCTGCCTATTGGGGACCTGTGCTGCCTATTGGGGACCTGTGCTGCATATTGGGGAACTATACTGTCTATTGGGAACCTGTGCTGCATATTGGGGAACTATACTGTCTATTGGGGACCTGTGCTGCATATTG
Source organism: Oophaga sylvatica (assembly GCA_033576555.1). Taxonomy (NCBI): domain Eukaryota; kingdom Metazoa; phylum Chordata; class Amphibia; order Anura; family Dendrobatidae; genus Oophaga; species Oophaga sylvatica. The sequence goes on along the minus strand of JARQOD010000003.1, from coordinate 301,136,454 downwards.
GGGAACTATACTGTCTATTGGGGTCCTGTGCTGCCATTTGGGGACCTGTGGTGCATATTGGGGACCTTTACCGGCCTATTGGGAACAATTACCGGCCTATTGGGGACGTTTACCTGCCTATTGGGGACTATGGTTCCTATTGGGGACCTGTGCTGCTTATTGGGGACCTGTGCTGTCTATTGGGAACCTGAGCTGCCTATTGGGGACCTGCGCTGCCTATTTGGGGGAACTGTACTGCCTATTGGGGACCTGTGCTGCCTATTGGGGACCTGTGCTATAATCCGGCCCTCCAATGGTCCGAGAGACCGTGATCTGGCCCCCTGTTTAAAAGTTTGAGGACCCCTGATGTAAATAGTCCCACAATGCCTGGCAGGTCTGTTTGACAATCCCCAATATGGTTGAAATCCCAAGAATGAATTGGAAATGTAGTGATGAAAGGGATTCGCCAGTTGCAAGGAATCTGTTGAAAAAGGCAAAGACAATAATTAATACAAACTACCAGCAACAACATTACAGTTATAAGTCTGCAGGAGAAGAAACAATACAAATGGCTTACCGGAGAGTAACTATCAAACGCTCCGCCGTTGATATGGAGAAGCGGCAATAGGTGTCCTTTCTCCGGATGACTTCTGAAACACGTTCCACCAAAATGTCAAAATTCTCAGCTTTCATCCGTACGTAATTGAAGAACTTTTCGGGGTTTACTCTTAACTCTATATACAGAGTTGAATAGACCCCACGTGTAATTCACTGTGCTGTTATATGGTGGATCCAAAAACGTCTCCGCCGCTGACGCATGATGCGCTGTCTTTCTCGCTCCTTTTCCTGCACAATTAATGCCAAACGATGGTCCTCAAAAGCAAAATCCACATAGATGTTCACAATCTTCGCTATAACTCCTTCCATTTCTACCACTTGCGCTCTGTAACGAATGGAAGCGGAGGCAGAGGTGGTGAAGTTCACATTCGTTTTTATTTTTAATGTGGAACCTCGAGACCGCGGTCCGGGGGGCTCCAAAGGGGGCGTAACTAGTGAGCCCCGGGTACCCGTAGTAAGGCCCCTCGAACAGGACCAGAATGGAATACCCGGAGGACACAGGTGCTACCTCCAGTTAGACCCCGGACACGTGGCAGCTGTCCCAGAGGGACCAAAAGGGTAACAAGTATTTACAGAGTCCGTGGAAAGTTCTTGACGGAGAAGGGTAAGGTCCTGGTCCAGAACGGATGGTAGAAGGCTGGCTTCAGTGACCTTGTCACGGTCCACGGGTACGGATGGCTGATGGCGGAACGGGATGACACTTGCGCCAGTAATAGCCGAGATTGTCCAGATTAGCCAGATACGGGTTAGCAATGATCTGAGGAGACAAACAGTATCAGCGAAGCACAGAGACTGCAGACGCAGCGCAGACAGAACAGGCACAGAACCGGATGTAGCAATGATAGAACACGTTGCTCAGGCACTCCCCTAATGGTGGAGTGACCAGATATAGTACTGAGTGCGCAGCCATTGGATAATTAGCTATTTCAAAAGATGCACGCTGCCCCTTTAAGAGAGGCGGTGGGCGCGGCCTCGCGTCCTAAGCCGACTGTCTGGAGGACGGCAAGCAGCGTGCCAGGAAGTGGAGAAGGACTCAGGACGCTGGAGAGCAGATGGGACAGGAGACCCCAGCCCACGCACAGACCGCCGCAGAGGGACAGCCCGAGGAACAGGTGAGTGAGCAGAACGGAGTGCAGAGGCAGCGCTGGGACCGGGTGTAACAGTATCCCCCTCTTTACTCCCCCTCTTTTTCAAGCCTGCGTGAAATCTTTTAAGAAGAAGAGGGGCCTGGATGTTCTCTTCAGGCTCCCAAGACCTCTCCTCAGGACCAAAACCCTTCCAGTCCACCAGGTAATAGATCCTACCTCTTACTCGCTTAGAGGCCAAGATATGTTTTACCTCAAAAACATCATCCTCAGAGACCGGATCAGGAGTGGTACCCGGGTCCTTAAAAAAGGAACTCAACACTACTGGTTTGAGGAGGGAAACATGAAAGGAGTTAGGTACTCTTAGAGAATTAGGCAATTTCAGTTTATAAGAGACCGGGTTGATCTGTCTCAAAACTTCAAAGGGACCAATGAAACGAGGACCCAATTTGTCCGATGGTAACTTCAGACGGATGTACTTGGAGGAGAGCCATACCTTGTCTCCTGGACGAAAGATGGGAGCCTCCAAACGTCTTTTGTCCGCATGCGTTTTCATACGTTGAGAAGTTTTCTCCAAAGCCGACCTGGTCTCTCTCTAAATGTCCAGAAATTCTTTGACAAGGTATCGACTGCCGGAACATCTGACAATCCCGAGACAGGAAGAGGAATTCCGGGTTGCAGTCCAAACACAATCTGAAAGGGAGACTTTCCAGAAGATTCACTTACTTGATTGTTGTAGGAGAATTCCGCCCAGGGCAGTAATTCTACCCAGTCATTATGATGAGCGTTGACGAAGTGACGCAGGTATCCAGCCAGGATTTGATTGATCCTCTCCACTTGCCCATTAGACTGGGGATGATATGCAGAAGAAAAATCTAGTTCAATTTTTACCATTTTACAAAGTCCTCTCCAGAACTTAGAGGTGAACTGGACGCCCCTATCGGACACGATATGGAGAGGAAATCCATGTAGACGAAAGATGTGCTGGATGAAGTGAGTGGCCAGTTCTGGAGCAGACGGGAGGCCAGATAGCGGAACGAAGTGAGCCATTTTAGAGAAGCGGTCCACCACAACCCATACCACTGAGCAGCCAGAAGAGATGGGAAGATCCGTGATGAAATCCATTGCGATGTGCTGCCAGGGAGCGGACGGAATCGGAAGAGGCAGAAGCCTGCCGGCTGGTAGATGTTTAACAGTTTTGTTACGAACACATGAAGGACATGCTGCGACGAACTCCTGGATATCCTTGACCATGGTAGGCCACCAGTAATACCGGGAGATGAGTTGCTGCGTCTTTTTCTGACCAGCATGGCAAGCCAACTTAGAAGAATGACCCCAGCACAGAACACGAGTACGGTCAGAAGCGGACACGAAAGTCTTCCCAGGAGGAAGCCGGGCCAGATCAGTGGAGGCAACAGAGACTAACCTAGAAGGTTCAATAATGTGCTGAGGTTCCTCCTCCAGTTCAGGAGGCAAGAAAGCCCCAGAGAGTGCGTCTGCCTTGATGTTCTTGTCAGCTGGACGGAAATGAAGTACAAAATTGAAACGGGCAAAAAATAATGCCCAACGGGCCTGACGGGGATTCAGTCTTAAAGCAGATTGGAGATAGGCAAGGTTTTTATGGTCGGTGAATATGATTACCTGGTGATGAGCTCCTTCAAGAAGATGTCTCCATTCTTCCAGAGCCAATTTGATAGCCAACAGTTTGCGATCACCGACAGAGTAGTTCCTTTCTGCAGGAGAAAAAACCTTGGAAAAAAAACCACACGAGATCATCCGCCCGGTAGACGACTTCTGGGTCAGAACTGCTCCTGCACCTATGGAAGAAGCGTCAACTTCAAGAAAAAATTGCTCACTTGAATTAGGACGATGGAGAACGGGTGCGGAAGCGAAGGCTTTTTTGAGAGAAACAAAGGCCTCTTCTGCCTCGGAGGACCATTCCTTAGAGTTTACACCTTTCCGGATTAAGGCTGTGATTGGAGCCACTCGGGTGGAAAAGTGTGGAATGAATTGCCGGTAGAAATTGGCGAATCCGAGGAGCCTTTGTATGGCTTTTAGCCCAGACGGACGAGGCCAGTTGAGAACTGCAGACAACTTCTCCGGATCCATCTTTAATCCTGTGGAAGATACAATGTACCCAAGGAAAGGCAAAGAGGACTGCTCAAAGAGGCATTTCTCATATTTGGCATAGAGCCTGTTCTCTCTCAGTCTTTGTAAGACCAGGCGTACTTGCCTCCGGTGTGACGTCAAGTCAGCAGAAAAAATCAAAATATCGTCCAGGTAAACCACGACACAAGTATAGAGCAAGTCCCTGAAAATGTCATTAACAAATTCCTGAAAAACCGCAGGTGCATTGCTTAGGCCGAATGGCATTACCAGGTATTCATAGTGGCCGTCACGGGTGTTGAAGGCTGTTTTCCATTCGTCTCCCTCTCTGATTCGGATCAGGTTGTAGGCCCCTCTGAGGTCCAATTTGGTGAAGATCTTGGCCCCTTGGAGACGATCAAACAGCTCTGAAATAAGAGGCAATGGATACCTGTTTTTTACCGTGATTTGATTTAGACCCCGATAGTCAATGCAGGGCCGCAAGGATCCGTCCTTTTTCTTTACAAAGAAGAATCCAGCTCCTGCCGGTGACGATGACTTTCGGATAAATCCTCTAGCCAAATTCTCTTGAATGTAGTCCGACATGGCCTGAGTCTCTGCCTGTGAAAGAGGATAAAATCTCCCGCGAGGGGGTGATGCTCCTGGAAGAAGCTCTATCTGACAGTCATACGACCTGTGTGGAGGTAGTCTCTCAGCCTCTTTTTTTCCCAAAGACATCAGAGAAGGACCAATAGGCGGAAGGTAACCCTGGCAGGGTATCAGGCTGGACTGGAGGCGAAACAGATTGAATCCGGGTTAAGCAACGATTCATGCAGGTATCTCCCAACGCAGAACTTCTCCAGTTTTCCAATTAAGGACTGGTTCATGCATCTGGAGCCAAGGTAAACCTAGAAGCATGGGATGGGATAAACCAGGATATACATAAAATCACATTCGTTCAGTATGCATTAGACCTACCCGGAGTTCCACCAACTCGGTTTGAAACTGGACGGGCTCGGTCAGCGGTTTGCCATCCACGGCGGACACCTGTAACGGATCAGGAAGACGCTGGACTGGTAAGCGGTAATGATCCACAACCGCCTGCTGGATGAAGTTCCCTGCAGCTCCAGAATCCAGTAGACAGTGTTCGGAGAATTTTATTGCTCCATAGGACACGGTGACAGAGATGTGTAAAGAGGGAGAGGACTGCTCTTTACCTAGGTTGGCCCCTCCTACCAGACCTAGGCACTGGAGTTTCCCGACTTTTTAGGACAGAAATGAATCAAATGTTCAGAACTACCGCAGTAGTAACAACTTCCCTCCTTGCGACGTGCCTCCCGGCGGCGGGTGGCCAAACTTACATGGTCCACCTCCATGGCCTCGGAGGCGGAGGGTGAAGTACCTGTTTTGTACAAACTAGAGTCCAGGTGATAGGACCTTTTGTCCCGCTTGATCTCCATGGAGCGCTCCTGAAAACGCAGGTCAATTTGGGTTGCCAAGGATATTAGCTCTTCCAAGAGAGTAGGTCTGTCCCGTCCCGCCAGCTCATCCTTGATTCTTCCGGATAGGCCTTCCCAGAAGTTAGCAACCAGGGCCTCATTGTTCAACGACAATTCAGACGAGAGGGTGCGGAATTTAACAGCATACTGAGCTACCGTGAGAGTACCTTGGCGCAGGCGGAGCAGAGCTGGTGCAGTCGAAGTGGTACGACCAGGTTCATCGAAAGTCCTGCGAAAAGCCTCTAGGAAAGATTGAAGATCGTTAACCACCGGATCCCCTCTCTCCCATAGCGGGTTTAGCCAGGCGAGGGCTTCTCCTCCCAGGTGTGACATGATGAAGCTCACCTTGGCTCGGTCAGAAGCAAACATATGCCCCAAGATTTCGAAGTGTAGAGTGCACTGATTGAGGAAACCCCGACACAGAGTAGGATCACCCTGGAAACGGGTAGGAGCCGCCAGACGGGGACCTTGATTTGCCATGGGAACTGGTACCTGATTATTGATAGAAGAGTCAGGTGCAGACGAGGACCCTAGGGAATCCATGCGGGTAGACAAGCTGCGTAGATAAGTCGTGATCTTGTCCTGTTGAACTCCCAAACGGGCCACCTCCTGGCACAGATCCATGGTCGGAGGTCTCTGGGATCCAGCGGGTTCCATGGCCGGAGCAATCTGTAACGAATGGAAGCGGAGGCAGAGGTGGTGAAGTTCACATTCGTTTTTATTTTTAATGTGGAACCTCGAGAGCGCGGTCCGGGGGGCTCCGAAGGGGGCGTAACTAGTGAGCCCCGGGTACCCGTAGTAAGGCCCCTCGAACAGGACCAGAATGGAATACCCGGAGGACACAGGTGCTACCTCCAGTTAGACCCCGGACACGTGGCAGCTGTCCCAGAGGGACCAAAAGGGTAACAAGTATTTAAAGAGTCCGTGGAAAGTTCTTGACGGAGAAGGGTAAGGTCCTGGTCCAGAACGGATGGTAGAAGGCTGGCTTCAGTGACCTTGTCACGGTCCACGGGTACGGATGGCTGATGGCGGAACGGGATGACACTTGCGCCAGTAATAGCCGAGATTGTCCAGATTAGCCAGATACGGGTTAGCAATGATCTGAGGAGACAAACAGTATCAGCGAAGCACAGAGACTGCAGACGCAGCGCAGACAGAACAGGCACAGAACCGGATGTAGCAATGATAGAACACGTTGCTCCGGCACTCCCCTAATGGTGGAGTGACCAGATATAGTACTGAGTGTGCAGCCATTGGATAATTAGCTATTTCAAAAGATGCACGCTGCCCCTTTAAGAGAGGCGGTGGGCGCGGCCTCGCGTCCTAAGCCGACTGTCTGGAGGCCTGCCAGCAGCGTGCCAGGAAGTGGAGAAGGACTCAGGACGCCGGAGAGCAGATGGGACAGGAGACCCCAGCCCACGCACAGACCGCCGCAGAGGGACAGCCCGAGGAACAGGTGAGTGAGCAGAACGGAGTGCAGAGGCAGCGCTGGGACCGGGTGTAACACGCTACAACCTTTCAAAGATGGGGTGTTAAAACACTCTATATATAGGTTTCCAATAGCCAATCACGTTTGGGAGCCTCCCATTTTAAAAAAACGGATCCGTCGAAAAACAGAAGAAACGGATGAAAAAAAACGTATGTGAGGGATCCATCTTTTCGATGGATCCGCTAGTCGGATCTGTCGAAAAAACGGATCGGTCGCATCAGTTTTTCACAATTTTCGACGGATCAGTTGTGACGACGCATTTCGATTGACGCCAAAAAACTGATGTGTGAAAGAGGCCTAAGTGGTAAAATTTCTTCGATAAAACTTGCATTTATTTATAAAAAAAAATGATATGCCAAAAATTTTGACATTTTTTAAATTTTCAAACTTTGAATTTTTAGGCCCTTAAAACAGAAATATGTCACACAAAATAGTTACTAAATAATATTATATAACATTTCCCACATGTCTACTTTACATCACCACAATTTTGGAAGCAACATTTTTATTTGTTAGGAAGTTATAAGGGTTAAAAGTTGACCAGCGATTTCTCATTTTTACAACAACATTTTTTTTTTTTTTAAGAACCACATCACATTTGAAGTCACTTTGAGGGGTCCATATGATAGAAAATACCCAAAAGTGACACCATTCTAAAAACTGCACACCTCAAGGTGCTCAAAACCACATTCAAGAAGTTTATTAACCCTTCAGGTGCTTCACAGGAATTTTTGGAATGTTTAAAAAAAAAAAAGAACATTTAACTATTTTTCACAAAATATTTACTTCAGATCCAATTTTTTTATTTTACCAAGGGTGACAGAAAAATTGGACAGCAAAACTTGTTGTGCAATTTGTCCTGAGTACACAGATACCCCATATGTTGCGGGGAACCACTGTTTGGGCACATGGCAGAGCTTGGAAGGGAATGAGCGCCGTTTGACTTTTCAATGCAAAATTGGCTGGTATTGAGATCGGAAGCCATGTTGCGTTTGAAGAGCCTCTGATGCGCCTAAACAGTGTAAACGCCCCACAAGTGACACGATTTTGGAAAGTAGATCCCCTAAGGAACTTATCTAGATGTGTGGTGAGCACTTTGAACCCCTAAGTGCTTCACAGAAGTTTATAAAGTAGAGCCAGAAAATTCAAAAATCATATTTTCCACAAAAATTATCTTTTGACCCCTAATTTTTATTTTCCAAGGGTAACAAGACCACAAAAGTTATTGTGCAATTTGTCCTGAGTACGCTGATACCCCATATGTGGGGGTAAACCACTGTTTGGGCGCATGGCAGAGCATAGAGGGGAAGGAGCGCCGTTTGACTTTTTCAACACAAAAATGACTGTAATTGAGATCGGACGCCATGTCGCGTTTGGAGAGCCCCTGATGTGCCTGAACATTGGAAACCCCACACAAGTGACCCCATTTTGGAAACTAGACCCCCTCAAGGAACTTGTTTAGATGTGTGGTGATAAATTTGAATCCCAGGTGTTTCACTAAAGTTTATAACGCCAGAGAGTGAAAATAAAAAAAAGCATATTTTTTCCACAAACATGATCTTTTAGGCCCCAATTTTTTATTTTCCCAAGAGTAACAGGAGAAATTGGACCCCAAAAGTTGTCCACTTTGTCCCGAGTACGCTGATACCCCATATGTTGGAGAAAACTACTGTATGGGCACACGTCGGGGCTCGGAAGGGAAGTAGTGACGTTTTGGAATGCAGACTTTGATGGAATGTTCTGTGGGCATCATGTCACGTTTGGAGAGCCCCTGATGTGTCTAAACAGTGGAAACCCCCCACAAGTGACCTCATTTTGGAAACTAGACCACCCAAGGAACTTATCTAGATGTGTGGTGAGCACTTTGAACCCCCATGTGCTTCACAAAAGTTTATAACGCCTGGGCGTGAAAATAAAACAAATCATTTTTTCCACAAACAATCATTTAGACCTCTATTTTTTTTCCCATGGGTAAGAGGAGAAATTGGACCCCAAACGTTGTTGTCCAATTAGTCCCAAGTATGCGGATACCCCATATTTGGGAGGAAACTACTATATGGGCACAGGTTGGGGCTCGGAAGGGAAGTAGTGACATTTTGGAATGCAGACTTTGAGGGAATGGTCTGTGGGCGTCATGTCACGTTTGGAGAGCCCCTGATGTGCCTAAACAGTGAAAAACCCCACAAGTGACCCCATTTTGGAAACTAAACCCCCCAAGGAACTTATCTTGATGTGTGGGGAGAACTTTGAACCCCAAGTGCTTCACAGAAGTTTATAACGTAGAGCCATAAAAATAAAAATCATTATTTTCCAGAAAAATATTTTCGCCCCCAATTTCTTATTTTCCCAAGGGTAACAGAAGAAATTGGACCCCAAGAGTTATTGTGCAATTTGTCCTGATTACGCTGATACTCCATATGTGGTGATAAACCAATGTTTGGGCGCATGGCAGAGCTCGGAAGGAAGGAGCACCGTTTGACTTTTTCAACGCAGAATTGGCTGGAATTGAGACCAGACGCCATGTCACGTTTGGAGAGCCCCTGATGTGCCTAAACAGTGGAAACCCCCCAATTCTAACTCCAACCCTAACCCTAACACACCCCTAACCCTAATCCCAGACCTAACCATAACCCTAACCACAAACCTAACCCTAATCCCAACCCTAACCCTAATCCTAACCCTAATGGGAAAATGGAAATAAATACATTTTTTTTAATTTATTTTTCTCTAGCTAAGGAGGTGATAAAGGGGGGTTTGAATTACTATTTATAGCGGGTTTTTATGATTGGCAGCTGTCACACGCTAAAAGACGCTTTTTATTGCAAAAAATAGTTTTTGCATCACCACATTTTGAGAGCTATAATTTTTCCATATTTTGGCCCACAGAGTCATGGGAGGTCTTATTTTTGCGGGGCGAGTTGACGTTTTTATTGGTACCATTTTTGGGCACATGACATTTTTTGATCGCTTTTTATTATGATTTTTGGGAGGCAGAATAAACAAAAACCAGCAATTCATTAATTTCTTGTGGGGGGGCATTTATGTGGTAAAATTGATAAAGTAGTTTTATTCTTCGGGTCAGTATGATTACAGCGATAACTCATTTGTATCATTTTTTATAATGTTTTACACAATAAAAACTATTTTATATAAAAAATAATTATTTTTGCATAGCTTTATTCTGTGAGCTATAACTTTTTCATTTTTTCGCTGATGATGCAGTGTGGCGGCTCGTATTTTGCGGGACAAGATGACGTTTTCAGCGGTACCATATTTATTTATATCTGTCTTTTTGATCGCGTGTTATTCCACTTTTTGTTCTGCGGTATGCTGTGCATCAGCCCCTTGAGAAAGCCCACGTGAAACGCGCGTCGGGGCCGCATCTTCTGACCGTTTTCCGGGACATATTTTGGGTGAGACTCTCTTATATGCATTTGCCATTGCTGTTACTACTGCCTATTTTATATACAGACTTAATGGTGGTATACTACTACATAATAAGGGCAACTGTTTTATAGTGACTGCTGTATAGTCTATAGTCTGAGTCCATGATTCCCGGTCCTCTATATATATGGTAAACAGGTCAGATTTTGTTGTTTGTGACCTTCACATTTATGAGACTATATTTGTAATTTTTAATAGATGTATGTTGTGAAATGACCTTTTTGAATATTTAGTTATAATAAAATATATATTTTTATACTGAATGGGTTATATGGCTCCTTTTGTCTTCTGTATATAAAAATATTAATTCAGAACTTTGTTGTCTACTTGAAAACTCCATTGTTTGCACTACAAGAAGAGAGAGAATAGTTTAGATAAACTAAAAATATACTTTTAGGGTGAAAACACACGGGTGTTTTGAAAATCGCATAATCTTTCAAAATGTATTATTTATTTTTTTATTTGCAAAGCAAAACACACATGCATATTTAGCATTGTGAATAAAAAAAGATAGGAAAAAAATGTAGGGATGAGTGATCTGATCAGGTGAACATCGGCAATTTTACCGATTGTCACATCATGGTTATCATAAATAAATACACCGCACTCTATACGGCAATATATGATGCAAAAGAAAGAATTGTGCTTATTAGGCCTCTTTCACACATCCGTTGTGCGCCTGACGGCGCCCTCCAGCATTTTTTTGTCCAACCGCATGCGGCGTAATGTAATGCCGGATGCGTTTTTTTTTCCATTGACTAACATTAGTGCCGGATGGCGCCGCATGTCCCTGCGGCGCGTCCGGTTTGTGCCGGATGCGGTGTCTGGTCGCCGTCCGGCGTCTGGAAAAAATCGTTGCATGTCACGTTTTTTGTCTGCGGCGAAAAAGCCTGAAGCGCCGGATGCGGCGCTTCCGGCTTTTTTTACAATGAAAGTCTATGGACGCCGCAATGCACCGCATCCGGCAAGAGCCGCTTCCGGTAGCCGCATCCAGTTTTTTAATTGAGATACCAGCCCACAGCAAACAGATACCAGACAGATACCACCCCTCAGCAAACATATAAAAAAAGTATGCAGTGGGACATCAGACACATGCACAAGAGCCCACAAGAGCCACCTGAGACGCAGCCAGGATCGATCCGCATCATGGAGCGGCAGCAAAACAGACGGTAAATATGAGACCCCCCAACCCAAAATTTACAATGCATATGTCACCAATGCTGTGTGAGCTACTGCATTTTTTTGGCACCCTGGTACATTTTCCAATTCATTTTTTTTTCTGTGATGGTGTTGGTTCCCCTGGTACTGTACGAAATTAAATTTCTAATGATGGGGTGGGTCCCCCTGATAGTGTTTAAAATACGTATGTTTGGTAACTTATATTGTGTATCCCCTGCTACTGTTGTGAATGGGTTTAATTGATAATGTGGATCTACTGGTACTGTTTTAGCAGTGATGTGCTTGGTCTCCCTGCAACAAAATGAAATGTGGATGTATTTGTGTATCATAATGTTGATTAAATTTTTATAATTTTTTTTTGTGCCTGTGATGTGGTTGCTTGTCCTGCTACTATCTGAAATGTGCATGTTGTTAGTATCATAATGTTGATCTAGTGTTTCACTGTTTGTAAATTGTTTTTTTGTGGCCTGTGTATTTTTTTCTCATCATCTATGTGAAATGTTGTTTTTTGGTTGTTATCATAATGCTGTTTTTTTTTCAAACTTTTTTTGGCCCTGTGACTATTTATCTATTATGCTGCTATGTGCAATCTGTATTTTTTGGTTATCCTAATTTTTTTTTTTTTTTTTTTTTTTTTTTGGGCCCTGTGACTGTTTATCTAGTAATGCTGCTATGTGCAATCTGTATTTTTTTAGGTATCCTAATCTTTTTTTGTTATTTTTTATTGTTTTTTTGGGCCCTGTGACTGTTTATCTACTAATGCTGCTATGTGAAATGTGTATTTTTTTGGTCTCCTAATCATGTATTTTATTTTATTTTTTTTTGCCTGTGACGGTTTTTCTGCTCATGCTACTATCTGAAATGTGCATGTTGTTAGTATCATAATGTTGATCTAGTGTTTCATTGTTTGTAAATTGTTTTTTTGTGGCCTGTGTATTTTTTTCTCATCATGCTGCTATGTGAAATGTTGTTTTTTGGTTGTTATAATGCTGTTTTTTTTTTTTCAAACTTTTTTTTGGCCCTGTGACTGTTTATCTATTATGCTGCTATGTGCAATCTGTATTTTTTGGTTATCCTAATTTTTTTTTTTTTTTTTTTTTTTTAATTTTTTTTTGGGCCCTGTGACTGTTTATCTAGTAATGCTGCTATGTGCACTCTGTATTTTTTAGGTATCCTAATCTTTTTTTGGGCTATTTTTTATTGTTTTTTTGGGCCCTGTGACTGTTTATCTACTAATGCTGCTATGTGAAATGTGTATTTTTTTGGTCTCCTAATCATGTATTTTTTTTTTTTTTTTTTTTGCCTGTGACGGTTTTTCTGCTCATGCTACTATCTGAAATGTGCATGTTGTTAGTATCATAATGTTGATCTAGTGTTTCATTGTTTGAAAATTGTTTTTTTGTGGCCTGTGTATTTTTTTCTCATCATGCTGCTATGTGAAATGTTGTTTTTTGGTTGTTATCATAATGCTGTTTTTTTTTTTTTTTTTAAACTTTTTTTTGGCCCTGTGACTGTTTATCTATTATGCTGCTATGTGCAATCTGTATTTTTTGGTTATCCTAAATTTTTTTTTTTATATTTTTTTTTAAATTTTTTTTGGGCCCTGTGACTGTTTATCTAGTAATGCTGCTATGTGAAATGTGTATTTTTTTGGTATCCTAATCATGTATTTTATTTTATTTTTTTTTTGCCTTTGACGGTTTTTCTGCTCATGCTACTATCTGAAATGTGCATGTTTTTAGTATCAGAATGTTGATGTACTGTTTTTTTTTTTTGGTGGATCGGGTGTTTCCCCCTGGTACTGTTTTTTTTTTTTTTTTGTTGGCCAGGGATAGGGTTTCCCCCTGGTACTGTTTGTCTACAATTAATGACTGCATTTTGTGTTTGGTAAAACATTAAGCTCAATAATGTCCATGTTTTAATCTTATATTTTAAAACAGGGACAATCAATAATTATAAACACAATTCCTTTTTGTCTGTTAATTCCACAGCAGAAGAATTGATGCTGAAGATCAAAGGGCGCAGGAGATCCTGGATGCAAGGAGGCAAGCCAGTAGAAAGTAAATATGACATCCTCCATTTCCCTAAAAATTACATGTTTGTTTTTCTCTTTCAGCCAGGGCAAAGGAATAGACATATATTCACTGTCCCTTTTTGTGTCCTTATTCAACAGCAGAAGACTTCAACGAGAGGCGGCGGCGGCGGCTGAAGCCCAAGTGGAGCAGAGGGGAGGAGAGGACCTCCAAGCTAGGAGGATAGCAAGCAGAAAGTAACTATTACATCCCCCATTTTGCTCTAAATTACATGTTTGTTTTTCTTTCAGCCATGGACAAGGAATAGTAAATTTACAGTCCCTTTTTACTTAACAGCAGAAGACGTCAACAAGAGGCGGAGGCGGCGGCTGTAGAGAGACGAGAGGAGGAGAGGCGGGCAAGGAGGGAAGCCAGAAGAAAGTAAATATTACATCCCCCATTTCACTTAAAAAATACATGTTTGTTTTTCTCTTTCAGCCAGGGACAAGGAATATAGAAATATATTCACTGTCCCTTTTTGTTTCTTCCACAGCAGACAACATCAAACAGCTGCTGCAGCTGCCGCAATGGCGGTGTTGGCGGAGGAGGCAGCGGCTGAAGCAGCAGCAGCGGCGGCGGCAGCACCATCTCCTCCCTCCCAGACAGAGCCAGAGCCGCCACAGCATGACACGTCTTCTTCTGGGAGCCCTCCTAGCCATAGTCAGCAATTGGCGGTAAAAATATCTATTTTTTTTTTTCTATCCACAATCCATCTGTGGGCTATATGTCTTGATTGTGTTTTTTTAATAACAGGAATCGCAAGATGACGAGGAGCTCCCAGAGGAAGAAGGACGGGGTGGAGAGATACCCGGAGTGGGCTCACAATTCGTAAGTATCCTGCATCAATCGCAGAAACACAACATCACAGTACACACAACACATAGAAAACCATTTAGTACATACTTCACACAGCGGCCAACACCTGCCAATATCCTAATTTTTATTTTCATTTTTAGTCTCTCGGATCTGCGAGCCAGAGAGTTCCTCCCAGCGCCTCCCAGAGTCGTCGTGAGACTGTCGGCGGTTCTCAACGTGTAAGTTTTATTTATTTTTTTTTTTTAAATTTTTTAACTATCTACTAGTGTTGAGCATTCCGATACCGCAAGTATCGGGTATCGGCCGATATTCGCTGTATCGGAAATCCGATACTTAGTTCCGATATTTTTCCAATATCGTATACCGGAATCGGAAGTTCCCATAATTCTTTGAGAGGCAATGTGATTTTAGTCAGCCAATGAGGAATCTTATGAAGTGTGGGCACATCCTGTAATGCTGCGGTCATCTTAACTAATGGCATGGCTGTGATTGGCTGCTGAAATGATGTCAGAATGCACTATAAAAGGCGCCGCCGCCATTTTAGCGTCACTGTGCTGTGAACTCAGGGACAGAACGCTGTTCTGCTGACTTTGAGGGACAGTTAGACATTGCGATTTTGTGTACTGTGCTTTAAGCAGGCTAGTTTACCAACCGCTGTGAAAGCTTCCTTTTGCCTTGCAGTGTTGTTTTAACAGCTCTGTGCAAGGTGTGTGTGTGAGAGTGCAGGTGACGCTGCAGTTTGCTCTGCATCCACCGCTGTTTGTAGGCATCTGCACGTGTCACTCACTGACTCTTTTTTTTATTTTATTTTGTGGAATTGGTGCAGCTCCATTATATTTGAAAAAAATCTAATCTATTAGTGTGACGCGCTTCCATCCGTATACAATACATTGGTTGCAAACACTATAGAAGTACAGAAAGGAGCCTTTCACAGATAGTGAACAGTTGTGTTTCAGTGTTCACTGCAGTCTGTGAGGTTTTGATTTTTTGAGTGCAGATCACGCTCCAGTTAGTTCTTCAACCACTGCTGGTTTGTAGTCTCTGACGTGTGTCACTGCCTCATCCTTCACATTTTTTCTCTAATTGGTGCTGCTCCATTATATTTGAAAAAAATCTAATCTATTAGTGTGACACGCCTCCATCCGTATACAATACATTGGTTGCAAACACTATAGAAGTACAGAAAGGAGCCTTTCACAGATAGTGAACAGTTGTGTTTCAGTGTTCACTGCAGTCTGTGAGGTTTTGATTTTTTGAGTGCAGATCACGCTCCAGTTAGTTCTTCAACCACTGCTGGTTGTAGTCTGCTGAGCGTGTGTCACTGCCTCATCCTTCACATTTTTCTCTAATTGGTGCTGCTCCATTATATTGAAAAAAATCTAATCTATTAGTGTGACGCGCTTCCATCCGTATACAATACATTGGTTGCAAACACTATAGAAGTACAGAAAGGAGCCTTTCACAGATAGTGAACAGTTGTGTTTCAGTGTTCACTGCAGTCTGTGAGGTTTTGATTTTTTGAGTGCAGATCACGCTCCAGTTAGTTCTTCAACCACTGCTGGTTGTAGTCTGCTGAGCGTGTGTCACTGCCTCATCCTTCACATTTTTCTCTAATTGGTGCTGCTCCATTATATTTGAAAAAAATCTAATCTATTAGTGTGACGCGCTTCCATCCGTATACAATACATTGGTTGCAAACACTATAGAAGTACACAAAGGGGCCTTTCACAGCTACTGAACAGTTGTCTGCAGTGTTCACTGTAGTCTGTGAGGTTTTCATTTTTTGAGTGCAGATTACGCTCCAGTTAGTTCTTCAACCACTGCTGGTTGTAGTCTGCTGAGCGTGTGTCACTGCCTCATCCTTCACATTTTTCTCTAATTGGTGCTGCTCCATTATATTTGAAAAAAATCTAATCTATTAGTGTGACGCGCTTCCATCCGTATACAATACATTGGTTGCAAACACTATAGAAGTACACAAAGGGGCCTTTCACAGCTACTGAACAGTTGTCTGCAGTGTTCACTGTAGTCTGTGAGCTTTTCATTTTTTGAGTGCAGATTACGCTCCAGTTAGTTCTTCAACCACTGCTGGTTGTAGTCTGCTGAGCGTGTGTCACTGCCTCATCCTTCACATTTTTCTCTAATTGGTGCTGCTCCATTATATTTGAAAAAAATCTAATCTATTAGTGTGACGCGCTTCCATCCGTATACAATACATTGGTTGCAAACACTATAGAAGTACACAAAGGGGCCTTTCACAGCTACTGAACAGTTGTCTGCAGTGTTCACTGTAGTCTGTGAGCTTTTCATTTTTTGAGTGCAGATTACGCTCCAGTTAGTTCTTCAACCACTGCTGGTTGTAGTCTGCTGAGCGTGTGTCACTGCCTCATCCTTCACATTTTTCTCTAATTGGTGCTGCTCCATTATATTTGAAAAAAATCTAATCTATTAGTGTGACGCGCTTCCATCCGTATACAATACATTGGTTGCAAACACTATAGAAGTACAGAAAGGAGCCTTTCACAGATAGTGAACAGTTGTGTTTCAGTGTTCACTGCAGTCTGTGAGGTTTTGATTTTTTGAGTGCAGATCACGCTCCAGTTAGTTCTTCAACCACTGCTGGTTGTAGTCTGCTGAGCGTGTGTCACTGCCTCATCCTTCACATTTTTCTCTAATTGGTGCTGCTCCATTATATTTGAAAAAAATCTAATCTATTAGTGTGACGCGCTTCCATCCGTATACAATACATTGGTTGCAAACACTATAGAAGTACACAAAGGGGCCTTTCACAGCTACTGAACAGTTGTCTGCAGTGTTCACTGTAGTCTGTGAGCTTTTCATTTTTTGAGTGCAGATTACGCTCCAGTTAGTTCTTCAACCACTGCTGGTTGTAGTCTGCTGAGCGTGTGTCACTGCCTCATCCTTCACATTTTTCTCTAATTGGTGCTGCTCCATTATATTTGAAAAAAATCTAATCTATTAGTGTGACGCGCTTCCATCCGTATACAATACATTGGTTGCAAACACTATAGAAGTACACAAAGGGGCCTTTCACAGCTACTGAACAGTTGTCTGCAGTGTTCACTGCAGTCTCTGAGGAATAACCACACTTAGGCCTTATAACTTTTCTGACTTTCTTTATCAATCTACCAAGATGAAGAAGGCAGGGAGTAAGGCACGTGGTCGTGGCCGTGGAGTTTCAGCAGGGGAGGACGTGGGGATTCTGTGGCTGCTGCCGCACCCAGTGACACAGCATCCACCAGTTTTCCCCGTGAGCGTTCCTTTATGCGCACTTTTGTAGGAGCTCAGCGTACCCCCCTGCTGCGGGAAGAACAAATTGAAGCCGTTGTTGGTTGGATGGCAGCCAATGCATCGACTTCAATTGCTTCCACCTCCTCTCAGGACCACAGCACTGTTGAACAACCATCTGTCTCTTCACCCCTGCCAAATTGCCCAGGCAGTCAGAGAGTTCTGAACTGGAGCCAGCTGAGTCTCTGCTTCTGTTCTCAGAATCTGTTGGCTTGCAAACAGGGGCCCAGCCAAGCAGCATTCTGGAATGTGAAGAAGAGGCAGTATGCAGTGATGCGCAACAGCTGTGTCTCTCTGAATGTGAAGAGGCGGTGAGCCAGTGCCGATGGTCAGCACACCGCAGAACGCATCTGATGATGATGAGACTCAGGTGCCAGTTTCTGTTGAGCATGGTGCTGGCCAGACCACCCAACAGCAGCAGGTGTTGGAAGAGGGTAGTGGAGATGATGAGGTCCAAGACCCAACATGGCGTGAGGAACAGGAAGGTGGTGGTAGCAGCTCTGAGGAAGAGATTGCCCCAACGGTCCAAACAGTAGGGAGAGGTAGGCTGCAGACTCGGTTGCCTGTAGCCTCCAGTTTGGCACCCGTTCGTAGCAGTTCTCTTCCAACAGCCAAAACGGGCGCTCCCAGGACTTGCACTGCGTGGTCCTTTTTTGACACACTTGCAGATGATATTTGCTATGTCAAATGCAAGCTGTGTAATCAAAAAGTAAAAAGAGGTAAAAGTGTCAGTAACCTTAATACCACAAATATGTGGAAACATGTGCGGTCAAAGCACGTGGTTGAGTTACAAAGACACACTGGAGATGTAGGCCAACCTACAGCAGCACCTACATCTTCAGCTCGTGTTGGAGCCTCTTCCTCCAGCTCACACACAGCTGGTTCGGCTTCCTCACAGGATCGCCATGGAAGAACCTCTGTCACTGTTGTCCAGAGACCCAGTGTTATTCCACCCACAGCTGCAAGTTCCCTGTCATCCTCACACTCCCAGGCCACAAAACAGCCATCGGTAGCACAGGCATGGGATAAAAGACGGCCATACTCGGCAAACCATCCACGAGCACAGGCTCTGAATGCTGGCATTGCAAAACTCCTGTCCCTTGAAATGCTGTCATTCAGGCTGGTGGAGACTGAGTTTCCGTAACTTAATGGCATTGGCAGTCCCACAATACAATGTGCCCAGCCGATTTTATTTCAGCAGGCAAGCCGTCCCTGGTCTGCAAAAGCATGTTGAGGGAAAAATTAAACATGCGCTACTAAACGCCGTCAGTAGCAAGGTCCACCTGACCACCGATGCGTGGACCAGTACCCATGGCCAGGGACGATACCTTTCCCTCACTACCCATTGGGTCAATGTTGTGGAGCCGGGTACAGATCTTGCGAGTGGCGCTGTACGTGTTCTGCCAACTCCAAGGATTGCAGGAATCAAGTCTGTCCAAATTGACTCCTCCTCCTACTCCAGTTCCTCAGAATCATCGCTGCAGGAGCCGTCACAGTCTACCTCCACATGGACCCGTGAACGCTTACCTGATGCGACCGATATGAGCACAGCCGTGGCCAAACGTCAACAGGCCGTCCTGAAATTAATTTCCATGGGGAATCGAAGCCACACAGCGCAGGAGCTCTGGAATGCCATCAAGCAGGAGAGCGACGTGTGGTTTTTGCCAGCGAATCTCCAGCCAGGCTTGGTAGTGTGTGACAATGGCCGAAATCTGGTGGCAGCTCTGGGCCTTGGCAACCTCACTCACATACCATGTCTGGCACATGTGCTCAACTTGGTCGTGCAGAGTTTTTTGAGGGACTATCTGGATCTTGATGCACTGCTGCACAAGGTCCGCCTAGAGTGCGCTCACTTGCGACGTTCCAGCATCGCCAGATCGCGCATTGCAGCTCTGCGATGCAGATTTCGCCTTCCTGAACATCGCATCATATGTGACGTACCCACCAGGTGGAATTCCACGTTACATATGTTGGAGCGGTTGTGTGAGCAGCAGCCAGCAGTAATGGAGTATCAGCTGCATCAGGCGCAATCAACTCGCAATTTGCGCCGTTCACACTTCACCACTACTGAGTGGGCCTCTATGAAGGACATCTGCCACGTTTTGCGTGCGTTTGATGAGTCAACGCGGATGGCGAGTGCAGATGATGCACTAGTCAGCCTGACTGTCCCCCTTATCTGCCTGCTTCAAAAAACACTGCAAGCACTAAGGGATGAGGTTTTGGAAGAGGTGGAGGATGAGGAGTCACAAATTCCATCACCTTCTGGACAGTCAGCGCAACGTGGTTCCTCACAAAGGGCTGGGCAGGGCTCACTTTGTGAGGAGGATGAGGAGGAGTCAATGGAGGAGGAAGACATCGCTCCAGAGGGAGGTACACAACGCTCTAGTCAGTATGTAGAGCGAGGGTGGGGTGACGCAGAGCAGGCAGAGATGACACCTCTTGCAAGGGACAGCGTTTCTTGGCCAGTTGGGAGTCTGCAGCACATGGTTGATTTCATGCTGCAGTGCCTGAGAAACGACCGCCGCATCGCCCACATTCTCACCACGTCTGATTATTGGGTGTACACCCTCCTAGACCCTCGCTACCGGGACAACTTACAAAGCCTCATCACACCGTTGAACCGGGAGCGTAAAATGCGGGAGTACCAAGACACACTGGTGCAATCCATAATGTTCTCCATTCCAGCCGAGAGCACTGCTGCTGCTGCTACTGCTTTACAAAGCAGCTCTGTGCGTCGAGGCAGTGGAGACAGCTCTGCAACAAGAGGGAGCACAAGCAGCGCCTCTTCAAAAGGCAAGACCAGTATGTTCCAAATGTGGCGAAGTTTTGTGGCAGCGCCACAAATGTCTACACCAGCCGAGACGGCTCCAGTCAGCAGGAGGCAACGTTTCCGTAAGATGGTGACAGACTACATGTCTTTCCCTCTCAGTGTACTCCCAGATGGCTCTTCCCTATTCAAGTTTTGGGTCTCTAAGCTGGATACATGGCCAGAGCTTAGCCAGTATGCATTGGAGGTGCTGGCTTGCCCTGCTGCCAGTGTATTATCGGAGCGCGTCTTTAGTGCTGCAGGTGGTGTACTAACAGACCGTCGCATGCGACTATCCTCCGATAATGTAGACCGGCTTACTTTTCTGAAAATGAACAAGGCATAGATCTCGCCAGAATTTGTCTGTCCGTTTTCAGATTAAATAACTGGTTCGCAACGTTATCCATGTCTCCTGTTATGTTCATCTTTCTACCACCTGAACTCTACTCCCTGGGCTACAACACTGCCAGTTGCTGCTCAGAAGTGTCGTGTCCACAGACCAATACACAAGCTATAGTGTTAGTGGGGTTCAGTAACGCCAGCTGTTCCCCTGCTGTGTGTCCGGCAAGAAGTCTCCTGTTCCCTACACATGCACAGAAAAACCCATGTCGAACATGCTCCAAATAGGGAAGAGCCGTCACCCTGATTGTTATGCTTAAAACATGAAATTGTGAAGTTTTCCAGGCCTAGAATGATAAATTTTTATGACAAATATGGACAAATAATAATTTGTCATCACAGCGCATATCTGCACATGTCTATTAGAAATGGTAACAAAAACTAAAACATAGTGTTCACTTTTTGAAATTAATGCATAAAAGTACATTTCATACTTATCAATTAATGCTTTTTAAGGAACTTTATCTGTACCTGTAAGATAATGCAGTCAATGGATGTACGAATCATAAAATCCTCATCATCATCATCATCACGAGTTTTATTTATGACAGACATTATAAAATACACATACTGATGCCAACTGTAACTTCACACACCATATATGAAATGGCCAGCATGTAAACCTGGTAATAATGTGCAATAATAAATTATTACATCTAGAAAGTGCATCATGCATACTGACAATAGGTAGTTATACCTGCAAGTGCTGTTGAAACAACCACAACAGATATAAATTAATAATGGTATATAGGTATCACAGTGCATAGTTACTCATGGACAATGTCGATGTAATACTGTACCTCAATAAAGTCAGCGTCAACCATTATGCTTGTTAGTCTTGTAGATTGTTAAAGAGGGAACGTTCTTTTTTTGTTGGTCATAGGTGGAGTATTAGACAGTAAATGATTACTGCTGTCGTATTTTTGGCGTCCCTAGGGCGCAATAACGCTGCGTAACGTCACATTTTATAGAGTCATCTAATTGACACACGCTACCCTACCCTACGCGTGACAGTAGGAAGGTAGTGTTGACGGATAAAGCCTTGCGCAAGCAGACATGCTTTTACCCTCTTCAACACTGTACAAGCAAAAAATGCATGATTGCAGCCGCAGACTTTATTGACGTACAGTATAACATCGGCATTACCCATCAGAGGCTGTCCACTGTCTGATACAGACATAGAATATACCTTTGCTATCCGTAGCCTTTGTTTCACCTACACTTGCAGGCACACACTTAAATTGTGACAATGCATTATGTTTTTTTAAATGGTTATTTTTTATCGTACATTATTGTGTCATCACATTGATGAGTCCATGCTGGACATGTCATACATGCTGTACAAAGTAACGATTTTATTAACTTAAATAATTGAAATGTCTGTGACTGTCACATCTAAATTGCAATGATGATGATGATGAGTGACTATTACAAAATCCATTGTCTTCACTATGTTATGGTTTAACATAGCGTTCCTTAAGCATTATTCATAAATACAAAAATGGACTTTTATTCTTAAATTTATAACACTATATTTTGTAACCAATTTTTTGGGTGGTGTGTTGTTCCATTTCTTGTTGGCATGTGCATATATGCGTTTATATTTGCAGTGTCTTTATTTTTATTCTTGAAGTTAGGAAACATGTGTATCTTCGTACCGTGTTAGCCAGTAGATAGAAAAATATTTAGACTTGAGAGTCCGCAGTGGTTGTTACCTTTTAATGGATAACTGAAAAGATGGTAACAAATTGCAAGCTTTCGAGGCTACTCACGTCTCTTCATCAGGCAAAGACTAAAACAAAAAATGAAGCATCACATATTTCTATACACAACAGGACACAGGAATAGTGAAATAGGTAAGACAAGTAAGTGACGTGTAGCAGAACTGTCATTATCACAGAGGATGAACATAAATATTGGAACAGTTCCTAGATAAGGATATAAAGTTTTATTGCCCTCTGATTGGGGTCTGGTTTTGTGTTTTCATGCCCCTGGAAGGGCAGAGACGCAGATTCCTTAATTGATATAGAATGACATAAATCCGTGTGATCTATTCATTCCATCACTAACAGTGTCAAAGGTCATGATGAGCTTATATTCTGAAACCTTTGTATCTTTCTCATATTTGAAGTTATATTTTAATACCAGTAATTCCATATCCATCATGCTATGACCGGGCATACAAAATTGTTTTGCCACAGGTAAATCCATTATTTTTTCTCTTATTGTGTGGCGCTGATAATTCATCCTTGTTCTCATTTTTTGGCCGGTCTCCCCTCACTTGTCCCTCCCTCACTTGTCTTACCTATTCCTGTGTCCTGTTGTGTGTAGAAATATGTGATTCTTCATTTTTGTTTTAGTCTTAGCCTGATGAAGAGACCTGAGTAGTCTCGAAAGCTTGGAATTTGTTACCATATTTTCAGTTAGCCATTAAACGGTATCAACCACAGAGGACTCTCAAGTATAAATATTTTTCTATTCTTGGAATTGAAATTCATCATTTTATTGTCCTAGTAAAACTTCATTTATTCTTGTTTGAAGTACATACATTTGCAATGGCCACGTAACAAGGCAATAACTCAATATTTTATGCCTACACCCTCCTTGACCCTGGGCTTCAACACCGCCAGTTGCTGCTCAGAAGTGTTAGATGCACAGATGAAAACAATTGCTGATGTGTTTGTGGGGTTCAGTAACGCCTGCTGTTCCCCTGCTGTGTGTCTGGCAAAAATTACTGCTGCTAACTACAACTTCAACTTCAAACATCTCATACTAGGCCTCTGCCTACACCCTCCTTGACCCTGGGCTTCAACACCGCCAGTTGCTGCTCAGAAGTGTTAGATGCACAGATGAAAATAATCGCTGATGTGTTTGTGGGTTCAGTAACGCCTGATGTTCCCCTGCTGTGTGTCTGGCAAAAATTACTGCTGCTAACTACAACTTCAACCATCTCATACTAGGCCTCTGCCTACACCCTCCTTGACCCTGGGCTTCAACACCGCCAGTTGCTGCTCAGAAGTGTTAGATGCACAGATGAAAACAATCGCTGATGTGTTTGTGGGGTTCAGTAACGCCTGCTGTTCCCCTGCTGTGTGTCCGGCAAAAATTACTGCTAGCTACCTAATCATGGTGAAAAAAACATGACATGTCAAAGTGTCTAGTGCTACACATAGATATGAGGCTAGACCCTGATTTCTAAGCTGTAAACATTTGAAACGTCAACTTTAAAACCATAAAATGATTAGTCTTTGTCACAAATCTGTTACAAAATAATTGTGACATATTATTACAGATATGCACATGTCGAAAACAAATGCAAACACAAAAGCCTACTTATGCTGTAGGATACTGATGGTCAACCTTGTCACTCCATAGCTTAGACAAATCCAACTCACATCATGACTCAAATTCTGCAATTTTGGAAGTGCATAATGTGGGTTGAACTTTGACAACTGCTGCAGTGCGAAGGTTATACTTCAGTGTTCTTGCCTTTTAAATAAAAGCATACAAGTAAATATAATAATCCAATGTTGATTAAGGGACGTGATGTACACCTGTAATATTGTGCAAACAATGCATGTAGGAATAGTCCTCTTCAACATTACTTATATTTGTGTCATTTTAAAAAATACATATTTAATTAGAAAGTTAACAGCCCATATCATAAAGGTCCTTCATGTAAACATGATAATCGCTAACAAAAATCATGCATTACCTTGGTAAAGTCAATAGTGCATAGTCACAATAGCAAAATATATACCTGTAAGTGGTGCTGAAAGAACGACAACTGATAGAATAGGTGAATGATATCTATTTATCAGACTGAATAGCGACACCTGTACAATGTCGATATAATACTGTACCTTAACAAAACAGCTGTGTCACACCTCACACTCGTTTTTCTTGTAGCTTGTTATGTAATAGGGCACATGCGTGTATGTTTCATCATAGGTGCATGTTTACTGAGTAAAGCAGTCATGACAACGCCTTTGTGTTGTCGGTACGCTTGCGATGATGAACGATGCGCACCGTGAATGTTAGTCTGCGTCATAAGACGTACAGACGCTCCAATACCCAACGCGTCACAGCAGGAAGCCAGTCTGTGCGTCCAAACAAAGGCGCAACCATACATGCACGTAACCTTTTATAAAGCTATATAAAAAAAAGGATGTAGTAGTAACGCACACTTTATTGAGGTACAGTATTACATCGCCATTCACCATCTGTGGCTATGCAGTCTCATCTATATATACCTTATCTATCCGTTGTCATGCTTGCAAGTCCACAGTCAGGCATAAATATCTGTTTTCACTCTACACTATGCACTTTTTACATTTTTTGTTTGTTAATATAAATGATTGGCACATATTATCAGTATTACATGATGGAAATTTTAGATATTTTTAAAAATTTTTTAGTGATATTATTCACCAAATGTAAAGTTTTATGAATGTCAAAGATAACTTGTAATGCTGATTATGTTTTTAAGTCAGCCATTCATTGTCTACACAATAAAAATGGTGTACATACTGTTACTTAGCCATCATTAATGGATTCTGATATGTACTTGTATGCTTTTATTTTAAACCGTATAGCAGATTATTTAACCTATTTTAATTGTGGTTTGCATTGCTTTTCAACATGTTAATGTATGCGTTTATGTTTGTAAATTATTAATTTACATATATTTTTTTAAGTAAAATCATCATCTTATGGTACTAAAGGTTATATTTCTCTTGTTTGGAGTATAGACATTTTTAATTGACACGTAACAAGGAAAATACTTGATATAGTATTTAAACATCCTCCTTGACCCTGGGCTCCAACACTGCCAGTTGTTGCTCGGAAGTGGTGTTAGCGCAGTGAACACTTGCTCCTGTGTTACTGGGGTTCAGTAATGTCAGCTGTTCCCCTGCTGTGTGAACGGCAAAAAGTCCTGCTGCCTCCACCATGTTCTCTTCTCATTCCTGGGCTACAACACCGCCAGTTGTTGCTCGGAAGTGCTGTTAGCACAGTGAACACTTGCTCCTGTGTTACTGGGGTTCAGTAATGTCAGCTGTTCCCCTGCTGTGTGAACGGCAAAAAGTCCTGCTGCCTCCACCATGTTCTCTTCTCATTCCTGGGTTACAACACCGCCAGTTGTTGCTCGGAAGTGCTGTTAGCACAGTGAACACTTGCTCCTGTGTTACTGGGGTTCAGTAATGTCAGCTGTTCCCCTGCTGTGTGAACGGCAAAAAGTCCTGCTGCCTCCACCATGTTCTCTTCTCATCCCTGGGCTACAACACCGCCAGTTGTTGCTCGGAAGTGCTGTTAGCACAGTGAACACTTGCTCCTGTGTTACTGGGGTTCAGTAATGTCAGCTGTTCCCCTGCTGTGTGAACGGCAAAAAGTCCTGCTGCCTCCACCATGTTCTCTTCTCATCCCTGGGCTACAACACCGCCAGTTGTTGCTCGGAAGTGCTGTTAGCACAGTGAACACTTGCTCCTGTGTTACTGGGGTTCAGTAATGTCAGCTGTTCCCCTGCTGTGTGAACGGCAAAAAGTCCTGCTGCCTCCACCATGTTCTCTTCTCATCCCTGGGCTACAACACCGCCAGTTGTTGCTCGGAAGTGCTGTTTAGCACAGTGAACACTTGCTCCTGTGTTACTGGGGTTCAGTAATGTCAGCTGTTCCCCTGCTGTGTGAACGGCAAAAAGTCCTGCTGCCTCCACCATGTTCTCTTCTCATCCCTGGGCTACAACACCGCCAGTTGTTGCTCGGAAGTGCTGTTAGCACAGTGAACACTTGCTCCTGTGTTACTGGGGTTCAGTAATGTCAGCTGTTCCCCTGCTGTGTGAATGGCAAAAAGTCCTGCTGCCTCCACTATGTTCTCTTCTCATCCCTGGGCTACAACACCGCCAGTTGTTGCTCGGAAGTGCTGTTAGCACAGTGAACACTTGCTCCTGTGTTACTGGGGTTCAGTAATGTCAGCTGTTCCCCTGCTGTGTGAACGGCAAAAAGTCATGCTGCCTCCACCCTGTTGTCTTCTCATCCCTGGGCTTCAACACCGCCAGTTGTTGCTCGGAAGTGTCATTGGCACGGGTACTCACTCCTGCCCAGACTGGTTACAGCACGCCATCTGTTTCCTGTCAGTGTAAACGTCACTTAGCCTCCAATAAGTTGTCCTGTCGTGTTGCGGTCGGGTTAGCCGACTCTATGGTGCTTGGAGTTTAGGTGCTTCCTATGTGTGCTGCGGGATATGCAAATAAAGGCTGTTTCCGTTATGACAATAGGACAATCACCCACTGTAGTACTGTGGGATTCGGTAACTGCAGCCGGCTCGCGGCCTGTCAACTTAAATTTCCATGGGTACCTT
>JARQOD010000003.1:301007353-301109220 GCA_033576555.1 Oophaga sylvatica | reverse complement strand
CACAGCCTCCCTATTACACTTGACCCCCATACGTTCCCTTTCACTGCAGGGCCCCCCGCCCCTAAAGCGGGGCCCCCAAAAACCCCCTATATTGCTTAGAGCACCCCACCCCCTATTACTGCATGAGCCCCACACAGCTTCCTTATAACTGAGGCCCCATACAGCCCCCAATTACACTGCTGGCCCCCCAGCCTCCTTATAAATGCTGACCCCCACCCCCCCTATTATGCTTATGGCCCCACAGCCCCCCCTATATACGCATGGCCCAAGCCCCCTATATTTTGAGGCCCCCACACGCCCCTATTATACTGATGACCCCCCACAACCCCCCTTTATTTCTTGGCCAACAGCCCCTTTAAAATGGCCCAAGCCCCCTAAAAAATTTGCAGCCCCCCACACAGTCCTATATATATGTATGACCCCCCCAACCCCTATTTACTGATGAGGCCCAAAACCCCTCCCTTATTACTGCCGAGACCGCCCCTATTTTTTTGAGCCCAACACCCCCCTATATACTGATGAGCCCTCAGCCCCCCATATAGTGATGAGCCCCCAGTCCCTAATCGATGCCCCCACCGTCCCTTAATGTTCATGCCAACACACCCCCTATATACTGATGAGACCCACAGCTCAATATTTTGATGACCCCCCACCCCCCAAATATGTTCTGGCCCCACGCTCCCTATATACTGTGGACCCACAACCTCCCAAAATATTTTAAATGACCCCACAGCCCCCTTAAAAATGCATGAGGCCACACAGCCCCCTAATTGCTGCATCACCCCAACAGCCTTTTTTTTGCATGGCCCCCCAGCCCCTTATCTGAGGTCCTAAGCCCCATATTGTTTCATGCCCCACAAGCTCCCTATATTGTGAGCCAAAACCCCCCCCTTATTATTGCTGAGCCCCCCCCCCCCTTATTTTTTCCTGAGACACGTTATACTGCTGAGCCCCAAACAGCCCCCTTTATGATGGGACCCACCCCCCCCTTTTTTAATTGATGGCCCCCCCACCCCCCTATTAATGCTGGGCCCCAACACCCTCCCTATTATGTGCTGAGGCCCCACAGCCCCCTATTAGCTGAGGCCCCCAAATACCCCCCCTTTATCCTCCGGGCCCCATACGCCCCCATATATGTTATGAGCACCACACCCCCCTAATCGTGGGCCCCACAGGTCCCTATATTATTGCTGACCCAAAACCCCCTTTTATTTTTCTGAGCCCAAAGCCCCCAAATTTTTATGATGGCCCCCCCCCCCCTAATATGCTTATGGCCCACACAGCCCCCTATTACTGCATGAGCCCAAAGCCCCCTATAACACTGCGGGCCCATACAGCTTTTACATGCAGCCCCCCACAGTTAAACTGAGGCCCCCACACCCCCCCTTTTGCTTATGAGCCCACCCCCCCTTATATCTGTGAGCCCCCGTTCCTAATACAGATGAGCCTTACACCCCCCCATTTACACTGCATGGCCCCAACCCCCCCCCTATTAACGCTGGACCCACAGTTATTTTTCAGGCAACCCCCCCTTATATATGCATGGACCCCCAAACCCCCTCCCTTTTTTTTTGATGAGCCCACACGTTATTTACTGCAGGGCCCCCCAAAAACCCCCCCTTTTTGTCGGGCCCCCCGTCCTATTAGCTGAGACCCCCACCTCCCTATTATATTGATGGCCCCCCCCCCCATATATACTGTATGCCCCCCCAACGCCCCCCTATATACTGCTGAGCCCACACACCCCCCTTATACTCCGGGCCCCCCCAGTCCCCTATTTTGTTATGGCACCCACCCCCCTCCTTTATGATGAGCCCCAACCCCCCCCATATAGCTGCGGCCCCCACCCCCTCCTATATATATGCGGGGCCCCCACAGTCTTATATGTTCAAGCCCAAAGCCCCCTATATCTGCTGAGCCCCCAGCCCCTTTATATTGATGCCCCCACACACCCCCCCTATATATATTGCATGAGCCCAACCCCCTATATATGCTTATGAGACCACACCCCCCCCCCCTTTTAATTGCTGGCCCACACCCCCCCCCTATATACTGCGAGCCCCCCGCTCTTATTTTTGTGGGCCCCACCCCTCCCTATTACTGCTGCCCCCATAGCCCCTTTATGCTTCTGAAACCACACACCCCCCTATATACTGATGAGACCCCCAACCCCCCCTATTTTTTGATACCCCCCCAGCTCCCTTATATTTTAGGCAACCAGCTCCATAAAACTGCATGGCCCCCCCGCTTTTTATACTGCAGGCCCCCCAAAAGCCTCCCTTATTATTGCATGAGCCCCCAAAAAACTCCTTTTTAATGGGCCCCCAACCCCCTTAATATGTGATGGGCCCCCCCCCTTTTATGCTGTGCCCCCAATAGCCCCCCTATATCATGATGACCCCCTTCCCCCTTTTTTGTTAGGCCCCAAACCCCCCTTTTTTCTGATGGACCCACAGCCCCCTATATATTTGCTGCCCCCAAACCCCCTCCCTTTTATGCTTCATGAGAACCACCCTCCCAAAATACTGTGGCCCCAACAGTATATTGCTTTATGTGCACCACCCTCCCTTTATGCTGGCCACAAGCCTCCCTATATTATTGCATGGGCCCCAGCCTCCCTATTATATGACGACCCCCAAACCAGTTCCCTTTTATGCTTCTGGCACCAAAGCCCCCCTATAAATGCATGGGACCCCATGCCTCCTATATTATCTGGGGCCCCATCCCTCCCTATCACTGCTGAGCCCCCAGCCCCCTATTTTATCGATGAGCCCCAAAAGCCTCCCTATTATACTGCATGAGCCCACCGCCTCCCTATTATGTTATGGCCCCAACGCCTTTATCTGCATGGACCACACCCCTCCCTATTTATATTGATGAGGCCCCCGCCTCCCTTTTTAAATACTAAATGAGCCCCAACAGTTCCCTTTATGCTTCATGGCCCCAACAGCCCCTAATATGTTCTGAGCCCCACCTCCTTATATGCGTGAACCCCAACCCTCCCTATATTATTGCAGGCCCCACAAGCCTTATATATGCTTCATGAGCCCCACGCCCCTATATACGCATGGACCACCGCCTCCTATATATGCTGATGAGGCCCAACACCCTTTATAAATTGCATGAGGCCCACCTCCTATATTGTGCATGGCCCACGTTATATACACTGCATGACCCCCCATCAGCCTCCCTATATATGTTCTGGACCAAAGTCCCTATATATGCTGGCCCACACAGCCTCCCTATAATATTGATGAGCCCCCACCCAGCTCCCTTATTGCTTCAGAGCACCACCAGCCCCTATTATACTGCATGGCACCAACAGTTCTTTTATGCATGGACCCACCAGCCCCCTATATTATTGAGGGCCCACAAGCCTCTTTCTGTCCCGGGGCCTGTGGTGAATATGGCTCTGTGAGTGCCACTTTTCCCCTACTTACAATTGGGACGATCGCAGATGCTTAACTAGTGCGGCACACATGTTATGAAGAATCCAGAGAGACTTTATTTCTGAAAGGGGAATTCTTGTAAATGATACAACAGCAGCAGATAAAAAGATTTTTCAGAAGATGAAAAACTTGTTTGATAAAACAAGATGGAGAATGCACAGGAGAAAGAAGAGGAAATGCTCCACCGGGGGAGCGGAGACAGAAGGGACAAACTTGTGTAAAGGGGGATTTCAGCTTGCAAACACGGGACAATGCAACAGTAAACTTGGAGGCTGAATACGATGTAAAATAACAGGAAGTCTGTAAAATGTCTCATTATGGGAATAAACTCCCGTCTGAAATCTATAGATTTCATAATTTTATGATGTCCCTGGAGTGTATGTGCCCTGAAAGACAAAAGGAAAAAACAAGCATGCAGGTAATAAACAACAGTTGAGTCAATTGGCATGGTAATGTTCAGTTGGAGGATGAAGTCCCAAAGGGAATGTCGAGTCCAAACGAAAACCTTTTGGTTGGGGAAGCGCAAGTGCAAACACCCACCAACCCAATAATCCGGGAGAAAGTTAAAATATTCAATGTTCCAACACAGCTGGAGGGTATATGGCGGTAGGTCCCGCCGTGAGCTGAGTTCAGAGACGAAGCTAAGTTTCCATGTGACACTGTCGAAGGAGCCAGCAGTGATTTGCCTGAATGTATGTCAGCAGATAGGATGGTGACCAGCTGAAAGGATGTCCGGGTAAAGAGAGTCAGCTTCTGTTACCTTTTTGCGGTTTCTGAAACATGGGAGAGGATTCGCAGCTGTAGTCTTCGTAGACACGTCGTAGGAAGGTGACTTGTTTTCTTGATGACGGTTGAAAGAGTCTTTACAGACTACGGGGCGGGCTTGTTGGGAAGGCCTTTAGGACTTCTTCGCGTCTCATCTTTGCTGTCTTGAGATGGTAGCATAGTGTTCCCGTTGATATCGGAGTAGAAGCTGTCTCAGTGGTACCTGCCTTGAACTGCGATGGGTGTCTTAAACCCGAGAGGACCGTCGATGTGTTTTCAACAGGGAGGCTCCTCGTTCGATAGCAGTTCCTTACAGGGTGA
Organism: Oophaga sylvatica; assembly: GCA_033576555.1. NCBI lineage: Eukaryota > Metazoa > Chordata > Amphibia > Anura > Dendrobatidae > Oophaga > Oophaga sylvatica. The sequence goes on along the minus strand of JARQOD010000003.1, from coordinate 301,104,685 downwards.
TGTTGGGAAGTGAACGTGTCTTGTTCAACATCCGCCCGTGAGCTGAGGCTGAATTTCGTGGGGAAAAAGCTGTCCCATCGGTCAGAGGTAGGTGTTGAGAGAGGGGCTCTCACTCTGAGCACTGAAGGTCTAGCACCGGCTTCGGTTTGACCAGGCTTGTGATGGGATGGGTATAAAAGGTTGGAACTTGCAGTTTCTTGCTGTGGAAACCCTTGGCACTTGTCTTTGCTGGAAGGAAAGTGAGGCAGCTACCCCGTGTTATAGTTGTCTTCGGTGTTTGACGCTATGACCCTGGATGATCACTTTGTCTCCTCTGTAGTGTAGTGAGTTGTTGTCCTTGGTTGAAGGATCGAATGCTGTTATCTCGAGGTTGTAGTCTCGGGATTTAAAACGGACTTGAATATCGGTGGTTGCCCTTGACAGTGTGTCGTTTGACTTTCCTTTATCTTGGGACGTGAGTATGACAGGGAGGACAAGTCGTTGTCATCCGACGTGATAACGGTTTTGTAAGGAGATGCCATTCTGGGTTCTTTGTCTGGTCACTACAGACGTTGCCAATGATGACCAGCCCAGCTCGAGGCGCTGGGCATAGGTTCATTGGTAGTCGTGGATTTGTTGAGCATTTGTTGCAGTCGTATAATGTCTCTGCCCAGGAGAATTAGGATGTCTGCCTTATCGTCCAGGGGTGGCATTCTTTGGCTATCATTTGAGATGGGGGGTGTTGAAAAGCGACTTCTGGTGTTGGGATTTCTTCCCCATTGAATGGTATTTGGTTACACTCTACAAGCGTGGGTAGTGGTATCTCCGTGGGGCTTTTCAAGAGAAGTTTTATGAGGCCACTGGCCTTTTCCAGAGGTTTGTAAAACGCCGCTGCAGGGGGCCCAAGGTGTAGGGATAGATGTTCCTTTTAAATCAAAAAAGTCAAAGAGTTTGACTGGTAATGATTTGTTGCTTGGTCTCCAGGCTAACGTTACACCTTGACTGCCCTTTTCTGGATGGCCTTGGGATACACCCATGGGAAAGGCATATCTTCGCACCGGCTTGTCTCGAAGACCTTCTCCAAGCATCGGTGCATGAGAAGATACTGCAACATGGCTTGTCACTTGGTCTGTACTCTCCCGCCAGGCTTGTGGTGGGAGAAGGTGAAGACGCAGAGTCAGGCTGTGATGGATGGAGCGCCTGTAGTGGTCTTCGCTGCGCTCTAGACACTTGTGGGGATGACACAGTCCTTAGCCAGATGTTCGGTAGAGGGCAGCCACCTGACATACTCCAAACTTCTTAAAGAGCTTCTTTCGTTCTTGAAGGGGCTTCTTCTGAAGCCAAAGCACTTCTTCAGGGGTGTGGTATTTTGTGATTGGACACTGGCGATTGGGATTCTCAACCTTCTCACCTTTGTCGCTCTTACTTGTGATACTGAAGGTACCGGAAGAACATCAGTCTTCTTGATGGACATTGGAGCTTGGGGTTCCTGTAGTTAAGACGTGGACTGTCGTGTTTTGTAGATGAAACAGGGTCGCTGTGTTCTCCATAGGAAAAAACTTGGATCGGTTTACCTCTGCGATATTTTCGAAGAACTCGCAGAAGTAGGAAAATGGAGGGAAGGAGACTTGGTTTTCCCTTTTGTATTTTAAACCAAGCATAGCCCACTTATTTTGGATTTTGGGTGGCGCTTGGAAACTATTGGGGTTACCCCATGAGCAGTGTCCAGGTAGCTGAGGCCAGAAGGTACGGGTTGCTTTGGCCAGCTGAAGCTCTAACAGGAGGTCGTGAGCTCTTGGACTTGTACTGTCCTTATTAGAAAACCTTTGGAAATCTTCTGGTTTAAAACAGGGTCCTTTCTATGACCTCAGGATTGCCATAGCTTCTTTCTAGTCTCTTCATGCGGCAGGTGGACCAGAAATGGGATTACTGATGTGGACAGATTTAAGTCTCTTGACCCGATCCGTGGATTGTGGCCCAAGCCACTGATTAGCAGGTCTAGCTCTTCGTGGCGGTGATGCCGAGTCACTGATGTGGTTTCAAAGGTACACTTCCAACCCTGTAGTTCTCAGGTTTATCGTCAAACTCTGAAAGACCGGTTTTAGATCCGCCGAATCATTTACCTTGCGAGGCCAGTCATATCAGCATTCTCGATTTTGGAAGGACGATGCTGGCTGGATAGCTTTGTTCATACAGTCTGTGATTTGACGGGAATGCAGGTCGTATGGGGCAGCGTAGGCATTCGTCCAATAACTGGCTTAATGAGCTTAGTTTCTGTACACGTGGGATGGAATTGTTGTGATTACCCGGGTGTGGTGATGGCCCGCATATTGGCCTGTCGTGGATTTGGTTAAGTTTGGTGATTTGCAGGTTTCTGGTACATTTGGTTGCACAGAGGTGGATCAGGATACAAGATTGGAGCGTATTGTAATTGTACTGACCTTGGGTGCAGGATGGGGAAAAAACGTCTGTGTCTGTTGTCTCAGGGGGCATCAGGTGGTCAGGAAGGATTGCAGGAGAGGGATAGCGCTGTGTTGGCTTTGTACATAGTCTCTAGTACGCTTAAGAGGGGGCTTCAGTATCAAAACCCTGTTGTTTCAGGTGAGCATCTGTGTGGTCAGGGGATTGCGGAGCAGGGATAGCACTGGTTGGGTTTTACATAGTCTCTAGTACGCTTAAGGGGGTCTTCAGTATCAAAACACTTAAACTGATGCTGTCTCTTTGGCTCCCACTGATGGCTTGTTCGGCCCCTTTTAACTTTGCCTGGGTATGGCGTGTTGGCGTTTCCTTCTCTAGGGCCTCTAGGGCAGCTTGTATTTTAGTGGCCTCAGTTTTCATCTCAGTTTCCTTCTCTAGGGCCTTAGGGCAGCTTGTATTTTAGTGGCCTCTAGGGCAGCTTGTATTTAGTGGCCTCAGTTTTATTTCAGTTTCCTTTTGAGCAAAGGCAGCTTGTATTTTAGTGGCCTCCCGCTTCCGCACGTTTCTTTTATGAGCTGTTCGCTGAGGGTTGAGGATTTTGGGAAAAGCGTGACTTAGATGTTCGCTTTGATGTCGGCAGAGCCAGAAAGCAAGAAAAATCCGGCTATTAGGCGATTCTTGCCTCTGTTTTGGCTTTTATATCGGCACCTGCTTTCTCTTCGAGTTAAGTTTTTGGAAAGCTTGCAGTCTTTGCAGGAACTGATGGGTTAAGTCTTTTTAACACTGCGATATTTGGTCTGTTATTTCTGCTACATTGTAATCTGAACACAGTTGGCGAGAGCTCCTCCAGGGTCGTTGGAGGAAGCGGCTGAATAGGCTTTTTGTGGATAAGAGGTTTTGATAGCTTCTGTTGCCGGAGAGATATGTTTAAATGGATTCTGATTCTCCCTTATTTTCCATGTTGGCTTTTTGACACGCTGCCTTTCACTAAATGGTGGTCAGGGTCTATGCATCTTCCCCTGACAATGGGTTGGGGACCCTGTAGTCATTTTCCGCCATCTGCTGCACGGGAAGGGGGGAGCTGTATGTCTTTATATGTTGAGAGCGGATGCTTGCAGGAAGTTCTGTAGCTTTATAGAAGCGTGGGTTTTAAATGAATCTGAAGAGTTTTTTTATATTCTGTCCCCGGGGGCCCGTGGCTGTTATGGCTCTGTGAGATGCGGATCTCTTTCACCCTACTTTTCAATTGGGGTCGCAGATAGCTTAACTCAGCGCGGCCCGTTATGAAGAACCAGAAGAGACTTTGATTTTTTAAGAATTCTTGTTGAATGCATACAAACAGCAGGAGGTAAAAAAGACTTCTTCAGACGCTGAAAACAATGTGATTCTGATAAAATCAGATGGAGAATGAAACACGGGGGAAAGAGAAGGAAAAAGACACCACCGAGAGGGGGGCAGAGAGAAGAGGGACAATTGATGTAAGGGGGGTTTCGTTGCAAACAAGGGCCATAGCAACGTAAACAAAATGGGACTGCATAAGCATGTAAAATACAAGGACGTCTGTAAAATGTTCTTATGGGAATTAAAAGCCTCCCTATACACTGCATGGGCCACACGCCCCCATATATGCTGCATGGGCCCACCAGCCTCCCTATATATGCTGCATGAGGCCCCCACAGCCCCCCTATATACCTGCATGGATAAGCCTCCCTATTATGCTCATGAGCACCACACAGCCTCCTATATATACTGCATGAGCCCCACACGCCTCCCTATATATGCTTCATGTGCACCACACAGCCTCCCTATATACTGCATGAGACCCACACAGCCTCCCTATATATATTGCATGAGGCCCACACAGCCTCCCTATATATACTGCATGAGCCCCATACTGCCTCTCTATATATGCTTCATGAGCCCCAACAGCCTCCCTATATACTGCATGAGACCCACACAGCCTCCCTAATATATTGCATGAGCCCACACAGCCTCCCTATATATGCTTCATGAGCACCACACAGCCTCCCTATATATACTGCATGAGCACCACACAGCTTCCTATATACTGCATGAGACCCACACAGCCTCCCTATATATATTGCATGAGCCCCACACAGCCTCCCTATATACACTGCATGAGGCCCACACAGCCTCCCTATATATGCTGCATGAGGCCCACACAGCCTCCCTATATATGCTGCATGAGCCCCACATAGCCTCCCTATATACACTGCATGAGCCCCATACAGCCTCCCTATATATGCTTCATGAGCACCACACAGCCTCCCTATATACTGCATGAGACCCACACAGCCTCCCTATATATATTGCATGAGCCCCACACAGCCTCCCTATATATGCTTCATGAGCACCACACAGTCTCCCTATATATACTGCATGAGCCCCACACAGCCTCCTATATATACTGCATGAGCCCCACACAGCCTCCCTATATATGCTTCATGTGCACCACACAGCCTCCCTATATACTGCATGAGACCCACACAGCTTCCCTATATATATTGCATGAGGCCCACACAGCCTCCCTATATATACTGCACGAGCCCACACAGTCTCCCTATATATGCTTCATGAGCACCACACAGCCTCCCTATATATACTGCATGAGACCCACACAGCCTCCCTATATATACTGCATGAGCCCCATACAGCCTCCCATATACACTGCATGAGCCCCACACAGCCTCCCTATATATACTGCATGAGCCCCACACAGCCTCCCTATATATACTGCATGAGCCCCAAACAGCCTCCCTATATATGCTTATGAGCACCACACAGCCTCCCTATATACTGCATGAGACCCACACAGCCTCCCTATATATATTGCATGAGCCCCACACAGCCTCCCTATATATGCTTCATGAGCACCACACAGCCTCCCTATATACTGCATGAGACCCACACAGCCTCCCTATATATGCTGCATGAGGCCCACACAGCCTCCCTATAAATACTGCATGAGGCCCACACAGCCTCCCTATATATGCTGCATGAGCCCCACACAGCCTCCCTATATACACTGCATGAGCCCCATACAGCCTCCCTATATATGCTTCATGAGCACTACACAGCCTCCCTATATACTGCATGAGACCCACACAGCCTCCCTATATATATTGCATGAGCCCCACACAGCCTCCCTATATATGCTTCATGAGCACCACACAGCCTCCCTATATATACTGCATGAGACCCACACAGCCTCCCTATATATATTGCATGAGCCCCACACAGCCTCCCTATATACACTGCATGAGGCCCCACAGCCTCCCTATATACACTGCATGAGCCCCATACAGCCTCCCTATATATGCTTCATGAGCACTACACAGCCTCCCTATATACTGCATGAGACCCACACAGCCTCCCTATATATATTGCATGAGCCCACACAGCCTCCCTTATATGCTTCATGAGCACCACACAGCCTCCCTATATATACTGCATGAGATCCACACAGCCTCCCTATATATGCTGCATGAGGCCCACACAGCCTCCCTATATATGCTGCATGAGGCCCCCACAGCCTCCCTATATACACTGCATGAGCCCATACAGCCTCCCTATATATGCTTCATGAGCACCACACAGCCTCCCTATATATATTGCATGAGCCCCACACAGCCTCCCTACATATGCTTCATGAGCACCACACAGCCTCCCTATATATACTGCATGAGCCCCACACAGCCTCCCTATATATGCTTCATGAGCACCACACAGCCTCCCTATATATATTGCATGAGCCCCACACAGGATCCCTATATACACTGCATGAGCCCCACAGAGCCTCCCTATATACACTGCATGAGCCCCACACAGCCTCCTATATATGCTGCATGAGCCCCACACAGCCTCCCTATATACACTGCATGAGCCCCACACAGCCTCCCTATATACACTGCATGAGCCCCACACAGCCTCCCATATACACTGCATGAGCCCCACACAGCCTCCCTATATACTGTACTGCATGAGCCCCACAAAGCCTCCCTATATATACTGCATGAGGCCCACACAGCCTCCCTATATACTGCATGAGGCCCACACAGCCTCCCTATATATGCTGCATGAGCACCACACAGCCTCCCTATATACTGCATGAGCCCCACACAGCCTCCCTATATACACTGCATGAGCCCCACACAGCCTCACTATATATGCTGCATGAGGCCCACACAGCCTCCCTATATACTGTACTGCATGAGCCCCACAAAGCCTCCCTATATATACTGCATGAGGCCCACACAGCCTCCCTATATACTGCATGAGGCCCACACAGCCTCCCTATATACACTGCATGAGCCCCACACCGCCTCCCTATATACACTGCATGAGCGCCACACAGCCTCCCTATATACACTGCATGAGCCCCACACAGCCTCCCTATATACACTGCATGAGCGCCACACAGCCTCCCTATATACACTGCATGAGCCCCACACAGCCTCCCTATATATACCGCATGACGGCATGAGCCCCACAGCCTCCCTATATATACCGCATGACGGCATGAGCCCCACACAGTCTCCCTCCGCACCGCATCACACAGCTGACGCGATGAAATGACGTAATCGTATCAACTATTTCACACACTGATTGGTGGAGGAAGTGGCCGGAGGCCCCTCCTCCACTAATGCAGACAGCGGAGCCTATGGAGACAATGTAGACAGCGAGTGGGCAGGCACGGTGCGGCCTGTGGATCACTGTTTTCCAGCCCGGATGTGGCCCTCGGGCCGCACTTTGCCCAGGTCTTCCCTATACAATACAAGTAAATATGACAGCTCTCAAGCATGCACAGTCCCTCTGGTGCTGTGCTATTCCATCCCTCGACCATCCCCTATGCAATACAGGTGAATATGACAGCTCCCGAGCATACGCAGTCCCCTGGTGCTGTGTTAGGCTAGTTTCACACATCAGTTTTTTGCAGTCAGGCACGATCCGGCAGTTTTTGAAAAAAACGGATCAGTTTTTTTCTCATTGGCATGCATTAGCGCCGGATCGCGCCGCATGTCATTGCGTTTAGTTCGTTTTCTGCCGGATCCGTCATAGATTTTAATTCCGGCGGCCGGACAGGACGCATCATGTAAGGTTTTTCTTTCTGCCAGAAACGCCTGACAGCGCCAGACATGCAAACAATACATTTTCCGGGTTCAAAAGTTCACGACGGATCCGGCACATCACTTTTTTGCAATCTAAGCCGGATCCGTCTTTTTAGCAATTGGACGGATTGTGCCTAATTGCAAAAAACTGATGTGTGAAAGAGGCCTTATTCACCTCCTGACAATCACTTATACAATACAGGCAAATATGACCGCTCTCAACAATGCACAGTCCCCACGGTGCTGTGTTATTCATCCCCCAACCATCCCTATACAAGTGAATATGACAGTTCCAGAGCATGCACAGTCCCCACGGTGCTGTGTTATTCATCCCCCGACCATCCCCTGTACAAGTGAATATGACAGTTCCCGAGCATGCAAAGTCCCCACGGTGCTGTGTTATTCATCCCTGACCATCCCCTATACAAGTGAATATGACAGTTCCCAAGCATGCACAGTCCCCACGGTGCTGCGTTATTCATCCCCCGACCATCCCCTATACAAGTGAATATGACAGTTCCCGAGCATGCACAGTCCCCACGGTGCTGTGTTATTCATCCCCCGACCATCCCCTATACAAGTGAATATGACAGTTCCCAAGCATGCACAGTCCCCATGGTGCTGTGTTATTCATCCCCGACCATCCCCTATACAAGTGAATATGACAGTTCCCGAGCATGCACAGTCCCCACGGTGCTGTGTTATTCATCCCCGACCATCCCCTATACAAGTGAATATGACAGTTCCCGAGCATGCACAGTCCCCATGGTGCTGTGTTATTCATCCCCCGACCATCCCCTATACAAGTGAATATGACAGTTCCCGAGCATGCACAGTCCCCACGGTGCTGTGTTATTCATCCCCCGACCATCCCCTATACAAGTGAATATGACAGTTCCCGAGCATGCACAGTCCTCACGGTGCTGTGTTATTCATCCCCCGACCATCCCCTATACAAGTGAATATGACAGTTCCCGAGCATGCACAGTCCCCACGGTGCTGTGTTATTCATCCCCCGACCATCCCCTATACAAATGAATATGACAGTTCCCGAGCATGCACAGTCCTCACGGTGCTGTGTTATTCATCCCCGACCATCCCCTATACAAGTGAATATGACAGTTCCCGAGCATGCACAGTCCCCACGGTGCTGTGTTATTCATCCCCCGACCATCCCCTATACAGGTGAATATGACAGTTCCCGAGCATGCACAGTCCCCACGGTGCTGTGTTATTCATCCCCCGACCATCCCCTATACAAGTGAATATGACAGTTCCCAAGCATGCACATTCCCCACGATGCTGTGTTATTCATCCCCCGACCATCCCCTATACAAGTGAATATGACAGTTCCCGAGCATGCACAGTCCCCATGGTGCTGTGTTATTCATCCCCCGACCATCCCCTATACAAGTGAATATGACAGTTCCCGAGCATACACAGTCCCCACGGTGCTGTGTTATTCATCCCCCGACCATCCCTATACAGGTGAATATGACAGTTCCCGAGCATACACAGTCCCCACGGTGCTGTGTTATTCATCCCCCGACCATCCCCTATACAAGTGAATATGACAGTTCCCGAGCATGCACAGTCCCACGGTGCTGTGTTATTCATCCCCGACCATCCCTATACAAGTGAATATGACAGTTCCCGAGCATGCACAGTCCCCACGGTGCTGTGTTATTCATCCCCTGACCATCCTCTATACAAGTGAATATGACAGTTCCCGAGCATGCACAGTCCCCATGGTGCTGTGTTATTCATCCCCGACCATCCCTATACAAGTGAATATGACAGTTCCCGAGCATGCACAGTCCCCATGGTGCTGTGTTATTCATCCCGACCATCCCCTTACAAGTGAATATGACAGTTCCCGAGCATGCACAGTCCCACGGTGCTGTGTTATTCATCCCCTGACCATCCTCTATACAGTGAATATGACAGTTCCCGAGCATGCACGTCCCCACGGTGCTGTGTTATTCATCCCCGACCATCCCCTATACAAGTGAATATGACAGTTCCCGAGCATGCACAGTCCCCATGGTGCTGTGTTTATTCATCCCCTGACCATCCTCCTATACAAGTGAATATGACAGTTCCGAGCATGCACAGTCCCCATGGTGCTGTGTTATTCATCCCCGACCATCCTCTATACAAGTGAATATGACAGTTCCCAGCATGCACAGTCCCCACGGTGCTGTGTTATTCATCCCCCGACCATCCCCTATACAAGTGAATATGACAGTTCCCGAGCATGCACAGTCCCATGGTGCTGTGTTATTCATCCCCGACCATCCCTATACAAGTGAATATGACAGTTCCCAAGCATGCACAGTCCCACGGTGCTGTGTTATTCATCCCCGACCATCCCCTATACAAGTGAATATGACAGTTCCCAGCATGCACAGTCCCACGGTGCTGTGTTATTCATCCCCCGACCATCCCTATACAAGTGAATATGACAGTTCCCGAGCATGCACAGTCCCATGGTGCTGTGTTATTCATCCCCGACCATCCCCTATACAAGTGAATATGACAGTTCCCGAGCATGCACAGTCCCCATGGTGCTGTGTTATTCATCCCCCGACCATCCCCTATACAAGTGAATATGACAGTTCCCGAGCATGCGCAGTCCCCACGGTGCTGTGTTATTCATCCCCGACCATCCCTATACAGTGAATATGACAGTTCCGAGCATGCACAGTCCCCATGGTGCTGTGTTATTCATCCCGACCATCCCTATACAAGTGAATATGACAGTTCCGAGCATGCACAGTCCCCATGGTGCTGTGTTATTCATCCCCGACCATCCCTATACAAGTGAATATGACAGTTCCGAGCATGCACAGTCCCCATGGTGCTGTGTTATTCATCCCCGACCATCCCTATACAAGTGAATATGACAGTTCCCGAGCATGCACAGTCCCCACGGTGCTGTGTTATTCATCCCCGACCATCCCTATACAGTGAATATGACAGTTCCGAGCATGCACAGTCCCCATGGTGCTGTGTTATTCATCCCCGACCATCCCTATACAAGTGAATATGACAGTTCCCGAGCATGCACAGTCCCACTGGTGCTGTGTTATTCATCCCCGACCATCCCCTATACAAGTGAATATGACAGTTCCCGAGCATGCACAGTCCCCATGGTGCTGTGTTATTCATCCCCGACCATCCCTATACAAGTGAATATGACAGTTCCGAGCATGCACAGTCCCATGGTGCTGTGTTATTCATCCCCGACCATCCCTATACAAGTGAATATGACAGTTCCGAGATGCACAGTCCCTATGGTGCTGTGTTATTCATCCCCGACCATCCCTATACAAGTGAATATGACAGTTCCCGAGCATGCACAGTCCCCATGGTGCTGTGTTATTCATCCCCGACCATCCCTATACAAGTGAATATGACAGTTCCCGAGCATGCACAGTCCCCATGGTGCTGTGTTATTCATCCCCGACCATCCCCTTATACAAGTGAATATGACAGTTCCCAGCATGCACAGTCCCCGGTGCTGTGTTATTCATCCCCGACCATCCCTATACAAGTGAATATGACAGTTCCCGAGCATGCACAGTCCCATGGTGCTGTGTTATTCATCCCGACCATCCCTATACAAGTGAATATGACAGTTCCGAGCATGCACAGTCCCATGGTGCTGTGTTATTCATCCCCGACCATCCCTATACAAGTGAATATGACAGTTCCCGAGCATGCACAGTCCCCATGGTGCTGTGTTATTCATCCCCGACCATCCCTATACAGTGAATATGACAGTTCCCGAGCATGCACAGTCCCCACGGTGCTGTGTTATTCATCCCCTGACCATCCTCTATACAAGTGAATATGACAGTTCCGAGCATGCACAGTCCCCATGGTGCTGTGTTATTCATCCCCGACCATCCCTATACAAGTGAATATGACAGTTCCGAGCATGCACAGTCCCCATGGTGCTGTGTTATTCATCCCCGACCATCCCCTATACAAGTGAATATGACAGTTCCCGAGCATGCACAGTCCCACGGTGCTGTGTTATTCATCCCCGACCATCCCTATACAAGTGAATATGACAGTTCCCGAGCATGCACAGTCCCATGGTGCTGTGTTATTCATCCCGACCATCCCTATACAAGTGAATATGACAGTTCCCGAGCATGCACAGTCCCCATGGTGCTGTGTTATTCATCCCCGACCATCCCTATACAAGTGATATGACAGTTCCCGAGCATGCACAGTCCCTATGGTGCTGTGTTATTCATCCCCGACCATCCCCTATACAAGTGAATATGACAGTTCCGAGCATGCACAGTCCCCATGGTGCTGTGTTATTCATCCCGACCATCCCCCTATACAAGTGAATATGACAGTTCCCGAGCATGCACAGTCCCATGGTGCTGTGTTATTCATCCCCCGACCATCCCTATACAAGTGAATATGACAGTTCCGAGCATGCACAGTCCCATGGTGCTGTGTTATTCATCCCCCGACCATCCCCTATACAAGTGATATGACAGTTCCCGAGCATGCACAGTCCCCATGGTGCTGTGTTATTCATCCCCCGACCATCCCCTATACAAGTGAATATGACAGTTCCCGAGCATGCACAGTCCCCTTGGTGCTGTGTTATTCATCCCCGACCATCCCCTATACAAGTGAATATGACAGTTCCCAGCATGCACAGTCCCATGGTGCTGTGTTATTCATCCCCCGACCATCCCTATACAAGTGAATATGACAGTTCCGAGCATGCACAGTCCCCACGGTGCTGTGTTATTCATCCCCCGACCATCCCTATACAAGTGAATATGACAGTTCCCAGCATGCACAGTCCCATGGTGCTGTGTTATTCATCCCCGACCACCCCTATACAAGTGAATATGACAGTTCCGAGCATGCACAGTCTCCATGGTGTTGTGTTATTCATCCCCGACCATCCCCTATACAAGTGAATATGACAGTTCCCGAGCATGCACAGTCCCACGGTGCTGTGTTATTCATCCCCCGACCATCCCTATACAAGTGAATATGACAGTTCCCGAGCATGCACAGTCCCCATGGTGCTGTGTTATTCATCCCCGACCATCCCTATACAAGTGAATATGACAGTTTCCGAGCATGCACAGTCCCATGGTGCTGTGTTATTCATCCCCGACCATCCCTATACAAGTGAATATGACAGTTCCGAGCATGCACAGTCCCCACGGTGCTGTGTTATTCATCCCCGACCATCCCTATACAAGTGAATATGACAGTTCCGAGCATGCACAGTCCCCATGGTGCTGTGTTATTCATCCCCGACCATCCCCTATACAAGTGAATATGACAGTTCCGAGCATGCACAGTCCCCATCGGTGCTGTGTTATTCATCCCCTGACCATCCTCTATACAAGTGAATATGACAGTTCCGAGCATGCACAGTCCCATGGTGCTGTGTTATTCATCCCCGACCATCCCTATACAAGTGAATATGACAGTTCCCGAGCATGCACAGTCCCCACGGTGCTGTGTTATTCATCCCCGACCATCCCTATACAAGTGAATATGACAGTTCCGAGCATGCACAGTCCCACGGTGCTGTGTTATTCATCCCCGACCATCCCTATACAAGTGAATATGACAGTTCCGAGCATGCACAGTCCCCATGGTGCTGTGTTATTCATCCCCGACCATCCCCTATACAAGTGAATATGACAGTTCCCGAGCATGCACAGTCCCCACGGTGCTGTGTTATTCATCCCCGGACCATCCCCTATACAAGTGAATATGACAGTTCCCGAGCATGCACAGTCCCCACGGTGCTGTGTTATTCATCCCCTGACCATCCTCTATACAAGTGAATATGACAGTTCCGAGCATGCACAGTCCCCATGGTGCTGTGTTATTCATCCCCCGACCATCCCCTATACAAGTGAATATGACAGTTCCCGAGCATGCACAGTCCCATGGTGCTGTGTTATTCATCCCCTGACCATCCTCTATTCAATACAGGTGAATATGACCGCTCTCAAAAATGCACAGTCGCCCTTGGTGCTGTGTTATTCATCCCCCGACCATCCCCTATACAATACAGTGGAGAAAAAAAGTATTTAGTCAGTCACCAATTGTACAAGATCTCCCACTCAAAAAGATAAGAGAGGCCTGCAATTGACATCATAGGTAGACCACAACTATGAGAGTCAAAATGAGAAAACAAATCCAGAAAATCACGTTGTCTGATTTGGCAAGATTTATTTGCAAATTATGGTGGAAAATAAGTACTGTATATACTTGAGTATAAGCCGAGGCCCCAAATTTTGCCACAAAAAACTGGGAAAACTTATTGACTAGAGTATAAGCCTAGAGAGGGAAATGCAGAAGCTACTGGTAAATTTCAAAAATAAAAATAGATACCAATAAAAGTAAAATTGATTGAGACATAAGTAGGTTAAATGTTTTTGAATATCCATATTGAATCAGGAGCTCCATATAATGCTCCATACAATTCATGATTGGCCCCATAAGATGCTCCATACAAAATACGCCCCATATAATGCTCCATAAAGGTTAATGATGGCCCCATAAGATGCTCAATATTAAAATATGCCCCATATAATGCTCCATAAAGTTCATGATGGGCCCCATAAGATGCTCCACATTAAAATATGCCCCATATAATGCTCCATAAAGGTTGATGGCCCCATAAGATGCTCCATAACAAAATGTGCCCCATATAATGCTCCATAAAGGTTGATGGCCCCATAAGATACTCCATAATAAAATATGGCTCATATAATGCTCCTAAAGGTTGATGGCCCCATAAGATGCTCCACATTAAAATATGCCCCACATAATGCTCCATAAAGGTTGATGGCCCCATAAGATGCTCCATAATAAAATATGCCCCATATGCTGCTGCGATTAAAAAAAAAAAAAAAAAAAAAAAGCATACTCACCGCTGGGGAGCCAGATGCTGGTGTCCTGAGCAGGCGGGGACACCGGCGGGCTATGGGGGCCAGGTGTTGGTGTCGCCGCTAGCTCAGGCCCCCGGAACTTGCGATATTCACCTGTCCCCATTCCACCGCCGCGCGCCGCTGTGTCCGCCGTCTTTCTGCAGTGACTGTTCAGGCAGAGGTCGCGCACTGAACACGTCATCGAGCCCTCTGACCTAAATGTCATAGCCAGTGGACGCGGAAGACAGCACAGCGCGGCGGTGGAACGGGGACAGGTGAATATCGCATGGTTCACCCTCCCCCAGTCCTACTCACCCTCCTGGCGCTGCTAAATCTCAGTTCCTGCATTCCGCCTGGGGCGGGCGCCGGCATCTCTCTTCCTGTCTTCCAAGGCCAAGCGGTCACATGATACCGCTCATTAAAGTGATGTGTATGCGCTCCATGCCTATGGGAGTGGAGACGCGTGCATATTTATTACTTTAATGAGCAATACCACGTGACTGATCAGCCTTGGAAGGAAGACAGGAAGAGAGATGTCGGCGCCCGAACTGAGATGCAGCGACTGATATGCAGGGATAAGGATGATGCCAGGAGGGTGAGTATGATGTCTTCTGCTCCCCATCCCACCTCCAGCAATGACTCATGTATGAGCCGAGAGGTGCGTTTTCAGCACAAAAAAATGTGCTGAAAATCTCGGCTTATTCATGAGTATATACGGTATTTTGTCACCTAAAAACATGCAAGATTTCTGGCTCTCACAGACCTGTAACTTCTTCTTTAAGAGGCTCCTCTGTCCTCCAATCACTACCTGTAGTAATGGCACCTGCTTGAACTTGCTATCCGTATAAAAGACACCTGTCCACAACGTCAAACAGTCACATTCCAAACTCCACTATGGTGAAGACCAAAGAGCTGTTGAAGGACACCAGAAACAAAATTGTAGCCCTGAACCAGGCTCGGAAGACTGAATCTGAAAGAAGATTGGTGTGATGAAATCAACTGTGGGAGCAATAATAAGAAAACGAAAGACATACTAGAGCACTGATAATATCCCTCGCTCTGGAACTGACGTAGCGCGTCGGGGACTTCAGCGACCATCCGGGTCTGCATGTGCACAGGGCCTGGGAGTCCCCTGCACAGAGCGCACTGGATTTAAAAAGGAGACGGAGGAGGATGGAGGAGGCGGGGCCACCCAATATTTAAAGAGGTCTGCCTAAAAAGATGGCGGCATTTATTGCAGCTTTCAAACAAAAACCAAGTGCAGTCAGCAGCACAGAGGGACAATAGCAGTTGTACAGGCAGCAGGAACAGCTTGAGAGGCAAGGCAGGTGAGCTCACTGCCAAAGAAAGGCGTTCTTCAGAACCGTCTCAGCCTCCGTCTCCGGTACAGTAGATTGATCAGCAGGATGGTGAGTGATCTACGTGAATATACATTGTACTAAAACAGCCCCTCCCTTCTCTCTGTTACCTTTATAGGGAAGAACCCTGAAGCGCACCTCCAAACAGAATAATAGGGAGTGTGCTCTGTGCAAGGGAGATCTACCCAACTCTTATCATAAGGAGACTCCAGGGTTTGCTATGGACCGTAAGTCTATCATCAGATCAGAAGTCCAGGAGTCCTTAAGAGACCTGATGGGAAAGGAAGGGAAGGGCATACAGAGTCACTGTGTTCAGAGTCTGAGGGATCAGTACAGCTTGGAGAAAGCTCGGGCCTGGAGTCATCCTCCTCCGATGAGGATACAGGGGGTAGGCCCTGCTTCCCAGCAGAGGATACTAACAAGCTGGTTAGAGCGATAAGGTCCACTATGGGCAGCTCAGATCCTAAGTCAACAAAATCAGTCCAGGACATTATGTTTGGGGTCTGGATCAGAGGAAGAGACGTTCCTTTCAGGTTAATGAGAACATCAAAATGCTCATCAACAAAGGATGGAAGAAGTCAGAAAGGAAAGGACCACCACTGTCTTCTTCGAAAAAGAGAAACCCTTTTGAAGAGGAGGCAGGCAGGCATATGGGAAAAGGCGCCAAAGATTGATGTTGCGGTAGCTAAATCAGTTAAGAAATCCACTTTGCCCTTTGATGAGCTAGGGACTCTAAAAGACCCTTTAGGCTATGTGCCCACGTTGCGTTTTTTAAGCGTTTTTGCCTCGGTTTTCCGTGGCGTAAACGCTTATACAGACACTAACAAAACGCATCCCATGGGATTCCACAATTGCTGTGCCCATGCTGCGTATTTTTCCGGAGCGTAATTGCATTGCGGTAAAATATGCAGCATGTTCGTTATTTTAGAGTAATCGCGGCGATTATGCCGCCATAGGATTGCATTGAAACACTCACTTTACGCATGTGGCTATGTCCACCATGCGTAAAGTGAGCGCTTCATGTGCGGTTGGTACCCAGGGTCTGGAGGGGAGGAGACTCTCCTCCATGCCCTGGGTACCATATTACTGTAAAAAATATAATTAAACTAAAAATAGGGATATATTTACCCTCTGTCGGCCCCGGAGTCCTCAGCGGTGCACACGGTGCTGTCAGCAACTTCCGTTCCAGGGATGCATTGCGAGAATCACCCCAGATGATGTAGCGGTCGTGTGACTACTACGTCATCAAAGGTCATTCGCACAATGCATCCGTGGGAAAGGAACTTGCCGGCAGCGTCGCTGAGGACCTGGAGGACTCCAGGGACCGACAGAGGGTAAGTATATCTCTTTTTTTTTATATTATTATTATTTTTAACATTCTATCTTTTACTACTGATGCTGCATAGGCAGCATCGATAGTGAAAAGTTGGTCACACTTGTCAAGCACTATGCGTAACAAGTGTGACCAACCTGTCAATCACTTTTCCAAGCGATGCATCAAATCGCTTGGAAAAGCGCAAGCATTCTGTAAGCTAAAAACGCTTGCAAAACGCATGCGTTATACCCGCGGCGAGAAGTTGCATTTCTGCAACGTGTGCACATAGCCTTAGACAGAAAGGCCGAGACCTTCCTAAAACAAGCATAGGAGTCTTCAGCAGTTTCATTAAACCCCTTCCTGACCTGTGACACAGCGTATGTGTCATGAAAGGATCGCGTTCCTGCGGGTCGGGTGACCGGGGTCACTGAAAGGTCACCTGACCCGCAGGCACAAGACCCTTTGTGCTTCACCACAGGGGGGTTGGCTTAACCCCCACGTGGCTACGATCGCTCTGATTGGCTGATAAAAGTTAAACAGCCAATCAGAGCAATCTGTACTATTTCACCAATGAAATTTGGTGAAATATTACAATCCAGCCATGGCCGATGCTGCAATAGCATCTTCCATGGCGGAGACCGAGAGCCGCCCCCCCCCCGAGTCGCGGCGGCGATCGGTCACCGCCTCACTAAATGCTCCCCTGCTCCTTGCCCCCACCTTCCGTCCCCCCTACTCGCCTCTCCCGGTCCTCCAATGTCCCTGGATCCGTCCGGCGTTCGTTCGGGATGTTTCATGGGTGCCGCCATCTTGCAAAATGGCGGGCGCATGCGCCCTCCAGAGTCCAGAAATTTATTTTGATCACTGTGATAAATTCTCACAGTGATCAAAATAAAAAAAAAGTAAATAAACGCCCCATTTATCACCCCCATAGGTAGGGACTAATAAAATAAAAAAAATATATATATATTTTTTATCTTAAGGGTTAGGGTTACGATTATAAGGCTGTGTTCATATTGCGTTATGGCAGTCCATTAACGCTGCCATTCACCCTCATTTGCGGGCACATCGCGACACATGCCGTAAAGCGGCATGCGTTCGCGACGTGCCGTCATTTAGTGACGGAGCCTCGGATGCGGCCTGCAGCGTCTGGGCTCCGTCACCGCTAGCGCAGATGAATCATCTGCTGATTCCTCTGCGCTAGCGGGTATAGCATAACGCGATTGCGTAATGCTATACCGTTACCCGCCCGTCAACGCTATGTGTTGAACGGGCTGGTAAAACGCAATATGAACCCAGCCTTAGGTTAGGGTTAGAACTAGGGTTAGGGTTAGAACTAGGGTTAGCCTTAGGGTTAGAATTTTCACTGTTTAGGCACACAGGGGCTCTCCAAACGCGTCATGGTGTCCGCTAACGATTAGAGCTAATTTTCCATTCAAAAAGTCAAATGGCGCTCCTTCTCTTCTGAGCCCTACCGTGTGCCCAAACAGTGGTTTATGACCACATATGAGGTATCTGTGTACTCAGGAGAAATTGCCCAACAAATTTTAGAATCCATTTTATCCTGTTCCCCATGCAAAAATGAAAAAATTGATGCTAAAAGAAAACTTTTGGTGGAAAAATTAAAATGTCCATTTTTTCCTTCCACGTTGCTTTAGTTCCTGTGAAGCACCTGAAGGGTTAATAATCTTCTTGAATGTAGTTTTGAGTAGCTTGAGGGGTGCAGTTTTTATATTGGTGTCACTTTTGTGTATTTTCTACCATATAGACCCCTCAAAGTGACTTCAAATGTGAGGTGGTCCCTAAAAAAAATGGTTTTGTAAATTTTGCTGTAAAAATGAGAAATCGCTGGTCAACTTTTAACCCTTATAACTTACTAACAAAAAAAATTTTGTTTCCAAAATTGTGCTGATGTAAAGTAGACATGTGGGAAATGTTATTTATTAAGGATTTTGTGTCAAATAACTCTCTGTTTTAACAGAATAAAAATTTAAATATTTGAAAATTGCGAAATTTTCTAAATTTTCGCCAAATTTCCATTTTTTTCACAAATAAACGCAAAAATTAACGACCTAAACTTACCACTAACATGAAGCCCAATATCTCACAAAAAAACAGTCTCAGAATCGCTAGGATCCGTTGAAGCGTTCCTGAGTTATTACCTCATAAAGGGACACTGGTCAGAATTGTTCCGGAAGGGTACAAATCCCAAGGATTGGCCTCCCGAGGCAGAGGAGGCCTTTGTTTCTCTCAAAAAAGCCTTTGCTGCTGCACCTGTTCTTCATCGTCCAAATTCTAATGAACAATTTTTTCTTGAGGTTGATGCTTCCTCTGTAGGTGCAGGAGCTGTACTTGTTATGATCTGCTACAAGCACTAAAGGTACTGCCACACTAAACGCTCCCGCTAACGATCACGATAACGACGCATACTAATGCGATCGTTTTTGTGATCGTTTTAATGTCGCTAGTAGCTGCCAAACTGGACGATCTCGTTAACGACGCATAAGCGGTTAGCGATCTCCATAACGACTTTGGCGGTCATTGCGATGTAAAAAACAGCGCACATCGTTCACAAAAGGTGCCAGACACAGCGATATAGGCTCACCAGCGGGACGCCAACGATAAAATTACGGTCCAGAACTCTAGTGAACGATCAACGAGATCACAGCAGGGGCCACGTCGTTGCTACATGCCACACACAACAACGTCACTAACGAGATCGCTAAATAGTGACGTATTTTAGCGATCTCGTTAGCGATCTTGTTTAGTGTGGCATACCCTTAAGGAAAGAAGGGAGGTCTGTCCCTACAATAGAACTAAGCTGGATCCCTACGATGTAACGGGGAACCTGATCCTGCGATCAGACCCGCTGAAGTCCTCAGCTAGTCTGAACGAAGACCTATAGATGTGAGGGAGGGATCCCTACAAGGACTAGGGACTGGGAGAAAAGATGGACACCTCCTAACAGAAGTTGTAGCAGCAAAAGGCAAAACAAAGAACATAGAACATAGAGGTCAAAAGACCAAGCAAAAACTGTCTAAGTTAGGTAACAAAGCACCTGGCTAGCTTACGAGTATAAGTTACAATGAAGTCCAGCAAAGCCAGAAGGGTGGAGCCGGATTAAATAGGCCACAAAGGTCATGTGACCAGCAAGATAAAAAAAAAACTAACAGGAGAGTTCTAACAGTACTTACCCTGAAATCGTCTGCTGGTCGAATGTACTCGTGTGGTTTAGTTTCCAAGGTTTTTTCTTCCGCAGAAAGGAACTATTCTGTCGGAGATCGGGAATTGTTGGCTATCAAATTAGCTCTGCAGGAATGGAGGCATCTTCTTGAGGGAGCTCTTCACCTGGTAGTCATATTCACTGACCACAAAAACCTTTCTTACCTCCAAACCGCACAAGAGGCTGAATCCCCGTCAGGCCTGCTGGGCTTTGTTTTTTGCTCGATTTAATTTTGTTCTTCATTTTCGTCCAACTGACAAACGTCAAAGCAGATGCATTTTCCAGAGCATTTTTGCCCGCTGATCAAGAGGAAGAACCGCAGTACATCATTAAACCTGCAAGGTTAGTCATAGTGGCTTCTGCTGATCTCACCCGACGTCCCCTTGGGAAGACTCTCGTGTATGCCTCTGAACGTAATTGAGTCCTACGGTGGGGTCACTCTTCCAAGTTGGCTGGTCATGCCGGCCAGGGGAAGACTCTGCAACTCATCACCCGTTACTACTGGTGGCCTACTATGGCTAAGGATATCCAGGAGTATGTCGCAGCCTGCCCTTCCTGTGCCCGTAACAAGACTGTTAAACGCCTACCAGCCGGTAGGCTTCAGCCTCTTCAGATTCTGTCCGCTCCTTGGTAGCAAATCGCCGAGGACTTCATCACGGATCTTCCAATCTCATCCGGCTGTTCAGTGGTATGGGTAGAGGTGGACCGCTTCTCTAAGATGGCCCACTTCATTACGCTACCCGGTCTACCAGCTGCTTCAGAACTTGCGGATCTGTTCATTTGGCACATCTTCCGTCTCCATGGTTTCCCCCTCCACATCGTTTCCAACAGAGGAGTCCAGTTCACTTCAAAATTCTGGAGAGCGGTTTGTAAGCTGGTAAAAATAGAACTGGATTTTTCCTCAGCATACCATCCCCAATCCAATGGGCAAGTGGAGAGGACTAATCAAATCCTGGCTGGATTCCTACGTCACTTTGTCAACGCGCATCATGACGACTGGGTAGACTTACTGTCCTGGGCAGAATTTTCCTACCACCAAGTAATTGAATCTTCTGGAAAGTCTCCCTTTCAGATTGTCTTTGGACTGCAACCCAGAATACCTCTTCCCATATCCGGATCATCTGGCGTTCCGACTGCTGATTCTTTTTCTGAAGATTTCTCGAAGGTCTGGCAGGACACCAAAACTGCTTTGCAGAAAGCCTCCCAACGCAAGAAAAGGCATGCGGACAAGAGACGTCTGGATGCTCCTACCTTTCACCCCGGAGACAAGGTATGGCTCTCCTCCAAGTATATCCGTCTGAAGTTGCCGTCCTACAAATTGGGTCCCCGGTTCATTGGGCCCTTTGAAGTCTTGAGACAAATCAACCCAGTCTCTTACAAACTGAAATTGCCTACTTCCTTAAGTGTGCCTAACTCCTTTCATGTTTACCTCCTCAAATCAGTAGTTTTGAGCTCCTTCTTTAAGGACCCGGGTACCACTCCAGATCCGGACTCTGAGGATGATGTTTTTGAGGCAAAGCATATCTTGGCCACTAAGAAAGTAAGAGGTAGAACCTATTACCTGGTGGACTGGAAGGGATTTCGTCCTGAGGAGAGGTCTTGGGAGCCTAAAGAGAACATCCAGGCCCCTCTGCTTCTTAAAAAATTTCACGCAGGCTTGAAAAAGAGGGGGCGTAAAGAGGGGGATACTGTTACACCCTGTCCCCGTGCTGGCTCTGCTCCCCGTTCTGGTCACTCACCTCCTGCTTTTCACACTGTCCCTATGCAGCAGCAAGCTCCCTGTCTGAGGTCTCATGCTCAGCGTCCTGCTCTCTCGCCCTCCCCTATTTTCTGTCGTGCTGTCAGCAGATCTTCAGGGAATACTATTAGGACGCGAGCGACATTCCTCTGGTTTCTTAAAGGGACAGCGTTTATTTTTTGAACTTAGTAATTATCCGATGGCAGCGCACTGATTACTATTTCTGGTCTCTCCTCCACTGGGATAGCGCCGAAGCAACGGCGCATTTACTCATACTATTTGTCTCCACAGAGTATCGGTATCCTGTATCCTGCTATCCCTGACAACCTCTGCAGTCACTTGCGCAAGTGTCATCCCGTTCCACCAACAGCCATCTGAATCCATGGACTGTGACAAGGTTACTGGAGCCAGCTTGCTACCATCTACCCAGAACCAGGACCTTCCTCACCTGTGTCTACCTCTCCACGGTCTCTTCCATTATATCTGTTACCCATTTTGGTCCCGCTGGGACAGTTGTGACGTGTCCGGGGTGTAACTGGAGGTAGCACCTGTGTCCTCCGGGTATTCCTTTCTGGTCCTGTTCGAGTGGCCTTACTACGGGTACCCGGGGCTCACTAGTTACGCCCCCTTCAGAGCCCCCCGGACCGTGGTCCCGAGGTTCCACTTAAAAAATAAAAAACAAATGTGAATTTCCCCATCTCTGCCTTCACTTCCATTCGTTACACAGAGGAGAAGGACAAGATGATAGCCCTAGTGTCAGCAGTCCTGTCCAACCTGATCATGTCCCTGAGGAGGGCCATGTCTCTTCTAGGATCAATGAAAGATATAGCGTGGCACTACTGTAGAAGGTGCACAAGTAGGAACCCAACCTAGTGATAATATAGAATAATAACTTGGCACTCAACTTTTGTGAAAAAAAGTAAGGATTTCTATTGCAGTCCAAAACCAAACCAACGTTTCGGTCCGAGTTGGACCTTCATCAAAAGTACAGACTGCTTAGTTAGTGGGGTCCAATTGTGGACATGTTGTATTACATAGCGTATCGTAATCAGTAGGCTATAAACAGACCAAGTACCTTATAAGTATCCCACTGGGAAAGATCCCGGTTATGGCTGAGATTAGGGTTATCACTGTTACTGGGAATTCCCAGTATCCACTGGGTTAATTCTTTCACTAAATATGGTGGATCTGATTGACCTTGCTTCTCAAGTGAAGACAGTGGCTCAAATTTACCGGTGGTGACACAGTGGAAGGCACAGGTCCTCCCCCAACGCGGTATTCGCCGCTTGTTGGAGGCTCAATATAAAAATGTAAAAAAAATAAATAAAATAAACATGTGTAAAAATATTTTTAAAAAAATCCCTAAATAAATAAAAAATAAATATGTCACGCCACGCTATCTGGGGGCAGAGACACCGCGCCTGATGTCATCAATTCCGATGCCGCGGCCGCACTTGATTCCATGGCTGCATTGCTGTGCCTGGCGCGCATGCTCGCTTTTCTCTGCTCTGACTGCAGCCACGTCGTCTCTATGGTCCAGGAGGACCTGACCCGAAAGTTCCAGTGCTCATGCCCTGTATCAGGCTGCCTCTTCCTGTGGGAGGTTCCTGATCATTGTTGTGCTTCCCTGCTAGGCCTGCTTAGACCCTGCTCGGTTGCCCCCTGTACTGAGGTCCCCTGTACTGTGCCTTGCTCTGTGCTCTTTCGTGCTTCTTAGCACACGCTCTGCTCTGTGCTCTGTCGTGCTTCTTAGCACACGCTCTGCTCTGTGCTCTGTCGTGCTCCATAGCACACTCTCAGTTCCTGCCTTGTCTCCTGTCTTGCGTCTTAGCACACCTCCTTCTGTCTTGTGCTCTTAACATGCTTCCCTGCGCATTCTCTGCTTTGCCTTATAACCAAGCGTGCTTCCCAGCACACGCCTTGCACTGTTTCGTTCTCTGCGTGTTCCCATGTCCATGCTTTGCACACTTTTTCTTCCTGCGTACTCCCGTCTTCTGTGAGCCGGCCACCTGGTTCCAGCAGTCGTGGTACTGTTCTGACCTGGGTCTGCCCCTGACGCTCCCTGTATAGGGGGTGGTTCTCACTAGCTCAGCTCGCCCAGGGTAGGTTGGTATCACGACCCAGAGGGTCCACTCCAGGAGTCGTCACAGTATAATCAGGCCATGGACCCCGCTGGTACCTCGGCCATAACTCAGAAAGAGTTGCTCTTTTTGCGGGAAAACAAGATACGGATTATGTCCTCTTAAAGGGGGAGGCGTTAGCATGGGTGAATCCCCTCTGGGAGCGTGATGATCCACTCGTCTCCCAGCTTTCCACCTTTTTGGACACTTTCCGCGAGGTGTTCGACAAACCGGCCGTCTGGCTTCCACCACCGAGTCCCTTTTTAACCTCCATCAGGGTACTCTATTGGTAGGACAATATGCCATCTGTTTCCGCACCTTGTCCTCCGAGCTTGGTTGGAATAAGGAGGCCCTCGTAGGGGCCTTTTGGCGTGGTCTGTCCGGTCGCATGAAAGATGAATTGGCAGGTAGGACACCCCTACTTCTTTAGAGGATCTAATATCTCTTGTGACAAGCATTGATTTGCGTTCCAAGAGCGTGCCCATGAGGCAGCCAGAGACAGAGGGTCTCATCTTCTCTCCTCGACCACTCGCAATCCTCTCCACTCGCGTCTCTTGCCTTCTTCTGCGGGCTCCGTATCTGAGCCCATGCAGGTGGACCATTTCAAGATGGCTGAAATGCGTCGCAAGGAGAGGCTTGCACTAGGACTCTGTTTTTACTGTTCGAGTCCCTCCCATCCCCTCCGTTCCTGTCCAGAGAAGCCGGGAAACTTTTCCGCCTAGGATTGGTAGGAGAGGCCTCCCTAGGTATACATGATTCCTCTCCTCCCCTAACCGTGTCTGTTTTGCTTAATTTTGGTTCTAAGCATTACTCTGAAGAGGCTTATAAAGATTCTGGCGCGGCAGGGAACTTTATTAGACTCGAGGCGGTTAAAAAATACCGGATTCCTGTCAGATCCCTGGTTAGTTTCGGTCAACGGTAAACCCTTGCAGGAGACTGTTATTCAGGTCACTAAAGAAATCGAGCTGCAAATTGGAGCTCTGCACCGAGAGAAGATCTCCTTTCACATCTTGTCGACTATGTCTCACACGCTTCTTCTTGGTCTCCTTTGGTTACAGACTCATGAACCGACTTTAGACTGGTGATCCGGTGATGTAATCTGTTGGGGACCAACCTGTCAGAAGAAGTGCCTACTGTCCGTCCATCCAATGAATTCAGCCTCTCCGTCTTCGGCACCTACAGGTCTGCCGTCGGCTTACTGGTCCTTCGCAGATGTCTTCGACAAAAAGGAGGCCGAGACTCTGCCTCCTCACCGACCATACGTCTGTCCGATTGACCTTGTCCGTGGCTCTACTCCACCTAGGGGTAGAATATATCCGCTATCTCCAGCTGAAACCTAAGCCATGCCGGAGTATATCCAGGAGAACCTTGCCAGAGGCTTCATCCGTAAGTCCTTCTCACCAGCAGGAGCAGGATTTTTCTTTCTCAAAAAGAAGGACAGCTCCCTCGGCCCCTGCATAAACTATCGAAGGCTGAACGATATCGAGGTCAAGAACAAGTACCCACTGCCATTGATCCCGGAGCTCTTTGACCGGCTTAGAGGAGCTCGAATTTTCACCAAGCTGGATCTTCGTGGGGCCTACAACTTGATCCGTATACGTCCCGGCAATGAATGGAAGACCACCTTTAACACCCGGGACAGTCACTACGAGTACTTGATAATGCCCTTCGGCCTCTGCAATGCCCCAGCAGTATTCGAGGAGTTCGTAAATGATGTCTTTAGGGACATGTTGTACTCTTGCGTATTAGTCTACCTGGACGATATCCTCGTCTTTTCTCCAGATCTGTCTGCCCACAGAAGAAACGTGCGACAAGTCCTATTGCGCTTGAGGGAGAATCGCCTTTACGCCAAGCTCGAGAAATGTGTCTTCGAATAGACGTCCTTGCCATTCTTGGGATACAATATCTCAGACTCTGGTCTAAGCATGGATCCGGCGAAAGTGTCCACCGTTCTCGATTGGTCACAACCCCGTGGGGTGAAAGCTATCCAACGCTTCCTTGGTTTTGCGAACTACTATCGGCAGTTCGTTCCCCATTTCTCCAAGTTGGTTCACCCCATTTCATCTCTTATTCGCAAAGGAGCTAACACAAATGTTTGGTCCCCTGAGGCAGAGGACGCCTTCCAATCCTTGAAGCAGGCCTTCGCCTCTGCTCCAGATCTTCATCGTCCTGAGGTTAGAAAACCTTTCACTCTCGAGGTAGGCGCATCCTGTACCGGGGCCGGCGCAGTCCTTTTGCAGAAGTCTTCTTCGGGACGCTTAATCATCTGTGGCTTCTTTTCTAAAGTATTCTCCCTAACTGAGCGAAATTACTCCATCGGTGACAAAGAGCTATTGGCCATTAAGTTGGCCTTGGAGGAATGGAGATATTTACTGGAGGGCGCCATACATCCATTCAAGATCTTCACAGACCATAAGAACTTGGCGTACATCCAGTCTGCACAAAGGCTCAATCCTCGGCAAGCCAGGTGGTCTTTGTTCTTCGCCCGTTTCGACTTTGAACTCCATTTTCGGCCTGGCGATAAAAACATCAAAGCTGATGCGTTATCGAGATCTTTCCAGTCAACTGATACTGAAGAGAAACTTTCTCATATCATCGATCCTTCCAAGATCATTACTGTGGCTCCTATCAAGTTGACCACGTTACCTCCGGGAAGAACCTTCGTGGCTGAGAACAACCGTAAACGAGTGTTAAGCTGGGACATTCATCGAAGATTGCCAGTCACGTTGGTATCAAGAAGACTTTTTCCCTAATTTCTCGCTACTATTGGTGGCCGTCTCTTTCCCAGGATGTCAAACACTTTGTGGCTTCCTGTCCATCCTACGCCCAGAACAAGGTACCCAGGCAACCACCCTCAAGCCTTCTGCTTCCGCTTCCAGTACCTTTGGCTCCATGGCAGCACATAGCCATGGATTTTTATTACCGATTTGCCTCGTTCCTCTGGTTGTACGGTGATCCTGGTGGTTGTAGACCGATTCTCGAAGATGGCTCATTTCATTTCTCTCCCCGGTCTACCCTCTGCTCCCAAGCTGGAGAAGATTTTCATCTCACACATCTTCAGGCTTCCCTCTGCACATCGTGTCAGACAGAGGGGTTTAATTCACCTCCCGGTTCTGGAGAGCCCTTTGTGGACTCATGAAAGTGACACTGGACTTTTCTTCCGCCTATCACCCTCAAACCAATGGGTAGGTGGAACGAACAAATCAAATTCTTACATCCTATCTCCGTCACTTTTCTAATGCACATCAGAACGACTGGGTCAGTCTACTTCCTTGGGCGGAATTTGCCTACAATAACCACACCAATGAATTGTCCACCAAGTCCCCCTTCTTCATCGTCTTCGGACGACATCCCAGTGTGCCTTCACCGGTTCTTCCTGTCTTGGGAGTGCATGCGGCTGACTCACTGTCCATGGATATTTCCAGGGTATGGCAGGAGACCCAAAGTGCTCTTGAGAAAGCTCGTGACAGGATGAAACAACATGTTGATAAAAGGTGACTGGACATAACTCCTTACCTCCTTGGTGACAAAGTGTGGCTTTCCTCCAAATATATTCTCCTTAAGGTACCATCCTACAAACTAGGTCCCCGATACATTGGTCCTTTTGAGGTCCTCAGGCGTATTAATGATGTGGCGTACAAATTGTAGTTACCTCCATCGCTCTGCATTCCCAATTCCTTCCATGTGTCACTCCTCAAGCTCATGGTACTCAACTGGTTTCATCCTTCTCCGGGCCACACACCCCAGCCTGTTGGCATAGGGGATGAATTTGAGGTGAATGACATCCTAGCCATGAAGAAGGTAAGACGGAGGACCCTCTTCTTAATTGACTGGAAGGGCTTTGGCCCTAAGGAGAGGTCTTGGGAGCCCCGGGAGAATATCCACGCACCTCAGATTTTGTCTAAGTTTCTTTCCAGCCTTAGAAAGAAGGGGCATAAAGAAGGGGTACTGTCACGCCACGCTCATCTGGGGTGGAGACTCCGCGCCTGATGTCATCACTTCCGGTGCCTCAGCCGCTCCGGGGGTCCCACCGGGTGCGCATGCGCACCTCTCGCACTTGATTCCATGGCTGCATTGCTGTGCGCGCTCTTCTCTGCTCTGACTGCAGCCACGTCGTCTCTATGGTCCAGGAGGACCTGACCCGGAAGTTCCAGTGCTCATGCCCTATATCAGGCTGCCTCTTCCTGTGGGAGGTGCCTGATTATTGTTGTGCTTCCCTGCTAGGCCTGCTTTGTCCCTGCTCGGTCGCCCCCTGTATTGTGCCTTGCTCTTTCGTGCTTCTTAGCACACGCTCTGCTCTGTGCACACACTCAGCTCCTGCCTTGTCTCCTGTCTTGCGTCTTAGCACACCTCCTTCCCTGTCTTGTGGTCTTAACGTGCTTCCCTGCGCATTCTCTGCTTTGCCTTATAACCAAGCGTGCTTCCCAGCGCACACCTTGCACTGTTTCGTTCTCTGCGTGTTCCCGTGTCCACGCTTTGCACACTTTCTCTTCCTGCGTACTCCTGTCTTCTGTGAGCCGGCCACCTGGTTCCAGCAGTCGTGGTACTGTACTCCACTGGCTCTGCCCCTGAAACTCCCTGTGTGGTTCTCACTAGGTCAGCTCGCCCATGGTGGGTTGGTATCACGACCAGGAGGGTGCACTCCAGGAGTCGTCACAAAATATTTCCCCAATAAACACATTATTATGTAAATAAAAAAACAATAAAAGTACACATATTTAGTATCGCCGCGTCCGTAACGACCCGCCCTATAAAACTGTCCCACTAGTTAACCCCTTTAGTGAACCACTTAAAAATAAAAATAAAAAAAGACAAGGCAAAAAAAACACCAAGGTTACTTACCGGTAGCAGGTTTTACCGGAGCCCAAGACGGCACACATGAGAGAGGGGATCCGCCCAGTCAGGACAGGAACCCTACTGAAATAAAAGGGCGGTACCTCTCCCTCGCTTCAGTTGGTTTACAGAGCAAGAGAGGCCCCCCTGGTTAGTACACATGGTAAAACTGTCACCACATTTTATTAACTAAAAATACACCCAACTATAGTGCACACCAAAGGAGTGATAAGGGAGGGAATATACAGGTGCCGTCATGGGCTCCGGAAAAACCGGCTACCGGTAAGTAACCTTGGTGTTTTCCCGTCTCCCATGACTGCACACGAGTGACTTTTGTAGAATGAAACACCTTAGGGAGGGACCACCACTTGTAGCACCCTTCAACCAAAGGTTAGGTCAGTAGAGGAAGATAGATCCCGCCGATAGTGCTTAAAAAAGGTAGAAGGTGAGGACCAAGTAGCAGCTTTCCAAATCTGCTCAATCGATACCTCAGCCTTCTCTGCCCAGGAGGTAGCCACAGCTCTAGTGGAGTGAGCCTTGATGCCTTCAGGAACCGGAGCGCCACTCACAGAGTAGGATAACATAATGGTCGCCCTGATCCATCTGGCAATGGTACTTTTGGCTATCCCATACCCTTTTCTACTACCCTGAAAGGCTACAAATAGGGCCTGATCCTTCCTCCACTGACTAGTTACTGACATGTACTGTAATATGGCTCTTCTTTTGCTCCCCAAGATTCCTAAGATTATTGCAGAATGATGGCAAGGTGATCTTCTGAGTCCTAGGGAACTTGAGGACCACCTTGGGGAGATAGGCCGGATCTGGTCTTAGAACTACTCTATCATCAAAAATTTGGGTATATGAGGAGCATACAGACAGAGCCTGTAGGTCGCTCACTCTACGGGCAGATGTTAAGGCTACCAGTAATACTGTTTTAAGTGTGAGGAATTTTGGTGACAATTCCTGCAATGGCTCAAAGGGATCTGTGGTTAACGCCTCCAAGACTAGATTCAGGTCCCAGGGTGGTATATTAGGGATAATAACCGGCCTAGACCTACCACAAGCCTTTATGAATCGGGACACCCACTTATTAGATGCTAGATTGCAGTTATATAGGGCCCCTAGAGCTGAAACCTGGACTTTCAGGGTGCTAGTTGCTAACCCGAGTTGTAGTCCTGCCTGTAAGAATTCTAGGATAGGCCCCACCGGAGCTACGTCTCCCAAAGTTTCCCCCAGGAAGTCTAGGAATTTTTTCCATGCTCTACCATAAATTCTGGATGTGATAGGTTTCCTACTCTTCAACAGGGTGGAGACTAACCCTGGTGAGAACCCCTGGCGTCTCAGTAACGCCCTCTCAAATTCCAGGCTACCAGATGGAAGCCCTTCACTTGAGAGTGGATCACTGGTCCCCCTGGGTGAGCAGGTCTGGAATCTCTGGTAAGATCCATGGATCTGTAAGTGACATATGCCTTAGAAGGGAGAACCAAGGCCTCCTCGGCCAAAATGGGGCTATGAGAATTACTCTCGCTTGATCTTCCGGACTAGTATCGGAATCATTGTCATCGAGGGGAACGCATAGGCCAGGGAGAACTTCCAGGGTATTTGTAAGGCATCTACAGCAACCGGATGTTCTCTTGGATTTAGTGAGCAGAACTTCCTGACTTTTTTGTTGCGCGAGGTGGCGAACAAGTCTATTTCCGGTTTGCCCCAGGCCTGAACTATTTGTTGGAAAACTTGGGGGTTTAGGGACCATTCCCCCTGTTTCAGGTGTCTGCGACTCAGGAAGTCTGCTTGTATGCTTTCAACACCCCTTATGTGCAGTGCTGTGATGAATAACAGATGTAGTTCTGCTAACTGGAATAGTAAGTTTGATATTTCCATGAGGCCCCGGGATTTCATTCCCCACTGGTGGTTGATGTAGACTACCACTGCTCGATTGTCCGTCATTACTCGAGCATGGCGGCCTCGAAGTAAGGGGAGGAAAAACCTCACTGCCTTCTCCACGGCCCACAGTTCTTTTACATTCAAACCGTGATACCTTTCTAGCGAGGACCAGGTTCCTTGTACGGAATGGGACCTCAGGTGTGTTCCCCACCCTGTAGCGCTTGCATCTGTTCTAATAATGTCGTAGACTGGGTTTTGCCACAGGACACCGGCTGTTAGATGCTCCTCCATAGTCCACCAGATTAGAGAGTCTCTTACTGCCGAGGAAAGACGTAGTTCCCCTTCTAAACGATCTTTCAATTGTTTCTGTGCTGACAGGACTTCCCACTGCAGCTGTCTTAGGTGCAACTGTGCCCACCCTACCACGGGTCTACATGATGTTAATAAGACTAAAAGATATTGCATTTCTCAGCATCATAGCCGGTTGTTGTATTGCTGAAAAAGCTAGGCCCTTTATCTTGGCCACTTTGTTCTCCGGCAGGAGGCAGAACGGTCGCTCGGAGTCCAGCATTAACCCTAGGAAGGATTGCACTTTCACTGGTGTTAATCTCGACTTGGGAATGTTTACTATCCATCCCAATTCTATCAGTGTTGATGTCACTTCTTCTACTTGCTGAGTGCAGTGGTTCTCCGACCTCCCTACCACAAGAAGGTCGTCCAGGTATGGGACGATCATTATGTCCCTGGTACGAAGATATGACATTACTTCGGCCATTACTTTGGTGAAGACTCTTGGAGCTGTAGACAGGCCGAATGGCACGGCTGTGTACTGATAGTGTCTGATCTGACCCCGGACATCGAGTGCTACCCTCAGGTATTTCCGATATTACCGATAGATGGGATATGATAAGCCTCTTTTAGGTCTATCACTGCCATGAGGCAGTGCTGGAACAAGATTTTTATGGCCATATTGACTGATTCCATCTTGAAGGAGCAATTGTCTACACACTGATTGAGCCTCTTCAGATTGACTATGGTTCTCAGAGAACCATCTGGCTTCTGTATCCGGAAGAGGGGTGAGTAAAACCCCCTTCCTTCCTCCTGAGCTGGGACTTTCTGTAGGACTTGTTTCTGTACTAGACCCAAGACCTCCGTCTCCAGGGCCCATTGTTCTTCCTGGGACCTCCTTCGGGGGGTTATTATAAAGGTTTGCCTGGGTGGATGGATGAAATTTATTTTTAACTCGTGTTTGATTATATTTAGCACCCAAGTACTGGGGGAGATGTTTGCCCAGGCAGAGAGGAAGAGAGAAAGCCTTCCCCCTACCTCTGACCCGATATCATTGGGGATGTTTTTTGGAGAACGTAGAGGGCCCCTTGAACATATAGCCCGATCCTCTCTTTTCCTTAAAGTCCCAATTTTTCCTGTCACTCGGGGGATGACCTCGGTTAAACCTTCTCCTCCGAAAGGGCCGTTTCCTGGATTCTCCAGGAAATCAGGGAAAGCTACTCTTTATCTCTCGCATATTCCAAAATTTCCTCCAATCTTTTGCCATAAAGGAGTTGCCCATCGCATGGAATGGAACACAGTCTATGTTTAGATGGCAAATCCCCCGGACACCCTTTAAGCCACAAGGCCCATCTTGCCGCATTGGACAAGCCTGCCGCTTTGGCTGTTAATCTTGCAGAATCCACCGAGGCATCTGCTAAAAAGGCTGCTGCTCCATGCACTAGTGTCATATTCCTTAATATGTCGTCCCTTGGAACTTTATCCCTTATTTTATCTTTTAACTGCTGTAGCCAGACCATGAGGGCACGGGCAGTATAAGTGCCAGCTATTGCTGGCTTTAACCCCCCTTGCTGATACTTCCCAGATGTATCTCAAGAAACAGTCTGCTTTTTTATCGAGCAGGTCTTTTAGCACGCCCGAGTCCTCTAATGGTAGGGATAATTTTTTGGACGACTTAGCCAAGGCACCGTCAATTTTTGGGATTTTTGAGGGCTGAGGAGAAGATGAGGCAGTGGAGGGAGATAGGGATCTTTCACGACTTTCCTGCCCTAGAGAGGCTTCTGAATCAGAATCCCTTTTGCGGCTTCTTTTCCCCTTTGCCTTTAAGGCGCCTTTTACTTTCTCCTGTATTATAGCCCTAAGGCTACTGACTAAGTCCGGGGTCTCATCCCGTATGGTCTCAGTGATACAGTCAGCACAGATATTTTTCTTCCACTGAACTGCCAGCGGGTTTTTGCATAGGGCACATTCTCTGTTCTTTGTTTTGCCGCTAGACTTCTTCCCCTAGTGATCAAGCAGATATACAGTGGTGGCCAAAAGTATTGGCACCCCTGCAATTCTGTCAGATAATACTCAGTTTCTTCCTGAAAATGATTGCAATCACAAATTATTTGCTATTTTTATCTTCATTTAATTTGCTTGCAAGGAAAAAACACAAACGAGAATGAAGCAAAAATCAAATCCTTGATCATTTCACACAAAACTCCAAAAATGGGCCAGACAAAAGTATTGGCACCCTCAGCCTAATACTTAGTTGAACAACCTTTAGCCAAAATAACTGCGAACATTCGCTTCCGGAAACCATCAATGAGTTTCTTACAATGCTCTGCTGGAATTGTAGACCATTCTTCTTTGGCAAACTGCTCCAGGTCCCTGATATTTGAAGGGTGCCTTCTCCAAACTGCCATTTTGAGATCTCTGCACAGGTGTTCTATGGGATTCAGGTCTGGACTCATTGCTGGCCACCTTAGAAGTCTCCAGTGCTTTCTCTCAAACCATTTTATAGTGCTTTTGGAAGTGTGTTTTGGGTCATTGTCCTGCTGGAAGACCCATGACCTCTGAGGGAGACCCAGCTTTCTCACACTGGGCCCTACATTATGCTACAAAATTTGTTGGTAGTCTTCAGACTTCATAATGCCATGCACACGGTCAAGCAGTCCAGTGCCAGAGGCAGCAAAGCAACTCCAAAACATCAGGGAACCTCCGCCATGTTTGACTGTAGGGACCGTGTTCTTTTCTTTGAATGCCTCTTTTTTTTTACTGTACACTCTATGTTGATGTTTTTCCCCAAAAAGCTCGACTTTTGTCTCATCTGACCAGAGAACAATCTTCCAAAACATTTTAGGCTTTCTCAGGTAAGTTTTGGCAAACTCCAGCCCGGCTTTTTTATGTCTCGGGGCAAGAAGTGGGGTCTTCCTGGGTATCCTACCATACAGTCCCTTTTCATTCAGACGCCGACGGATAGTACGGGTTGACACTGTTGTACCCTCGGACTGCAGGGCAGCTTGAACTTGTTTGGATGTTAGTCGAGGTTCTTTATCTACCATCCGCACAATCTTGCGTTGAAATCTCTCGTCAATTTTTATTTTCCTTCCACATCTAGGGAGGTTAGCCACAGTGCCATGGGCTTTAAACTTGATAACACTTCGCACGGAAGACACAGGAACATTCAGGTCTTTGGAGATGGACTTGTAGCCTTGAGATTGCTCATGCTTCCTCACAATTTGGTTTCTCAAGTCCTCAGACAGTTCTTTGGTCTTCTTTCTTTTCTCCATGCTCAATGTGGTACACACAAGGACACAGGACAGAGGTTGAGTCTACTTTAATCCATGTTAACTGGCTGCAAGTGTGATTTAGTTATTGCCAACACCTATTAGGTGCCACAGGTAAGTTACAGGTGCTGGTGATTACACGAATTAGAGAAGCATCACATGATTTTTCAAACAGTGCCAATACTTTTGTCCACCCCCTTTTTTAGGTTTGGTGTGGAATTATATCCAATTTGGCTTTAGGTCAATTCTTTTTGTGTTTTTTCATTGAAGACAAATTAAATGAAGATAATAATACCAAAGAATTTGTGGTTGCAATCATTTTCAGGAAGAAACTGAGTATTATCTGACAGAATTGCAGGGGTGCCAATACTTTTGGCCACCACTGTATAAACCGTTACCATAGGGCGACATTCACGTAGATCACTCACCACAGCTGTCAATCACGGGTACCGGTCTTGGAGGCTGATCAGATGCACATGTGGCGGCCCTCCTGGACGTCAAAGGGTCTTGCCGGTCAGAATGATTACCGCCCTTACCACTGGAGCGGCTCCTGGTATGCTGGTGGCCCGACAAGGCATCTGGTGAGAGCTCCTGCAAATATGCTTGCTGCTGCTGCTCTTCCTGCCCCACTTCCATTGTGAAGCATTGGACACGAGTGCGTCTTCTGTGCTCATCCCTCTTTTAGGAGGGATCCACTGCACTCCTCACCTCCTCTGGAGCTCATCTATGGCCTCTCCCCTCCTGTCACACTGCCGGGATGGATATCCACCGGCCGACGGTTTTCCCCATGGGCGCCGCCATCTTGGATCCAGCGCCGCCCTCTGACGTCACATGGGCACGCCCATTCCCAGCGAGCCTTGCGTGTGAAATCCGGCACACATGATCCGGAAGCGGCCGCCCTCGACGCCGAACAGAGGGGGGAAGGGCGGCGTGGCAGACATGGAGAAGCCCCTGGACCCCTGCCATGCTGCACCATTGCCCGATCGGACGCTGAGCCCCTGTGGGGAACCCGCGGACAGCGCTTCCATATCCTGACGTCCAGCGCACAGGCTCTGCCCGTTCTTCCACGCCGGCACAGGAGTGGGTAAGTGACCGCAGTGTTCAGCACAAGGGCCCCTGTCAGGACAGGAAACCCAACTGAAGCGAGGGAGAGGTACCGCCCTTTTATTTCAGTAGGGTTCCTGTCCTGATGGGGCGGATCCCCTCTCTCATGTGTGCCATTATGGGAGACGGGAAAACAATGCTTTATCGTCATACTGCAGAACAAAAAGTGGAATAATACGCGATCAAAAAGACAGATATAAATAAACATGGTACCACTGAAAACGTCATCTTGTCCCACAAAAAATGAGCCGCCATACAGCATCATCAGCGAAAAAATTAAAAAGTTATAGCTCGCAGAATAAAGCGATGCAAAAATAATTACATATATATTTATGTGTGCAAAATTAAAAATCCTTCGTATAAAGAGCAAAAAATCACCTTATTACAAAAAAATGGACATATCTAACCGTTCATTCAGACCAATAGAGCCCAAAGCACCTGTGTGCATAATCCACCTCGCCTCTCTTCTAAGCAAATTCTTATGTAAATCGACTCCATTTTATTTTGAGTCACAATGCCTTTAAATTCAGGATACTTGGTTCTTACAACAGGTTGCGACCGCCATGGGGACTCCGGTGGCTTGTACTTTTGCTAATCTTTTT
This sequence comes from Oophaga sylvatica, assembly GCA_033576555.1. Taxonomy (NCBI): domain Eukaryota; kingdom Metazoa; phylum Chordata; class Amphibia; order Anura; family Dendrobatidae; genus Oophaga; species Oophaga sylvatica. Next base: position 301,068,487 of record JARQOD010000003.1, on the reverse strand, counting down.
CTGGCTTTGTTTGAGAATAAGTTTGTATACTCTAATTAATGTTAATGTATTTTCTCAGCATATCAAACTCTTTATACGTTATGTGGACGATATTTTGATTGTTTGGGACGGCACTCGGGATTCTTTTGAGGATTTTGTCGGTTACCTCAATAGGTGTAATGACATGAATATGTTATTTATGACTAATTTTGGCGGTAATTCTTTTGATTTTCTAGATGTCTCATTGGATATTGATGATGGGCTTATTCGCACCACGTTTTTTTCGCAAGCCTACCTCCACGAACGCCATGTTATATTACAATAGTTATCATCCTCTGTACATGAAGCAATCGCTTCCGTACAGTCAGTATCTTCGCCTAAAACAGATCAACAATACTCTTTCGGGTTATGAAAGACAATCCGCTGACCTTGATAGGCGCTTTAAGGGCCCGTCTCACACAGCGATATCGCTACCGAGATCGCTGCTGAGTCACTAGTTTTGTGACGCAGCAGCGAGCTCACAGCGATATCGCTGTGTGTGACATTCAGCGACGATCAGCCCCCCTGCTGGGTATCGCTGATCGTCGCTGAAATGTCAGGACATTTTTTTGATCGCGCGGTCTCCCGCTGACAGGCACGCATCGCTGCGTGTGACAGGCGGGAGACCAGCGATCCGCTGGTAACCAAGGTACACAGCGGGTTTCCAGGCGCGGGGCTGTGCTTGGAAACCCGCTGTGTACCTTGGATACCAGCTCCCTGCATCAGGGCGCTGGTATCCAACGTACACTGCGGGTAACTAAGCGATGTTACCCGCAGTGTCGCTGTCCCAGATTGCTGCCTGAGCTGACTGTTTGGCAGCTCAGCAGCGATCATGTAGCGATACACCAGCGATCCTGACAAGTGCATATCGTTGTCGGGATCGCTGGTGTATCGCTATGTGAGACCCAGCCTTTAGAGAAAGGGGTTATCCTGCTGGCGTACTTGAGACCTCAAAGAACAGGGCTGATAATGTTTCTCTGTCGGGCCATGACAATGGCGGCCGTGTTAAAAAAGAAAAAAGATTTGTTTTCAGTTTTGAGTACGGTCCTATGGACAATTGCATTAGGTCAGTGATTCGTAATAACTGGCACATTCTTGAACATGATGCTGATTTATCAGATGTTGTGAGGAAAGGTCCCCTTTTTGCATGTAGAAAAAGTACTAGTTTAAAGGACATTTTGGTTCATAGCCGTATGCTTAATATGCACATTAATTGGTTGAGTAGTAATACTTCCAAAGGCAATTTCAGGTGTGGACATTGTCCCTTTTGTAAGTATCATGTTATCGATCGCTATCTCCGCATTGGGGCTATTAGACATCGTGTCACTGATTTTATTTCATGTAAGTCCACTCATATTGTCTATGTGGTTTTTTGCCCGTTTAGATTTTTTTTACATTGGCAAATCCATCCGTCCGCTCTATGTTAAAGGTATGCCACACTAAACAACATCGCTAACTGGATCGCTAAAAAACGTCACTATTTAGCGAACCCGTTAGCGATGTTGTTGTGTGCGGCAGCTGCCAGCGACGAGCTTCCTGCTGTGATCTCGCTCGTCGCTGGAATCGCTCCGGACCCTATTTCATCGTTGGCGCTCCCGCTGGGTAAGTATTATCGCTGAGTGTGGCACCTTTTCTTAGCGATTTAGCGGTACTTTTGTACCGCTAAAGTCGTTAAGGAGATCGCTAACCGCGATAGCGTCCTTAACGATATCGCTAAGTTAAGCCGCACTCAGCGATATACAAACAATCCCGCTAGCGATCTCATTAGTATGCGACGCTAACGAGATCGCTAGCGGGATTGTGTAGTGTGGCAGTACCTTTAGGTTCAGAGAGCATTTCAATTCTATTTTGTCAGGAAAAGGTGTTCCAAAATTGATTAGTCATATTAAAGAGGCTCATGGGGGCAGACCTGAGTCTTTGTCTTTTGCTGGAATTGAGAAGGTTGCCTCCACAAGGGGGCGATCTACATAAGAATTTGCTTAGAAGAGAGGCGAGGTGGATTATGCACACAGGTGCTTTGGGCCCTATTGGTCTGAATGAACGGTTAGATATGTCCATTTTTTTGTAATAAGGTGATTTTTTGCTCTTTATACGAAGTATTTTTAATTTTGCACACAAATATATATGTAATATGTTTTTAATTTTGTGTGTTTATCATTCTTATTGTTTGTTGCATCTGTGCAGCTTTGGGGTCAGTGGGAGTGGTTTATCTGGGTGCAGGTACTTCTCCTTCCGTCTCCTCCTTGCTGCTTTGTGACCTGTGGAAGCGCAGTGTGCACGAAACGATTGTCGTCACGTTGCTACTCCCCAGCTCCCGTTCTCCCGCCGCGCATGTCTGAATAAAGGATTGAATTTTACCCGGTGAGTGCTTTCCATCTTTTTCTTCTATGTTGCATTTGGATTTCTTGTTTTTTGGATAAGCACCCATGGGTTTTGGACTTTGGAGTCGGCTGCAGCTCCTGCAGAGTTTGCCTGATGGCATAGGTGGTGTGAGCAGTGCCGACCGCTTTCTTTTGTGAGCAAAAATAATTATTTTTATATAAAATAGTTTTTACTGCATAAAAGAGCCAAAACATAAAAAAAAGATACAAGTGAGGAATCGCTGTAATTGTACTAACCCGAAGAATAAAACTACCATATATACTCATGTATAAGCCGACCCCCTAATTTTGCCACAAAAAACTGGGAAAACTTATTGACTCGCGTATAAGCCTAGGGTGGAAAATGCAGCATCTACTGGTAAATTTTCAAAAATAAAAATAGATACCAATAAAAGTAAAATTAATTGAGACATCAGCAGGCTAAATGTTTTTCAATATCCATATTGAATAAAGAGCCCCATATAATGCTCCATACAGTTCATGGTGGCCCCATAAGATGCTCCATACAAAATACGCCCCATATAATGCTGCACAAAGGTTAATAATGGCCCCATAAGATGCTCCATAGATTATGCCCCCATAAGATGCTCCATATATTTTATGCCCCATATGATGCTTCATAGATTATGCCCCCATAAAATGCTCCATAGATTATGCCCCCATATGATGCTCCATAAAGGTTATGACCCCATAAAATGCTCCATAGATTATTCCCCCATAAGATGCTCCATATATTTTATGCCCCCATAAAATGCTCCATAGATTATTCCCCCATATGATGCTCCATAGATTATGCCCCCTGGTCATTCCATGTCAAGTGAACCAATGTTTTTACCTCTATATTTTTAATTCTTTTGAGATTTTGTTATTTGGTAATAGTGTGTCAGAGAATGCAAAATGTGAAGAAAAAAAATTCTAAAATTTTTTTTTTTATTATTCATTTTCAAAGTTTGGAAAAAGTGCTAATTTCGGTGTTGCCTGCCTTTACATTTCTCATCGTAACTCAGGCTAGAAAAAAGATAGAGAAACAAAAAAACATCATTCTACTCAGAACTGTACAGACTTTCACCAGATATGTCACAAGACTATGTTTCTTTATATTTTGTTTTGGCGAAATCAAATTCAAAATTTTGATGCGCAATTGTGAAAAAAACGAATGTGTTAAACTTGTGAAAAAATGCATGTGTGTTACTTGTGTTCTTGCTTATAAATTTTGGAAAAAAAAAGAAAAGAACCACCGTATATGATGCACACCATACCAAATTACAAATAAATATTTGTATTTTGGTATGGTGTGCGTCATATACGGTGGTTCTTTTCTTTTTTTTCCATGATTGCTCTCTCTACCGTTTCGCACCCACCCCTCTACTATTACGTATCTAGTGCGCCCATCTCTCCTGCTTCGTTTAGCTTGCTTATAAATTTGTACAGGGACTCAACTTGGGACCTACTTTGGATCTAATTTTTTTATATATTTTTATTTAAGCCTTGAATCATCTGATTTTAGGTTTGTGTGAGTTTCTTCCTTTTTTCCTTTTGAAATTACAACTTATTGAATTCAACATTTATAGCAACAATAAAGAAACACGAAAAAACTCACATGACTCTGTGGGCCAAAATATGCAAAAATTATAGTTCTCAAAATGTGGGGATGCAAAAACTTTTTTGCAATAAAAAGCGTCTTTTAGCGTGTGACAGCTGACAAACATAAAAACCAGCTATAAATAGTAAATCAAACCCCCCTTTATCCCCCCTTAGTTAGAGAAAAATAATTAAATTAAAAAAAATATTTATTTCCATTTTCCCGTTAGGGTTGGGATTAGGGTTAGGCCTGTTTCACACTTCAGTCGTGCGACGTCAGTCAAAATCCGTGAAAATGTGAAAAAAACGTATCCGCCATTTTTTTGGGCGGATCAGTTTTTTTAAATTGACTTGCATTTGGGAACGGATTTTGACGGATGGTCGTCCGTTAGGTCCGTCCAATGCAACGGTTTTTTGGTCCGCCAAAATGGCGGATTATGGCGGATCCGCCGCATCCGCCATTTTGTATAATGGCCGCCTATGGGCGGCGGATTCGCTGGCATCCGTCTTTGACGGAATCCGCCAGCGGATCCGTCGCTTCCATAGAAAACCATTGAAAATGCTGCCAAAACTGTCCGGTCTCTCTCTCTCTTTCCTCGGTCCGGACTTGCAAACTTACATTTTCCAAAACGAAAATTTCATAATTTCCGGTGAACACTTCTTGGCGGATCCATCAGAAAACTGATCCGTTTTACATCCGTTTTTACACTTTTCTGACGGATCCGCCATTTTCACACTTGGGCGGACGTCACACGACTGAAGTGTGAAAGAGGCCTTAGGTGTTAGGGTTAGGTTTGTGGTTAGGGTTATGGTTGGGATTAGGGTTAGGGGTGTGTTGGAGTTAGGGTTGTAGTTAGAATTGGGGGTTTCCATTATTTAGGCACATCAGGGACTCTCCAAACGTGACATTTAGTCTGATCTCAATTCCAGCCAGTTCTACGTTGAAAAAGTCAAACGGTTCTCCTTCCCTACCAAGCTCTGCCATGCGCCCAAACAGTGGTTTACCCCCACATATGGGGTATCAGCGTACTCAGGACAAATTGCACAATAACTCTTGGGGTTCAATTTCTTGTTACCCTTGGGAAAATAAAGAATTGGGGGCGAAAATATCATTTTTTTGGAAAAAAATATGATTTTTATTTTATGGCTCTATGTTATAAACTTCTGTGAAGCACTTGGGGGTTCAAAGTTCTCCCCACACATCTAGATAAGTTCTGTGGGAGGTCTAGTTTCCAAAATGGGGTCACTTGTGGGGGGTTTCCACTGTTTAGGCACATCAGGGGCTCTGCAAACTGAGCATGACACCCATCAAAGTCTGCATTCCAAAACGTCATTACTTCCTTTCCGAGCCCTGAAGTGCACCCAAACAGAATTTCCCCCCCGCAGCTCCGCTCCCTCCTGCAATGCGGTGGTGTCCTCAAACATGGCCGCCAGGGGCCTCTGGTAAGATGGCCGCCGAATCTCATTCAAGTCTCGGCAACGAGATCTCTTCTCCCGAGATCTTGTCCTGAGATCTCGGGAGACGAGATCTCGTTGCCGAGACTTGAATGAGATTCGGCGGCCATCTTACTGGAGGCCCCTGGCGGCCATGTTTGAGGACGCCACCGCGCTGCAGGAGGGAGCGGAGCTGCGGGGGGCTTTCTGGCTAAGAGCGAAATGCCGGCGGAGCCCCCCACGAGGCACAGAGCCCGCTGCTGCCCCGACAACACCGCACGGAAGGCTGCGTCGGGACCACCACCGGAGGCCCTGGCGGCCAGCTATCAGGAGGCCGCAGCAGCGGAGGGCTTTCCGGCTAAGAGGGAAATGCCGGCAGAGCCCCCCACGCAGCACAGAGCCCCGCTGCAGGCCAGACACCACCGCACCACAGGGAGGCTGCCGGCGCCGCCACCGACACCGCCGCCGCCACCGGATTTTTAGGTATGTTGGGACCATAAGACGCACCCCCATTTTCCCCCAAATTTTTTGGGGAAAAAAGTGCGTCTTATGGTCCGAAAAATACGGTATACTATGGGGCATAATCTGTGGATCATACGGGGGCATAATATGCGCAGCATATGGGGGCATAATCTGTGAAGCATAAGGGGGCATAATCTGTGCAGCATATGGGGGCATAATCTGTGGAACATATGGGGGCATAATTTGTGCAGCATATGAGTGCATAATCTGTGGAACATATGGGGGCATAATCTGTGGAACATATGGGGGCATAATCTGGAGCATATGGGGGCATCTGTGGAACACATGGGGGCATAATCTGTGCAGCATATGGGGGCATAATCTGGAGCATATGGGGCATATTCTGGAACATATGGGGGCATAATCTGTGGAGCATATAGGGGCATAATCTGTGGAGCATATGGGGCATAATCTGTGCAGCATATGGGGGCATAATCAGTGGAGCATATGTGGGCATAATCTGTGGAGCATATGGGGCATAATCTGTGGAGCATATGGGGGCATAATCTGTGGAGCATATGGGGGCATAATCTGTGCAGCATATGGGGGCATAATCTGTGGAGCATCATATGGGGGCATAATCATTTTTCACCCTAGGCTTATACGCGAGTCAATAAGTTTTCCCAGTTTTTTGTGGCAAAATTAGGGGGGTCGGCTTATACACGGGTCGGCTTATACATGAGTATATACGGTATATAAATCTCAGGTGGTGCTGTCATGAGAGAAGGGGAAAAATCTAAGTTACTTACTGTTAAGGGGATTTTACAGAGCCCCATAACAGCACCCTTACATTCCCTCCCCCGTTTTGTCACTTGTGGTGTGTTAAGAAAGATGTATTTGGTGATGGTTATGCTACTGTCTGGAGGTCCTCTCGTTGTTAGAACCCTCTTGTTAGGTTTTTTTCAGTTTGCTGGTCACATGACCTTTTTTCCCTATTTAGTCTGGCTCCGCCCTTCTGGCTTTGCTGGACTTCATTGTATTATCTACTCTTAAGCTAGCCGGGTGCTTAGGTGCCTTTCTCAGTCAGTTTTGCTTGATCTTAGGATTTCTAAGTAATTTGTTTTCTGTTTAATTTTCCCTGCTACAATTTCTGTTAGGAGGTGTCCACCTTTTCTCCCAGTCCCTAGTTCTTGTAGGGATTCCTCCCTCGCAACTATAGGTCTTCGTTCAGACTAGCTGAGGACTTTAGCGGGTCTGGTCGCAGGATCAGGTTCCCCGTTACATCGTAGGGATCCAGCTTAGTTCTAATGTAGGGACAGAATTCCCATCTTTCCTTAGTGCTTGTAGCAGATCATAACACTCGTGCTATGAAACCAAACTGATGGAGGAGAAGTACCGCCTTTTTATTCAGTAGGTTTCCTGTTCTGGTGGGCGAATACACTCTCTCAGGTGGTGCTGTCAAGGGCTCTGTATAATCCCATTAACGGTAAGCAACTTAGATTTTCGGAGGGCCACATGAAAGCTAATGACTGTTGTGGAGGACTGAACCAATAGGACGAAATTAATTCTACTCAATATTAACCCCTTTACCCCCGAGGGTTGTTTGCACATTAATGACCGGGCCAATTTTTACAATTCTGACCACTGTCTCTTTATGAGGTTATAACTCTGGAAAGTTTCAACGGATCTTCGTGATTCTGAGAATGCTTTCTCGTGACAAATTGTACTTCATGATAGTGATAAAATTTCTTTAATATAACTTGCGTTTATTTATGAAAAAAATGGAAATATGGCAAAAATTTTGAAAATTTTGCAATTTTCAAACTTTGAATTTTTATTTCCTTAAAACAGAGAAATATGTCACACAAAAGAGTTACTAAAAAACATTTCCCACATGTCTACTTTACATCAGCACAATTTTGAATCCAAATTTTTTTTTGTTACGAAGTTATAAGAATTAAAAGTTGACCAGCGATTTCTCATTTGTGTAACAAATTGTACAAAACCATTTTTTTTTCGGGACCACCTCACATTTGAAGTCACTTTGAGGGGTCTATGGCAGAAAATACCCAAAAGTGACACCATTCTAAAAACTGCACCCTCAAGGTACCCCAAAACCACATTCAAGAAGTTTATTAACCCTTCAGGTGCTTCACAGGAGCTGAAGCAACTTGGAAGGAAAAAATGAACATTTAACTTTTTAGTCTCAAAAATGATCTTTTACAAACAATTTTTTTATTTTAACAAGGGTAAAAGGAGAAAATGGACAGAAAAAGTTGTTGTGCAATTTCCCTTGAGTACGCTGATACCCCATGTGTGGGGGAAAACCACTGTCTGGGCGCACGGCTGGGCTCTGAAGGGAAGGAGCGCCATTTGACGTTTTCAAACCAAAATTGGCTGGAATTAAGATTGTACGCCATGTCGCGTTTGGAGAGCCCCTGATGTTCCTAAACAGTGGAAACCCTCCACAAGTGACACCATTTTGGAAACTAGACCCCTTAAGGAACTTATCTAGATCTGTTGTGAGCACTTTGAACCCCCAAGTGTATCACTAAAGTTTATAATGCCTGGGTGTGAAAAAAAAAAATTTCCACAAAAATGATTTTTTAGTCCCCAATTTTTGATTTTTCCCAAGGAAATTGGACCCCAAAAGTGGTTGTCCAATGTGTCCTGAGTATGCTGATACCCCATATGTGGGGGAGAAATGCTGTTTGGGAGTACTTCAGGGCTCGGAAAGGAAGTAATGACGTTTTGGAATGCAGACTTTGATGGGTGTCATGTTCAGTTTGCAGAGTCCCTGATGTGCCTAAACAGTGGAAACCCCCCACAAGTGACCCCATTTTGGAAACTAGACCCCCTAAGGAACTTATCTAGATCTGTAGTGAGCACTTTGAACCCCCAAGTTCTTAACACAAATTTATAATGCACGGGCAAGAAAATAAAAAATCCTATTTTTTTCCCACTAAAATGATATTTAAGTCACCAATTTTTTATTTTCCCAAGGGTAACATGAGAAATTGGACCATAATAGTTGTTGTCCAATTTGTCCTGAGTACGCTGATACTCCATATGTGGGGGGGGGGACCACTGTTTGGGGGCACGGCAGAGCTCGGAAGGGAAGGAGTGCCATTTGACTTTTTCAAACCAAAATTGGCTGGAATTCAGATTGGATGCCAGGTCGCATTTGGATAGCCCCTGATGTGCCTAAACTGTGGGAATCCCTGACAAGTGACCTCTTTTTAGAAACTAGACCCCCTAAGGAACTTATCTAGATCTGTGGTGAGCACTTGAACCCCCAAATGCTTCACACAAGTTTACAACATAGAGCCATAAAATAAAAAAATCATACTTTTCCCACAAAAATGATTTTTTCACCCCAATTTTAAATTTTCCAAGGGTAACAACACCTCAAAAGATATTTTGCAATTTGTCCTGAGTACGCTGATACCCAGTATGTGGGGGTAAACCACTGTTTGGGTGCATGGCAGAGCTCGGAAGGGAAGGAGCGCAGTTTGACTTTTTCAACGCAGAATTGGCTGCATGCCATGTCGCGTTTGGAGAGCCCCAGATGTGCCTAAACAGTGGGAACCCCCCACAAGTGACACCATTTTGGAAACTAGACCCCTTAAGGAACTCATCTAGATCTGTTGTGAGCACGTTCAACCCCCAAGTGTTTCACTAAAGTTTATAATGCCTGAGTGTGAAAAAAAAAATTTCCACAAAAAATGACATTTTAGTCCCCAATTTTTGATTTTTCACAAGGAAATTGGACCCCAAAAGTTGTTGTCCAATTTGTCCTGAGTACGCTGCTACCCCATATGTGGGGGGGAAATACTGTTTGGGCGCACTTCAACGTCTCGGAAAGGAAGTAATGATAATTTGGAATGCAGACTTTGATGGGTGTCATGTTCAGTTTGCAGAGTCCCTGATGTGCCTATACAGTGGAAACCCCCAACAAGTGACCCCATTTTGGAAACTAGACCCCCTAAGGAACTTATCTAGATCTGTGGTGAGCACTTTGAACCCCCTAATGCTTCACACAAGTTTATAATGCCCGGGCATGAAAATATAAAAAACTTATTATTTTTCCCACAAAAATGATCTTTTAGTCACCAATTTTTTATTTTCCAAGGGTAAGGGTATGGCTCCACGTTCAGGATGGCAGGCGCTTTTGACGGAGCGGAAAGTCCGGTCCGCCCAAAGCCCAGACCCCTTCTGAACACGCGGTGAATCCTGATGTGCTCATTGAACACATCCGGAATTACCGCAGCGCTACATAGGCCTGTGTTATTTCCCTTGCGGCGACGGAGCGTCGCCGCAAGGAAAAAAGACATGCTGCGATCTGAAAAGACGCGCCGCATGTCCGTTAACGCAGGTCTGCTGCCTGCGTGTTTTTATGCATAGTGGAGACGGGATTTCTTGAAATCCCCTCCACTATGCTGTAACATCTGGACGCTGCGTGTTTGACGCTGCGCCAGTACACAGCGTCAAACACGCGGCGTTTACTGACTGTGGAAACATACCCTAACAGGAGAAATTGGACCCCAAAGTTGTTGTCCAATTTGTCCTGAGTACGCTGATACCCTATATGTTGGAGAAAACTACTGTGTGGGCAGGGTCGGACTGGGGCACCGGGACACCGGAGATTTCTCCGGTGGGCCCGCCCCCAGCCCCAACTCCTGCCTCCTTTATTGATGCGGCTGTGCCTACCCTGCAAGTTAATAGCATGCACCAAGCGGCACACTTTGTTCTATAGCCGGCACCGACAGGCAGGCTGCGGCTGCACAAGTGAAGTGCAGTGGCAGTGTCTTCACATTACCTGCCGTCGGCTTCTATTGAAGAGCGGTGCCTGCATGCCGACACTCAATTCAGCCTGCACAGTCACAGGCACAGCTGACTGTGCAAGGTTGAGTCTGAGAGGAGACACGCAGGCACCTGTTTCCTGCCAGCTCCTCTTCTACAATACCCTGGACACCTGTGAATGTGATCTAAAGCTGATTGGCTGCAATACAGCCAATCAGCATTAGTTTTCTTTATGTGACCTCACAGCACAGGCAGGAAGCTGTGCTGTGATAGGTCGGCTGTCCTGCCCAAGCAGCACAGCAGATTTCTACAGAGGAGCTGAGGGAAAACGTTGCTGGCTGCAGAGTGAGTGGATGCAAGTAAATATAATATATGATGCCTGCAGTACTAGTTTTCCAGCCACTGAGGCAGTTAGGGAAGGGGCCCCATGTAATCTAAAAGGGATACAGGTGAGGGGGCTCACATGAAATTTCCTGTGGGCCCCCTCCTCTACTGTTTCACCTCTAATTTTCTGGGGGCACCCTTCCCATTGTGTCAATTTACTGTTGGTCCCTTTACTAGAGTTGAGCGATACTTTCCGATATCCTAAAGTATCGGAATCGGAATGGTATCGCCGATATCACTAAAATATCGGCGATACCCGATACCGATACCGGAAGTCCCATGTAAGTCTATGGGAACAAAATATCGCAACTAAAAAAACCTCTTTCTTTCCTTGTAAACACTAAATATACACACATAGAATACATATATATATATACATGTCATTGTGACATATATATATACATATATGTATAGTTTATACACTTCTACATAGTAAAATATCCTCTGATTCAATTGCCGGGTAAAGCCGGCTTCAGTGAAAAGACAGAAGCACCCGACATGAAATGACACTTGGTGTACATAGGGTTAACCATGTCTTTTCATGTCGTTTGCTATCTGATTTGCACAAACAATTAAATCAGTCTATGTGTGCAAAATTTCACACCTGTAGGGGTTAATTAAAGGTGTAAATTCGTTGTAAAAAAAACGGACTTTTTTGCTACGAATTTACACCTTTAATTAACCCTAGAGGTGTGAAATTTTGCACACATAGACTGATTTAATTGTTTGTGCAAATCAGATAGCAAACGACATGGTTAACCCTATGTACACCAAGTGTCATTTCATGTCGGGTTCTGCATTTTCACAAAAGCCGGCAATTGAATTAGCGGCTATTATACTATGTAGAAGTGTATGAACTATAAATATAAATATATATATATATATATGTGTCACAAATTCAATGACATGTATATATATATATATATATGAGGTGTAAAATTGCTGAAAAAAAATGCGTGGGCTCCCGCCCTATTTTCGCAACCAGACAGACAAAGCCAGTGAGTGGGGGCAGATAATAATAGCCCAGAGAGGGACCATTATTTTTGCCCCCCCCCGGCTACTAACATCTGCCCCCAGACACCCCAGGAAAGACAAATCTATAATTAGATTCGCCCTTTCTGGCACTTTGCCCGTCTATTCCCATTGCCCTGTAGCGGTGGCGAATGGGTTAATATGGGGTTAAAGCCACCTTGCTATTGAAAGGTGACCTTAAGCCAGGTTAATAATTGAGAGCTGTCAATTAGACAACTATCAATTATTAATCCTATTGCATGAAATAAAAATAAAACACACACACTTTAATTAAAAATCATTTTAATGAAATAAAGACACATGTTTTTGACCATCTTTTATTTTACTGCAAAAACATTTCCTGTAATAAAAATAAAATAAAAAAGCAAAATTATTCTTACCTATCCCATGCACAGTCAGGTCCCACGGTGTAATCCTTCAGAAAGGGTTAATGTTTACTGCAGGGACCGCAGCTAATGCTGCAGCCTCACAGTAAACCCCAAATGAATGAGTTCCTCTCCTGCCTGACAGGAGAGTAAAGGCTGGGTGTCACATAACGATACACCAGCGATCCCGACAACGATATGCACTTGTCAGGATCGCTGGTGTATCGCTACATGATCGCTGCTGAGCTGCCAAACAGGCAGCTCAGGCAGCGATCTGGGACAGCGACACTGCGGGTAACATCGCTTAAGGGCCCGTCTCACATAGCGATATCGCTACCGAGATCGCTGCTGAGTCACTAGTTTTGTGACGCAGCAGCGAGCTCACCAGCGATATCGCTGTGTGTGACATTCAGCGACGATCAGCCCCCCTGCCGGGTATCGCTGATCGTCGCAGAAATGTCAGGACCTTTTTTTGATCGCTGGTTTCCCTCTGACAGGCACGCATCGCTGCGTGTGACAGGCGGGAGACCAGCGATCCGCTGGTAACCAAGGTACACAGCGGGTTTCCAGGCACCGCGCAGCGCTTGGAAACCCGCTGTGTACCTTGGATACCAGCTCCCTGCATCAGGGCGCTGGTATCCAAGGTACACAGCGGGTTTCTAGGCACAGCCCCGCGCCTGGAAACCCGCTGTGTACCTTGGTTACCAGCGGATCGCTGGTCTCCCGCCTGTCACACGCAGTGATGTGTGCCTGTCAGCGGGAAACCAGCAATCAAAAAAAGGTCCTGACATTTCAGCGACGATCAGCGATACCCGGCAGGGGGGCTGATCGTCGCTGAATGTCACACACAGCGATATCGCTGGTGAGCTCGCTGCTGCGTCACAAAACTAGTGACTCAGCAGCGATCTCGGTAGCGATATCGCTATGTGAGACGGGCCCTTAAGTGGAAAGCTTAATTGATTGCTTTCCACTTTCACTTCAGGTCAGCCAGGGACACAATCAGTGACGTCAGAGGGAACTGATTAACAAAAATAGGGGTTCCCTTCGAAAAAAAAAATGGCGTGGGGTCCCCCCTATTTTTGTTAACCAGCCAGATGAAGCAGACCGCTGAGGCCTGGATTTTCAGGCTGTTAAGGAGCCAAGATCCATGGACCTTGCCAGCCTGATAATACCAGGCCACAGCAGTCTGCATATCTTGGCTGATTAACAAAAATAGGGGATCCCCTCGAAAAAAATTGGCGTGGGGTCCCCCCTATTTTTGTTAACCAGCCAGATGAAGCAGACCGCTGAGGCCTGGTTTTTCAGGCTGGTAAGGATCCAATATCCATGGACCTTGCCAGCCTGATAATACCAGGCCACAGCAGTCTGCTTAGCTTGGCTGGTTAACAAAAATAGGGGATCCCCTCGAAAAAAAAACGGCGTGGGGATCCCCCCTATTTTTGTTAACCAGCCAAGTAAAATGCAGACTGCTGCGGCCTGGTATTAAAAGACTGTCAAGGCCCATGGATTTTGGCCCTCAACAGCCTGATAATACCAGGCTACAGCAGCCCCACATTTGGCGCATCAAAAGATGTGCCAATTGTGGCACTTTACCCGGCTCTTCCCACTTGCCCTGTAGCGGTGGCAAGCGGGGTAATAAGGGGTTAATGTCACCGTTGATTGCACGGTGACAATAAGCCCGGTTAATAATGGAGAGGTGTCAATAAGACACCGATCCATTATTAATCCCAAAGTTATTAAATGTATAAAAAAAAGACAAAGCAAGAAAAAAGTATTTTAATGAAATAAAAGAGACAACACAGTTTTCATTAATTTTATTGTACTCTCATTCCTGCGACGCCATCGATCTCCTGTAAAAAAAAAAAAAAAAAAAAAAACAACAGTATACCACCTGTCCGACGCAGTCCATAACGACAGTCCCACGACGATCCAGCTCTGCTACATCGCAATGACAGGCAGAGCCTGTCATCGCAACGCAGCACAGCTGATTACCTGCTTCCCCGGCGGTGACGTCATCGGACTGACTGCTTTACGGCCGGGATTACCCAGCAGTCACTGCAGTTATCGCGAGAAACTGCATGTGACCGCCGGGGAAAGAAGATTGCGGCCATCAAGCAGTCCAGCCCGTGACCGCCGGAGATCTTCTGCCAGGTAAGTGCCGCTGACTCCTGACAGACCCGACCGACGGACACTGACAGTGACAGTGACAATCCCGATTCCGGTATCCGATATGACGAAAATATCGGAACTCGGAATCGGAATTCCGATACAGCCAATATCGGCCGATACCCGATATTTGCAGTATCGGAATGCTCAACCCTACCCTTTACCCCTTCTGAGCAGGCACACAGGAAATTAGGTGACACTTTGGGGAGGGGGCCCAGAGGAAATTAAAAGTGAAAGTGGAGGAAGTGGGCCCATGGGAAATTAGATGACACAGTGGGGAGGGGGCACACAGGAAATTAAGGGTGAAAGTGGGCCCAAAGGATATTAGATTAGTGAGGGGGCCCTAAGATATTTAACCCCTTCACGACATCCGCCTTACATATATGGCGCACATTAAATGCCACTGTCCATCTCTGACAGCAGCATTTAACACGAGCCGACATGCGTGCATCATTCTCTCGCCCATCAGCACCTTAAAATCACATCACGGCCATGCCAATGGTCATATTGTCATGACAGCCGGGGGTCTGTTGATGACCCCTGTGCCTGTCATTAGGAACTCTTTTGAAACCCTCCCTGCAGCCAGGCTTCAAAAGAAACCTTGATTTCTGCAACATGCAGCGATGTGTCTCATGTGATGTAGTATATAGAGCATGTCTCATGTGAAGTGTAGTATATAGAGTATCTGTCAGCTCTCCTGTGTGGTGCAGTATATAGAGGATCTGTCAGCTCTCCTGTGTGGTGTAGTATATAGAAGATCTGTCAGCTCTCCTGTGTGGTGTAGTATATAGAGGATCTGTCAGCTCTCCTGTGTGGTGCAGTATATAGAGGATCTGTCAGCTCTCCTGTGTGGTGTAGTATATAGAGGATCTGTCAGCTCTCCTGTGTGGTGTAGTATATAGAGGATCTGTCAGCTCTCCTGTGTGGTGTAGTATATAGATGATCTGTCAGCTCTCCTCCTGTGTGGTGTAGTATATAGAGGATCTGTCAGCTCTCCTGTGTGGTGCAGTATATAGAGGATCTGTCAGCTCTCCTGTGTGGTGTAGTATATAGAGGATCTGTCGGCTCTCCTGTGTGGTGCAGTATATAGAGGATCTGTCGGCTCTCCTGTGTGGTGTAGTATATAGAGGATCTGTCAGCTCTCCTGTGTGGTGCAGTATATAGAGGATCTGTCATCTCTCCTGTGTGGTGCAGTATATAGAGGATCTGTCAGTTCTCCTGTGTGGTGTAGTATATAGAGGATCTGTCAGCTCTTCTGTGTGGTGTAGTATATAGAGGATCTGTCAGCTCTCCTGTGTGGTGTAGTATATAGAGGATCTGTCGGCTCTCCTGTGTGGTGTAGTATATAGAGGATCTGTCGGCTCTCCTGTGTGGTGTAGTATATAGAGGATCTGTCAGCTCTCCTGTGTGGTGTAGTATATAGAGGATCTGTCAGCTCTCCTGTGTGGTGTAGTATATAGAGGATCTGTCAGCTCTCCTGTGTGGTGTAGTATATAGAGGATCGGTCAGCTCTCCTGTGTGGTGTAGTATATAGAGGATCTGTCAGCTCTCCTGTGTGGTGTAGTATATAGATGATCTGTCAGCTCTCCTCCTGTGTGGTGTAGTATATAGAGGATCTGTCAGCTCTCCTGTGTGGTGTAGTATATAGAGTATCTGTCGGCTCTCCTGTGTGGTGTAGTATATAGAGGATCTGTCAGCTCTCCTGTGTGGTGTAGTATATAGAGGATCTGTCAGTTCTCCTGTGTGGTGTAGTATATAGAGGATCTGTCAGCTCTCCTGTGTGGTGTAGTATATAGATGATCTGTCAGCTCTCCTGTGTGGTGTAGTATATAGAGGATCTGTCAGCTCTCCTGTGTGGTGTAGTATATAGAGGATCTGTCAGTTCTCCTGTGTGGTGTAGTATATAGAGGATCTGTCAGCTCTCCTGTGTTGTGTAGTATATAGAGGATCTGTCAGC
Organism: Oophaga sylvatica; assembly: GCA_033576555.1. NCBI lineage: Eukaryota > Metazoa > Chordata > Amphibia > Anura > Dendrobatidae > Oophaga > Oophaga sylvatica. The sequence continues at coordinate 301,051,904 of JARQOD010000003.1, read as the reverse complement.
TCTCCTGTGTGGTGTAGTATATAGAGGATCTGTCAGTTCTCCTGTGTGGTGTAGTATATAGAGGATCTGTCAGCTGTCCTGTGTGGTGTAGTATATAGAGGATCTGTCAGCTGTCCTGTGTGGTGTAGTATATAGAGGATCTGTCAGCTCTCCTGTGTGGTGTAGTATATAGAGGATCTGTCAGTTCTCCTGTGTGGTGTAGTATATAGAGGATCTGTCAGCTCTCCTGTGTGGTGTAGTATATAGAGGATCTGTCAGCTGTCCTGTGTGGTGTAGTATATAGAGGATCTGTCAGCTCTCCTGTGTGGTGTAGTATATAGAGGATCTGTCAGTTCTCCTGTGTGGTGTAGTATATAGAAGATCTGTCCTGTGTGATATTTTTACATAACTGCATGGTGGGCCCCAAGAATGATTTTTCTCTGGTGGGCCCAAGGTCATCCAGTCCGACACTGTGTGTGGGCAAAAGTCAGGGCTCGAAATAGAAGTAGTGATGTTTAGTAATTGTAGGGATTCGCTCTGGTAGGCAAGGGCTAGACCGCAGTTATGAGGCAACACACAGGCTTTTAGTCCAAAATCAATGTTTTACTGTCTCTTTAAACCAGGTAACAAAACATGACAAAAACATAAATGCATTCCATCTTGGAAAATTACTGTTCCCAGACTCACCCTTGCATGGGACGGGCTTGACTAAGCGGCTGCAGGCCAGCAGGGACCGCCAGGTGCCATTCCCGGGTGGTCTGGAACTCGCTTCTGGTGCTCACTGACACATTGTAACAAAACAGTCACTTCCAGGCTGACTCCAGCCAACTCCTCAATAGAACCACCTGGTTCTCAGTGTGGGACCGTCACAGGCTCCGCACACACATGTGTCCTGTCCGGGTGCTTATTCAGTACCCCAGTCCAAAACCCCGGCCACCAAGTTCCAAGTCTCACCACGTGCTTCCAGGAATACGATCCAACACTGACAGACCTTCCAGGCAGCCCTGTGCAGGACACACTCTCCACTTGTCTCAGCCAGACTACAGAGACACTCCCCAGTCTCCACCACATTCTCATTTCCATGTGCCAAACACACTTCTGTTAAGGGTATGCCACACTAAACAAGATCGCTAACGAGATCGCTAAAATACGTCACTATTTAGCGATCTCGTTAGTGACGTTGTTGTGTGTGGCATGTAGCAACGACGTGGCCCCTGCTGTGATCTCGCTGATCGTTCACTAGAGTTCTGGACCGTATTTTGATCGTTGGCGTCCCGCTGGTGAGCCTATATCGTTGTGTCTGGCACCTTTTGTGAACGATGTGCGCTGTTTTTTACATCGCAATGACCGCCAAAGTCGTTAAGGAGATCGCTAACCGCTTATGCGTCGTTAACGAGATCGTCCAGTTTGGCAGCTACTAGCGACATTAAAACGATCACAAAAACGATCGCATTAGTATGCGTCGTTATCGTGATCGTTAGCGGGAGCGTTTAGTGTGGCAGTACCTTTACATAGGTGTAACCCCACCCACAGATGAGGTCAGGATCACATGGTTAGGTCACCTGGTCATGACCTCATCACAGGTCATTTACCACAACACACTATTACATACAGGTTTTATCCCTGGTATTCAAACACATACCCCTTGAGTGGGTTTGTAGGTGACTGGACCCACCCGGCTCTCCTAGTCACCTGTAAGCCTCCCAATATATAGTACAACTCTCAGCAATAGATCTGCTCAGCCAAACATATCCAGGCTTCCATCACAGAGCCACCCACCTCTGCGATACATACCGTCCCATCCCTCACATGTCTCCATGCATATCCCGAGGGCCATACACAGTGCCCCCTAGCTGCATCAGGGGTCATTATACCACACAATGCAGACTTTGATGGATGGTCTGCGGGTGTCATGTCACATTTGGAGAGCCCCTGATGTGCCTAAACAGTGGAAACCCCCCACAAGTGACCCCATTTTGGAAATTAGACCCCCTAAGGAACTTATCTAGATGTCTGGTGAGCACATTGAACCCCCAAGTGCTTCACAGAAGTTTATAACTCCAGGCCGTGAAAATAAAAAAATCATATTTTTTCCACAAACATGATCTTTTAGTCCCCAGTTTTTTATGTTACCAAGGGTAACAGGAGAAATTGGACCCAAAAAGTTGTTGTCCAATTTGTCCTGACTACGCTGATACACTATATGGGGGGGGAACCACTGTTTGGGCGCACGGCAGAGCTCGGAAGGGAAGGAAAGCCAATTTACTTTTTCAAACCAAAATTGGCTGGAATTCAGATTGGACGCCATGTCGCGTTTGGAGAGCCCCTGATGAGCCTAAATAGTGGAAACCCCCTACAAGTTACCCCATGTTAGAAACTAAACCCCCTAAGTAACTTCTCTAGATCTGTGGTGAGCACTTTGAACCCCCAAGTGCTTCACACAAGTTTATAACGTAGAGCCGTAAAATATGATTTTTTTTTGTTTTTTCCACAAAAATATTTTCACCCCAATTTTTTTTTTCCCAAAGGTACCAAGACCACAAAAGTTATTGTGCAACTTGTTCTAAGTACGCTGATACCCCATATGAGGGGGTAAACCATTGTTTGGGTGCATGGCAGAGCTTGGAAGGGAAGGAGCGCCGTTTGATTTTTTCAATGCAGAATTGGCTGGACGCCATGTCGCGTTTGGAGAACCCCTGATGTGCCTAAACAGTGGCAACCCCCATAAATTACACTATTTTGGAAACTAGACCCCTCAACGAACTTATCTAGATATGTGGTGAGAACTTTGAACCCCCAGGTGTTTCACTAAAGTTTATAATGCCCAAGCGTGAAAATAAAAAAATCATATTTTTTCCACAAACATGATCATTTAGTCCCCAATTTTTTATTTTCCCAAGAGTAACGGGAGAAATTGGACCCCAAAAGTGGTTGTCCAATTTGTCCTGAGTAAGCTGACACCCCATATGTGGGAGAAAACTACTGTATGGGCACACGTTGGGGCTCGGAAGGGAAGTAGTGACGTTTTGTAATGCAGACTTTGATGGAATGGTCTGCGGGTGTCTTGTTGCGTTTGGAGAGCCCCTGATGTGTCAATAGTGGAAACCCCTTACATGTGACCTCATTTTGGAAAATAGAACCCCCCAAGGAACTTATCTAGATGTGTGGTGACAACTTTGAAAGCCAAAGTGCTTCACAGAAGTTTATAACGCAGAGCCGTGAAAATAAAAAATCATTTTTTTTCCTCAAAAAATGATTGTGTAGCCTGCAATTTTTTATTTTTACAAGGGTAACAGGAGAAATAGGACCCCAAAAGTAGTTTGTCCAGTTCGTCCTGAGTACGCTGGTACCCCATATGTGGGGGGGAACCACTGCTTGGGCACACGTCGGGCTCAGAAGGGAAGTAGTGACGTTTTGAAATGCAGACTTTGATGGAATGGTCTGTGGGTGTCATGTTGCGTTTGGAGAGCCCCTGATGTGCCTAAACAGTAGAAACCCCCCACAAGTGACCCCATTTTTTAAACTAGAACCCCCAAGTAGCTTATCTAGATGTGTGGTGAGCACTTCGAACCCCCAAGTGCTCCACAGAAGTTTATAACGCCAAGCCGTGAAAATAAAAAATCATTTGGTTTCCACAAAAATAAATTTTTAGCCTCCAATTTTTTTTTCCCAAAGGTAACAGGAGAAATTAGACCCCCAAAGTTGTTGTGCAATTTTTCCTGAGTACGATGATGCCTCATATGTTGGGGTAAACCACTGTTTGGGCACACGTCGAGGCTTGGAAGGGAGGGAGCACTGTTTAAATTGGCTGGAATCAATGGTGGCACCATGTCGCGTTTGGGGAGACCCTGATGTGCCTGAACAGTGGAAACCCCTCAATTCTAACTCCAACCCTAACTCTGACACACCCAACACTAATCCCAACCCTAACCCCAACACATCCTTAACCCTAATCCCAACCCTAACCATAACCACAAGCCTAACCCTAATCCCAACTCTAACCCCAACACACCTATAACCCTAATCTTAACCCTAATCCCAACCCTAATTCCAACCCTAACCCTAATGGAAAAATAAAAATAAATATATTTTATTTATTTAATTTGTCCCTACCTATGGGCGTGATAAAGGGGGGTTATTTACTTTTTTTTTTTTTTTAATTTTGATCACTGTGATAGGGTCTATCACAGTGATCAAAATGTACCTGAGAGATGAATTCCCGGCTGGCAGACTCGGTGGGCGCACTGCGCATGCACCCGGCATTTTGGAAGATGGTGGCGCCCATGGAGGAAGATGACAGGACACCGGGAGGGACATCGGGCCTCGTAAAGTACCGGGGGGGTGATCGGAAGGCGGGGGGAGCAGATAATGACAGGGCGGTAGATCGCCGCCGTCAGTCGGTGGCAGGGGTAGATCGCCCCCGTCAGTCGGGGGTGGGAGGGTTCAGATTAGTGTCTCCAGCCATAGCCAATGCTATTTTGGCCATCTCTGGATTCTAATATTTCACCACGATTCATTGGTGAAATATTACTATCTCTGTGATTGGCTGTTTCACTTTCAACAGCCAATCAGAGCGATCTTAGCCACGGGGGGGTGAAGCTCGAAGTCTCCTGTGCGTCGGGTGACCTTTCAGTGGCCCCGGTCACCCGACCCGCAGGAACGCGATGCAACCATGACACATACGCTGCGTCACAGGTCAGGAAGGGGTTAATGAGAAAAAAATGAACTTTTTGAATTTACCAAATGCCTGCAATGAAACAAAGAGTGAAAAATTTTAAGTGGGTACTTTCTGTACCCACTGTATGTAAAGACTTGTTTTTTGAAGTTTTATTTCTAAACGCCACCATTTTGGGTTGCATATAATACACTGTATGATTTTTCTTGGCTTTTACGTAGTCCGCCATTTGGCATAAATGACACGATTGCTTTCTTTCTATGGATCAGTACAATGAAAGAGTTTTCTTACTTTTGCACAATAAAAACAAATTGTTTTGTGTAGCGGCTTTCTATCAATTATAACATTGTGTGTTCTGTCTAATGTCTTCAATTTTGGGAGCTGTACAAGGCTTGTTTTTATTGGTACCATTTTAGGATGTACAGTGACTAACGTGATCACTTTTTAATCAATTTTTGAGAAGAGGTAGGATAAAACAAATGACAATTCTCCATCAGAGGAGACCATGTCACCACTAACTTCCATCAGAGGAGCCCGACATGTCACGACTAACGTCCATCAGAGTAGACCGACAGGTCATCACTAAAGTCCATCAGAGGAGACGACATGTCACCACTAACGTCCATCAGAGGAGACGACATGTCACCACTAACGTCCATCAGAGACCGACATGTCACCACTAACTTCCATCAGAATAGCCCGACATGTCACCACTAACGTCCATCAGAGACCGACATGTCACCACTAACTTCCATCAGAGGAGACAGACATGTCACCACTAAATTCCATCAGAGGAAACCAACATGTCATCACTAACGTCCATCAGAGGAGACTGACATGTCACCACTAACTTCCATCAGAGGAGTCTGACATGTCACCACTAACTTCCATCAGAGGAGCTCGACATGTCACCACTGACTTCCATCAGAGGAAACCAACATGTCATCACTAACTTCCATCAGAGGAAACCAACATGTCATCACTAACTTTCATCAGAGGAGCCCGACATGCCACCACTAACATCCATCAGAGGAGACCGACATGTCACCACTAACTTCCATCAGAGGAGACAGACATGTCACCACTAACTTCCATCAAAGGAGACCGACATGTCACCACTAACGTCCATCAGAGGAGACCGACATGTCACCACTAACGTCCATCAGAGGAAACCAACATGTCACCACTAAATTGCATCAGAGGAGCCCGAAATATCACCACTAACTTCCATCAGAGGAGATCGACATGTCACCACTAACGTCCATCAGAGGAGACCTACATGTCACCACTAACTTCCATCAGAGGAGCCCTGTTGTGAATGTTTTGGAAATGAATTCTGAGCAGAAGCTCCCTCTGGTGGTTACAGACAGTACTGAACCATTCAATGAGGATTGGCAATCAGGAGTCACAGATTGGCTTGATATAAGGGAGGTTCCCTCCCATCATGGTTGCCGGTGATCAACTGTTCTTGTCTCAACTGTGGTACCTGGTTCACTTGGAAGCTTGCTGAGTCTTGCCTCTTCTTCTGCTTTCAGATAAGATATTTTCTGTTTTTGTGCTTACCTTTTGCATATTTTTCTGCAATTTTGGGTTTCAGCCTCGATTTCCTTCGGGACAGACGGAAGCTTCTGTCTGTCCGGGTGTTGACTCTGTTGTGGAGCGTATGCAGCAGATTTGGGACCAGGTAGCAGAGAGGTTGTCCCTCTCTCAGGAGAAAGCCCAACGGTTTGCCAACCGGCATAGGACTGATTGTCCTCGGTTTAAAGTGGGGGACTTGGTCTGGTTGTCCTCAAGAAATATCCCTATGAGAGTTGCATCTCCTAAGTTTAAGCCTAGGTTCATTGGACATTATAAGATCATGGAGATTCTTAATCCTGTTTCCTTTCGTTTACTTCTTCCAGGGACATTTAAGATCCATAACATGTTCCACAAGTCCTTATTGAAAAGGTTTCTCGAGCCAGTGGTTCCTATGGCTGTGCCTCCTGACCCTGTTTTGGTTGAGGGCAATCTGGAGTATGTGGTTGAGAAAATATTGGATTCTCGTTTTTCTAGACGGAAACTCCAGTATTTGGTTAAGTGGAGAGGTTATGGTCAGGAGGACAATTCTTAGGTGTTTGCTTCGGACATCCATGCTAGAAGACTGATCATTGCGTATCACCGAGCTCATCCTGACCGACCTGGTTGCACAAATGAGGGTTCGGTGACCCCTCCTCAAGGGGGGGTACTGTTGTGAATGTTTTGGAAATGAATTCTGAGCAGAAGCTCCCTCTGGTGGTTACAGACAGTACTGAACCATTCAATGAGGATTGGCAATCAGGAGTCACAGATTGGTTTGATATAAGGGAGGTTCCCTCCCATCATGGTTGCCGGTGATCAATTGTTCTTGTCTCAACTGTGGTTCCTGGTTCACTTGGAAGCTTGCTGAGTCTTGCCTCTTCTTCTGCTTTCAGATAAGATATTTTCTGTTTTTGTGCTTACCTTTTGCATATTTCTCTGCATTTCTGTAAGGTTAGCCAGGTTCCCCCCGGGGGGCTTGGGCTCCTCTCAGTTCCGCTGGAGCCACTGTTATTTGTTCATTTGCCTTTTCCAGTTTTTTCAGTGGCTGCGGCTTAGTTTTGTTACACCAGAGAACTGATTTAGGTGGTAGAGGTCGTGTGATCTCAGGTGTTTTTGCAATCAGTAGCGTTGGCATTTTTTAGGGTTTTTGGATTGCAGTGAGTATCCTTTCTATCCTTTTCTGTCTAGGCAGATTGGGCCCCAGCGTTTGCTCATACTATTTTCTGTCTGTGTCTGTATTTCCTCTTGTCTAACCACCATTACGTTTGGGGGCTTCCTATGTTCTTTGGGGATCTGCTCTGGGGCAGATAGCTTTCCTCTTTCTATCTTTAGGTGTAGTTAATCTCTCAGGCTGTGATGAGGTGTCTAGGACCAACGTAGGAACGCTCCACGGCTGCCTTTAGTTGTGGTGGTTAGTCAGGGTACTGCAATCTAATAGATTCCAACCTCTTTGGGTGTATTGCCGTTTTTGCCTGCTCTCCTCAGCTACCAAAACATAACAGAGCCCGACATGTCACCACTAACTTCCATCAGAGAAGCCCGACATGTCACCACTAACTTCCATCAGAGGAAACCAACATGCCACCACTGACTTCCATCAGAGGAGCCCGACATGTCATCACTAACCTCCATCAGAGGAGCCCGACATGTCACCACTAACTTCCATCAGATGAGCCCGACATGTCACCACTAACTTCCATCAGAGGAGCCCGACATGTCACCACTAACGTCCATCAGAGACCAACATGTCACCACTAACTTCCGTCAGAGGAGCCCGACATGTCACCACTAACTTCAGTCAGAGGAGCCCGACATGTCACCACTAACGTCCATTAGAGGAGCCCGACATGTTACCACTAACGTCCATCAGAGGAGCCCGACATGTCACCACTAACTTCCATCAGAGGAGACCGACATGTCACCACTAACGTCCATCAGAGACCGACATGTCACCACTAACTTCCATCAGAGCAGCCTGACATGTCACCACTAACTTCCATCAGAGGAGCCTGACATGTCACCACTAACTTCCATCAGAGGAGATCGACATGTCACAACTAACTTCCATCAGAGGAGACTGACATGTCACCACTAACTTCCATCAGAGGAGTCTGACATGTCACCACTAACTTCCATCAGAGGAGCTCGACATGTCACCACTGACTTCCATCAGAGGAAACCAACATGTCATCACTAACTTCCATCAGAGGAAACCAACATGTCATCACTAACTTTCATCAGAGGAGCCCGACATGCCACCACTAACATCCATCAGAGGAGACCGACATGTCACCACTAACTTCCATCAGAGGAGACAGACATGTCACCACTAACTTCCATCAAAGGAGACCGACATGTCACCACTAACGTCCATCAGAGGAGACCGACATGTCACCACTAACGTCCATCAGAGGAAACCAACATGTCACCACTAAATTCCATAAGAGGAGCCCGAAATATCACCACTAACTTCCATCAGAGGAGATCGACATGTCACCACTAACGTCCATCAGAGGAGACCTACATGTCACCACTAACTTCCATCAGAGGAGCCCTGTTGTGAATGTTTTGGAAATGAATTCTGAGCAGAAGCTCCCTCTGGTGGTTACAGACAGTACTGAACCATTCAATGAGGATTGGCAATCAGGAGTCACAGATTGGCTTGATATAAGGGAGGTTCCCTCCCATCATGGTTGCCGGTGATCAACTGTTCTTGTCTCAACTGTGGTACCTGGTTCACTTGGAAGCTTGCTGAGTCTTGCCTCTTCTTCTGCTTTCAGATAAGATATTTTCTGTTTTTGTGCTTACCTTTTGCATATTTTTCTGCAATTTTGGGTTTCAGCCTCGATTTTCTTCGGGACAGACGGAAGCTTCTGTCTGTCCGGGTGTTGACTCTGTTGTGGAGCGTATGCAGCAGATTTGGGACCAGGTAGCGGAGAGGTTGTCCCTCTCTCAGGAGAAAGCCCAACGGTTTGCCAACCGGCATAGGACTGATGGTCCTCGGTTTAAAGTGGGGGACTTGGTCTGGTTGTCCTCAAGAAATATCCCTATGAGAGTTGCATCTCCTAAGTTTAAGCCTAGGTTCATTGGACATTATAAGATCATGGAGATTCTTAATCCTGTTTCCTTTCGTTTACTTCTTCCAGGGACATTTAAGATCCATAACATGTTCCACAAGTCCTTATTGAAGAGGTTTCTCGAGCCAGTGGTTCCTATGGCTGTGCCTCCTGACCCTGTTTTGGTTGAGGGCAATCTGGAGTATGTGGTTGAGAAAATATTGGATTCTCGTTTTTCTAGACGGAAACTCCAGTATTTGGTTAAGTGGAGAGGTTATGGTCAGGAGGACAATTCTTAGGTGTTTGCTTCGGACATCCATGCTAGAAGACTGATCATTGCGTATCACCGAGCTCATCCTGACCGACCTGGTTGCACAAATGAGGGTTCGGTGACCCCTCCTCAAGGGGGGTACTGTTGTGAATGTTTTGGAAATTAATTCTGAGCAGAAGCTCCCTCTGGTGGTTACAGACAGTACTGAACCATTCAATGAGGATTGGCAATCAGGAGTCACAGATTGGTTTGATATAAGGGAGGTTCCCTCCCATCATGGTTGCCGGTGATCAATTGTTCTTGTCTCAACTGTGGTTCCTGGTTCACTTGGAAGCTTGCTGAGTCTTGCCTCTTCTTCTGCTTTCAGATAAGATATTTTCTGTTTTTGTGCTTACCTTTTGCATATTTCTCTGCATTTCTGTAAGGTTAGCCAGGTTCCCCCCGGGGGGCTTGGGCTCCTCTCAGTTCCGCTGGAGCCACTGTTATTTGTTCATTTGCCTTTTCCAGTTTTTTCAGTGGCTGCGGCTTAGTTTTGTTACACCAGAGAACTGATTTAGGTGGTAGAGGTCGTGTGATCTCAGGTGTTTTTGCAATCAGTAGCGTTGGCATTTTTTAGGGTTTTTGGATTGCAGTGAGTATCCTTTCTATCCTTTTCTGTCTAGGCAGATTGGGCCCCAGCGTTTGCTCATACTATTTTCTGTCTGTGTCTGTATTTCCTCTTGTCTAAACACCATTACGTTTGGGGGCTTCCTATGTTCTTTGGGGATCTGCTCCGGGGCAGATAGCTTTCCTCTTTCTATCTTTAGGTGTAGTTAATCTCTCAGGCTGTGATGAGGTGTCTAGGACCAACGTAGGAACGCTCCACGGCTGCCTTTAGTTGTGGTGGTTAGTCAGGGTACTGCAATCCAATAGATTCCAACCTCTCGGGTGTATTGCCGTTTTTGCCTGCTCTCCTCAGCTACCAAAACATAACAGAGCCCGACATGTCACCACTAACTTCCATCAGAGAAGCCCGACATGTCACCACTAACTTCCATCAGAGGAAACCAACATGCCACCACTGACTTCCATCAGAGGAGCCCGACATGTCATCACTAACCTCCATCAGAGGAGCCCGACATGTCACCACTAACTTCCATCAGATGAGCCCGACATGTCACCACTAACTTCCATCAGAGGAGCCCGACATGTCACCACTAACGTCCATCAGAGACCAACATGTCACCACTAACTTCCGTCAGAGGAGCCCGACATGTCACCACTAACTTCAGTCAGAGGAGCCCGACATGTCACCACTAACGTCCATTAGAGGAGCCTGACATGTTACCACTAACGTCCATCAGAGGAGCCCGACATGTCACCACTAACTTCCATCAGAGGAGACCGACATGTCACCACTAACGTCCATCAGAGACCGACATGTCACCACTAACTTCCATCAGAGCAGCCTGACATGTCACCACTAACTTCCATCAGAGGAGCCCGACATGTCACCACTAACTTCCATCAGAGGAGATCGACATGTCACAACTAACTTCCATCAGAGGAGACTGACATGTCACCACTAACTTCCATCAGAGGAGTCTGACATGTCACCACTAACTTCCATCAGAGGAGCTCGACATGTCACCACTGACTTCCATCAGAGGAAACCAACATGTCATCACTAACTTCCATCAGAGGAAACCAACATGTCATCACTAACTTTCATCAGAGGAGCCCGACATGCCACCACTAACATCCATCAGAGGAGACCGACATGTCACCACTAACTTCCATCAGAGGAGACAGACATGTCACCACTAACTTCCATCAAAGGAGACCGACATGTCACCACTAACGTCCATCAGAGGAGACCGACATGTCACCACTAACGTCCATCAGAGGAAACCAACATGTCACCACTAAATTCCATCAGAGGAGCCCGAAATATCACCACTAACTTCCATCAGAGATCGACATGTCACCACTAACGTCCATCAGAGGAGACCTACATGTCACCACTAACTTCCATCAGAGGAGCCCTGTTGTGAATGTTTTGGAAATGAATTCTGAGCAGAAGCTCCCTCTGGTGGTTACAGACAGTACTGAACCATTCAATGAGGATTGGCAATCAGGAGTCACAGATTGGCTTGATATAAGGGAGGTTCCCTCCCATCATGGTTGCCGGTGATCAACTGTTCTTGTCTCAACTGTGGTACCTGGTTCACTTGGAAGCTTGCTGAGTCTTGCCTCTTCTTCTGCTTTCAGATAAGATATTTTCTGTTTTTGTGCTTACCTTTTGCATATTTTTCTGCAATTTTGGGTTTCAGCCTCGATTTTCTTCGGGACAGACGGAAGCTTCTGTCTGTCCGGGTGTTGACTCTGTTGTGGAGCGTATGCAGCAGATTTGGGACCAGGTAGCGGAGAGGCTGTCCCTCTCTCAGGAGAAAGCCCAACGGTTTGCCAACCGGCATAGGACTGATGGTCCTCGGTTTAAAGTGGGGGACTTGGTCTGGTTGTCCTCAAGAAATATCCCTATGAGAGTTGCATCTCCTAAGTTTAAGCCTAGGTTCATTGGACCTTATAAGATCATGGAGATTCTTAATCCTGTTTCCTTTCGTTTACTTCTTCCAGGGACATTTAAGATCCATAACATGTTCCACAAGTCCTTATTGAAGAGGTTTCTCGAGCCAGTGGTTCCTATGGCTGTGCCTCCTGACCCTGTTTTGGTTGAGGGCAATCTGGAGTATGTGGTTGAGAAAATATTGGATTCTCGTTTTTCTAGACGGAAACTCCAGTATTTGGTTAAGTGGAGAGGTTATGGTCAGGAGGACAATTCTTAGGTGTTTGCTTCGGACATCCATGCTAGAAGACTGATCATTGCGTATCACCGAGCTCATCCTGACCGACCTGGTTGCACAAATGAGGGTTCGGTGACCCCTCCTCAAGGGGGGGTACTGTTGTGAATGTTTTGGAAATGAATTCTGAGCAGAAGCTCCCTCTGGTGGTTACAGACAGTACTGAACCATTCAATGAGGATTGGCAATCAGGAGTCACAGATTGGTTTGATATAAGGGAGGCTCCCTCCCATCATGGTTGCCGGTGATCAATTGTTCTTGTCTCAACTGTGGTTCCTGGTTCACTTGGAAGCTTGCTGAGTCTTGCCGCTTCTGCTTTCAGATAAGATATTTTCTGTTTTTGTGCTTACCTTTTGCATATTTCTCTGCATTTCTGTAAGGTTAGCCAGGTTCCCCCGGGGGGCTTGGGCTCCTCTCAGTTCCGCTGGAGCCACTGTTATTTGTTCATTTTTCTTTTCCACTTTTTTCAGTGGCTGCGGCTTAGTTTTGTTACACCAGAGAACTGATTTAGGTGGTAGAGGTCGTGTGATCTCAGGTGTTTTTGCAATCAGTAGCATTGGCATTTTTTAGGTTTTTTGGATTGCAGTGAGTATCCTTTTCTGTCTAGGCAGATTGGGCCCCAGCGTTTGCTCATGCTATTTTCTGTCTGTGTCTGTATTTCCTCTTGTCTAACCACCATTATGTTTGGGGGCTTCCTATGTTCTTTGGGGATCTGCTCCGGGGCAGATAGCTTTCCTCTTTCTATCTTTAGGTGTAGTTAATCTCTCAGGCTGTGATGAGGCGTCTAGGACCAACGTAGGAACGCTCCACGGCTGCCTTTAGTTGTGGTGGTTAGTCAGGGTACTGCAATCCAATAGATTCCAACCTCTCGGGTGTATTGCCGTTTTTGCCTGCTCTCCTCAGCTACCAAAACATAACAGAGCCCGACATGTCACCACTAACTTCCATCAGAGAAGCCCGACATGTCACCACTAACTTCCATCAGAGGAAACCAACATGCCACCACTGACTTCCATCAGAGGAGCCCGACATGTCATCACTAACCTCCATCAGAGGACCCGACATGTCACCACTAACTTCCATCAGATGAGCCCGACATGTCACCACCAACTTCCATCAGAGGAGCCCGACATGTCACCACTAACGTCCATCAGAGACCAACATGTCACCACTAACTTCCATCAGAGGAGCCCGACATGTCACCACTAACTTCCGTCAGAGGAGCCCGACATGTCACCACTAACGTCCCTTAGAGGAGCCGACATGTCACCACTAACGTCCATCAGAGGAGCCCGACATGTCACCACTAACTTCCATCAGAGGAGACCGACATGTCACCACTAACGTCCATCAGAGACCGACATGTCACCACTAACTTCCATCAGAGCAGCCTGACATGTCACCACTAACTTCCATCAGAGGAGCCCGACATGTCACCACTAACTTCCATCAGAGGAGATCGACATGTCACAACTAACTTCCATCAGAATAGCCCGACATGTCACCACTAACGTCCATCAGAGACCGACATGTCACCACTAACTTCCATCAGAGGAGACAGACATGTCACCACTAACTTCCATCAGAGGAAACCAACATGTCATCACTAACGTTCATCAGAGGAGACCGACATGTCACCACTAACTTCCATTCCATACGAGGAGCCCGACATGTCACCACTAACTTCCATCAGAGGAGCCCGACATGGCACCACTAAAATCCATCAGAGGAGCCCGACATGTCACCACTAACGTCCATCAGAGGAAACCAACATGTCACCACTAACTTCCATCAGAGGAGCCCGAAATGTCACCACTAACTTCCATCAGAGGAGACCGACATGTCACCACTAACGTCCATCAGAGGAAACCAACATGTCACCACTAACTTCCATCAGAGGAGCCCGAAATGTCACCACTAACTTCCATCAGAGGAGACCGACATGTCACCACTAACGTCCATCAGAGGAGACCTACATGTCACCACTAGCTTCCATCAGAGGAGCCCGACATGTCACCACTAACTTCCATCAGAGGAGCCCGACATGTCACCACTAACTTCCATCAGAGGAAACCAACATGTCACCACTGACTTCCATCAGAGGAGCCCGACATATCATCACTAAGCTCCATCAGAGGAGCCCGACATGTCACCACTAACTTCCATCAGATGAGCCCGACATGTCACCACTAACTTCCATCAGAGGAGCCCGACATGTCACCACTAACGTCCATCAGACCGACATGTCACCACTAACTTCCATCAGAGGAGACAACATGTCACCACTAACTTCCATCAGAGGAGCCCGACATGTCATCACTAACCTCCATCAGAGGAGCCCGACATGTCACCACTAACTTCCATCAGAGGAGCCCTGTTGTGAATGTTTTGGAAATGAATTCTGAGCAGAAGCTCCCTCTGGTGGTTACAGACAGTACTGAACCATTCAATGAGGATTGGCAATCAGGAGTCACAGATTGGCTTGATATAAGGGAGGTTCCCTCCCATCATGGTTGCCGGTGATCAACTGTTCTTGTCTCAACTGTGGTACCTGGTTCACTTGGAAGCTTGCTGAGTCTTGCCTCTTCTTCTGCTTTCAGATAAGATATTTTCTGTTTTTGTGCTTACCTTTTGCATATTTTTCTGCAATTTTGGGTTTCAGCCTCGATTTTCTTCGGGACAGACGGAAGCTTCTGTCTGTCCGGGTGTTGACTCTGTTGTGGAGCGTATGCAGCAGATTTGGGACCAGGTAGCGGAGAGGTTGTCCCTCTCTCAGGAGAAAGCCCAACGGTTTGCCAACCGGCATAGGACTGATGGTCCTCGGTTTAAAATGGGGGACTTGGTCTGGTTGTCCTCAAGAAATATCCCTATGAGAGTTGCATCTCCTAAGTTTAGCCTAGGTTCATTGGACCTTATAAGATCATGGAGATTCTTAATCCTGTTTCCTTTCGTTTACTTCTTCCAGGGACATTTAAGATCCATAACATGTTCCACAAGTCCTTATTGAAGAGGTTTCTCGAGCCAGTGGTTCCTATGGCTGTGCCTCCTGACCCTGTTTTGGTTGAGGGCAATCTGGAGTATGTGGTTGAGAAAATATTGGATTCTCGTTTTTCTAGACGGAAACTCCAGTATTTGGTTAAGTGGAGAGGTTATGGTCAGGAGGACAATTCTTAGGTGTTTGCTTCGGACATCCATGCTAGAAGACTGATCATTGCGTATCACCGAGCTCATCCTGACCGACCTGGTTGCACAAATGAGGGTTCGGTGACCCCTCCTCAAGGGGGGGTACTGTTGTGAATGTTTTGGAAATGAATTCTGAGCAGAAGCTCCCTCTGGTGGTTACAGACAGTACTGAACCATTCAATGAGGATTGGCAATCAGGAGTCACAGATTGGTTTGATATAAGGGAGGTTCCCTCCCATCATGGTTGCCGGTGATCAATTGTTCTTGTCTCAACTGTGGTTCCTGGTTCACTTGGAAGCTTGCTGAGTTTGCCTCTTCTGCTTTCAGATAAGATATTTTCTGTTTTTGTGCTTACCTTTTGCATATTTCTCTGCATTTCTGTAAGGTTAGCCAGGTTCCCCCGGGGGGCTTGGGCTCCTCTCAGTTCCGCTGGAGCCACTGTTATTTGTTCATTTTCCTTTTCCACTTTTTTCAGTGGCTGCGGCTTAGTTTTGTTACACCAGAGAACTGATTTAGGTGGTAGAGGTCGTGTGATCTCAGGTGTTTTTGCAATCAGTAGCGTTGGCATTTTTTAGGTTTTTTGGATTGCAGTGAGTATCCTTTTCTGTCTAGGCAGATTGGGCCCCAGCGTTTGCTCATGCTATTTTCTGTCTGTGTCTGTATTTCCTCTTGTCTAACCACCATTACGTTTGGGGGCTTCCTATGTTCTTTGGGGATCTGCTCCGGGGCAGATAGCTTTCCTCTTTCTATCTTTAGGTGTAGTTAATCTCTCAGGCTGTGATGAGGCGTCTAGGACCAACGTAGGAACGCTCCACGGCTGCCTTTAGTTGTGGTGGTTAGTCAGGGTACTGCAATCCAATAGATTCCAACCTCTCGGGTGTATTGCCGTTTTTGCCTGCTCTCCTCAGCTACCAAAACATAACAGAGCCCGACATGTCACCACTAACTTCCATCAGAGAAGCCCGACATGTCACCACTAACTTCCATCAGAGGAAACCAACATGCCACCACTGACTTCCATCAGAGGAGCCCGACATGTCATCACTAACCTCCATCAGAGGAGCCCGACATGTCACCACTAACTTCCATCAGATGAGCCCGACATGTCACCACTAACTTCCATCAGAGGAGCCCGACATGTCACCACTAATGTCCATCAAGGACCAACATGTCACCACTAACTTCCATCAGAGGAGCCCGACATGTCACCACTAACTTCCGTCAGAGGAGCCCGACATGTCACCACTAACGTCCATTAGAGGAGCCCGACATGTCACCACTAACGTCCATCAGAGGAGCCCGACATGTCACCACTAACTTCCATCAGAGGAGACCGACATGTCACCACTAACGTCCATCAGAGACCGACATGTCACCACTAACTTCCATCAGAGCAGCCTGACATGTCACCACTAACTTCCATCAGAGGAGCCCGACATGTCACCACTAACTTCCATCAAAAGGAGATCGACATGTCACAACTAACTTCCATCAGAATAGCCCAACATGTCACCACTAATGTCCATCAGAGACCGACATGTCACCACTAGAGTTGAGCGATACTTTCCGATATCCTAAAGTATCGGAATCGGAATGGTATCGCCGATATCACTAAAATATCGGCGATACCCGATACCGATACCGGAAGTCCCATGTAAGTCTATGGGAACAAAATATCGCAACTAAAAAAACCCCATTCTTTCCTTGTAAACACTAAATATACACACATAGAATACATATATATTATATATATATACATGTCATTGTGACATATATATATACATATATGTATAGTTTATACACTTCTACATAGTAAAATATCCTTTGATTCAATTGCCGGGTAAAGCCGGCTTCAGTGAAAAGACAGAAGCACCCGACATGAAATGACACTTGGTGTACATAGGGTTAACCATGTCTTTTCATGTCGTTTGCTATCTGATTTGCACAAACAATTAAATCAGACTATGTGTGCAAAATTTCACACCTGTAGGGGTTAATTAAAGGTGTAAATTCGTTGTAAAAAAAACGGACTTTTTTGCTACGAATTTACACCTTTAATTAACCCCTACAGGTGTGAAATTTTGCACACATAGTCTGATTTAATTGTTTGTGCAAATTAGATAGCAAAGGACATGAAAAGACATGGTTAACCCTATGTACACCAAGTGTCATTTCATGTCGGGTCACCCGACATGAAATGACACTTGGTGTACATAGGGTTAAACATTTCTTTTCATGTCCTTTGCTATCTAATTTGCACAAACAATTAAATCAGACTATGTGTGCAAAATTTCACACCTGTAGGGGTTAATTAAAGGTGTAAATTCGTTGTAAAAAAAACGGACTTTTTTGCTACGAATTTACACCTTTAATTAACCCCTACAGGTGTGAAATTTTGCACACATAGTCTGATTTAATTGTTTGTGCAAATTAGATAGCAAAGGACATGAAAAGACATGGTTAACCCTATGTACACCAAGTGTCATTTCATGTCGGGTTCTGCATTTTCACAAAAGCAGGCAATTGAATTAGCGGCTATTATACTATGTAGAAGTGTATGAACTACAAATATAAATATATATATATATGTGTCACAAATTCAATGACATGTATATATATATATGAGGTGTAAAATTGCTGAAAAAAAATGCGTGGGCTCCCGCCCTATTTTCGCAACCAGACAAAAGCCAGTGAGTGGGGGCAGATAATAATAGCCCAGAGAGGGACCATTATTTTTGCCCCCCCCGGCTACTAACATCTGCCCCCAGACACCCCAGGAAAGACAAATCTATAATTAGATTCGCCCTTTCTGGCACTTTGCCCGTCTATTCCCATTGCCCTGTAGCGGTGGCGAATGGGTTAATATGGGGTTAAAGCCACCTTGCTATTGAAAGGTGACCTTAAGCCAGGTTAATAATTGAGAGCTGTCAATTAGACAACTATCAATTATTAATCCTATTGCATGAAATAAAAATAAAACACACACACTTTAATTAAAAATCATTTTAATGAAATAAAGACATGTTTTTGACCATCTTTTATTTTACTGCAAAAACCATTTCCTGTAATAAAAATAAAATAAAAAAGCAAAATTATTCTTACCTATCCCATGCACAGTCAGGTCCCACGGTGTAATCCTTCAGAAAGGGTTAATGTTTACTGCAGGGACCGCAGCTAATGCTGCAGCCTCACAGTAAACCCCAAATGAATGAGTTCCTCTCCTGCCTGACAGGAGAGTAAAGGCTGGGTGTCACATAACGATACACCAGCGATCCCGACAACGATATGCACTTGTCAGGATCGCTGGTGTATCGCTACATGATCGCTGCTGAGCTGCCAAACAGGCAGCTCAGGCAGCGATCTGGGACAGCGACACTGCGGGTAACATCGCTTAAGGGCCCGTCTCACATAGCGATATCGCTACCGAGATCGCTGCTGAGTCACTAGTTTTGTGACGCAGCAGCGAGCTCACCAGCGATATCGCTGTGTGTGACATTCAGCGACGATCAGCCCCCTGCCGGGTATCGCTGATCGTCGCAGAAATGTCAGGACCTTTTTTTGATCGCTGGTTTCCCTCTGACAGGCACGCATCGCTGCGTGTGACAGGCGGGAGACCAGCGATCCGCTGGTAACCAAGGTACACAGCGGGTTTCCAGGCACCGCGCAGCGCTTGGAAACCCGCTGTGTACCTTGGATACCAGCTCCCTGCATCAGGGCGCTGGTATCCAAGGTACACAGCGGGTTTCTAGGCACAGCCCCGCGCCTGGAAACGCGCTGTGTACCTTGGTTACCAGCGGATCGCTGGTCTCCCGCCTGTCACACGCAGCGATGTGTGCCTGTCAGCGGGAAACCAGCGATCAAAGGTCCTGACATTTCAGCGACGATCAGCGATACCCGGCAGGGGGGCTGATCGTCGCTGAATGTCACACACAGCGATATCGCTGGTGAGCTCGCTGCTGCGTCACAAAACTAGTGACTCAGCAGCGATCTCGGTAGCGATATCGCTATGTGAGACGGGCCCTTAAGTGGAAAGCTTAATTGATTGCTTTCCACTTTCACTTCAGGTCAGCCAGGGACACAATCAGTGATGTCAGAGGGAACTGATTAACAAAAATAGGGGTTCCCTTCGAAAAAAAAATGGCGTGGGGTCCCCCCTATTTTTGTTAACCAGCCAGATGAAGCAGACCGCTGAGGCCTGGATTTTCAGGCTGTTAAGGAGCCAAGATCCATGGACCTTGCCAGCCTGATAATACCAGGCCACAGCAGTCTGCATATCTTGGCTGATTAACAAAAACAGGGGATCCCCTCGAAAAAAATTGGCATGGGGTCCCCCCTATTTTTGTTAACCAGCCAGATGAAGCAGACCGCTGAGGCCTGGATTTTCAGGCTGTTAAGGAGCCAAGATCCATGGACCTTGCCAGCCTGATAATACCAGGCCACAGCAGTCTGCATATCTTGGCTGATTAACAAAAATAGGGGATCCCCTCGAAAAAAATTGGCGTGGGGTCCCCCCTATTTTTGTTAACCAGCCAGATGAAGCAGACCGCTGAGGCCTGGTTTTTCAGGCTGGTAAGGATCCAATATCCATGGACCTTGCAAGCCTGATAATACCAGGCCACAGCAGTCTGCTTAGCTTGGCTGGTTAACAAAAATAGGGGATCCCCTCGAAAAAAAAAAACGGCGTGGGGATCCCCCCTATTTTTGTTAACCAGCCAAGTAAAATGCAGACTGCTGCGGCCTGGTATTAAAAGACTGTCAAGGCCCATGGATTTTGGCCCTCAACAGCCTGATAATACCAGGCTACAGCAGCCCCACATTTGGCGCATCAAAAGATGTGCCAATTGTGGCACTTTACCCGGCTCTTCCCACTTGCCCTGTAGCGGTGGCAAGCGGGGTAATAAGGGGTTATTGTCACCGTTGATTGCACAGTGACAATAAGCCCGGTTAATAATGGAGAGGTGTCAATAAGACACCGATCCATTATTAATCCCAAAGTTATTAAATGTATAAAAAAAAGACAAAGCAAGAAAAAAGTATTTTAATGAAATAAAAGAGACAACACAGTTTTCATTAATTTTATTACTCTCTCATTCCTGCGACGCCATCGATCTCCTGTAAAAAAAGAAAAAAAACAAACCAACAGTATACCACCTGTCCGACGCAGTCCATAGTAACGATTGTCCCACGACGATCCAACTCTGCTACATCGCAATGACAGGCAGAGCCTGTCATCGCGACTCAGCACAGCTGATTACCTGCTTCTCCGGCGGTGACGTCATCGGACTGACTGCTTTACGGCCGGGATTACCCAGCAGTCACTGCAGTTATCGCGAGAAACTGCATGTGACCGCCGGGGAAAGAAGATTGCGGCCATGAAGCAGTGCAGGACGTGACCGCCGGAGATCTTCTGCCGGGTAAGTGCCGCTGACTCCTGACAGACCCGACCGACGGACACTGACAGTGACAGTGACATCCCGATTCCAGTATCCGATAAGACGAAAATATCGGAACTCGGAATCGGAATTCCGATACAGCTAATATCGGCCGATACCCGATATTTGCAGTATCGGAATGCTCAACACTAGTCACCACTAACTTCCATCAGAGGAGACAGACATGTCACCACTAACTTCCATCAGAGGAAACCAACATGTCATCACTAACGTTCATCAGAGGAGACCGACATGTCACCTCTAACTTCCATCAGAGGAGCCCGACATGTCACCACTAACTTCCATCAGAGGAGCCCGACATGTCACCACTAACTTCCATCAGAGGAGGCCGACATGGCACCACTAAAATCCATCAGAGGAGCCCGACATGTCACCACTAACGTCCATCAGAGGAAACCAACATCTCACCACTAACTTCCATCAGAGGAGCCCGAAATGTCACCACTAACTTCCATCAGAGGAGACCGACATGTCACCACTAACGTCCATCAGAGGAAACCAACATGTCACCACTAACTTCCATCAGAGGAGCCCGAAATGTCACCACTAACTTCCATCAGAGGAGACCGACATGTCACCATAACGTCCATCAGAGGAGACCTACATGTCACCACTAGCTTCCATAAGACCGACATGAAAACGAGAGCCCGACATGTCACCACTAACTTCCATCAGAGGAAACCAACATGTCACCACTGACTTCCATCAGAGGAGCCCGACATATCATCACTAAGCTCCATCAGAGGAGCCCGACATGTCACCACTAACTTCCATCAGATGAGCCCGACATGTCACCACTAACTTCCATCAGAGGAGCCCGACATGTCACCACTAACGTCCATCAGACCGACATGTCACCACTAACTTCCATCAGAGGAGACGACATGTCACCACTAACTTCCATCAGAGGAGCCCGACATGTCACTACTAACGTCCATCAGAGGAGCCCGACATGTCACCACTAACGTCCATCAGACCGACATGTCACCACTAACTTCCATCAGAGGAGACGACATGTCACCACTAACTTCCATCAGAGGAGCCCGACATGTCACTACTAACGTCCATCAGAGGAGACCGACATGTCACCACTAACGTCCATCAGAGACCGACATGTCACCACTAACTTCCATCAGAGGAGTCCGACATGTCACCACTAACTTCCGTCAGAGGAGCCCGACATGTCACAACTAACGTCCATCAGAGGAGACCGACATGTCACCACTAACGTCCATCAGAGGAGACCGACATGTCACCACTAAGGTCCATCAGAGACCGACATGTCACCACTAACTTCCATCAGAGGAAATCAACATGTCATCACTAACCTCCATCAGAGGAGCCCGACATGTCACCACTAACCTCCATCAGAGGAGCCCGACATGTCACCACTAACTTCCATCAGAGGAGCCCGACATGTCACCACTAACTTCCATCAGAGGAGCCCGACATGTCACCACTAACTTCTATCAGAGGAGCCCGACATGTCACCACTAACTTCCTTCAGAGGAGCCCGACATGTCACCACTAACTTCTATCAAAGGAGCCCGACATGTCACCACTAACGTCCATCAGAGGAAACCAACATGTCACCACTAACTTCCATCAGAGGAGCCCGAAATGTCACCACTAACTTCCATCAGAGGAGACCGACATGTCACCACTAACGTCCATCAGAGGAAACCAACATGTCACCACTAACTTCCATCAGAGGAGCCCGAAATGTCACCACTAACTTCCATCAGAGGAGACCGACATGTCACCACTAACGTCCATCAGAGGAGACCTACATGTCACCACTAGCATCCATCAGAGGAGCCCGACATGTCACCACTAACTTCCATCAGAGGAAACCAACATGTCACCACTGACTTCCATCAGAGGAGCCGACATATCATCACTAAGCTCCATCAGAGGCGCCCGACATGTCACCACTAACTTCCATCAGATGAGCCCGACATGTCACCACTAACTTCCATCAGAGGAGCCCGACATGTCACCACTAACGTCCATCAGAGACCAACATGTCACCACTAACTTCCATCAGAGGAGACCGACATGTCACCACTAACTTCCATCAGAGGAGCCCGACATGTCACAACTAACGTCCATCAGAGGAGACCGACATGTCACCACTAACGTCCATCAGAGGAGACCGACATGTCACCACTAACGTCCATCAGAGACCGACATGTCACCACTAACTTCCATCAGAGGAGACAGACATGTCACCACTAACTTCCATCAGAGGAAACCAACATGTCATCACTAACGTCCATCAGAGGAGACCGACATGTCACCACTAACTTCCATCAGAGGAGCCCGACATGTCACCACTAACTTCCATCAGAGGAGCCCGACATGTCACCACTAACTTCCATCAGAGGAGCCCGACATGTCACCACTAACTTCCATCAGAGGAAACCAACATGTCATCACTAACTTCCATTAGAGGAGCCCGACATGTCATCACTAACCTCCATCAGAGGAGCCCGACATGTCACCACTAACCTCCATCAGAGGAGCCCGACATGTCACCACTAACTTCCATCAGAGGAGCCCGACATGTCACCACTAACTTCCATCAGATGAGCCCGACATGTCACCACTAACTTCTATCAGAGGAGCCCGACATGTTCCTGACTTTTTGATTGATTTTTCTGATGTGTTTAGCGAAAGAAAATCTGCATCCTTACCTCCCCATAGGAGCTATGACTGCGCTATTGAATTAGTGCCTGGTAGTAAATTCCCTAAAGGTCGCCTTTTTAACTTGTCTGTACCTGAACATGACGCTATGCGGTCTTATATCAAGGAGTCATTGGAGAAGGGTCATATCAGACCATCCTCTTCACCCTTAGGTGCCGTTTTTTTCTTTGTGGCCAAAAAGGATGGTTCATTAAGGCCGTGTATTGATTATCGTCTCTTGAACAATATTACTGTGAAATATCAATATCCGTTACCCTTGATCTCTGATCTGTTTTCCAGGGTGAAAAACGCTACTTGGTTTACCAAGCTTGACCTCAGGGGGGCATACAACCTTATTCGCATTAAGCACGGGGATGAATGGAAGACGGCATTTAATACCCCTGAAGGGCATTTTGAGTACCTAGTGATGCCCTTTGGGCTCACTAATGCTCCTTCTGTCTTCCAGTCCTTCATGAATGACATTTTCAGGGATTTTGTGGATAAATTTCTGATTGTTTATTTGGATGATATCTTGATTTTTTCCAATGACTGGGACTCTCATGTAAAACATGTTCGGACTGTGTTCGATTTTGAGAGAGAATGCTCTGTATGTGAAGGGATCAAAGTGTCTTTTTGGCGTTCAGAGGATCTCATTTCTGGGATTCATTTTGTCCCCATCTGTTATTCAAATGGACCCGGTCAAAGTTCAGGCCATCTGTGATTAGGTCCAACCTACTTCATTAAAGGCTCTTCAAAGATTCTTGGGTTTTGCCAATTTTTATCGTAAATTTATTGGTAATTTCTCTGTTATTGTTAAACCATTAACTGATTTGACTAAGAAGGGTTCTGATGTGGTGAATTGGCCTCCTGAGGCAGTCTCTGCATTTCAGGAACTTAAGCAGAGATTCACTTCTGCTCCTGTTCTACGGCAGCCTGATGTTTCTCTACCATTTCAGGTGGAGGTGGATGCCTCTGAAATTGGGGCAGGTGCCGTTTTGTCCCAAAGAGATCCAGAGACCTCTAAAAGTAACCCTTGTGCCTTTTTCTCTCGAAAATTTTCTCCCACTGAACGTAATTATGACGTGGGTAATCGGGAGTTATTAGCCATGAAGTGGGCTTTTGAAGAGTGGAGACATTGGCTGGAGGGAGCCAAACATCAGGTGGTGGTCCTTACGGACCATAAGAATCTAGTTTATCTGGAATCTGCCAAGCGACTTAATCCTAGACAGGCCAGGTGGGCCTTGTTTTTCACACGTTTTAATTTTGTGGTTTCATTTCTTCCTGGCACTAAAAATGTTAAGGCGGATGCCCTCTCGAGGAGTTTCCTGGCAGACTCTCCTGAGTTATCTGATCCTTCTGTTATTTTGAAAGAGGGTGTAGTTCTTTCCGCCATCTCGCCCAATTTGAGACTGGCTCTGGAGGGGTGTCAGGAGGATAAGCCCGAGCGCTGCCCTGTTGGGAAATTGTTTGTCCCGGACCAGTGGAAAAAGAGTGTAATGTCTGAGATTCATTGTTCCGCGTTGGCCGGTCATCCCGGAATTTTTGGTACCAGAGACTTGGTTAGTCGGTCCTTTTGGTGGTCTACCTTGTCTCGTGATGTCAGGGAGTTTGTGCAGTCCTGCGGGACTTGCTCTCGCTCCAAGCCTTGCTCTCGTTCTAGTGGTTTGTTGATGCCATTACCTGTGCCCAAGAGACCATGGACCCATATCTCTATGGATTTCATTTCCGACCTCCCTGTTTCTCAGAGAATGACCGTCATCTGGGTGATTTGCGATAGGTTTTCCAAGATGACACATCTTGTGCCATTACCTAAGTTGCCTTCCTCCTCTGAATTGGTGCCTTTGTTCCTTCAGCACGTGGTTCGTTTACACGGCATTCCTGAGAACATTGTGTCTGACAGAGGAGTCCAGTTTATTTCCAGATTTTGGAGGACCTTTTGTTCTAAAATTGGTGTTCAATTGTCTTTCTCCTCGGCGTTTCATCCTCAGACCAATGGTCAAACTGAGAGAACAAACCAGACATTGGAGACTTATCTAAGATGCTTTGTGTCTGCTGATCAGGATGACTGGGTCTCTTTTTTGCCTTTGGCTGAGTTTGCTCTTAATAATAGGGCTAGCTCTGCCACTTTGATGTCTCCATTTTTCTGTAATTCTGGGTTTCACCCTCGATTTTCTTCAGGACAGACGGAGGCTTCTGTCTGTCCAGGTGTTGACTCTGCTGTGGAGCGTATGCAACAGATTTGGGACCAGGTAGTGGAGAGGTTGTCCCTCTCTCAGGAGAGGGCCCAGCGGTTTGCTAACCGGCATAGGACTGATGGTCCTCGGTTTAAAGTGGGGGACTTGGTCTGGTTGTCCTCAAGAAATATTCCTATGAGAGTGGCATCTCCTAAATTTAAGCCTAGGTTCATTGGACCTTATAAGATCATGGAGATTCTTAATCCTGTTTCTTTTCGTTTGCTTCTTCCAGGGACATTTAAGATCCATAACGTGTTCCACAAGTTCTTGTTGAAAAGGTTTGTTGAGCCAGTGGTTCCTACTACTGTGCCTCCTGACCCTGTTTTGGTTGAGGGCAATCTGGAGTATGTGGTTGAGAAAATATTGAATTCTCGTTTTTCTAGACGGAAACTCCAGTATTTGGTTAAATGGAGAGGTTATGGTCAGGAAGACAATTCTTGGGTGTTTGCTTCGGACATCCATGCTAGGAGACTCATCCGTGCTTATCATAGAACTCATCCTGACCGACCTGGTTGCTCAAATGAGGGTTCGGTGACCCCTCCTCAAGGGGTATGCTTGTGAATAGGCTGGAAATGAGTTCTGAGCAGAAGCTCCCTCTGGTGTTTACAAACGGTACTGGACTGTCCAGTGAAGATTGTGAGGATTGGGAATCAGGTGTTACTGACTGGTCTTATTTAAGGGAGTCGCCTTCCCATCAGGGTTGCCGGTGATCAATTGTTCTGGTCTCAATCCTTGATTCCTGTTTCCTTGGTAGCCTGCTGTGTCGTGTCTGAATCTCCTGCTTACAGATAAGACATTTTCTTCTTTTTGTTTTTGTGCTTGATTTTTGCATTTTGTCCTGCACTTCTGTGGGGGCCTTCAGGGTCCCTTCTGGGGGCTTTTGCCCTCTCAGTTCAGTTCAGCCTCTGATGTTTGTACATTTGCTTTTTCTAGTTTTTTCAGTGGCTGCTGTTTTGTTTTTGGTTACACCAGAGAACTAATTTAGGTGGTAGAGGTCGTGTGATCTCAGGTGTTTTTGAAATTAGTAGAGTTGGTGCTTTTCAGGGTTTTTTGGGATTGCAGTAAGTGCCCTTCCTATCCTTTTCTATTTAGTAAGTTTGGGCCCACGTTTGCTCATACTATTTTCTGTCTGTGTCAGTATTTCTTCTTGTCTAACCGCCATTACATGTTTGGGGGCTTTCTATGTTCTTTGGGGATCTGCTCCGGGGCAGATAGCTTTCCTCTTTCTATCTTTAGGTGTAGTTAGTTTCTCAGGCTGTGACGAGGCGTCTAGGACCAACGTAGGAACGCTCCATGGCTGCCTCTAGTTGTGGTGGTTAGTCAGGGTACTGCAATCTCATAGTTTCCAACTGCTCTGGTGTATTTCCTTTTTTGCCTGCTCTCCTCAGCTACCAAATCATAACAGTCACCACTAACTTCCATCAGAGGAAACCAACATGTCATCACTAACTTCCATCAGAGGAGCCCGACATGTCATCACTAACCTCCATCAGAGGAGCCCGACATGTCACCACTAACCTCCATCAGAGGAGCCCGATATGTCACCACTAACTTCCATCAGAGGAGCCCGACATGTCACCACTAACTTCCATCAGAGGAGCCCGACATGTCACCACTAACTTCTATCAGAGGAGCCCGACATGTCACCACTAACTTCCATCAGAGGAAACCAACATGTCATGACTAACGTCCATCAGAATAGCCCGACATGTCACCACTAACGTCTATCAGAGGAGCCCGACATGTCACCACTAACTTCCATCAGAGGAGCCCGACATGTCACCACTAACTTCCATCAGAATAGCCCGACATGTCACTACTAACGTCCATCAGAGACCGACAAGTCACCACTAACTTCCATCATAGGAAACCAACATGTCATCACTAACTTCCATTAGAGGAGACCGACATGTCACCACTAACTTCCATCAGAGGAGCCCGACATGTCACCACTAACATCCATCAGAGAAGCCTGACATGTCACCACTAACTTCCATCAGAGGAGCCCGACATGTCACCACTAACATCCATCAGAGGAGCCTGACATGTCACCACTAACTTCCATCAGAGGAGCCCGACATGTCACCACTAACCTCCATCAGAGGAGCCCGACATGTCACCACTGACTTCCATCAGAGGAGCCCGACATATCATCACTAAGCTCCATCAGAGGAGCACGACATCTCACCACTAACTTCCATCAGAATAGCCCGACATGTCACCACTAACATCTATCAGAGGAGACCGACATGTCACCACTAACTTCCAACAGAGGAACCCGACATGTCACCACTAACTTTTATCAGAGGAGCCCGACATGTCACCACTAACTTCCATCAGAGGAAACCAACATGTCATCACTAACTTCCATCAGAGGAGCCCGACATGTCATCACTAACCTCCATCAGAGGAGCCCGATATGTCACCACTAACCTCCATCAGAGGAGCCCGACATGTCACCACTAACTTCCATCAGAGGAGCCCGACATGTCACCACTAACTTCCATCAGAGGAGCCCGACATGTCACCACTAACTTCCATCAGAGGAAACCAACATGTCATGACTAACGTCTATCAGAATAGCCCGACATGTCACCACTAACGTCTATCAGAGGAGCCCGACATGTCACCACTAACTTCCATCAGAGGAGCCCGACATGTCACCACTAACTTCCATCAGAGGAGACCGACATGTCACCACTAACTTCCATCAGAATAGCCCGACATGTCACTACTAACGTCCATCAGAGGAGCCCGACATGTCACCACTGACTTCCATCAGAGACCGACATGTCACCACTAACTTCCATCAGAGGAGCCCGACATGTCACCACTAACTTCCGTCAGAGGAGCCCGACATGTCACCACTAACGTCCATCAGAGGAGACCGACATGTCACCACTAAGGTCCATCAGAGACCGACATGTCACCACTAACTTCCATCAGAGGAGACAGACATGTCACCACTAACTTCCATCAGAGGAAATCAACATGTCACCACTAACGTCCATCAGAGGAGACCGACATGTCACCACTAACGTCCATCAGAGGAGACCGACATGTCACCACTAAGGTCCATCAGAGACCGACATGTCACCACTAACTTCCATCAGAGGAGACAGACATGTCACCACTAACTTCCATCAGAGGAGACAGACATGTCACCACTAACTTCCATCAGAGGAAATCAACATGTCATCACTAACGTCCATCAGAGGAGACCGACATGTCACCACTAAGTTCCATCAGAGGAGCCCGACATGTCACCACTAACTTCCATCAGAGGAGCCCGACATGTCACCACTAACTTCCATCAGAGGAAACCAACATGTCATCACTAGAGTTGAGCGATACTTTCCGATATCCAAAAGTATCGGAATCGGAATGGTATCGCCGATACCCCAAAAATATCGGCGATACCCGATACCGGAAATCCAATGTAAGTCTATGGGAACAAAATATAGGAATTAAAAAAAGCCCATTCTTGCCTTGTTGGTTAATTGTACATGAAGGAAAACAACAAAGAGTAATGTAGAATGTATTGGGGGAGGTTGAGGAGACATTAAATAAAGGCATAGATGTTTAACCCAATCAAATGGAATAGCATTAATATTTTTTTTTTTAAAGATGTTCGGATTGACGAAGAAATTGACAATGTTGTTAACGTTTTTTTCTATTTTGGCAAATATGTATATTTCACAACTTCCATGCTCTTCACCTTTTTAACTTTTGACACACTTTCTCCTTCATAATCTTCAGCAGCATCATCTTTTTCATCAAATTATTCTTCATCTTCACCTTCTTTATCTTCTTCTTAAACTTCTTGCTATTCATCTTTTTGTTAACATTACTCATATTGTTCTTATTAAACTATTATTCTTCATATTCTACTTCATCTTCTTCATCATATTCTTATTTTGGACAGAGATTCCTGTACTTGTAATCTGTAAAAGTATGAATTTTTCATCCTTGCGTTCTTGCTGTCACAAAAGTTTTAAATTACAACAGTATTTGTCCGTGTTGAGTTTAGCCTGCAGCAGCAGTCATTTTCCAGGGGCATGTCTGGTTGCGCAAGGCTTTATCCGGCAACGCTACCTTCCTTGTGTCATGGGTAGGGTAGCGTGTGTCTATTATATGACTCTCTCTAAAATGTGACGTTACGCAGCCTTATTCTGCCCTAGGGACGCCAAAAATACGACAGCAGTAATCATTTACTGTATAAAACTCCACCTATGAGCAACAAAACAAGCACGTTCCCTCTTCTGTTTCCTGCGCTGACATGTGAGGAGGGAGTTTGGAGATGCTCCTGAATTCCTCCCAGGTATCCAAGCATATCGGGCCCATAGGAGAGCAGTAAAACCACCCCCCGGGAACACGGACACCTTTTACATTCGTGGGGACATAATTTATGGAGCGCTACTTGCTACGGAGTTCACAACAGACCCCGAACGGTTTACCTATTCAACTGAAGCAGAAGGACAAGATGGCGCATGGAGGAGACAAAGAGGAAAGAGGCGCGATGCTGAGCACTGCCATAGACATGCAGCAAGAGCTATTATCAGAAGCACCATGTGACCTGAGAGTTCCTCAGGAATTTGATTCGCAGAAAATGGCTGAAGAGAGGTCAAAGCCCTTCTCTTACCAGACATTCAGAAGCTGCTGGAGTCGGCATTGCAATCGTCATTGTCTTCCATACAAAAGTCTGTACACCTGAATACCATTGCAATTACCAAGCTGCAACAGGATGTGGCGCTGCTACAACAGGAGAAGCAACTTAGCCAAGACAGAGAACAGAACCTTCAGCAGAAGTTACAAAATTTGATAGACAAAACAGAGGACTTGGAAAATCGCTCGAGACAAAGCAATTTACGTCTCGTCGGACTGCCTGAATTGTTTAAATCAGCAGACTTACAATCCATCTGTGAGAATGATCTAACGAAAATATTGTGACTTAACTACTACTGTCGTGTGTAACGTGCACATCGTGTGGGACCGCCGCAAAACAACAACAGGCGAGGGGAGGCATCGAAACCAACGATGTACAGACCACGGCAAGTAATAATTAAGCTGTTACATTATAACGACAAAGTTTCATTGTTACGGCCATTCAGAGAAGCGAGCGCCCAGTGCTACTCCATGGCTATGAGATTCTGCTCTTTGATGACTTCTCAGTATCGGTGTCCAAGAAGAGGAGGGCGTTCACTTTAATTTGCACAACGTTGTTTGAGCGAGATGTTCGCTTTCAACTACTGTTCCCAGCGCGTTAGCGGTTCCAAAGATCTGACGGGACATATGTCATTAATGACACACCAGAACAAGCCGAAGCAGCCTTGGAACGAAATCAACAAAGTGATAGGGAAGTACAGCGACGCAGTTCCAGGTTCTCCCCACGCAGACGACAACAAGATGGCAGTTCATGAAGGAGATCAGGAAAGATGAAAGAGATTCTCTCCACGTTAAATGACATATGAGTAGTGTTGAGCATTCCGATACCGCAAGTATCGGGTATCGGCCGATATTCGCGTTATCGGAATTCCGATACTTAATTCCGATACTTTTTCCATATCGTATACCGGAATCGGAAGTTCCCATAATTCTTTGAGAGGCAATGTGATTTTAGTCAGCCAATGAGGAATCCTACGAAGTGTGGGCACATCCTGTAATGATGCGGTCATCTTAACTAATGGCATGGCTGTGATTGGCTGCTGAAATGATGTCAGAATGCACTATAAAAGGCGCCGCAGCCATTTTAGCGTCACTGTGCTGTGAACTCAGTTAGGGACAGAACGCTGCTGTGCTGACTCTGAGGGACAGTTAGATATTGCGATTTTGTGTACTACTGTGCTTGAGGCAGGCTAGTTTACCAACCGCTGTGTAAAGCTTCATTTTGCCAGTGTTGTTTTAACAGCTCTGTGCAAGGTGTGTGTGTGACAGTGCAGGTGACGCTGCAGTTTGCTCTGCATCCACCGCTGTTTGTAGGCATCTGCACGTGTCACTTTTTTTTTTTTTTTTTTTTATTTTATTTAGTGGAATTGGTGCAGCTCCATTATATTAGAAAAAAATCAAATCTATTAGTGTGACGTGCTTCCATCCGTATACAATACATTGGTTGCAAACACTATAGAAGTACAGAAAGGAGCTTTTCACAGATTGTGGACAGTTGTGTTTCAGTGTTCACTTCAGTCTGTGTTTTTTACTTTTTTTAGTGCAGATCACGCTCCAGTTACATGTTCAAGCACTGCTGCTTGTACTCTGCTGAGCGTGTCTCAGTGGCTCATCCTTTTCATTTATCTCCAATTGGTTCTGCTACATTCCATTTAAAATAAATCTAATCTATTAGTGTGACGCGCTTCCATCCGTATACAATACATTGGTTGCAAACACTATAGAAGTACAGAAAGGAGCTTTTCACAGATTGTGGACAGTTGTGTTTCAGTGTTCACTTCAGTCTGTGTTTTTTACTTTTTTGAGTGCAGATCACGCTCCAGTTACATGTTCAAGCACTGCTGCTTGTACTCTGCTGAGCGTGTCTCAGTGGCTCATCCTTTTCATTTATCTCCAATTGGTTCTGCTACATTCCATTTAAAATAAATCTAATCTATTAGTGTGACGCGCTTCCATCTGTATACAATACATTGGTTGCAAACACTATAGAAGTACAGAAAGGAGCTTTTCACAGATTGTGGACAGTTGTGTTTCAGTGTTCACTTCAGTCTGTGTTTTTTACTTTTTTTAGTGCAGATCACGCTCCAGTTACATGTTCAAGCACTGCTGCTTATACTCTGCTGAGCGTGTCTCAGTGGCTCATCCTTTTCATTTATCTCCAATTGGTTCTGCTACATTCCATTTAAAATAAATCTAATCTATTAGTGTGACGCGCTTCCATCCGTATACAATACATTAGTTGCAAACAATATAGAAGTACACAAACAGGCCTTTCACAGCTACTGAACATGGGTTTTTAATTTTTAACTAAAATATGTATTTTTTCAAATGACACAAATATAAGTAATGTTGAAGAGGAATAGTCCTACATCCATTGTTTGCACAATATTACAGGTGTACATCATGTCCCTTAATCAACAATGTATTATTATATTTACTTGTATGCTTTTATTTAAAAGCCAAGAACACAGAAGGATAACCTTCGCACTGCAGCTGTTGTCAAAGTTCAACCCACATTATGCACTTCCAACATTGCAGCATTTGAGGCATGATGTGAGTTGGATTGGTCAAAGTTATGGAGTGAGAAGGTTCACCATCAGTACCCTATAGCATAAGTATGCTTTTGTGTTAGCATTTGTGTTAGACATGTGGATATCTGCCATAATATGTCACAATTATTTAGTTACAGATTTGTTACCAACACTAATCATTGAATGGTTTTAAATTTGACGTTTCACTTGTTTACAGCTTAGAAATAAGGGTGTAGCCTGATATCTATGTGTAGCACTAGCCACTTTAACATGTCATGTTTTTTTAAACATGTGTAGCTAGGTAGCAGTAATTTTTGCCGGACACACAGCAGGGGAACAGCAGGCGTTACTGAACCCCACTATCACTATAGCTTGTGTATTGGTCTGTGGACACGACACTTCTGAGCAGCAACTGGCAGTGTTGTAGCCCAGGGAGTATAGCTCAGGTGGTAGAAAGATGAACATAACAGGAGACATGGAAAACGTTGTCAACCAGTTAGTTAATCTGAAACCGGACAGGCAAATTCAGGCGAGATCCATGCCTAGTTCATTTTCAGAAAAGTAAGCCGTTCTACATTATCGTAGGATAGTCGCATGCAACGGTCTGTTAGTACACCACCTGCAGCAGTAAAGACGCGCTCCGATAATACACTGCCAGCAGATCAAGCCAGCACCTCCAATGCATACTGGCTAAGCTCTGGCCATGTATCCAGCTTAGAGACACAAAACTTGAATGGGGAAGAGCCATCTGGGAGTACACTGAGAGGGCAAGACATGTAGTCTGTCACCATCTTACGGAAATGTTGCCTCCTGCTGACTGGAGCCGTCTCGGATGGTGTAGACATTGGTGGCGCTGCCACAAAACTTCGACACATTTGGAACATACTGTTCTTGCCCTGTGCAGAGGCGCTGCTTGTGCTCCCTCTTGTTGCAGAGCTGTCTCCACTGCCTCGACGCACAGAGCTGCTTTGTAAATCAGTAGCAGCAGCAGTGCTCTCGGCTGGAATGGAGAACATTATGGATTGCACCAGTGTGTCTTGGTACTTCCGCATTTCACGCTCCCGGTTCAACGGTGTGATGAGGCTTTGTAAGTTGTCCCGGTAGCGAGGGTCTAGGAGGGTGTACACCCAATAATCAGACGTGGTGTGAATGTGTTCGATGCGGCGGTCTTTCTCAGCCACTGCAGCATGAAATCAACCATGTGCTGCAGACTCCCAACTGGCCAAGAAACGTTGTCCCCTGCAAGAGGCGTCATCTCCGCCTGCTGTGCATCACCCCACCCTTGGTCTACATACTGACTAGAGCATTGTCTACCTCCCTCTGGAGCGATGTCTTCCTCCTCCATTGACTCCTCCTCATCCTCCTCACAAAGTCCTTCAAATACATATAAATTTACAAAATTTAAAACTCAAAATTTAAAAACTTTGTATCATAATTCTGTAACATCAGTTTATGGAAACACAATAGCATTACAAAAGGATAGACAAAAAATGTACATTATGTGCTTTGTAAATACATTAAAAGTTTGTAATGGTTATGAAAATATAGACAGCGACTCTGGAGGTTCAATTGTTGATACAGCATGGTACTTTGAAAGTCCTCCAGCCCTTTGTGAGGAACCACGTTGCGCTGACTGTCCAGAAGGTGATGGAATTTGTGACTCCTCATCCTCCACCTCTTCCAAAACCTCATGCCTTAGTGCTTGCAGTGTTTTTTGAAGCAGGCAGATAAGGGGGACAGTCAGGCTGACTAGTGCATCATCTGCACTCGCCATCCGCGTTGACTCATCAAACGCACGCAAAACGTGGCAGATATCCTTCATAGAGTTATTCGCCACTCATTACACTGGCAGTGGCTGCCCATTCATTATAGGATCCAATTCTAATTACTGGTTCTCACCAACATAGCTCTCCACAGCGCAGCACCCCCCTACATCTCCTCCCTTATTTATATTTATCGGCCTAACCGACTGCTGCACTCTGCAAACGACCTTCGACTAACCTCTGCACTAATCCGTACCTCCCACTCCCAACTCCAAGACTTCACCCGCGCTGCGCCAATCCTCTGGAATGCTCTACCCCAAGAAATTAGGACTATCCGCAATTTGGATGGTTTCAGGCGCTCCCTCAAAACACATTTGTTCACAGTGGCCTATCACATTCACTAATCAAAGTCATTCTATGTGTAATTCTGTGTGTGTAGCCCATTCACTATCTCCATGCATCCCTC
The DNA here is from genome assembly GCA_033576555.1 of Oophaga sylvatica. NCBI lineage: Eukaryota > Metazoa > Chordata > Amphibia > Anura > Dendrobatidae > Oophaga > Oophaga sylvatica. The sequence continues at coordinate 301,016,546 of JARQOD010000003.1, read as the reverse complement.
ACTTCCTTAAAATGGCTGGACCATCATTGTAAAAACACCATTGTATATAAACACCTGTACTTTGTATCTCCCACACCTCATTGTAGATTGTAAGCTTTCACCAGCAGGGGCGGCTGATTTTGCTTTAATTATTGTATTGTTAACGTTGTTACTTATGACTCGTGTTTTGAAACTGTTAAACTGTAAAGCACTGCGGAATATTATGGCGCTATATAAATAAATAATATTATTATTCTTATTATAGAGGCCCACTCAGTAGTGGTGAAGTGTGAACGCCGCAAATTGCGAGTTGACTGCGCCTGATGCAGCTGATACTCCATTACTGTTGGCTGCTGCTCACACAACCGCTCCAACATATGTAACGAGGAATTCCACCTGGTGGGTACGTCACATATAATGCGATGTTCATGAAGGTGAAATCTGCGTTGCAGAGCTGCAATCAGCGATCTGGCCATGCTGGAACGTCGCAAGTGAGCGCACTCTAGGCGGACCTTGTGCAGCAGTGCATCAAGATCCGGATAGTCCCTCAAAAAACTCTGCACGACCAAGTTGAGCACATATGACAGACATGGTATGTGACTGAGGTTGCCAAGGCCCAGAGCTGACACCAGATTTCGGCCATTGTCACACACTACCAAGCCTGCCTGTAGATTCTCTTCCAAAAACCACACGTCGCTCTCCTGCTTTATGGCATTACAGAGCTCCTGCGCTGTGTGGCTAAGATTCCCCATGGAAATTAATTTCAGGATGGCCTGTTGACATTTGGACACGGCTGTGCTCATATCGGTCGCAACAGGTAAACGTTCACGGGTCCATGTGGAGGTAGACCGTGACGGCTCCTGCAGCGATGATTCTGAGGAACTGGAATAGGAGGAGGAATCAATGTGTACAGACTTGATTCCTGCAATCCTTGGAGTTGGCAGAACACGTACAGCGCCACTCGCAAGATCAGTACCCGGCTGCACAACATTGACCCAATGGGCAGTGAGGGAAAGGTATTGTCCCTGGCCATGGGTGTTAGAACCCTCTTGTTAGGTTTTGTTTCAGTTTGCTGGTCACATGACCTTTTTTCCCTATTTAGTCTGGCTCCGCCCTTCTGGCTTTGCTTGACTTCATTGTATTATCTACTGTTAAGCTAGCCGGGTGCTTAGGTGCCTTAATCTGTGAGTTTTGCTTGATGTTAGGATCACAAAGTATTTATTTTTCTGTTTAATTATCCATGCTACAATTTATGTTAGGAGGTGTCCACCTTTTCTCCCAGTCCCTAGATCTTGTAGGGATTACTCCCTCGCAACTATAGGTCTTCGTTCACACTAGATGAGGACTTTAGCGGGTCTGGTCGCAGGATCAGGTTCCCTGTTACATCGTAGGGATTCAGCTTAGTTGTATTGTAGGGACAGAATTCCCTTCTTTCCTTACTGGTTGTAGCAGATCATAACAATGGGTACTGGTCCACGCATCGGTGGTCAGGTGGACCTTGCTACTGAGGGCTTTTAGTAGCGCATGTTTAATTTTTCCCTCAACATGCTTTTGCAGACCAGGGACGGCTTGCCTGCTGAAATGAAATCGGCTTGGCACATTGTATTGTGGGATTGACAATGATATTCAGTTACGGAAACTGTCTGTCTCCACCAGCCTGAATCACAGCATTTCAAGGGACAGGAGTTTTGCAATGCCAGCATTCAGAGCCTGTGCTCGTGCATGGTTTGCGGAGTATGGCCGTCTTTTATCCCATGCCTGTGCTACCGCTGGCTGTTTTGTGGCCTGGGAGTGTGAGGATGACAGGGAACTTGCTGCTGTGTGTGGAATAACAGTTTGTCTCTGGACAACAGTGGCCGAGGTTCTTCCATGGCGATCCTATGAGGAAGCATAACCAGCTGTGTGTGAGCTCGATGAAGAGGCTTCAACACAACCTGAAGATGTAGGTGCTGCTGTAGGTTGGCCTACATCTCCAGTGTGTCTTTGTAACTCAACTACGTGCTTTGTCCGCACATGTTTCCACATATTTGTGGTATTGAGGTGACTGACACTTTTAGCTATTTTTAATTTTTGATTACACAGCTTGCATTTCACATAGCAAATATCATGTGCAAGTGTGTGAAAAAAGGACCACGCAGTGCAAGTCCTGGGAGCGCACGTTTTGACTTTTGGAAGACAACTGCTCCGAACAGGTGCCAAACTGGAGGCTACAGGCAACCGAGTCTGCAGCCTAAGGCTATGGTTCCACGGTCCGGAACCATAGCGCTTTGGACGGAGCGGAAATTCCGCTCCGTCTAAGCCCCGCCCCCTTTCTGACGCGCGATCTTTCCGGAGGTGTTCAGGACACCTCCGAACACCTCCGGAAAGAACGCAGGGCTACATAGCCCTGTGTAATATTCTGTTGCGGCGACGCACCGTCGCCGCAATACGCGAGGACATGCTGCGGTCTAAAAGACGCGCCGCATGTCCGTTTACGCAGGTCTGCCACCTGCGTATTGTTACGCATAGTGGAGACGGGATTTCTTGAAATCCCCTCCACTATGCTGTAACATCTGGACGCTGCGTGTTTGGCGCTGCGCCAGCGCACAGCGCCAAACACGCAGCGTTTCCTGACCGTGGAAACTCACCCTTACTCTCCCTCCTGTTTGTACCGTTGGGGCAATGTCTTCCTCTATCTTCCTTCTATCACTAACCATTTCTCTAGGCCTCTCCCAGCTTTCAACCAAAGTACTGGTTCTCACCCACAAAGCTCTCCACAGTGCAGCACCCCTCCTACATCTCCTCCCTCATTTCTATCTATCGGCCTAACCGACTGCTGCGCTCTGCAAACGACTTTCGACTAACCTCTGCACTAATACGTACCTCCCACTCCCGACTCCAAGACTTCTCCTGCTCTACGCCAATCCTCTGGAATGCTGTACCCCAAGAAATTAGGACTATCCACAATTTGCATGGTTTCAGGCGCTCCCTCAAAACACATTTGTTCAGAGCGGCCTATCACATTCACTAATCAAAGTCATTCTATGTATTCTGTGTAAGTGTGTGTGTGTCTCTAGCCCATTCACTATCTCCATCCCTCAGTCCCTTAAGATGGCTGGAACATCATTGTAAATGCACCATTGTATATAAACACCTATACTTTGTATCTCCCCCATCTCATTGTACATTGTAAGCTGTCACGAGCAGGGGCGACTTATTTAGCTTAAATTATTGTATTGTTAACGTTGTTACTTATGACTTGTGTTCTGAAACTGCTAAACTGTAAAGCGCTGCGGAATATGATGGCGCTATATAAATAAATATTATTATTATTCCTCTGAGCTGCTCCCACCACCTTCCTGTTCTTCATGCCATGTTGGGTATTGGACCTCATCATCTCCACTACCCTCTTCCAACACCTGCTGTTGGGTGGTCTGGCCAGCACCATGCTCAACAGAAACTGGCACCTGGGTCTCATCATCATCATCAGATGCGTTCTGCGGTGTGCTGACCATCGGCACTGTCTCACCCGCCTCTTCAGATTCAGAGAGACACAGCTGTTGCGCATCACTGCATACTCCCTCTTCTTCACATTACAGAATGCTGCTTGGCTGGGCCCCTGTTTGCAAGCCAATAGATTCTGAGAACAGAAGCAGACACTCAGCTGGCTCCTGTACAGAACTCTCTGACTGCCTGGGCAATTTGCCAGGGGTGAAGAGACAGATGGTTGCCCAACAGTGCTGTGGTCCTGAGAGGAGGTGGAAGCAATTGAAGTCGATGCATTGGCTGAGATCCAAACAACAACGGCTTCAATTTGTTCTTCCCGCAGCAGGGGGGTACTCCGAGCTCCTACAAAAGTGCGCATAAAGGAACGCTCACGGCCCGGGGAAAACTGGTGGATGCTGTGTCACTGGGGCCGCAGCAGCCACAGAATCCCCACGTCCTCTCCCTGAAGAAACTCCACGACCACGTGCCTTACTCCCTGCCTTCTTCATCTTGGTAGATTGATAAAGAAAGTCTGAAAAGTTATAAGGCCTAAGTGTGGTTATTCCGCAGAGACTGCAGTGAACACTGCACACAACTGTTCAGTAGGTGTGAAAGGCCCCTTTGTGTACTTCTATAGTGTTTGCAACCAATGTATTGTATACGGATGGAAGCGCGTCACACTAATAGATTTTATTTATTTGTAATAGAATGGAGCAGCAACAATTAGAGAAAAATTTCAAGGATGTGCCAGTGACACACGCTCAGCAGACTACAACCAGCAGTGGTTGAAGAACTAACTGGAGCGTGATCTGCACTCCAAAAAGGAAAACCTCAGACTACAGTGAACACTGCACACAACTGTTCACTACCCAACTGCGTCTCAGCAGGAAGGCAGTCTGTGCGTCAAAACAAAGGCGCAAGCATACATCCACGTACCCTGTTTATAAAGCTATATAAAAAAAATTATGTAGTAGTGACGCACACTTTATTGAGGTACAGTATTACATCGCCATTCACCATCTGTGGCTATGCAGTGTCATCTATATATACCTTATCTATCCGTTGTCATGCTTGCAAGTCGACAGTCAGGCATAAATAGCAATTTTCACTATGCACTTTTTAAAGGTTATGTTTGTTAATAAACATGATTATTGCCACATATTATGAGTATTACATGATGGAAATTGTATAATTTTGTATAAACTGTTTAGTGACATTATTCAGCAAATGTAACATTTTAGTAATGTCACAGATAACTTGTAATGCTGATGATGTTTTGAAGTCAGACATTCATTGTCTATACAATAAAAATGGTGTACATACTGTTACTTATCCATCATTAATGGATTCAGATATGTACTTGTATGCTTTTATGTACAACCGTATAGCAGATTCCTTAACTAATTTATTTTGTGGTTTGCATTGCTGTTCAACATGTTAATGTATGTGTTTATGTTTGTCAATTCTTTATTTATCTAGATATTAGTTTAAATGAAATCATCATCTTATGGTAGTAAAGGTTATCTTTCTCTTGTTTGAAGTATAGACATTTAAAATTGACAGGTAACAAGGAAATTACTTGATCTAGTATTTAAACATCCTCCTTGACCCTGGGCTCCAACACGCCAGTTGTTGCTCGGAAGTGCTGTTAGCACAGTCAACACTTGCTCCTGTGTTACTGGGGTTCAGTAACGTCAGCTGGTCCTCGGTTGTGCCATTGGCTCTTTTCCTTCTGCTGCCCCTCCGGGTTCCAGCACAGTCAGCTGGTCCTCGTTACTTGCATTGGCTCTTGTACCTTCTGCTACCCGTCCGGGTTCCAGTACGTCAACTGGTTCTCCGCAGTGCCTTTGGCCTAGGTGCCTCCATCTCGGTATCCGAGTTCCAGCAACGTCTGCTGGTCCTTGGTAGTGCTTTGGAGCACAGGTACCTCCTGCTTAGTAACCGTGTCCCAGTAACGTCAGCTGGTCCTCGGTTGTGCCATTGGCTCTTTTCCTTCTGCTGCCCCTCCGGGTTCCAGTACCGTCAACTGGTTCTCCGCAGTGCCTTTGGTCTAGGTGCCTCCATCTCGGTATCCGAGTTCCAGCAACGTCTGCTGGTCCTTGGTAGTGCTTTGGAGCACAGGTACCTCCTGCTTAGTAACCGTGTCCCAGTAACATCAGCTGGTACAAGATTGTGCTACAAATACAAGATACGGAACAAGAGACACAAGAACAATAAGCAGAAGATCTAAAAGCAGAAGAACATGAAGTATAAGACCAAAATGAAGAGCAAAATATATGCTCTAAATTCTAAGCAGAAGAAGACTAAGCAGTGTATGGGGGTGAGTCCGTTCCTCCTCGTGGTGCCCCTGGAAAATGCCTGCTGCTGCAGGCTAAACTGAACACGGACAAATACTGTTGTAATTTAAATCTTTTGTGACAGCAAGAACGGAAGGATGAAAAATTCATACTTTGACAGATTACAAGTACAGGATTCTCTGTCACAAATAAGAATATGATGAAGAAGATGAAGCAGAATATGAATAAGAATAATAGTTTAATAAGAAGAATATGAGTAATGTTAACAAAGATGAATAGCAAGAAGTTTAAGAAGAAGATAAAGAAGGTGAAGATGAAGAATAATTTGATGAAAAAGATGATGCTGCAGAAGATTATGAAGGAGAAAGTGTGTGAAAAGTTAAAAAGGTGAAGATGAAGAGCATGGAAGTTGTGTAATATACATATTTGACAAAATATAAAAAACGTTAACATTGTCAATTTCTTCGTCAATCCGAACATCTTTAAAAAAAAAAATATTTATGCTATTCCATTTGATTGGGTTAAACATCTATGCCTTTAATGTCTCCTCAACCTTCCCCAATACATTCTACATTACTCTTTCTTGTTTTCCTTCATGTACAATTAACCAACAAGGCAAGAATGGGTTTTTTTTAATTTCGATATTTTGTTCCCATAGACTTACATGGGACTTCCGGTATCGGTATCGGGTATCGCCGATATTTTAGTGATATCGGCGATACCATTCCGATTCCGATACTTTAGGATATCGGAAAGTATCGCTCAACTCTACATATGAGATATATTTGCTGTTTGAGCCGTTTCTATTGGAGTTCCTTCATACCTATGCTAAAGCATGATAGTTTTGCTGCAATTTTAGATGGTTAAATTAGTTAATTGATATTAGATGTTGAAGATCTCTCATGAGAGTGGGGGTCTTGATAAACGTGGGACAAATGAGTTAAACATTACATATGGAGGAACAATAAGTGAAGCAGGCTATTGGGGTTTCATGCTTTGGACACATGGGGGGGTACACTGAATAGCCTGGGAGGATGGGGGTAATCTCCTCACAGGTTAGAAAAAAGGAAGTCACATAAACACAGGTAGTGGTGGAGAGACTACGACCGCTTACAGGGTTTATTGGTAAACAAGAGTTACTAGAAAAGGGTAGCAAGGGACCTCTCTCCAATAATTAATCCTGGAATTGTCAATATATCTTGATTAGGTATTTGATATTGTGGTGCTGCTTCCTCCTTTCCTCGCAGGTTGGTGCCAACGACGGCCATAAGAGGGTACACCGTCTCCTCCAGCACACTCTTAATTTTTCTGCCGCCCATTCAACATGAAGATCATCTCCTGGAATGTCAAAGGCTTGCGTGCGCCGGAGAAGCGCACAAAGATTCTCAGGTACCTCCGCCGGTGGAAGCCGTACATAGCACCTTTTTTTTTTTGAAAATCTAAATAAAAAGGAACTTTAAAAAAAAAAAAAAAAAAAACCCTCTTCAACAATCTACAAGACAAACAAGCATGATGGGTGACGCAGCCTTTATTGAGTTACAGTATTAGATCGACATTGTCCATGAGTAACTATGCACTGTGATAGCTATATAGCATTATTAATTTAAATCTGTTGTGGTTGTTTCAACAGCACTTGCAGGTCTAACTACCTATTGTTTGTATGCATGATGCACTTTCTTGGTGTAATTATTTATTATTGCGCATTATTACCAGGTTTACATGATGGCCATTTCATATATGGTGTGTGAAATTACAGTTGTCCTCACTCTGTGTATTTTATTATGTCTGTCATTAATAAAACTCTTGAGGATGATAATGATGATGTTTATGATTCGTACATCCATTGACTGCATTATCTTACAGGTACAGATAACATTCCTTAAGAAGCATTAATTGATAATTATGAAATGTACCGTATATACTCGTGTATAAGCCGAGATTTTCAGCACCTTTTTTCGTGCTGAAAATGCCCCCTCGGCTTATACACGAGTCATAGGGCAGAAACCAGCGGGGGAGGGGATGCCGCGGCAGGAGCCGGTGGCTGGGATCATACTCACCCCTCCCCGTGCCATCGCTGAGGGTCCCTGCAATCCTGCGTTCTCCCCATCTTCCTGCAGCTCTCCAGCGCTGAGCGGTGATGTAATACCCGCTCATTAAGGTCATGTAATATGGACGCGACGCCACTCCCATGGGCGTGGCCTCCATATTCATGGCCTTAATGAGCGGTATTACATCACCGCTCAGCGCTGGAGAGCTGCAAGAAGACGGGGAGAACGCAAGATTGCAGGGACGCTCAGAGATGGCACGGGGAGGGATGAGTATGATGGAGGAGAGGACAAGGAGCACGAGCAGGACGGGGGGGAGAACGGTGGATGGGGGAAGCATAGAGGACGGGGGAAGCTGGAGCAGGAGGGGGGGAGATCGGTGGACGGGGGAAGCTGGAGCAGGAGGGGGGGGGGAGATCGGTGGACGGGGAAGCTGGAGCAGGACGGGGAAGCATGGAGCAGGAGGGGGGGGAGATCGGGGGACGGGGGAAGCTGGAGCAGGACGGGGGAAGCATGGAGCAGATGGGGGGGAGATCGGTGGACGGGGAAGCTGGAGCAGGACGGGGGAAGCATGGAGCAGGAGGGGGGGAGATCGGTGGACGGGGGAAGCTGGAGCAGGACGGGGAAGCATGGAGCAGGAGGGGGGGAGATCGGTGGACGGGGGAAGCTGGAGCAGGACGGGGAAGCATGGAGCAGGAGGGGGGGGAGATCGGTGGACGGGGGAAGCATGGAGGAGGACAATGAGCACGGAGCAGGACGGGGGAGGATGGAGGGCACAGAGGAGCACGGAGCAGGAGGGGGGGCACAGGAGGACGGAGAAGGAATGGGGGAGCACAGCGGAGGACGGAGCAGGAGGGGGAGTACAGAGGAGAATGGGGGAGCACAGAGCTGGATGGGGAGCAAGGAGCAGGACGGGGGCAGCACAGAGCAGGAGGGCAGTTTATACACCCGGCTTATACATGAGTCAATAATTTTTCCCAGTTTTTTGTGGCAAAATTAGGGGGGTCGGCTTATACACGGGTCAGCTTATACACGAGTATATACGGTATTTTTATGCATTAATTTAAAAAAGTAAACACTATGTTTTATTTTTTGTTACCATTTCTACTAGCCATGTGCAGATATGCGCTGTGATGACAAATTAATATTTGTCCATATTTCTTATAAAAATTTTTCATTTTAGCCCTTGAAAACTTAAATCTTTCCTGTTTTAAGCATAACAATCAGGGTGACGGCTCTTCCCTATTTGGAGCATGTTCGACATGGGTTTTTCTGTGCATGTGTAGGGAACAGGAGACTTCTTGCCGCTGTGGTACACCAAAGGGGATCTTGCTGGATGTGAGATATATTTCTTCTAGCAGACTGAAGTTTGCTCCGGATTTTCCATGATCACAAGGACCTGTGATA